>CAWUFW010007975.1:0-600000 GCA_963921515.1 Calotriton arnoldi | reverse complement strand
ACACCTTGCCTTGCTTTCTGCCACCACATTGCTTGTTGGAGTTCATGTTTTAATGAGGAATGGTTTCTAGTACATTGTTCCATCTAAAAGTTGGAGTGTGGATGAGTGGGGCGAACAACATGCTAATGTTATACCCACAGTTTCTGCAATAACATAGCTTATCTGCTTTTGTGGTGGAACTCTCCAAAATAGCGAGTGCATCGCAAATTCAATTTTGTGGCAAAACTACAGTGCTGAAACAAGTAACGTCCGTTCTTTGTTGTGAAATCACACTTCTGTGCTACAGTCAGTATTTGTTGTGTCAATTGACTCAATATCTTTCAGAAGTGAAAAGTGGGGGTTCTGAACATCATTTCTGAGCTCGATTGTAAAATGCAATCTCCTAAAAGTGGGCCCGCACAGCCTTACTATGCCATTCATTTCACTGAGAAAAATAAGCAATTCTTCTAGTGCCACCACGCAGAAGATCCGCCTCTGAGGAGGCGTCCGTGACCGTGAAGGTTCAGGTCAACCTGGAGAGAGAGGCCTTCTTTCCCTCTCACCACCCGACGAATATCCTGTTCACTGCTGAGGGCCAGTGCATACATATAGTAAAGTGAGGCTGAGGCAGCATCCTTACCGCGCACCATTAAGTGGTGCCACATTGCAAAAAAGTGCAAAAAAATTGTTTTTGCTGGTGGATGGGGAGCGATCCAACTGTAAAATCCACTTATGTTGACAGCGCCGAAAATCCTTGCACCTGACCGTTCCCGGCCAACTGACTGGTTTCTGTCCAGTTCCTGGAAGCAGGGTTCTGCAGAGGTGGGCGTGGGCATCCTTCCCTCAGACTTCTCTCTAGCCTGGTGGTGCATGGCTAACCCTGGAACGGATGGGCGTGAGACTTGCCTCTGTGCTGGCACCATTTGATGCAAGAAATCAAAGTGACCTCCTACAGTGACATTTAGCAGCAGCAAGCTATTTCACAAGGGAGAGAATTAACGGCGGTCATTTAGACTCTACGGTCTTATGCTAGTTAGTAGTTCCCTTTTTTTTTTTTGCACTGCTCCTGACTAGAAACTTAGTTGAAATGGTGCTTGCTAATGTTTTGGGTGCTCTGCTCCCACCAACTTTAATCAGGTGATCAAACAGGGAGAGTAAAACTTTTGAAAAAAGTCAATTGAAACAGTGCCGGTACCACTGAAGGGCATTATTCTCCATTATTAGCCCTGGCGCCTAATTGGCAACACATAGCTCACCACCTGGTACCTGTTGTAAAGTGTGATTTGTGCCAGAGAGTTTTTGCACTCACACTTTACACTGGGGTCTCAATAAAGCGCTATATGCGCACTGCTAGTGCTAACACATTTCACAAGCCACCCGCTGCGCTTTAAGCACGGAATGGAAAGGCGCATGTGTCAGCAGGTAAACATGAAAGGGTTCATTCTAACACCACTCCTGAGGTAACCCGGCACGCACAATGTTTCTTGTCTTGCTTGCCTAACACAACGGTCGGTTTTCCGTTTCGTTGCTCGTCTTCCTCGCATGTTACATGCGGGCCTCGCCCTCTCCTCGGGTGACCCAGTGGAGTCTTTCTATGTGCAAGACAGTGTCTCTGCGAGCTTAGACATGTCACTGATTACAGGTGACACTGCTGCAAGTTCATGAGGCCTCCCTTTTGGAATCCTGCTATGAAAGTTTCCCTCCCGTGGTGCTGCTCCCAGACCCCTATCACTCTTCCACGCTAAACACTGATGCACCTTGATTCCACCACAGAGAAAGCAACCAGAAAAAGGCGGGAGACGAGTTATTATACCAACCAAAATAGATTTGTTTATGAGCAGTACCCGCTCAGTGAAGACCGCTAAATATAAGTAGGGAGTGCATCAAAGCAACAATGGGAGAGTAGAAAACCAGTAAGTAAACTATGAGATGTAAGCAGATTATAACCAGATAGTCTGAAATGTGGGCGGGGAGAGTCTTTACAACTGTATCAGGGGTTAAGGCCCGAAGGTCAAGGCCCTGCCCTTCCTTCCAGCCTCCTGACCTGACTAGTGCTCCTGCACACGGTGCCCTGCCTAGCGCTGGTCGCATTCTTGCTCGGGCCTCAGTTTAGAACGTCATCATAATCATACATGCAGTACAGTCACCACGCTCGAGAAAAACAGCGTTGGATGGTTTGGTTTTTTATTTTTACTTACAGTTTTACTGGTGGCACCGCCTTTATTACTTAGAGGCCTGCTAAATGCTTCTGCTTCAAATAACAGTGCCCGCCTCGACGTCGTGCTGAACTCTGGCCGCAGTGACTCGTGCGATGCGTGTGTGCAGGGGCGTGATCACGTAGAATTTAATTTGAAAAAAAGATTACGCAGGCTGCCGCAGACTGCCCCTACCCCCACGGCACCAAATACAGCCCAATCAGTGGCCCGCCCACCGGCAACACTGAACCGAAGCAAGCCAGGCAAATACGAATGGATGACGTGGAGGATTTATTATCGGCACTGTCGGCTCTCTCAGAATGAGCAGCATAGCAACACTCTTCTTCAACAGGAAGACTAGTTTGAACAACACTGCAGTGAGTCAATTAATTATATTTACTTTGTATGACGGCACATGCAGTGAGTTCATTCGCGTCCTGCTTGATGTGAGTTCAAGTTGGCAGTAGCATTGTAGACCCTGCCCTGACAAATAAGTGCTGGTGCTAAGCACCGGAAAGCACCGGCACAAATTAAGCACTGCCTTAGGTAGTTTTAAGTCATCAACGTTGCACCATACACTCTTCCCTACATACACAAACCCTCACTCACTCATACGGCTTAATAGAGGCCTCTGCCAAAGAGCCCTGTTGTGGGACCCGTGGGGCATTGCAGCGCCGTCCCCACAAGGAGCTAAGCTATATGATGAAGCATGACACCCATCTGGGTGTGTGAGGGCTCAATCTTCCAATAAGGAAGACCCCCCTCAACTAATTTGGTTTTCCACCTACACATTTCTTCTGGAATTCTCTCTCTCCTTCAATAGGAACAGTTACTGTTATTTTGTATTTATACATTGCCTAATCGGAGCATGGGTTCTGGGACATTACCTTGCTCCTAGTTCCCCCCTCCTTTTCGATTGACAGCCATTTGTATACCACCTGGCATCTTCGGGTGAAGTGGGGGCCTCTTTTTCAGTTCGATTTTTTTACTCCTGAATTTGCTGACCATAGGGATTTTATATATGTGTGCATGCAGAATAATTTCACATTTCACCATGTTCGTAATTGCAAACTAAGATGAGCAGCTTGGATTCAGATAGTTCCAGGATTTTTGGCAGCTTTCAAGGGACCCGAGACAACCCAAGTATTTACGGGGTCCCTGCTAGCCATGCCTCCCCCAGATTTCTTTTTTATTAGCTCCAAACTGACAACGTTTTTCTAAACGATGTGAAGGACACAATATTTATGTGAGACGATATTCTGACTATGATATTCTGATACTTCTTGAAACGTCACAAACGTGTCCAAACACTGTGCCTTAAACACATAGCTGTGCCTAAACATGAGTCGGTGTGGAAAAGCAGGAGACCATAAGCAGTTGTGCAGGCAGTGCTGTTTCATAAGTTTTCAAATTACGGAAGTTACCACACTTTCAGCATTCTTCCAGATTTGAGGTCATTGTCAAATATTTCTATTCCCATAGCAATTGCATTCCAGAGTTTGGACCAATCTATGGCAGGGTGGCCTGGATGGGCAAAGGTGCAGTATTTTGTTGAAGAAGTGTGACCCAATGCCCAAGAAGGCACCAAGGGGCTATTTACAAGCCCCTATCGCCACAGGAATGTCACTTTCAGTAACGTTCCTGTGGCAATATGGGCTTCGCCTTATTTACAAGGCAGCGTTAAGCCACTTAACGTGGCTTAACGCTGCCTTGTAAATAAGGCACCTTTTCACGCTATACTTAGAGTGAAAGAGGAGGGCAATGGGTGTTGCTGTGGGAGTTCCATCGCAACACTCATTGATTTTGACGCTGCCCCATATTTACAAGGGTGGCGTAAATATGGGGCAGCGCCAAAATTAAGACCAGGGAAAACCTGGTCTTACCCTGCCGCAATGAGGAGAAATATTTAATTTCTCCTTGTTTTTGTTGTTTCCATGTGTGCTGCGTTGTGCAGCACGAATGGAAACAGCAAAACACCAATTATTGTTTATGTGCAGGAAGGTGTCCCTTCCTCCACATAAACAATCATTAAAAAAATAGTTTGGCAACTTCTATTTGTGCTGCACTAAGCAACACACTTAGAAGTTACAAAACACCGTTTAAAGATTGTTTATGTGCAGGAAGGGACACCTTCCTGCACATAAACAATCACTCCCCTCAACGTAGGCACCCTTGCACTATGGTGCCAAATGGATAGGCAGAAGTCCATATTTACTCTCAAATACCTCAGCTGTTTCGACAGGATGGGAGTGTGCTGAGGTTTTGTGGACCGATGATAAATGGGTGATAATGGGTCCACTTTCCAAATGTAGGTATTAGAGTTTTCAATGAATTTAACCTTAGCCAATGGATTAACATCAAGGGACTCATTACAAGTGTTCCATTGTTGGAGGTGTTATATCCACACAACCGAAATTAACAATACTGGGGTTTCTGTTAACTCTGGGGTGATCAATTAATGGAGATTACATAAACGAAAACAGCAAATAAAAAAAATAATTAGGATTCAAAAGGATTAAAGCTCACACTTTTGGTCTAACACTAAAGGTAGCCTCAATTGTGGCCGCTAGATTGGTAGCAAAAGGTAACAAGGAACAACATTAACGTGAACAAAATAAGCAATAAATAGATATCAACAAATTTGAGTTAACAAGTCTACCCACGCCACAGCACTAAACGAAAACCCTACATGGCTTGCCCAAGGCACTAAAATACAAGTCATCTGACATTTCACACACATGACAACACATGCAAGATCCCGTGTAAGGAGATTAAGTTCAAACAGCATTAACTGCCACAGGAACACCAATCAACTGTTAAGGACCTGTACAGAACACCGTGTGGCAGTGTGACGTATGCATGATACCGTCCATGATTGCACAGAGATGGAACGTAGTTGGAAATATTGTGCATGTAATTCGCACATCCGGTTAGGAGTATACAAAGTTATGGAACCTTACGGAATGAGAACATTTTCAGTGACCACTGAAATATTCTTAATACTTCACAACATATGCAACATTTTCTTTCCTGACATGCAGTTGAAAAAGTCAGATGTCGTTCCTGAGGGACAATACATCAAGTGCCCATACTTTGAAGCATTTTTTCTCTTATTTTAATGGAAAATGAAAAATCCCAAATCTAAATTTGTGGGACAGTTTACCAGGAGAAGCCATGCCAGAACAGGATTGGCAAACAGCTACAAAAAATCACAGCTTTGCAAAGTGCAAAAGTCATAAATTTCCCTCAGCTACATTCGGAAAATAAAAATAAAAAAGTTGTTTGCCTATCTGTCTCTCAAGATGATGTCCAGAAACGGCAAAACCCTATCTATAACAGCCGCTGATCGAACACAAAAATGCAAAATTAATGCTGGTGAGCTTAATGGTATCCCCAGAAGAGGCCAACGCTGTGTACCCTTACTAACCGCAACCATTAGACACCTCTCAGGTAGAGAAGTTGACATTCCCACCAGAACGTCCGAAGTATTCCTAAACACCTGACCTGCACAGAATACAAATGAGCTGTCCAGATTTAATACCTCACCAAATGAACACCAAAAATACTGAGGGGCTTATTTACAAGGCCCTTGCGCCACTTTTGCGTCATTTTTAACATGGGATAAGTGACGCAAAAGTGGCGCAAGGACCTTTTAAATTTGCCCCTGAGCATTCACAATTCCAAAGCTGGCAGCATGTGGAGGTTGATGGGGCAAGCATGGGCAAGACTCTTAACCTTTGCAGAAGAGCATAAAAAAACAAGACTTTCATGCATAGCAAACAATGCCTCTTCATGCTATGATTATTATCTAACTGCCTCACCGATTCGAACAAGAGTGTGTTTACCAACTTCCTAAACCCTATTTAATATGGACCTCATACTCCCTGTGATCAATTCCTTTTCCTGCCTCAGCATAAAAGGGGATGAAATGCTCAGTACATAGCATTACAATGCTATCAAAGCCCTGTTTTTCAACAAGTTCATCACCCCCTAAGCTTCTGTGTTTGGACTTTTTTAGGTTTTGTTTAAGACGGCGCATTCGCTGTCTTAGGCTAGGCATGTTGTTGTCTAACAGTGGGCTTTTAGGCCGCCCATTGCTTACCATTGGTTGGCTTCATTGTCACTCTCATTTCCATGCTTCTTATTGGTCAGCTCCCAGAGGCTTCCTTCCTCTTTGTGTGGGTGTGTGTCCCTCCCCTGGAGCATGGATGCATTACTTGTGTACTTCCACTGCTCATTTTTTTAGATGCTACTTTTTAATTGTTTTTAAACACTTCACCAGAGTGCTTGTTTCTGAGGTGTCTCCCTTCTGTACTTCTCCCCCCTCTGTGTAACTAGTTTCCGTGATGCCCAGCCCATCCGTTTTCCATGTTGCCACATCCATTGCCCATGTTGCCTCGACCCTCTGTCCATTGTCCGTGTTGACCCTCCCATCCATTTTCCGTGTTGCTCCATCCGCCTACCCTACCTCAGTTGTCTATATTACCCCACCCACCCATCCTCCCTCCATTGTCCATGTTGCCTCATCCACCCATCCTCCCGCAATTGTTTGAGTTGCCCCATCCACCTGCCTTCCCTCAGTTGTCCATGGTTCCCCTCTCCTCTGTTGTCTGTTTTTGAACCATCCAACCATTGTCCCTTCATTGTCCATATTGCCCCGTCTGTTGTCCATGTGGGTTCACCCACCCAGCTTCCATCAGTTGTCTGTGCTGCATCCCACCCCCCCATAACACTATGCACTGTGGAGCGGACACCGCTGTCTGTATTGTAGGGTTTTCATCCGACCTCCCCCCCAGGGCTGGACTGGCTGTAGCGGGCATGTTTCCGGGAGGATGGAAGGGTGGTGGCCGGTTTTGCAGCAGCAGGGCTGTTTTTTGTTACTGGGGGCTGGTTTTGCAGCGTTGCTGCACTATCGGCACCAGTAACGAAAGCAGCAGTGCTTCACACTTGCACCACCCCACCACCCCCTCCCTTGGGGGAGGAGGGGCTGGTCCTACACAATTGCCAGGGCTGCTTTGGGTTCCCAATCCTGCCCTGCGCCCCCCCATTTTCTGTGTAGTCTGATCCTGTTCATGTTGCCCCTCCCACTCCATGTAATAAAAAAAAGCAATGTGAAGCGGCCAGCTATGGCCACAAAAGGCACTTTTTTCAAATTGTTTCTGGTGGGCCCCCACATGCCGACCCTCCTTTCATGTTACCTCATTCTCCAGCCTCCTGCCTGTGCTGCTGTACAACATGACTGAAAACATTGACAAAGGCAATACCTTGTGTGGGGGAGACATATTGGTTTTGCCATTGCTTGTTTACATTTTGGCCTCTGTTTAAGCTCTAGTTTTGGAAGTACTTTTCAGTACTGACTGTTATACTCAATTGTTTCGTGACTACTTGAGCTTCTTTCTTATGCATACCTCCTGAACCGGCATTTTTTTGTGTCTAGTGGCTTTTTCACTCAGGCCTGTGATTATTCTCTCAGAATCCTGCTGTGAACAAGTTGACATTTTCGTATTGAGCATAATGGCTTCCAAAGGTATCACCCATAATGTAGACAGATCTGGTTAAAGTTTAAAGGATCACTGTTGCCAAGTTGAGACAGGTACTTCTCCAAAGCTACTCTCTCCTGCTTGCGCGATGCAGCGCTGCAACTTTGGATGCTGCACTGAATTGCTCTATATTTCAGTAAACCTGCCTCAAAGGGGTTAAAGATCATAGCAGAGCCATATTTATTAAATATGGCCTGCTGATGATTCCTTTCGATGGCGCACAAATAGGCTGCCTAGTGTTATGCACAATGGTGTAAAAGTGAGTGCGTGATGTCTATTATAGGTTTTGTACTGGAAGTATACACGTCCAGTACAAAATCGTATACCTAGACAATTTTAAATGTGTAAGATAAACAAGGACAACCGTATATGCTCATGGGGTCTAGGGTAATAATACTTTATCAAAATAATTGCCACGTGGGACTCATTAAGATCATTACCTTTGGTATGGCTCAAACGTAATGTGATCAATCACTGTTTATCTTTCTGATATGTAGCATTCAGTTCTGAAATTTAAGTACAGTCATGGAAAAACAATGCCACATTTCTCTCTGCTTCAGATCTGATCATTTATCTGCCTTTGGGTCACTGGTGTTCATGCAGGTATAGATGTGCTGGAGTATGATAGCACTTGCAAGAAGTAGTTTCCATGGACTACATGAATGGCACTCGTCCCTCAACAGTGCAGGGGTTGATACAGTTGCACCTATTGGCATGTGACACAAGCATAATATAACACACCCTGGATGTAGTATTTGAATAACAAGTTATCACCGTTGACTGATTGATACTACATTGTGATTCATTGTAGAATGGATTTGATCGCATGTCACATGTTACGTATATCCTGGACCAGATCAGCACAGTGTCTGTTGATGGGTGATTATGGTCATTATTAAAGCAAGAGATGATAATGACCACATATCTTGACTGAGCTCCATCTTCTCTTTGGTCTTTAGGTGCATTAGACAGCTGATTAGGTCCTGAAGAGACCCAACAAGTAGTCTTGGGTCGAAACGTCGGGACTCCCTGCCTTAGCTGTAATGTAAATGAATTGACTGAGAGAATATATATACTGTTAGATAGTCTCCTTAAGGCAATCGTTCAACTAAATTACAACCTTCAGCCTTGTACAGTATTGGTTTTATGTTTGTATTTATAAGTTCACCTTTTGTAAGAGCACTGCATCGTCTGCACTATATTTTCACTATATATATTATTCCGTTTGCGGATGAGATAAACTGGTATTCGGACTAAATAGAGTTAAAAATATTGAGGCACAGAAATATCAAGTTTTTAATATCATGTTACACAAATATTGTGATGGAGGAATATCGTTGACAAAAATATCGATTTTTAAGATAAGTAATATTGACAAAAATATCTATGTTAACATTATTTACAAAAATATCGCTGTAAGGAATATTGTTTTTTAATTACCTTTATGTATTTAAGTATATGTTTTGTTGTATATGTTATAAATTGTTTGTGTAACTATTGTTAATGTTTTTAAATATATATTGTAAATATTTAGGGGCCGATTCCGGCCGGAAATCTCTCCGACCGAGACGGACCCGGAGAGAATTCCGACCGAATCGGACCCTAGCAGTCCGACCGGATGAGTACGATGCATTCGCATGCTATCGGACTCGATTCGGTCGGACTCCCATTGAAGTCAATGGGAGCCGGTCGTACAACGCGTACGAGGGCTCCCATTGACTCAATGGGTGCGAGGTGAACAAGGGCGCCCTACAGCGGGTACACGTCCATGCGCATCGCGGCGTACATGCACAGGTAGGGGGACCCGCGATTCCCCCTGTGTGCGACTCGCGCGCCTACGCGTACTGGGGGTCCGACGCGGACCCCAAAGTCCGGCTCCGACAGTTCTTTCGAGCCGGACGGCGCGAGTCGGTCGGACTGCTCGCGGCGCGCATCGTACTGCACCCGGCCGGGAAGCGTCTCCATAGCGCGGTGCGAGTCGAGTCCGAGCGAGTCGGTCGGTGCGGTTCGGACCCGTGAACGAGTCGGTCGGCGATTTCGCGTGCGCTCGCATCGTACTCGCTCGGCCGGACCCGCGTACGATTCGGTTGGGAAACAGGGCTCCGAATCGGATCCGGTAAATCCGAATCCGATTCGGAGCACTACCGGCCGAGATCGGAATCGGCCCCTACGTTGTTTGAAAATGTAATTTAATTGTTAATTTCAATTTTTTGTGTCGTAGCGGGTTGTGGGGTTTGTAGGGATACTGGGTAGTTAGTAAATTAATTATAATTAATTAATTTTAATTGTTACTAATTATTAAATTGATAATTAATTATGTTAATTGTGTAATTAATTTACTTTTTAAGTTGTAATTTAGGTATGGGTTGTGGGATTTGTAGGGGGAAAGGGTGGGAAGTTAATTAATTTTATTTAATTAATTCGTTTAAATATTGTTAAGTGTTTAATTGATAATTAATTATGTAAATTGTGTAATAAATTAGTTTTTTTAAAGTTGTAATTTAGGTGCAGGCTGTAGGGTTTGTAGGGGTAAAGGGTGGGAAGTTAATTAATTTTAATTCAGTAATAATTTTTAACTAATATTAATTATTTCATTGATAATTAATTATGTAAATTGTGTAATTAATTTGTTTTTTAAGCTGTGAGTAAAGTAAGTAAAGTAAATACATTTATTGTTTCAATAAATAAAAATTGTTACAAAAGGTCATGCGTGGTGTGGCCTTCCAAGGACCTTCTTCAATTGTTAATAAAAACAGCGTTGTATCATTTCATTTAGTACATTTCAAATGGTTTCAAAGAACATAAAGTCCATAAATACTTAATACATGCTCACAGATTTGGGCCTGAGGTCTTACTTTAGACCGAGGCTCGATCTTTGCTTATGAGTTCTGTTATAATTTTATATAATGGTACATTCCGTCACCCCTTCTCCCTGCCCCCCTTGGTATGTGCCTAGAGATTGTTGTTGAACATTCCACAGCTGACTCCTGCTGACCGGAACCTGTGATGGTGAAAGGTACCAATAAAGAAGACTCCTTAAACCACCTACGTCTCGTCTTCTTTTGCAACAAGTTCTTTAAGTTGTTGTGCAAATGTCTCTAATCTAGCCAGTTTCATTGGGATCTCTAAGTTAAAGAGAAGCTTCATTGCATCTAGGCAGGTACGAATGCCATATTTTAAAAACAAGGGTTTTAATAAAGTGCAACGTGCATGTCTCAGTTCAAGGCAGATACAAACTAGGTGGGCCAGAAACTCCTCGAACTGATGGCAGAGTCTGCAGGAGATTACCCCTTCTAGGGATTTTTAGCGAGTGTTTATGTTTTTTATTGGCATAACCATGAGTCTGACTAATAGGATTTGCTTTAATATTGATTTGTTCAGCGCTGAATCAAGGTATGGCTGCCTCAGTTTGTCCTTGTAAG
The DNA here is from genome assembly GCA_963921515.1 of Calotriton arnoldi. Classification (NCBI taxonomy): domain Eukaryota; kingdom Metazoa; phylum Chordata; class Amphibia; order Caudata; family Salamandridae; genus Calotriton; species Calotriton arnoldi. The sequence continues at coordinate 588,864 of CAWUFW010007975.1, read as the reverse complement.
AACTGGCTAAAATCTCAATGTTGCTGCTAGAGGACTCTATAGTCCCTAAGTCGTCCTGCTTTGATAATATTCTTACTTGTTTCCTTAAAATTGTTTTAAGCAGACCCGGTTGATGAATAAAGTAACTCCAGTTGGACAAATCAAGGTGCAGCTTAATGAGGGCAGTTGATAGAGCGTCTGCCCAAGGATTTTTGCCTTTCATGAACATTTCTTTCAGGGTTGCTTTCATTGTGTGTGGAGGGGCAGCACATGTCCCTCGATAATAGCGGATGACCAATGTTCATAAGATTGTTTACTTAGTCCGAATTCCAGCCGTACTAGAGCATTCCTGGCGTGAGCTGGTATCTGGAAAATCTATTTGAATGCTCAGCAGTTGGCAGACTCCATGATGTTGATTAGGGCCCCAGGAAAGACTAGTTGCCCATAGGAGATTGAAGGAATTAACTTGGCTTTTATAACCTTTCGAATAGGCTCAGTTGTCGGACTACACAATTTTGAATTGAGTTTGCAGAGGGCGTACGTTTAGATTCTATGGATGCAATATGTGCTGTCGGCTTGCCGTTGCTCATGATCCATACTCCCAGGTAGTTATACTTGGTTGTTGTGGATATTTTCAGGTTGCCCATTTTCCACAGATGTTTAAGTTTGTTAACATGTTTTCCAAAGATGACTACCTTTGTTTTACTAGAGTTTGCTGTCAATTCATTTTCTTCATTGTAAATACTCTTTGCAGGCCCATCTTCATGTGGTCCATTAAGACCATGTCGTCAGCGTATTGCATTAAGAACAGTTTGGCCATCCAATTTTAGGTGCTAACAGTTTGGCTTTTGATATTGTTTTGCCAAGATCTGCAGTATATAAATTAAAGAGTAACGGTGTCAATACGCAGCCTTGTTTCAACCCTCGGTCCGTGTATATCTTCTTAGTGGCTCTATTACGGGTGAGTTTGACACGTACTGGTGTTCTGGTGTGGAGGGCAATAATGGTGTTCAGCAGCCTGTTTGGGATCCCCCAGTTTTGTAATTTTCTCCCGAGTAAGTTTCTGTTGACACAGTCGAATGCCACAGAGTAGTCAATAAAGCATGCAAAGAGGGGGCACTGTTTTTCCCAGGTGGACTGTCCTACCAGGTAGACTAGGGCTAGAATGTTATCCAGTGTTGGTGCTCCTGCCCTAAAGCCGGATTGATAGACTGGTAGTATTCCATCCTCATTAGCCTTGTTTTGTAGATCTTGTAGAAGCAGACTTGCATATGCCTTCGCCTCGATATCCAGGAGGGCTTTCATCCTGTAGTTGGTTGGATCTCCGGTGTCGTCTTTTTTATGGATTGGTTGTAGTAGGGATCCTTTCCAGGCTGCAGGGACTGTTGAGTTAGTCATACAAAACTTGTATAACGGGGTGAGTATTGTTGCCCAAAATGCCAGTCCTCTTTGAAAAGTTGTCCAGGGAGGCCGTTGGGCACTGGGGCTCCGTTGCTTCTGATTTTCTTTAATATTAATATTATTAGCACACGGTTGCGCACATCAAGAAGTTTGCTTGCTTCTTCAGTGGTTGTTTGATTTACCAGGTTTTTGTTACCAGTGACATTGTGCAGGCTGGTGCTTGTGAGTGGTCGTTGATAGTCTAGAGGGGTGTTGTGAAAAGACTTGCAGTAGAGTGTTTTCACATGGTTGATCCATGTGTGACTTGGAACTCCGTTTCACCTGTCGTGAACGTGCCCAAACAGCCTGCTGATATGTAGCCAAAATTCTGCTTGTCTGCTTGGGATTAAAAGACTGTGTATCGGCAGCCATTGAGAGTCTTTTTGTTACCTTTTGAAGTCCCATATGTTTCTCCTATGCGTGTCCCTGGCTGTCATTTTTAGCATCCTATTTCATCTCTTGCACGCTTGTAGTTGTGGTTGGCTTGTCTCAGTGCCTTCTTGCTTAATTGGATTATTTTACACGGTGGCTTGGGTTGGCAGCACACCATTTCTTTGGATTCTGACTGATGATTTGGCTTTGTGCCTAGCAGTAGACGGTACAGCTCTGGGACCAGTTTTGACCATTTTGTGGATGTATTCGCTTCAACGTAGTCGCTGTTTGAGTGTAGGCCAATTGTTTTTCCATGCTGTCAGGCCAGATTTGTTGATTTTATTCCATTTTAGTCGGCTGAGGAGCGTATGTATTTCCTCCCCGGTAGGTGCATCCAGGGGGGTAGTGTGCTTAAGGGTAACCGTTTGCAGTGAAATAGCTATGAACAATGGGAGGTGGTCGCTGGTCTGCTGTACTGGTTCTAGAAATTCCACCACTTGTTCTTGGAGGCAGTGGCTCATAAAAATGTGATCTATAGTTGATTTGGGTTTTCCCTGGCAATCTCTAGACATAGCATGATTAGTGACTTGTGCCTCTTGTGCGGACCTTAGACTGTAGGTGTTTGGAAATGTGTTGAGCAAGTTACCAGCGCGGTCCCTAGGTCGAGAAGCATCTGTTTCTGTTCCCAAGTTGTGAGTGTTGAAGTCGCTGACCATTATTATCCCACAGTTTGGGTAATTGCTGAACAGTTCTTCCAATGTGTTGACCAGTTCCCTCAACTTGCCATGTCTCTAGATGTATTTGCAATTAAAGTAAATATTCAAGAGTAGGATTATTATTGGGGACCCGTTCAGTTTCAGGCCTTGCAAGTGTAATGCTTGGACCATGTCCGTGCTTAATGGGGATTTAACTGATGTTATGGAGATACTCAAGCTTACATATATAGGTAGGCCCCTGATGGCCTTCCAACTGCATTATGCTTTTTTGCTGGGTGTTGGAATTCCTCGAATCCTGGTATGACCAGGGGGGGCAAGTAGCCAGGTTTCCTGGAGACACAGCAAGTCCCCACTCTGTAAAAATTCAAAGGCGTCTCTGTCCTGTAGCGTAGTTTTCAGCCCGAACACGTTCCATGTGATTATTTTTATGATCTTGTTTGTTCTACTTGCAGGCCCGTTGAGTCTCTTTGAGCTAGGAGCAATTTGATCGCTGACCTGGCAGGGTTGTTGCTGCTCCGTCCTGGTCGTAGGTGTACGACTCGGCTTTTCCACTTTCAATGATTTTACGCCCTGTTGCAGCAAAGGTAGATGAGAAATGTATTCTCAAGTTAGAGAATGATGTAGGAGGCAACTTGGGTAGTGCCTCTTGAATGGACTTTCGCTGTGGCTGTGTTTTCCTGTTGCTGGATCTGCCCGTTAGCATATGTGGGTATTTTTCCTCTTTGGGTTCATGCACGTTAATCCCCCATTTTGCTAATTGAGCCTTCTCTGTCATGGTCATTTGCATGTTGTGATTTAGGTGCAGGTTGTGGGGTGGGTAGGGGTAAAGGGTGGAAAGCTAATTAATTTTAATTAATTAATAATTTGCAATGAATAATAATTATTTAATTGCTAATTAATTATGAAAATTGTGCAATTAATTAGTTTTTTTAGTTGTAATTTAGGTGTGGCTTGTTGGCTTTGAACAGCTAATGGGTGGGGAGTTAATTAATTTTAATAAGTTAATTCTTTTAAATGACTGTTAATTTTTAAATTGATAATTAATTATGTAAATTGTGAAATTAAGATATTTGTTAAGTTATATTTCAGGTGTGGGATGGTGGGTATGTAGAGGTACAGGGAGGGGAGTTATTATTAAATAATGTATTGATAATTAATTATTAGTTTATTAATTTTTTAATTGGTACTTATGTAAATTGCGAAATCATCATATTTGTTAATTTATATTTTATTATTGAATTATTATTATTATTTATTATTATTATTATTATTATTATTATTATTATTATTATTATTATTATTAATAACTTATATTGCGCAACAAATCATCCCCAAAGGGATCTCTCGGCGCCTTGGCTGCACACTACCGGTAACTTATGACAATATGGCCGTTAGAACATCCATGTTTTAAGCTGCTTCTTAAACTGCACCAACGTTGTGCAGGCTCGGATCTCATCTGGTAGTCTGTTCCAGTGGAAGGGAGCAAGATGAGAGAAAGCACGCCCACCCATTTTAACTTTACTGATTTTACTGGGGCAGAGCAATTTCTGATTGCTCGATCTAAGTTGGCGTACAGGAACATAGGGAATTAACTTCTTCCTTTGGTATGCCGGGCCCGTCCCTTGCAGTGCTTTAAACATTAAAATCAAGAGCTTAAACACTGCTCTCTTCCTAATGGGCAGCCAGTGCAACTTTTGCAGAAGAGGTAGTGACGGGGTACGAACCGGCTTGTTGAGAGCCAGCCGCGCTGCTGTGTTTTGCACAACTTGCAGCCTAGATGATAGATCCTCCCTAATTCCTACTAGTAGTACGTTACCATAATCTAGTCTACTAACTAGCAGTGCCTGTATTAAGGTCTTTCTGGCCTCAAGGGGGATCCACGGAAAGATCTTCCTCAGCCTCCGCATTATTCCAAAAAATGTACCCGAGACTGTCTTCACGTGCTCCTCCAGAGAAAGTTTATTATCGATCATAATTCCCAGGTTCCTTGCCTGCTTTGTTGGACTGGGTGCCTCCCCAAGTTCCACAGGCCACCAGTCCACCGACCATAGTTCCTCAGCCTTCCCAAACAAGAGAATCTCAGTTTTATTGGAGTTTAGCTGAAGGAAATTGTTGCTCATCCATGTGGCTATTTTCAACATACAGAACTTAAACTTAGCTCTGGTTGTCGCGGGATCTGACTCGATGGGGATTATCACCTGAGTGTCGTCCGCATACGAGATCGTCTCGAAACCGCAGGATCTAATAATGGCAGCCACATTTTAGGTGTGTGTTGTTTAGTTTGTAGAGAAATAGGGTAGGAAAATATTTAAGTATAATAAAGAAAATTCTAAATCATTTATTAAAAATAGTTTTATTTATTACTTAATATGTTATTTGTGTTATTTTTTATTTCAATTACATTTTAATTGTTGGCTTTTATGTTTGTGAGCATATAGTGTGTTACTTTCATTTAATTAACATTTGTTTAAATTAATAATAATTTTTAAAAATTTGTAATAATTATGTAATTTGTAAAAAACATTGTTAATATTTAGACATATACATTTTTATATTTCGAATTTATATTTTGGGGTATCTGACAGAGTTGTTAAAATATGTTATTTGTTTGAAGTGAACTACTCTCGCTCTACTGTTGCAGAGACTGGAGTGGAAATAGTTAATTTTATCCCTTTAGTGTACAGTGCTTTCCCTACTGTTGTACTGATTGAAGTGTAAATAGTAAATCTTACCCTCCTGAGTCCAACTCTTTCCCTTCTGTGCACAGACTGGAGTGGGAATAGTAAATTTGACACCTCCTGAGTCCAATACTTTCCCTACTGTTGTCTGGATTAGAGTGGGAATAGTTTATTTATGATTCCTAGTGTTTAATATTTTTGTAAAAATTGTTTAAGTATATATTATTATTATGCGCCTCTGTATTTAATTTGATATTTTTTATCTATAGAAATGTATGTACTTTTTAAGATAGTTTTAGTAAGACTTAGGGGCCGATTCCGATCTCGGCCGGTAGGGCTCCGAATCGGATTCGGCTTTACCGGATCCGATTCGGAGCCCTGTTTCCCGACCGAACCGTACGCGGGTCCGGCCGAGCGAGTACGATGCGAAATCGCCGACCGACTCGTCCGGGCGTCCCGACCGCTCCGACCGACTCGCTCCCGGCTCGAACCGCTCCGACCGACTCGCTCGGACTCGACTCGCACCGCGCAATGGAGACGTTTCCCGGCCGGGTAAGTACGATGCGCGCCGCGAGCAGTCTGACCGAGCCGCGCACTCCGGCTCGTAAGAGCTGTCGGAGCCGTACTTTGGGGGTCCGTGTCGGACCCCCTGTACGCGTAGCCGCGTGAGTCGCACACAGGGGGACCCATGGGTCCCCCTACCTGTGCGTGTACGGCACGAATCGCTTCGCCGCGTACCCGCTTAGGGGGCGCCCTTGTCCGACTCGCACCCATTGAGTCAATGGGAGCCCTCGTACGCGTTGTACGACCGGCTCCCATTGACTTCAATGGGAGTCCGACCGAATCGAGTCCGATAGCATGCGAATGCATCGTACTCATCCGGTCGGACTGCTAGGGTCCGATTCGGTCGGAATTCTCTCCGGGTCCGGCTCGGTCGGAGAAATTTCCGGCCCGAATCGGAATCGACCCCTAAGTTTGTGTATTGTTTAGTATTCTTTTTGCATTTCATTTGTTACATTTTTATTTTGTATGCATATGTATATATATACATACTTGTATAAGTAAATGTAAAAAAAATAGAAAATTATAATATAAATTAAAAACAATATTTTGTAAAATATGTTTATATGATATATGTGTATATAAACATACACACATAGATATATGTGTGTGTGTGTTTGTTTAAAATAGTATATTTTTATATATATTTTAAAAAATTACTTAAACATATTTAATTTTCATTATATTAATATATGTTAAAATATTTAAGATTTGCTACTTTTAACTATATATGTTAAAAAAAACATTTTTGTCTATATGTTTTCGATATTAGTGTAAAACAATATTTTGTACTTACCTGTATATGCATAGGAATACAATATTTTTATTTTCGATATTTTTGACGCGATATTTCTGGTTTCGATATTATGTCAGTGAACCGATAAATTACCCAGTAAGAAACAGAGAGAAAATATGTGTTTGGGCTATTGTGAAGTCACCAACGTTGTCACATCCTCCTGGGTAACTTCTGGCACATTGCATGATGGGATCAATTAAAGGGTGAAGGTGCTATGATTCTTGCAACCCAAATATTTGGGTCACCAGCTAAATGACATCCTCTTTGGTGACTTCCAGTTTATTTTTTATTGGTGGGTCATGGGTCTCAATTCCATGGTGAGAATTAAGCTCACAGGTGACTTTCAGGATGGGTCTTCTGGGCCAAGGCTCATAGGTGAGGTCACTTCCAGCTCAGGACTTCCAGTTCACAATCAATGAGTGGCAATGTTTATGGGTCATGGTGTGCAGGTGATGTCACTTCCAGGGAGGGTTGTGGAAAAAAGGTGTGGCACTTGCAACCACAGCACTTTTGAGTTTGATGAAAGGTCTTCCTTTTTATGGCTATTGTCTACTGGTGAATCTGACAGCTTTCCTGATGACTCCACTTATCTAAATGATGTATTTTTCCTGTTCCCTATTTTCCATACACATCAAAAAGAGGCAGATTCCATAAACATGCTAAGTGTCTGTAGGAAATTTTATATAAAAACTAAGTAGACATTGACATCTTGGATTAAAGAGACAGCTATCATCTGCAACAGGAGTCTGATTTTTGTCGAACTCCAGTTACCTTTCCACCAATGATTGCTGTGTCTTTTGTCTCTGACAGCTGAGCCCACAGTGGTTATTGTCCGTAAGTCCTATTGCTTGACCACATTCTCTAAAACCTCTCAATCGATACATTTCGTACTACTGTTGTGCCTTTATTCATTTAATCGATCTCGCTTGTTTGTTGACAGGGTCACTGTGTGTTTACCATTCTCTTTGTATTATAATGTCCCAGCATGAGCAACATGGCCTACCTTCTACACTGAAGTCAGTCAGTTCAAATCTCAGTGCTGCATTGCTAGTTCAAAGTTGGAACGGAACAAGATGGCAGCTGCTGAGCAGGTCATTTCAAATATATCTTTCATGAATCTGACATTCAGAATTACCTGTGGTGGTGACCCATTGGTGCGTTTCTCTAGACACAATTTAATTGCTGAATCGCGCTCAGCGTCATGTTTTACTTCATTTATAACGAAAAAGACACGTTTTTTATGTTTTATGGATGTGTTTCTAAATAGACGAGTATCACTGCTGTGTCTCAAAGCCAGGCATATAAAGCAGAGAACACCATGGTGCAACCCAGCTGCAGCAGCCGAGCTTCTTGTCAATAAACGTGTTTACTTGGGCAAAGAGTATTCCTGTGTACCTTCTTTGTCAACTTAACAAACACAGAAAGAAAGCCTGGCACCGCAGGTAGGTGTCAGTAAAGGTTTTGGCTTGGAGCTGACATTGCATCAAATGTTCATTTTACACAACAGCACAGTGGGAAAAAGATCGAAACAAGTCAAAAGACGAAAATATTAGGTGGCAGTGATAAAATGAAAAAAAATCAATCAAGAAATCAGAGGTGCTGTGCACTCTCTGCCTCTTCCACCCTCTCCCTTTGCAGCAAAATCTTTTATGTGTTCTGAGGACCTCCTGCCCAATTTTTCAAATGTTTTTTTTTGACAGGTATTTCAAATAAAAAAAATAAAATCATAATATTATGATGCATGGATTTATTTCCTCATCAGTAAGCATAACATGTCCCATTAAACTGCCCCCCTCCAACTTGTCCTCTTGTCCGAAATGATAAAGAAATGAGGGGCATATTAGCAAGGAGTTGCGATATTTATCGCAAAACGCGCTTAGCGCGTTTTTTGTTAACGCCGCCTATCACTGGAAATTATCGCTGAGATAACACCCTATTAGTAAGGTTTATCTCCATAGCGATAATATTTCCAGCGATAGCGGCAAAATGTGAGAATATCGCTGGAAAAGCAGCGATATTCTCGCATTATCGCTAAGGTGGATTCAGCATTACAATCCACCTCCTATACTTTAAACAGGTAAGTCATCCTCACTAGCAGGTGATAAAATATAGCGATAAACGCGCTTAGCGCGAATTATTTTATCGCTTCGCCTGCCTTGCTAATAGGGGGTAGTGGTGTTAGCGACTGTTTTCAGTCGCTTTTAGTAGGGAACGCCTTCCTTGCATGTCATTAGCGATAATTATCGCTGACATGCAAGGCGATGGAAAACGCGGCCTCTAACGCCTGAAAGCTGTTGCTAACGCCTGTTAGCGACAGCTTGCTAATAGGGCGATACAATTATCGCCGCTTTAGCGGCAAAAAGTGCCGCTAAAGCGGCGATAAAGCCCTTGATAATATGCCCCTACATTTTTGTGGTTATTATTTTTTTACCTATCGCCTTAATTCTTTAAGGGTACCATTGGTCATGCAGTGCAGTCTCTAAAGCAGGAACACATCACAAGACGGTCACCCCACCATCAATAGTGATGGCACACCGGCAGAGCCTCTTTACAGGCCTGCTCCCACAATAAATTATTAGGGAGACAATGGGCAAGAATTCAGCATTCAATGTCTCGTCACTTCTCTTCACTTCCTGCAGCCATTTTAGGGTTATGATGAGAACCCTCTCTCTAGGTTCAGGAAGAGTACCGCCCATATTTAGAACCAGTAACAGTGTAGCCTCGACTCCAGAAAACCCTAGGCCAATTTCCCTGCTCCCATATATCACCTAGCAACTCTAGAAAGTTGTTACCCATCAAATACAATGCCATACTGAGAAGGTTGCTTTGTTAGATATTGCCCAAGTCAGATTCAGGCCGCAGATGTTCACTGACTCTGTAGTATCCATCCTCAGCCGTGGGTGATGTAAGGCTGATAGTGGATTGTGAAGATGTTAGCATAGTGATTCTTTTAGACCTTTCTGCTGCATTTGATAAACTCTGCCACCCACGTTTTATTGAATTGCTAGAAGGGCAATGTACTTTAGTGGTTCAGTTCCTTCCTATCAGAGAGGTCGCTACTAGGTCGATTCAGATCTCACTCTAGGTCAGTATTTTGCAGTGTTCCTAGTGGTGCCGCTTTTCACTGCTTTTTCTTAATATTTATTGCAGTCCTTTAGCTTGGTTATCCAATAATGTTATTATTGTATGCAGATGACAGTCAGATTATCTTTAACCTGCAGCATCATCTTGGAATCCATCTAAGAATATTTCTCACAAACTACTCCACATTCAAGCATGAATGACAGAAATTTCTTTAAATTAAATCTATCAAAAACAGAAATTATGCTCTTCAATAACAGATCCAGTGGCCTCTGTGTCTAGAGTCTGATTCCACCAGTTGTGAATTATTCTCCGAGTTCTCTTTTTCAATAAAACCTGCTGACCAGATGCTGGAAAAAGCTCAGGGCATGGATCTACCCTAGTTAGCTGTGTCCCCCCAGGTCCTAGGAGAGTTTAGGCTTCTCTGAGAATTTAATAAATCAAGCATTTTAAAATGCAAAGAGACTCCCTACGAGGATGCATGGTGTTAAATAAGTAAGCCAATAAACATTATTAATTGCAGTAGTAGTAATAATAATACTAAAAATAATACTACTAATAATAATAATAATATTAATGATGATAACATTAATAATAATATTAATAATAATATCAGCAATGACTAAAAACAATAAAAACAACAATAATAATAATAATAATAATAATAATTATAATAATAATAATAATAATAATAATAATGATGATAATAATAACAAAAATAAGTCTTTAACTATTGGTCGTTTACCTGAGCTGGAATACCATTGTGCAAAACCCCATAGCTGCATGGTTGAAACCAAAACCATATACAATGAAAGAGATTTCTACTCTCAGACTGTAATCTTGGCCATCTGAAATGGTGAAAGTCAACATACCAGGGACGGCTCCTAATGCTGAGTGGGAGGGCTCCACCCTTTCAGTTTTACAAGCCATGTGGATGGCAATTGCAAAAAGCAATTACCATCCACATTTCTCTTAAAACAAAGTGCCTTGCTCAGCTTGCCTGAAGTGGCACTCTCTAACCCAGACTTAAAATCTGGCAGGCAGTGTTCCTAAGGCACATGCGCTAGAGTGCATGTGCCGTAAAGCCATTTTATCCGTGTTGAATGTTAAGAAGCCTATTGGCTCCCATGTCACCAGCCCTGGCATGCAATACTTGGGGGTCTTTAGAGACTACCTACACATGACACAAAGCAGCGTCAGATTTTGAAGCAGCCCGAGCATGTACAGAATAAAACCGGTAGTGTATGGGGCTGCTGTTCAATTATTTTTCAAGCTGCCTCATAACCCTACCCTTTCCCAAGTCGTCACAGGGTGAAACATAGTCATCAAGGATAATTGACCCCACTCCACCCCGTGATGAGTTGGAAGGGGGAGAAGTTGCTTTAGGGTGCCTTCAGCTGTGGAATCGAATGGCGGACTAGTGTGCAGAAAAGTATCTCTATCTGAGACTGCCCAGGAGTAGGACAGAAGACAAGACAGCAAGTCTACCCCTCGTCCACCCTTGTCCACCCTTGAACAGGTCAAGCAAGACCGCCTGCCTGCCATTCATGATTACCAGACTACACTTCTTTTTTCAGCAGAAACAAAAAAGGGTTGTAATTTAAAACGGACATTGAAACCTCTATTCATGTCCTCAGTTTACTGTACTGGCAACAGTACTTTAAGTGGGATGAAAAAACTGGGGGGTCTCTCAAAGGGGCGTGGCCGAAGCAGTTAGGGGCGTGGCTTAAAAACGCTGTAAGTTAAAAATCTGTGCTTAACATAGTTTGCCGCCCGAGTCGTATTTTGCTGCTTCTGTCATTGCATACAGACATATAATAAAACAAGTAACGTTACACCCACAACAAGTCAGGGCTATTGGCTTTGCCAGTGGTTGTTAGTTGTGTAAGATAAATAATCAACAACTATGGCTTCCTTGTATATAATATTGAAAATGCTTCAGTTCTGAAATGGTGAGACTGTGAAAGAACTATAACGAGTCTCTTTGAAGTTACCTCAAACCACAGTACCACCCTTCAAAGGCAGTGATGGGTGGTACTGCTGCAGTTAAGATTTTCCTTTTTTTTCACTCCAAGGGTGAGAGCAAAAATGGAGAGCTTAATAGGGGCCCGTCTCAGCACCTGCTTTTTAGAACTGCCAGTGCTGAGCACCGACAGGACCCACCCCACTTAAAGCCCTGACTGGCAATAACACTGATATAATGTTAGAATTGTTGAGACAATCCTTGTCATCAAATTTAGTTACTGTTTATATTTCACATGCTTTACTTAATCTTGCATTCCCTAAGAGTGTTAGCTATTTCCAGGATGTGGGGTTTCTGTTTTTTTTCCATCAGCATATTCAAGGTCGGTCTGTTCATCATGGGAATCTGGCGTTTCCCTAATAGGCTGGAAGGGTGGGGGACAGGTTGTGTTACTGGGGGGCCAGTTTTGTTAGTGGAGGGTATCGGGGCAGTTTTGTAGCAATGCTGCAATGTCGGCCCCCAGTAACAAAATCAGCAGACCAGCAAACTCCACACAGCTTGCAGTTTCGTTTCCAGTCTCCCTGTGTTTTAAAATATGGTATAGTTTTAAAGGGACTTGCTGCAGAGTTCTTAGTATGTTGAGCACTTTTCAGTGACAATAAAAGTGTCAAGATATCTCTGGTCATTATTCTTCCTGCTGGAGTGAGCCAGAGTTTTGTCTAGTGGCAATTTTGACTCATCTACGGTGGAGCAGAGGGTTAATATGCCTGCTGCAAAGAATGTGTACCACCAGATCACATAAGTGTACTTTATGTGCATAGGTCTGTGGGTTACTGTTTTTGTCACAGAGATCCTTTTATTACTGTGCAGTTCATAAGAGTCAATAGTAATCTACCACAGTGAGTTATGAACTTCCATCAAAGAGCTGCAAGCAAACTGCATGGTACAGGTCAGAAAGTAATGTTTTTTTTCAGTCTTTCATTATCCTAATGTTGCAAAAAAGTGATTGTTTGTGTAGAAATAAAATCTTATTATGAGTAAACTCAACCCTAACCACTGCGTTACGTTTTGAATCCTGAGTATGTGCTCCTCCAGCCCAAACACTCTTAAAAAATGCCTACACCTTGTAGTGCCCTTTGTCTTATGTAACATTTTCTATACATTGACACACGTATTATTCATTGTCTATTTGTGTGTTTGATGAAAAGTACTCCAACACCATGATCTGGTATGAGAGGCACTATAAAACAAATGAAATACATGTGAGAGAGGGGCAATGGAGAGATGAGGGGCACTGTTGGAGGTTGATAGTGAGGGAACCATTGAAGGGCCCAAATAAAGACTATCATATCCTGTTGAACTGTAAGCCCATCATTTACTATGCTTTTAAAGCCAACACAATTGAATATATAATGTAAAATGTGTTGTGGAATGCACCATATTTGCCCTTCTTCCCCAAATTTTCTTGGGTGGAGAATTCCCCACCAAATAAAATTTGGGGAAGAATGGCAATTATGGTGCATTCCCCAGACAATACTTGTAGTGCTCGCTCACTACGGTAGGTATGAAGGCTGGTCTGACAACATTTCCCAGGGCTGCTTTGGGTTCCCAGTCCAGCCCTGAACATATTACTCTTATATAGTGCATATTTGGAACTGAGTCTCTTCCAGTTGTTTGTAAGGGGCCATGACTGAGAGCTCTGGGGTTGAGATTGAAGACTGTGTGAGTTTCTCAAAGTGCCCGTCAACAAGTCATAAAGGTGTTCAGAATGCATGCATCAACACATAACACCAGTGATATCCAGGGGAGGGAACTAGGGGCTATGGTGTCTCTAGGGTGAGCTGGCCTCCAAATCTACTATATACACACGGATGTAGCTACCCCAAAGTTGTAGTCACTTACACTACGTTACAGTGTACCTAATAGCACTACTTGATAGGAGTGCTGGGAATTTTTAAAATTGTGAAGGGCTGTACTCACACACCACCAGCTGTCATGCTTCTTCATAGGCAGCCCTCGCTCAATAAAAACCCGGTTTGATAGAGAGCGGGCCTACACCTGAAGACAGGGAGGCACTTCTAATCATTTAAGTGGGGGCCCGCGATAATAGTGAGTTAAAAACCAATGTAGTACCCCAAATTACATTTAATTGTAGTGTATATTACTTTGTATTACAATTCTGGGATGTGGGGATTGGGGGAGCTATTACCCCATCACCACTGTAACCGTCGTCAACATGTTTCTGCCTATGGCTCTAATGAGTCCGCGGCATTCTTCAGGACGAAAGACAGGCTTTTGGTTTAGCAATATGATACTAAATATTGCCTTCTTGTTAGGGCCACCTATGTCTGCCTCTAACCTAACATTGTGGTTCTTAGATACCCCAACGTAGGGTCTTTAATGCCCCATGAGAGGAGGGTTCAGGGACCCCTGTGATCACACTTGCATCAAGGTGCGTCCCTCGCCGTACACCTAAAGCACGCCTGCTCCTTCTCCACAACAGAATGCATGAACATCCAATGCTTGGCCTCTATACAGAGTGCACAGGGCAATGCCACATATTCCAGTTGCAATTGTGATTCTGTGCAAATGTGTGTGAAGGAGGAACACAGTATTGAAGAGGCAAAAGTAAAACAAAAAATGCAGTGCTTAGGAGTCTTGCACTGTGGCACTAAAGACCACAGGGCACTAGTCACCTCGTTTAAATCCTGTTGGAGGCTGCACTTTAATAGCTTTTTTGTTTAAGACCTTCTGGGTTCTGGCACTGTGTGGACCTTCATGGCTCCACTTACATTACACATGCAGAAAAAGATAACATGTGAATGGCACGTCTGCATAGATTGCGAGAGTATAATATTGTAAGGACAATGGCAATATGCATGAGGAGTGGATTAGACGACCTGCTCTTATATTTGTTAATACACTGCTGGTTTGTGCACGCTGAGCATCAAACCAACCACGAACAACACATTTACGACTAACAGGCTATTCATCAGCACAATCTCAATGCTTGAGAAGGCCAACTCATTAAGACACTGCCTTTTTGCACGTCAATGTGGCAAAACTAGGAAGTGCCGCGTTTGACACGGTCTCTCACCAGATTCTGCTGCAACGGTTGGAGGAAGCGGGGATCTCGGGCTTAGCCCTTGACTGGTTTGCCTCCTTCCTCTCTGAGAGGACCTTTCAGGTATCGGCTCCCCCATTTTCCTCTGGGACCCATGATATTCATCAGGGGGTGCCACAGGGCTCAGCATTGAGCCCTACGCTGTTCAACTTGTATGTGCAACCTTTGGCAGCGGTGGCCAGGAATAGAGGGCTGACTCTGGTTTCATACTCCGACAATACTCAGTTAGTAGTGGCACTTTCTGGCAACTCTGCGCAGGACGCCTGTATGTTCCGGAGCAATCTCACGGCCATCTCTGAGTGGATGTCTGCCAACTGTCTGCAGCTTAATGCAAGCAAGACTGAAATCCTGCTGGTTGGGCATGACGGTGAGCTGTGGAGTGAACATTAGTGGCCCACTACCCTGGGCTGTGTCCCCACCCCCAAACAGATAGTAAAGAATCTGGGTGTCTGGGTGGACTCCGCTCTTAGTTTTCAGGCCCAAACCAAGAAAGTGGCAGGGACCTGCATGGGTATTCTACGTGGGCTCAAACCACTGCTAGGTTATTTTGACCCGTCCACTCTGCAGGTTATCCTTCAGGCTGCCATCCTGTCGAGATTGGATTATGCCAATTCACTTTATTTGGGTTCCAACAAGTCAGAAATCTTAAGATTGCAGAGAGTCCAGAATGCAGCGGCCAGAATCCTCCTTGGCCTGCCGAGGAGAATTGCTCCACCTCTGTTGCCATCCGCCGACTACACTGGTTGCCGGTGGCCAGACGTGTGGAATTCAAATCTTTATGTATTGCTTTTAAGATTTTGAAATCCTCCTCCCCAGCCATTTTGGCCACCCTGCTCTCGCCCTACACTCCTTCCCGCCAACTTCGCTCAATGAGCCAAAATTTGGCGGTAGTTCCGAGGGTGAGGAGAATACGGGCTGGGGGCCGTGCTTTCTGCACACTGGCGGCCAAACTTTGGAACTCTCTCCCACTGTCCATTCGTAGCTTAAACAACTATTTGGCATTCCGTAAGGCCACCAACACTTATCTCTTCCCTTCACTGTAGGTCTTTTCCTTTTGGTGGTCCTCTCCTTTTGACTGTTCTAGCGCCGGGACGCTCCTTTGCTGGAGCAGCTGTGCGCTCTATAAGCTCTATAACATAACATAACATAACATATGTGTAGAAGCGCTACAAGAAATTCCACTCATCACGGCACGGAAGACAAGTCTTACATTCTATGTTTTATATGAATATGGTGTAACAATAATTTTTTGGACAGGACAGCATCGTAATGGACCTAAACGACATTGCGTTCCATTTGTGGTTCCAGGCATCTTTAGAAAAGCGATTTGCCTCAGAAGAAATTAGCAGCGTGCATTACTTTATTAAACCATGTGTTGCTGAATCTTTAAAAATAAACTTTTGGCCTCAATTGACCACATTTATATTATAATGAGTTCCAGCATGATAGAGCCCTTTTAAGAAGGGGTGTTCGCTCCAGTAAATTATGAATGAACTGTTAATTTAGCAGTGCCTCTCGATAAATATAATGTAGACACATTTCTTAAATAGTTAAAAATAAACATTCAGCCTGATCAATGCACAGGCGAAAAATAAACAAAGACATAAAGGTAGACAATGCAAAACTGAAGGATTGGCCGACCAGCCACGACAAGGCAGCACACCTGCTTTTAGGCGGAAGTGTACATATGATCAAATGCTGTCACTGACGGGGAAAGAGTCAGTTACTGATATTGAGCTGACCAGTTGGCTCATGCTGTGTGGTTTCGTGGGCGAAAGCAAAGATGAATGACCCTTGACCCCAAAATAGTTCAAATGTGCTGAACCAACGCCCCTCTATGTGTACATATATGTATGTATTATCTGTACGTATTATTTTATTACAGATGGCTGGTGAAATCGCTAAAACCAGACCCAAAAATATAGGTCGGAGGAAAAGCAGAATGGAGTAGCCTGGTTAGTGGTCCCGGAGATGACAGTGCATTGTCAGTAGAGTGTTGTGCTTTCAGAATTTAGGGAGTAGCTCTGTTGGCTTCCCTGTTTTTTTTTGTGAAGTCAATTATACATTGTCATTAGAAAAAGCATCACGACTGCTGTGCTTTCAGAATATACTTGGGGAGGTTCATTTAGCTGTGTGCTGGTTTTTAGTGAAGTCCACAAGTGGATGATTGTGAGCATCACTTATTTGAGAAGGGATGCTTGTAAACAGCCAGTGCATCTAGATATCAATCAATCAGCATTTGTAGAGTGCAGCACTGTCACCCCTAGTGGTATCCGGGAGCTGAAGGTGCTGTGTCTCAGTCGAAAAGCCAGGTCATGAGTTTCTTTCTGAAGTCTGCCAGGAAAGGTGCTGTTTGGAGGTGGAGAGGCAGGTTGTTCCAGGTCTTGGCAGCGATGTAGGAGAACTGCAATGTATGCGGGGGGTGTGTGTGAGGGAGAGCGAGGTGGAGTGCAGGTGTCTAGCAGGCAGGTTGAAGTTCAGTCGATTGTTGATGTGGGATGGTCCTTGGTTTTGCAGGGCTTTGTATACGTGCATGCATGAGGATCTTGAACTTTCATCTCTTCTGGATGGGTAGTCAGTAGAGGTTTCTGAGGTGGGGGGTGATGCTGGTCCATTTGGGGAGGTCCAGGATGAGTCTGTCTGAGGTGTTCTGTATGTTCTGGAGTCTTTTGAGGAGCTGGGTGGAAATTGCGGCATACAGAGCATTGCCGTAGATGAGGCAGCTGGTAACGAGGGCCTTTGTGACGGTCTTTCTTGTGTTGATTGGGATCAATGTGAAGATTCTGCAGAGCTTCCGAAGGATGTGGAAGCAGGTTGAGGTGAATGCATTGACTTGTTGTATCATGGTCAGTTGGCCTTTGAGGATGATGCAGAGGTTGCATGCGTGGTCTGCCGGTGTGGGTGTAGGTCCGAGTTCCTCTGGCCACCAGCTATGGTCCCATGAGTAGGTGTTCTTCCCGAAGATCAGCACCTCTGTTTTGTCGGAGTTGATATTGAGGCAGCTGTCTCTCATCCATTGGGCTACATTGGTCATGGCACTGCGGAAGTTGGTTTTGGTGTTGACGGGGTGCTCAGTGAGCAAGAGAATGAGTTGAGTGTCGTCAGCGTAAGAGATTATGAGTTCATGGGATCTGATAATGTATGCAAAGGGGGTCATGTAGATGTTGAACAGGGTGGGACTGAGGGATGATCCTTGGGGTACACCGCGTATGATGTCCTTGGGTACGGAGGTGAAGGGAGGCAGACGGATGCTCTGTGTGCATCCAGAAAGGAAAGAGGAGATCCATTTCAGGGCGTTTTTCTGTATGCTGAAGTTGTGGAGCCTGTCGATGAGGGTGTGGTGGGAGATGGTGTCAAATGCAGCAGAGAGGTCGAGGATGATCACAGTCACAGATTCTTTGCGATCAAGGAGGGTTCTCATGTTATCTGTGGGGGCAATCAGTGCGGTCTCAGTGCTGTGTTTGGCACAGAATCCTGATCGTGACTGTGAGGCATTGAGTAGGTTGTGTAGTTCCAGGTATTCTGTGAGCTGTTGGTTGATGACCTTTGTGTAATTTCATCTGCCTGGGAAGGTTACTGTGGAGATAGAGGTGTTGAAGATGCTTGTGAGTTCCATGCTGATTGGGTTGGCTCTGAGGTTGAAGAGGTGGAGAGGGCAGGTGTTGGTGGGTGCCCCAGAGTGGATGGAGTACATGATGGTTGTGGTGGCCTGAGTGGTGAGCAGAGGGTAGGTGGTTATTGTTCGGGTGGTGTTTGCTGGTTTGTTGAGGTTGCCGAGGCTGAGGGTGGTGGTTTGAGGGTCAAAGATGTTGTAAATGGAGGCAATCGTGCTGTGGAAATAGTCTGAGAGGGTGTCGCAGAGTTCTTGGGAGTGGTGGATGGTGTTTTCTGTGGCTGCCGGGCTGGAAAATTCTTTGACAATTTTGAATAGCTTCTTTGTGTGTTTGGCTGCGATGTTGATGCAATCGGTGATGGCAGCTCTCTTGGTTTCCTTGATGAGCAGGTGACAGGTGGCTGCTTTGTAAGCGGCTCTGCCAGATATGATCAAGAGATTGGCATAAACAGAGGCTCCATCCTTTTATGTTTGGCTAGGACATATATATATAAATATATATATATATATATATATATATATATATATATATATATATATATATATATATATATATATTACCTACTGGCGGTCGCCAGTAGGTAGTTATAGTTAGGACCTATTTTCCATAGGAAAAGTATTTTTGTTTTCCTAATAACTTTGGCGTCGTTTGACGAATCTTTGTGAAATTTTCAAAACTAGTGGGGCTCTCTGGTCAACTCCTGTCTTGAAAGTTTCGGGGTGATTTGCGAAGCGGGGGCCGAGAAAAAAGGGGGGTCCCAAAACTCATTTTCCCCATGTTAATTTCCATAGGAAAGTTTAGACACGGCTACAGCCCGAACTGCTGAACAGAATTACACCAAATTTGACAAAAAGGTAGCCCTTGGTTCAGAAAGAGTCCTTTTTGTTAAATGGTGTAAATCCGTTCAGTAGTTCCTGAGAAATTCAAAAAATAGAGGAAGGAAAATCAATTTCCCATAGGAAAATTTAGACACGGCTACAGCCCGAACTGCTGAACAGAATTACACCAAATTTGCAAAAAGGTAGTGCTTGGTTCAGAAAGAGACCTTTTTTTAAATGGTGTAAATCTGTTCAGAGGTTGCCGAGAAATTTAAAAATAAAAGTTTTCATATCTAGGGACGCGGTGGATTCGCGAACCCTCCCGACCACGAGCTTCACTGTGATTGGCTGCCAACACTCCAAACCAGGAAGTGTTGGCAGCCATCTTGTGACTCGGTAGAACCCAGTCTCAAGAAAACAGTGAAACAAAGGTGAAAAACAAGAAAAGGGGGCAGGGTAGAAACACCCTGACCCCCCAAGCCTGCTCGGGGGGTCCCACAAGGACCCCCAAGGCCAAAAAAAGCATTTTTTTGTATAATTTCGGCGGAAGTCGTGCTGGGGTCGCGAATCCCGCCGAAATTATTTAAAAAAAATGAAGGGCAGGCTCCCCCGCGCTTCGTTTAAAAAAACCCCCTGGGTGGGCAGGTCCCGGGGGCACCATAAATTCATTAGCAGGGGCCCGTGGGGGCCCCGCAGCCCCAGTGACCGCCACCTCCCCGGGGCTATGTATATCATATGCGGGAGGGCACATGGCCCTCCCGCAGCCCTGGGGACTGCCACCTCCCGGGGCTTTTGTTTTAATGTGTGGGGGGCCCTCAAGGCCCCCCAAGCCCCGGGGACCATCACCTCCCTGGGGCTTTAAACACGTTGGGAGGGGGACGCACGTCCCCCCTCCTGGAGCCCTTGATGGCCCTGGGGACCGCCACCCCCCCAGGGCCAGCTTCTGCTGTGTCCCGGGGTGCCCACCCCGGGACACTGGTGTTTGCTATGATAGGGCGGGAGCATGGCTCTCGCCCTGTCATATCAAACTCTGCTTTGGATTTTGGAAGCGAGAGCAGGTTTCCTGCTCTCGCTTCCAAAATCCAAAGCAGATTGGTTTTCCACACGGGGAGCTGCATGTCAGCAGCTCCCTGTGTGGAAAAGCAATGCTGGCTCCCGCAGGAGACAGGGAGCCGGCGGGACCGTGGGGGTTTGGAGCTCAACCCACGGTCCCTAAACATTTGTGCATGCCCCGGGGGATGGGGTCCCCGGGGTGAATGTAAATTTAGGAAAGTGGATATTTATATATTTTTTTTTTAATTGGAGTCGCGACCCTAGCACGGCCCCAGTGAGAACGCGATGGGTGTGCGGCGCTCGGCGCGGGCCCCGTGTGAATGCAATGGGTGCACGGCGCTCAGCGCGGCCCTAGTGTGTACGTGATGTGTGCATGGTGCTCAGCGCGGCCCCATGTGAACGCAATGGGTGCGCTGCGCTCAGCGCTGCCCCTTGTGTGAATGCGATGGGTGCGCGGCGCTCAGCGCGGCCCCCTAGTGTGAACGTGATGGGTGCGCGGCTCTATGTCGCGCCGGGTGCGCGACTCCAAGCAAAAATGATTACGATTATTTTTTATATAAATCTAGGTTATATGTTGGCTAATTGGGTGGCTCTAAAAAGAGCCCTTGTGTTTATTATGAGTTTCTTGCAGTTACATGTAAGTGCGGATGCAGAGCTTTAGGTTGTTCAGAAACACTCTGTTCCCTTCATCAGTGAAGTGTACTCCGTCACTTCTGTAGATGCCCTCCATATGGAAACGTAGATTGTTGTTATATATGGAGCCCATTCTATGGTCTCTGAGGTAAGCAGAAACAGCTTTTATGACATGCTTCCTAGCTTTCTTAGTCTGAGGACAAAATTGATTGGACCACTTCCATTTCTGTCTTTGCATATGTTAGAGTATACAAAGGCAGTTTGGGGGAAAAGCAACATCAATTCTGCAAAGGTGTCCTTTATTAGCATTTCCAGACCTACCCCAGTCAATGTGCCTAGGTCATTGCAACCACAGTGCACAATCATGAGGTCAGGGGCTTGGAGATGCAAAAAGGTTTTAACCAAAGGCATCAATTGGTGCCACTTTAATCCTCTCTGTCCAATCCATTTAATGTCTACATTTTGCAAAGTTAGGACTTTGTCAATACCTCTGCGTTCAGCATACCTTTTGCACCAGAAAACATAGCTGTGCCCAACAATCCACACTGAAAGCATCTTGAAGTGATGACTGGAGGTAATGAAAATATGTCTGTAGCTGAGGTAGTCAGTTGGTAGAATGAGAGATATCTAAAATGGTGGACAAAATGGTGTTTTTAAGAAAGTAGAGATTTGATTGGCTGTTTAAGAACATTGTACATTCAAAAATAGGGTGCATTTTACTTTGTTTAAAAAGCAAGTTTCTTATTGGCTAGTAAAAAGTGTTTGGAAGGTACAGCAGAAAGGATAAGGTCATGATTTGCAAAGCCAACCACACCTGCTGTTGTCATTTGCAACATTGTGTGGTGAACTTATGACCTTTCAGTTAAGTTGAATGTTGCATGACCTGTTGCTATGGAAACTGACATTAAGCAGAAGAGGTAAAGAAGTCAGTTGATAGGGGATATTATTTGTGACCAATGGAAATGTGTTTTACAATTTGAAAATCTCTGGGAAGCAATGTTATTTGTTGCTTATGTGTATTTGTATGGAAAAAGAGAGGGAAACCTTGCCATTACTGGTTTCACCTTACAGAGTCTGGTGATTTATATTGACTGTGTGCAAAAGAAAATCCTGCCTGAGTGTGTGAGATTTTTCATTCAACAGATTTATTTGCAAGGTGAGTTATATATTTTTGAGGTTTCTTTAAAAAACAGATTTCACATTATTCTAAAACTGTGTTGTTTGAAATATATTATTAAATGTAGAGATGTATATTGGAATTAGTTTCATTGTAATTGAAATTCGTTTAAAAAATAGTCTGTACAGTAATATATATATTTTTAAGTCTGTTCAAAGGTATAGCTGAATGATGCCTCATATTTTTAGATAGTTGGTGGAACATGCAGTAGAAATGTGTATTTTGAAAGATGTTTTTATAAGGTGTTAATAATTACGTTTCAGTTATTAGTTTGTACAGAAGGTAAAGTTAAATGATGCCATATGTTTTAAGATAGAATGGTGAAATAAGGTGTTGTTAATTATGCTTCTTTTTGTAGTCTGAGCAAAGGTATAGTTGAATGATGCCACATAATTTTAGATACAATGGTGAAGATGTGTAATAAAAGTGTGGTTTTAGAAATGCTCATAAAAGGTGTTGTAAATTAGTCTTCTTTCTTAAGTCTGTTGAGAGGTATAGTTTGATGATGTCGTACATTTCTAGGTTTAATACTCAAGATGTAGCTCAAAAATGAACCACCACATTTTACTCTTTCTGGTATGTAATGAGTCATGTATGTGTTCAGATTGTATTTATATAGTTGTATGTATATTTACTGAATTATTAAGAGATGACTGACTGATTACAGGAGTGCAAAGGTAGTGAATATTTGATTTTATAATTTCCTAAGAAATGATTTACTGATTCTATATTGTGCAAACACCCAGTTAGTATCCAAGTACTACCCATGCATTCATGCAATGACTCATGCACTAACTGATGCAGTGATAAAATCTCCAGAGCGCTACATATGCAGTCCAGCAATCCCCCTGTCACTCCCTGTGGACTCTTTTATTCAGTCCGCCATGTCCTTATCTAATCACTGTGCCAAAATACAGGCACTTATAAATTCATCATGCACTCTCCTTGCAGCACTCTAATCATCCAGTCGCTACCCATGTACTCATAGAATGACCATGTCATGCACTTCTCCAATCCTTTGAGTGCTACGTATACAGTTTACTAATCTCCCTCTTACTACCTGTGTACTCTTCTAATTACCCAGCCAGTTCCATGTCCTTATCCAATGACTCTGCCAATACTCAACTAATTATAAATTCACTATGCATTCTCCTTGCAGCACTCTAAGTATCCTGTTGCTATCCATGTACTCATGCAATGACCCAGGGACTAACACATGCACTGCTACAATCACATGTGCACTATCCATGCAGTCTTGTAACCACCGACACACTACTGATTCACTCCTGCAAATACACAGTTAGTACCCATGCAGTCCAGCAATTACACTGTCACTCCCCGTGTACTCTTCCAATCACCGAGTCAGTACCATGTACTATTCCAATCACTTCGCTAAAACCCAAGCACTTAGAAATTCACCATGCAGTCTCCTTGCAGTACTCTAATCATCCAGTCAGTAACCATTTGCAATCCTTTGAGTGCTATCTATACAGTTTAGAAATCTCCATGTTACTACCTATGCACTCCTCCAATTACCCAGCCAGTCCCATGTCCTTATCCAATCACTCTGCAACAAACCAAGCACTTATAAATTCACCATGCACTCTGCTTGCAGCACTCTAGGTATTCTGTTGTTATCCATGTACTCATGCAATGAGCGAGGGACTAACAGATGCAGTGCTACAATCACATGTGCACTATCCATGTAGTCCTGTAACCACCTATACACTACTGATTCACTCCTCCAATTATCCAGGTAGTACCCATGCAGTCCAGCAATCAAATTGTCACCACCCGTGCACTCCTCCAATCACCCAGCCAGTACCATGTACTAATCCAATCACTCTGCCACAACCCAAGCACTTATAAATTAACCATGCCCTCTCCTTTCAGCACTCTAGGTATTCTGTTGCTATCCATGTACTCATGCAATGACCCAGGGAGTAACACATGCAGTGTTATAATTACATGTGCACTGTCAATATAGTCTTGTAACCACCTATACACTACTGATTCACTCCTTCAATTATCCAGGTAGTACCCATGCAGTCCAGCAATCACACTCTCACTCTCCGTACACTCCTCCAATCACTGAGCCAGTACTATGCACTAATCCAATCACTTCGCCAAAACCGAAGCACTTAGAAATTCACCATGCCCTCTCCTTGCAGTATTCCAATCATCCAGTCAGTACCCATGTACTCATGCAATTACTGAGGCACTAACTCATACACTTCTACAATCTTTTGAGTGCTACCTACACAGTTTAGTAATCTCCATGTTATTACCTATGTACTCCTCGAATTACCCAGCCAGTCCCATGTCCTTATCCAATCACTCTGCCACAACTCAAGCACTTATAAATTCAGCATGCAGTCTCCTTGCAGCACTCTAGGTATTTTGTCGTTTTCCATGTACTCATGCAATGGCCCAGGGAGTAACATATGCAGTGCTACAATCACATGTGCACTATCAATGTAGTCCTCTAACAACCTACACACTACTAATTCACTCCACCAATAATCCAGGTAGTACCTATGCAGATCAGCAATCACACTGTCACTCCCTGTACACTCCTCCAATCACCCAGCCAGTACCATGTTCTAATCCAATCACTCCGCCAAAATACAAGCACTTATAAATTCACCTTGCAAACTCCTTGCAGTACTCTAAATATGCAGTCAGTACTCATGTACTCATGCAATTACCCAGGCACTAACACATGCACTGCTACAATTCTTTGAGTGCTACCTATACAGTTTAGTAATCTCCATGTTACTACCTATGCACTCCTCCAATTACACAGCTAGTCCCATGTCCTTATCCAATCACTCTGCCATAACTCAAGCACTTATAAATTCAGCATGCAGTCTCCTTGCAGCACTCTAGGTATTTTGTCGTTATCCACGTACTCATGCAATGACCCAGGGAGTAACACATGCAGTGCTACAATCACATGTGCACTATCAATGCAGTCCTCTAACCACCTATACACTATTGATTCACTCCTTCAATTATCCAGGTAGTACCCATGCAATCCAGCAATCACCCTGTCACTACCCATGCACTCCTCCAAACATCCAGCCAATACCATGTACTAATCCAATCACTCCACCAAAACACAAGCACTTATAAATTCACCATGCACTCTCCTCACTGTTCTTTAATCAACCAGTCACTACCCATGTACATATGCAATGAACCAGGTTTTAATACATGCACTATTAAAATTATCTATGCA
This sequence comes from Calotriton arnoldi, assembly GCA_963921515.1. Taxonomy (NCBI): domain Eukaryota; kingdom Metazoa; phylum Chordata; class Amphibia; order Caudata; family Salamandridae; genus Calotriton; species Calotriton arnoldi. Next base: position 563,618 of record CAWUFW010007975.1, on the reverse strand, counting down.
CTGCCTATGCACTCCTCTAAATAGCTAAACCCTTCTCATTCACTACTACAATTATCCAGTTAGTACCTGTGTACTGCAGTAAATGTATTGTGATATTAGAACAAAGCGTTTAAATGGTTTTTATGTAGAACGTGTTTGTTTAGCAATAGATTGGTATATTTTATAGATTTATATTAATAATATTACATTTTTTTTTTTACAGATATTCTTCAGCATCATTAAAAAGACTTATCATGACTAAAAAAACAGTAAAGAGGAAACAACAAAAGAAAGACTATTACTTGGAGAAAAGACAACAGCAAGAATTAGAAGAAGTACAACATGTGGGAAAAAAGAAAACGTCTTGCGGTAAGAGAACAAAAGAATTTATTAAAAGACTTTCAATGACAAGAAACAGTTTGCACAATGTAGAAAGTACAAAGAATACCTCAACAACAAAGAAGAATGAAAAGAAAAAAGGAGAAATTAATGGGAAATCACGTTTTCAAAAAACAATCTATGGTAAAGGGAGAAACAATCAATTTCATGAACTAAGGAAAAAAATGGTTCACAATAGAGTAGTACTTAATTTATTAAAAGATGCCAAAAAATATAAAAAAAGATCAGTATTTTATAAAAAGAAGAAACAGATTGAAACTAATGTTGAAAAGGCTTTTCAATTAAAAAGGAAATTATTCATTTTAATTTTAAACAGGATTCGATCAATAGATAAGCCAATACATTTTATGAAGTCCAAAAGTAAAAAGAAGAGAGTAATTAACAGGACTAACTTTTGTGATTTTTTTGGGGGTGAATGGAAGCACAGTTCAAGTTCGGAGCCTTTTTTTAATGAAGAGAGCTATTTTCAAACCAATACATTAGTGTACGCAGTTGAAACCAGTGGTCGTGCTTATGAAGTGGAGAACGGTTGTCCAATTGAAAAAGAAAAGATGGTTCCTAGAAATGTAGAAGAAGTGATAGCTGATGAAGTTCTAGGGAGACGTAGTAAAGCCCCAGTGTATACTTGTAATTGTAGTAGTATTTGTAGTCTATTGATATTTCACGCAATTTCTTACGAGAGTATAGTAAAAAAAGTGTTAAAAGATTAAGATGCTGCAAGGACTAGATCCTTGCAAAGTGAGAAAAAATACTGGTTTGCAAGGTCATTCTCTGGCTTGTCTTTCTAGAAAAGTGTGTCAAAGTGTTTCTCATCATTTTAGAATGTTAGCAGTACATCAATCTCAAGTGCGGAAGTTAGTCAGAAGACTGTATTACGCAAAAAGTCCAGCAATATTTTTAAATGAGTTAAACAGTGCTCTTTTGCATGGGTCAGTATCAGATGTAAAAAAAGTTTGTGATGAAATAGAGTTTTGTTACTTTGGTCCTGAAGAAGAGTGTAGACAAAGTGAGACATTGATAGAAGTAGGTGTTGAAGAAGACGTGGAACATAGTAGTACTGAGAAGTTTGAAGAACAAATTACAAAGTTTAAGGTAATTTCTTGTGAAAGACCAAATTATGCTTGTATTTGTTGTCGACGAACTCACTATAAAAATCAGACTAGGAATGTTGATCTGTATTTAAAAAGTGAAAGAGAAAATAATGATAAGTGGAAGAAATTTGCAACTTATTTGTTGGTAGAGGATTGCTTTGATTTGGGTACTGATCAACGTATTTGTAAATATTGTTATAACAAATTAGAGGACAACAAAATGCCAGCTAGAGCTGTCCATAATAATCTAGAGTTGGTAGCTATTCCTCCAGAACTGGTAGATTTAAACACGTATGAGTCTATTCTGATTCAATCTGTGCACCCGTTTCAGTCTGTTGTTCGTATGGAGCCTAAAACAGGTACTTTGCCTCCCACAGATTTACAGAGAGGATTAAAAGGAAGAGTTGTATATTTACCTCTAGATTTAAAGAAAAATATTGAACTACTGGTGTAGAGAAAGAGAAAACTGAACCAGTAGTTATTCTAGTTAATGGTGTTCCTACAAAGAGTAAGAAAATCTGGCAAGAGTAGATGTCAGCAAAGTGCAAAAGGCAACATTGTATCTTATAAAAAACAATGATTACTACAAAAATGTGTATGTGGAAGAAGAAGAAATAGTTTTAGGAGATGATAGTGAAATGTCAAGTGGTCAAATTGAGAAAGTGGACATGTCCAAAAGTGAAGAAATTTATGAACATTATAGTGTACATCCTTTACATTCCAAAGAAGTGATGGGGAATACTATTGAATTATTCCAAATGAAGAAAGCAAAGGGGACTCCCATGAGTGTTTGGGAAAAAAGTTTGGAAGCTCATTGTTTTCCACAGCTCTTCCCCACTGGAAAAGGTGGACGATATGACTAACGACCAGTACAGATTCCCGCATCAGAAAATCTGACAACAAGATTGTACGCAGAAGATCCAAGATTTCGACAATGTATGCCATATATATTTCATCTTTTGTTTGAAAGTGACTTGTCTGGACTTTCATATGCAGTCAACCACATATTAAAAACAGGAGTTCATCTTCAAAATGTTTCTGCAAAGGAATTCATGGACAAAGTACATGAGATAGATGATCATTTAGAATCTCAATTGATTAATTTGAAGGCATGTCAGCGTGGTACTAATGAGTATTGGTATCGTCGTCATGGCGAACTTAAATGCAAGCTAAGGAACTTAGGAACTTCTACGTGGTTTGTTACGCTAAGCTGTGCTGAATACGCATGGGACGATTTACTTCAATTTCTTCGAGAAGCAAATTCAAATATTAAAAACATTGAATTCAAAACACCTGGAGAACTGTGTTCCTTGGATCCTGTAAATATGTGCAGATATTTTAATCATAGGTTTCAAGCTATGATGTCTTTTATCTGCAATAAAAATAATCCTCCTCTTGGAGAAGTTATTGATTTCTTTTGGAAAAAGGAGTATCAAGCTAGAGGTGCTCCTCATATACATATGCATTTATAGATCAAGGATGCACCCAAATTTGGAACTGATTCAGATGAGACTGTTTTATCTTTTATTGAAAACTATGTTACATGTGGTATACCAAAAACAAGAGAAGAAAACACCTTAAGGCAAGAAGTGTTACGGTTTCAAAGACATCAATGTGGGAAATACTGTCGTCAGAAATACAAGTCGAAGGAAAAGTTTTATACCAAATGTCATTTTGGATTTCCACGTCCAGTAATATCTAAAGGAAGAGTGAACAGTTTCATGTCAGCATTGAGACATACCATCACTAGAAAATATCCCCAAAATACTTACAATTTAAAAAGAAATAAAGAATCAAAGTATATTAATGATTATAATCCGGTTATTTTGTTGATGTGGAATGCTAATATGGATATCCAGTATGTTGCAGATAATTCCATTGCTGTTGCTCGGTATGTAACGTCATACATAACAAAATCAGAAAAGACGGAGTTGAAAGAAATGTGGGAAGAAATTTCCCACGAGAAGAGTCTTAGTAAGAAATTGTACAGCTTTAGTTTGAAGATGCTGTCCCATCGAGAGATTGGATCCTACGAATGTTCAGATAGCTTTTCCTCTGCAAGTTTATATTCAAGGTCAAGAGGAATAATTTGGGTTAGTCTAGGTCTTGCTGCAACACGAAATCAAGTACTTAAATCTGTACAAGAAATCGAATATTTAGCACTAAATGAACCGGAAAGCACAGATATTGTTAAAACAAACATGTTGGACACATACTATCCAAATAGAAGTCCTCATCTTGAAAACATATGTCTCTATGAAGTGCTGCAATATTATACTTTTAAGACAAATATCACAGAGAACATAAATAAAGAAAAATATGCAGTGATTGGTTCAGAAGGATGTTTGGTGAAACATAGCAAAGGAAATCTGATTAATCACAGGAAACTGAGTTGCGATACTCCTGATAAAAGGGAATTTGACTATTTAGCACTTCTGCAACTCTTCAAAACTTGGCGTACGGAACTGGAATTACTTGGAGATTTTCAGTGCTATGAAGATTCTTTTAATGCATTTAAAAATAGCATTGAATGCACAGTTTTTCCAAATTATCTCAAAATGTTGAATGAAGAAATTGATCAAGAAGCTACTATTGCAGCTGAGATTGCTAGAGACAGTTCTCAAGATAGTCAAAGTTCTGCTCCACTGAGTCAAGATCCACTAGGACAGCCAATTGTGGAAAATGAAGCAGCAATCGCCATGAGTGAAGTGGAAACAGCAATGCATCAAGCTCAACATGATATTATGGACTTAGGAAACTTGGAAGAACAACTAAATATTGGATAGAAAAATATATATCAGCAAGTGAGACAACAGATCGACCATGGTTTTCTTCATGAGAAAAAAGAATGCACATGCACATCATTTCAACCTATCTGAATGTATGTCAGTGGTCAAGCTGGTACAGGAAAAAGTTTCTTAATTAAACTTTTGACCAGTTATCTACAGAAAACCACTGACTCACATTTATCTTGTGTTGTAACCGCTCCAACTGGGTTAGCAGCACACAGCATTAAAGGAATTACATTACATTGCTTACTAATGCTACCTGTTGAACATGAAAACAAATTGGAATACCACAAGCTATCTGGAGAAGCTTGTTATGAAGTTTCAAGAGTGCTAAAGAAAATGAAACTTCTGATTATGGATGAGGTGAGCATGGTCTCAAACTTAATGTTTGCCTTTGTGCATTTAAGAATGCAGCAAATTTTAAAAACTGAATACAATGTCTTATTTGGAGGAAAACATGTGATAGTTTTTGGCGATCCACTGCAACTTACTCCTGAAAAAGGGCAACCAGTATTTAAAACACTTGGGCATGAAGACACCAGAAAGTCTTTGGGAAGTGTTGGAAACGTGAACATTTGGTCATATTTTGAATACAAAGAACTTATTAAAAATATGCGACAGGCAAGTGATGAAGACTATGGAAGTATTCTTCAAGATAGAAGAATTGGTGTATTGACAGAACATGGTAAAGAAGCTTTGCAAAGTGGGCTACTTACAAATTTGTTTCCAAATGAAGATGTTGCTCCGGAAATAATATGCAAAAAAATCAGAGAAAATAAATCTATAATCTGCCTAATGCCAACACTGCGAGAGTGTTCTACATTCAATGAAGAACTTTTAAAGCTGGAAAAACAACAAATAATAAAAATGGAAGCCATTGATAAAATAGAGCACGAAGGTATTACTATTATTTTGACAGAAAAATTAGAAACAAAATTGGATTCATTGGAAAAATCTATATCTAAGACTGCTGGTTTAGAAAATAATTTATATGTATGTGAAAACTGTCGGGTAATTTTACGGTGTAATTTGAATGTAGAAAAAGGTTTAGTAAATGGAGCAATGGGAAAAGTTGTTGATTTTGTTAATTATCAAAATAGAGATGGAATTGAATTTTTAAAGATTAAATTTGATCAGATTGAAGAAGTAAAACAGATTGGACGTTGTTCTGTTCGTTTTTTGCTTGTTAAAGATTTGTATGTTCGTAGAAAACAGTTTCCTCTTTCTTTAGCATATGCGGTGACCATTCATAAATCTCAAGGTTTAAGTGTAGACAGCGCTTTGGTAAACATTGGAAATACCGTGTTTAAAGAGGGAATGGCGTATGTTGCATTGTCCCGAGTCAGAACTTTATCTGGATTGTATTTGATTGATTTTGATGCGAGAAAAATTAGTGCAGATGCAAATTGTGTAAGAGAGTATAATCGGTTAAGAAGACTGTATGCTCCCAATTTAGGTGACTATCCTGTATATGAAAAGCGTGTAGGAGGTCAAAAACGAAGATATGAGAATCTCTGTAGTGAAGTTGGAAAGAAGAAAAAAAATCAAGACAATGTTGAGATTCCAAAGAAAAAGAAAAGGGACAGTGTTGAAGAGATTGTTGGATATCAGTTAGAAAATAGTTCGGGTATCAACTGCTATGCTAATGTAGTGGTAAACGTCGTATTTTTCTAGAAAATCTCCAACAGCAAATTATAGAGAATCGGGAAAAAGGTTTTGTTCCTTGTTGCATTCTATTTTTGAAAAATTGAGAACTGATAAAACTAAAATCCAAAGTGTTTCTGGTATTCGGAATCTTCTGGATCTATTTTCTGGTTCTTCGCAATTTACACAGAATGTGAAACAAGATGCTCAGGAATTTCTTATGTATATGCTTGCAGTATTGGAAGATGAAGGAATACAAATTGAAAATCTGTTTGGACTTTGTTATACATGGAAACATGATTGTGAAAATTGTACATTTACTTCTACCTCTAAGATAGACACTGAAAGATTCATATATTTGACAATACCAGATTGTAAAACAGTGTCTTTTAAAAAAAAATGTTAAATCAGCTAATCAAAATATGGAGTGTAGCCACTGCAAATCAGAAATGTAATCAACATTATTTATACAAAGATTTGGACAATATATAATTTTAATGATACAACGTTGTAAAGCAGAGGGAAGAAAATTGGAAACTTTAATTAAAAAATTTGTAGCAAGTCAACTATCAATATCAGGAAAAACTTTCGTAGCAGTAGCAATTATTTTCCATGCTGGACCTTCTACGACATCTGGACACTACACTGTCTATTTAAAGTGCAATAAAGGATGGACATATTGTAATGATGCCCATTTGGTTTTCAAATATCGTTTGCCTAACGAATTACCAAATTCATACCTAATATTCTTAATGCCAAAGTTCTGAGAACATAATTCGGCCTATTGGGAATATGTCAATATGAATTAATGAATTTATTTTGGATAATTTCAATATAAATGATTTCAGGAATATCATTCGGCCTAGTGTGAAGATATCGATATGAATGAAGAAGTTTATTTTAGATATTCTCAATGCAAATGTTTTAAAGAACATCATTTAGACTATAGAGAAGTTATGAAGAATTGCTGATTCAATTATCGTTTCTGTTCTTTGATATTGTATTTAGAAAATTCTCTTAGAAAGAAGCATTTTATATATTTGATATTTGTATTATATGCAATGTTATTGAGGATGTTTATTTTAGGAAATATGAACAGATAGTTGACTTTGTTGTAAATATTTTTGACACAGATTTGTTTTTTTAACAATCTTATTGATTGTATTTTTTTGCCCGCTGTTATATGATGAGCAACATTGAAATCACTGTCTATTTTGAAATTCAATAGATTCTGAGAACAGCAAAAAAGGCAAACTGAATATGTTATATAATGGTAAAATTATGTTGTGTTCTTAAAATTAGAATATTATATGTTATAACTGTATTTTTCTTCTCTTTTACAGACCCTAATTCCAAAGTTTGAAAGTTTTTAAAATTTAAATTATAAAAAAACAACTGCAAAAATTCTTTAAAATACTTTGATATCTACTATTGTAAAGGTAAGATTAAGTAACCCAAGCACTATCCATGCACCACTACATTCACCTCTGCACTATCCATACAGTCCTCTAACCACCTAGACACTGCTCATTAACATCTTAAATTCCCCAGGTACTACCCATGCAGTCCAGCAATCACCCTGTCACTCCCAATGCACTCCTTGAGTCACCCAGCCAGTACCATGTACTAATCCAATCCCTCTGCCAATACCCAAGCACTTATAAATTCACGCAGGCGCTCTCCTTGCAGTACTCTAATCATCCAGTCACTACCCATGTAGTCATGCAATGACCCAGTCACAAACACATGCACTGCTGCAATCCTTTGAGTGCCCACTATACAGTTTAGTAATCTCCCTGTTACTACGTATACAGTCCTCCATTCACCCAGCCAGTCCCATGTCCTTATCCAATCACCCTGCCAAAACCCAAGCACTTATAAATTCACCATGCACTCTCCTTGCAACACTCTAAGTATCCAGTCACTATCCATGTACTCATGCAATGACCCAGGCACTAACACATGTAGTGCTACAATCAGATGTGCACTATCCATGCAGTCCTCTAACCACCTTCACAGTGCTGATTCACTCCTCCAGTTACCCAGGTAGTACCCATACAGTCCAGCAATCACACTGTCACTTTCCGTGCACTCCTCCAATCATCCAGCCAGTACCATGTCCTTATCTAATCACTGCGCCAATACCCAAGCACTTATAAATTCACCATGCACTCACATTGCAGTACTCTAATCATCCAGTCAGTACCCATGTACTCATGCAATTATCCAGGCACTTTTTCATGCACTTCTACATTCCTTTGAATACTACCTATACAGTTTGCTAATCTCCCTGTTACTACCTATGCACTTGTTCAATTACCCAGCCAGTCCCATGTCCTTATCCAATCACTCTGCCAAAACCCAAGCACTTATAAATTCATCATGCACTCTCGTTGCAGCACTCTAAATATCCAGTCACTATCCATGTAATCATGCAATGACCCAGTGTGAGAAGTTGGCCTGGTATATGCTGTTCACTAGTTAAAGTGGACACCTTGCACCAGAACAATTCGACTCTTATGGTAGGTAGGTTTAAGACAACCTTTATAGAAAGCTATCCTAGTGGTAGCTGTGGAGAGCAGCCTTCAGGCTAAGTCTTGGAGGAATGTAAAGCAGCTTGTTTTACCACACAATCTCTTGAATCACCAAATGAAAAGGCACCACACAGGTATATATATCAAATATATATGTATTTATTACTAAACAACTCTCTACTAATCTCTTTATGAGATTAGAAGTCAGGAACATATGTACAAGTCAATGTTTTATCAAAATAAGTTAGCACAAGTAAATATCACAATCTTATCTTGGCTAGACCGTGGTCTAGAGCACATAGAATCGAGGGACCCCAAAGAACCACCCCAGGTAGTTGTAGGAGACCCACAGGGGACGGACGCGGTGTTCAGACACTGGTGCGAGTCCTGTACGAGTCTATGCGAGAGAACGCGATTGAGTTATCAATGTTACAGGTCCTTGGCGTGTTCGAGGCGAACACACCGATCGGTCAGTACGAGTCGAAGGACGCGGATATGATAGAGTTACAAGGGAGTTGGACGCGATGTGTCTAACACAGACGCGAGCCCTGTACGAGCCAGTGCGAGAATCGCACGGGGAAAATAGTAGTTTTAGGGCACTTCTAGGGTAGCTACAAGCAAGCCACTTACAGGGTAAGTAGTTCTAGGGCCCACACCCACAGGAGCACCGTAGTGCTGAAGTTACCTCACCCAGGGGAGCCGGGTGCATAGGTGTCTTTTGGTGTCGGGTCGCGGCGTCGTTTTCAATGGGAGCCAGTGAAGACTTGCTGCTTGCGACGACAGAAGAAGTGTCCGTTGGAATCCAAGCCTGGATTCAGAAGGAGGAAGACCTGAAAGCAGAGGGAACAGTGTTCACAGTCACTTGGCAGTGACTCTGGGCAAGGAAGATGAATGCCCACCGTTGTCGACAGCTTCAGGTCGTTCATGGGTGTCTTGACTCTTCGACCACGTGGTCCAGGCAGTGTTTATGATGACCAGGAGCTGGATTCGGTGTGCCCCACGATGTCTGCAGCTTACTGAGGTGTCGGCAACTCGATTGGAGCCAACAAGCCTTGGTAGCAGCAAGTCTTGTGGAGATGAGGAAAAGTCAATGGTGCAGACCAGCAAGGTCTGGGGGACTTACCCAGCAAGGGTATGTCAGGGCAGGCCTGGAGCAACCAGAGGAGCCCTTTGGTTTTGTTGAAAAGTCTTCTGGGGACCCACAAGCCGGCTGGCAGGGGATCATGAAGACGCCTTGGGAGGATCCCCTCAACAGGGGACCACGGTCACTCGGGATGGTGTAGGCCTCTGATCTTCAGAGGGATTCTTGTTAGAGGCTGGGTCCACACGTGGTCTAAAGCACAAGTTCGTAGATCATCGTGAAGGGGTTGCACTCGACAATAGTGCACGGTACCCAGGGGCTGCGGTTCCTCGTCGCTCGTGGGGTCCACTTGCCTCAGCTTCACTGGGGACTCACGATGGCCTTGGAGTAGTCAGGAAATCCTCTTTCTGGGCTGCAGGGACTTCGGGCTCCGGCTGGAGCGGCATAGTTTGCAACTGTCGTTGTAGTTTTTGGTGCCTGCCAAGCAGGGGAGTCACTCCTTGACTCCAAGGGAGATTCTTCAGTTTTCCAGAGGTAGTGGAACGTCGAAGGTCCAGGATTCTTCTTAAGAGCGTCGTCCAGGGAGATCTGGGTTGCAATGCACAGGTTCCCCCTCTTATACTAAAAAGAAGGGAGGGACTAGCTCTATGACCCCACCTATGGGAGGGTCAGGGGAAGGGGTGGCTACACCCACTTCCCTTTGTCCAGTTTCGCGCCAGAGCAGGGGCAGGTAGCCCCTGAGCTGGTTTGAACTGGCATATGCACAGAGGAGCCTTCTGCTCCCCCAGTGCAGGACTTCAAAGCACTCTAGGAGTGCACCCACCCAGCCCCAATACACTAAACCCTGTCTGGGAGGTGGTCACACCCCCTTGGGACAGGATACCTATTGTTGGGCCTCCTCCACTGCGAGTGTTGGTCATCAGCAGGAGGGCAGCCCAGTGTCTGTGACTGGTGGCATCCAGTTTGTGATGCCAGGGCTCTTCAGGATTCTACCGTGTTTCCACAGTAGGTACATGTCTATCCCTCTAGAAGGGTGGACTGTTACCCCCGCCGCCAGAACTGGCGGGGGGTTAGTATTCCAAGATGTTTCACATCAAACACGACATGTTTCCGTGCAGCCATCCAAAGTTAGCATTTAATGCGAGGTTATAATGTGCTTAAGAGTATATGGTCAGGCTGCACTACAAACAGCCTCAGAGAAGGGTCTCCGAATGCTGCAGAGGGGCTCTGCTCATGCAGGGGCACCCTCTCACATAGGAACCAAGCACTCTGCCTTCAGGATTGATAAGGCCTGCCATAGGAGTGACTTATAGGTTTATATGTGTGTATCTATGTAGTGATATAGGTAGCCTATATCACAGTAAGGGGTGCATGCACCACCTTACCCAGGCTGCAGTAGCAGACCTGTGGTGTCAGATTTAGTCTGCTTCCCAGGGGTGGCAAAATACATGCTTCAGCCCCTGGTAGGCCTGTGAAGTACCTATGCCCTTGGTACCTAAGGTACCATATACTAGGGACTCATAAGGTACCACAGTATCCAATCACTAGTGCACCTAGAGTGCACTCCAAGTCGTTTAGAGAGAACAGAGAGGCTGGGGCCCTGATTGGCAGGGTCCCAGCCTGACTATAGCCAGAAACCAGTGTAAACATCAGAACAAAAATGGGGGCAACATAAGAGGCAGATCCTACTCTCCTACACAACCCCCCCCAAACGCAGGGACCCTAAACTAACCTTGACCAGTTGAGTCTTCGTGTTCTAAGTGGCAATACCTTGAGAGTCCATCTGCATTGGCATGTTGGGTCCCAGGTCTATGTTCCACTGTATAGTCCATCCCCTGTAGGGAAATGGACCACCTCAAAAGTTTTGGGTTTTCACCTTTCATCTGTTTAAGCCATAGGAGGGGCTTGTGGTCAGTCTGAACTATGAAGTGAGTGCCAAACAAGTATGGCCTCAGCTTCTTCAGGGCCCACACCACAGCAAAGGCCTCCCTCTCTATAGCTGACCAACGTTTCTCTCTAGGGGTCAGCCTTCTGCTAATGAAAGCTACTGGCTGGTCTTGACCTTCATCATTCAGTTGAGACAGTACAGCTCCCACACCCAGCTCAGAAGCATCTGTTTGGACAATGAACTTTTTGGTGTAGTCTGGACTCTGTAAGATGGGGGCAGTGCACATGGCCTGCTTTAGGTCTTCAAATGCCTTCTGACAGCTAGCTGTCCACTGAACCTTTCTTGGCAGTTTCTTTGAGGTTAGATCATTCAAGGGGGTCACTATAGATCCATATCCCTTCACAAACCTCCTATAGTACCCAGTCAGGCCTAAGAAGGCTCTCACCTGTGTCTGGGTGGTGGGAGCTACCCATTCCATTATGGTTTGGATTTTGCTCTGTAAAGGCTGAACCTGGCCTCCACCTACAAGGTGGCCCAGGTACACAACCTGACTCTGCCCTATCTGGCACTTAGTGGCCTTGATAGTGAGGCCTGCTTTTTGCAGAGCCTCCAAAACATTTCTGAGGTGGACCAGGTGATCCTGCCAGGAGGAACTAAAGACAGCAATATCATCTAGATTAGCTGAGCAATAAGTTTCTATCCCTGCCAGAACTTTGTTCACCAACCTCTGTAAAATGGCAGGTGCATTTTTCAATCCAAAGGGCATCACCACAAAGTGGTAGTGCCCACCAGGGGTCGAAAATGCTGTTTTGGCTTTTGCATCATCAGCTAATCTGATCTGCCAGTAGCCAGCTGTTAGGTCAAATGTACTTAGATACTTGGCTGAGGCCAAAGTATCAATCAGTTCATCTGCCCTTGGTATGGGATAAGCATCAGTCCTAGTGACTGCATTGAGGCCTCTGTAGTCTACACAAAACCTCATTTCTTTTTTACCACCCTGGGTATGAGGCTTGGGTACTAGGACTACTGGGCTAGCTCAAGGGCTATCTGAAGGCTCAATCACACCTAACTCCAACATTTTCTGGACTTCAGTCCTGATACAGTCCCTGACACGGTCAGGTTGCCTGTAGATTTTACTCTTGACAGGCAGACTGTCTCCAGTGTCCACCTCATGGGTGCACCAGGTAGTCTGACTAGGGGTCAGGCTAAACATATGTCTGTACTGCTGCAGAACTTGTCTGCACTCAGTTTGCTGATGGTCAGTGAGGCTGCTTGCCAAAGCAACACCATCTACTGACCCATCATCAGGGTTCTGTGAGAGCAGGTCAGGGAGAGGGTCACTCTCCTCCTCCTGTTCCTCATCAGTTGCCATGAGCAAGCCCATGTCAGCCCTGTCAACATATGGTTTCAATCTGTTGACATGGAGCACCCTCAGGGGGCTCCTGGGAGTTCCAAGATTCACCAGATAGGTGACTTCTCCCTTTTGCTCAACTATTGTATGGGGGCACTCCATTTGTCTTGGAGGGCTGCTGGGGCCACAGGCTCCAACACCCACACTTTCTGTCCTGGCTGGTATACAGTCAGCACAGCCTTTGGTCATGCCAAGCTTTTTGTAATTCTTGGCTGGCCTCCAGGTTTTTGGTTGCCTTTTTCATGTATTCAGCCATCCTGGAGCGGAGACCAAGTACATAGTCCATCACATCCTGTTTGGGGGCTTGAGAGGTAACTCCCAGCCCTCTTTTACCAAACATAATGGACCTCTTACAGGATGCCCAAACAGAAGCTAAAATGGGCTGTAACCAACCCCCTTCTGTGGAACTTCTCTGTATGCAAACAACAGGCAGGGAAGAAGAAGGTCCCATTTCCGCCTAAGCTTCTCTGGGAGTCCTTTAATCATTCCCTTAAGGGTTTTGTTGAAGCGTTCAACCAACCCCTTGCATTGTGGGTGATAGGGGGTGGTGAACTTATAAGTTACACCACACTCCTTCCACATTGCCTTCAGATATCCTGACATGAAGTTTGTATCTCTGTTGGAGATGACCTCCTTTGGAAAACCCACTCTGGATAAAACTCCAATGAGGGCTCTTGCCACCACAGGGGCTGTGGTGGTCCTCAGGGGAATTTCCTCTGGGTACCTGGTGGCGTGATCCACTACCACCAGGATAAATCTGTGCCCAGATGCAGTTTGAGGGTCAAGGGGACCAACAATGTCAATCCCTACCCTTTCAAAGGGTACCCCCACCACAGGTAGTGGTATCAGGGGGGCCTTTGTGGTGCCACCTGCCTTGTCACTGGCTTGGCATGTGACACAGGAGCGACAAAACTCCTTTGTGTCCTCTGACATATGTGGCCAATGAAAATGTGGAACAAGCCTGTCCCAGGTCTTGTTTTGGCCCAAGTGACCTGCCAAAGGGATATCATGTGCTAGGGTCAAGAGGAACCCCCTGAGGTATTACCAACCTCCTGGTGGCTCCAGCGGCTGGATCTCTACCTTCAGAATATAGGAGTCCCTCATCCCAATAAACTTTATGGGACCCACTAGCACTCCCAGCAGCCTCAGCAGCAGCCTGCTGTCTGAGGGGTTCAAGAGAGGGGCAGCACTGTTGCTCCTTACTCAGATCTTCCCTAGAAGGCCCCCCTGCCCCCAAGAACTCAACCTGATCAGGCTCAAGTTCCTCTGGGGCAGTTCCTTCTTCAGGATCTGCTCCTCCTCCCTCAAGAGGGGAATCTGTGATCTGAGACAGAGGGGAAGGCACTGCCTTAACCCTACTGCTCCTCCTCTTGGGAAGCATCTGGTCCATAGTTTCAGGATCCAGAGCTGGTTCAGTGTTCTGCATTTTGGCCTGTGACCTGGTCACAGCACATACCTCTGCAGGGATGCCCAACATCTCAGCATGAGTCCATAACTCTACTTCAGACCAGGCTGAAGTCTCTACATCATTGCCCAATAGACATTCTACAGGGAGGTCTGCACTGACTACAACCTTCTTGAGGCCAGTTACCCCTCCCCAGGAGAAATTCACAACTGCATGACTATAGTTGGTCCTGGCATTGCTTGCATTGGTCACCTGGTACATTTCACCCAGGATGATCTGTCCAGGGTCCACAAGATCCTCTGCCACCATGGTGACACTAGCACCTGTGTCCCTAAATGCCAAAGCCTCCTTGCCATTTATTACAGGCTGCTGTTTGTATTTGCCCAGATTACTGGGGCTTACTAGGAAGGACATGTCAATGTCTCCATCACAAATCAGCATTGCCTGAGTGGGTACTCTGACTAGGTCAGCGTCCACTTCAGAACCCAGGGTCAACCCTACTACACCCTTCTTCTGAGTACCACCTCCACCAGTAGCTGGACTAGGGGGAACAGTTGCCTTAGGGGCAGGAGTGGTGGTGGTTTGGTCTTTGGACTTGTTACAGTCAGAAGTCCAGTGCCCTTTCTGTTTACAGAATTTGCACCAGGGCTTCTTTTGGCCTTTTCCCTTGTTGGATTGTGACTCCCCACCAGATGCAGATTTTTGGGGCCCTTGTGAAGACTTCTGGTCTGTTGACTTATCCCCACCTTTCTCAGAGCCCTTAGAATCCTGCTTCTTGGTGTCACCCCCTTGGTTCTGGGTTTTCTGCCTCACCCTGGTTCTGACCCACTTGTCTGCCTTCTTTCCCAATTCTTGGGGAGAGGTCAGATCGGAGTCCACCAGGTATTGATGCAACAACTGGTTCTGGCAATTATTAAGGATCTGTTCTCTCATCATTAGATTATACAATCCCTTGAAATCAGTAACCCTACTGCCAACCAGCCAACCCTCCAGAGCCTTGGTTGCACAATCTACAAAGTCAGTCCAGTCCTGAGTCTGTGCCTTCTGGGTGTCTCTGAACTTCAACCTGTACTGCTCAGTGGTTCAGCCAAACCCATCTATCAGTGCACTCTTCAGGACTTCATAGTCATCAGCATCCTCTTCTCTAACAGTGAGGAGCTTGTCTCTACCTTTATCTGAAAAGGAGAGCCACAAGATTGCTGCCCACTGCTTTTGGGGGACCTGTTGTACTCTACAGGCCCTTTCCATAGCAGTTATCCACTTATGGATATCATCCCCACTCTGGTAGGGAGGATCAACCTTGCTCAGGTTCCTATGGTCTGGAATATATTCTCTGCCTCTAGGGACACTGTTGCTGCCACCAGGGGGTTCTAACCCCTCTTTTCTAGAAGCTCTCTGGAGCTCAAAGGCTTCTCTATCTAATGCCAACTGCTTGGTTTTGAGGGCAAATCTTGCTTCCTCATACTGCAGCAGTTTGCACAGTCTTTCAGAGGAGGTCTCTCTTCTTGGGAAGTAGGAGTTCCTCTGCTGGACAAATTCTCTGCCAGAGTGATAGGAGCGGTTAGAGTCCCTAGAAAGGGACCTATGCCTCTCCTCCACTGTGTCAGTTCTCTTAGGGAGAATTCCTCTGTCCTTTTCAGACCCCTTGGGGCCCGGCCCTACAATCACAGAGACTTGGTCAACTTGATGTTCATCATCTGACCCAGACACTGTAATTGACCCACCCCCTGATTCAGACCCATTAGCTCCTAGAGCTAATCTAAGATCATCTGCTGTCAGCAGATCTATCAGGTGTAGTGTGGAGGGACTCTGTCCTATCTTCAGGTGCCTCTCAGCACACATGGCTTTCAAGTCAAAGAAAGTCATGTCCTTATACTGAAGCTGGGTGGATCCACTGGGTCCATCCACTGGGTCCATCCCTTAAGGACATTCTAGTGTTGTGCAGTGTTGTACTAAAGCAGCTTGTTTTACCACACAATCTCTTGAATCACCAAATGAAAAGACACCACACAGGTATATATATCAAATATATATGTATTTATTACTAAACAACTCTCTACTAATCTCTTTATGAGATTAGAAGTCAGGAACATATGTACAAGTCAATGTTTTATCAAAATAAGTTAGCACAAGTAAATATCACAATCTTATCTTGGCTAGACCGTGGTCTAGAGCACATAGAATCGAGGGACCCCAAAGAACCACCCCAGGTAGGTGTAGGAGACCCACAGGGGATGGACGCGGTGTTCAGACACTGGTGCGAGTCCTGTATGAGTCTATGCGAGAGAACGCGATTGAGTTATCAATGTTACAGGTCCTTGGCGTGTTCGAGGCGAACACACCGATCGGTCAGTATGAGTCGAAGGACGCGGATACTGATAGAGTTACAAGGGAGTTGGACGCGATGTGTCTAACACAGACGCGAGCCCTGTACGAGCCAGTGCGAGAATCGCACGGGGAAAATAGTAGTTTTAGGGCACTTCTAGGGTAGCTACAAGCAAGCCACTTACAGGGTAAGTAGTTCTAGGGCCCACACCCACAGGAGCACCATAGTGCTGAAGTTACCTCACCCAGGGGAGCCGGGTGCCTAGGTGTCCTTTGGTGTCGGGTCGCAGCGTCGTTGTCAATGGGAGCCAATGAAGACTTGCTGCTTGCGACGACAGAAGAAGTGTCCGTTGGAATCCAAGCCTGGATTTGGAAGGAGGAAGACCTGAAAGCAGAGGGGACAGTGTTCACAGTCACTTGGCAGTGACTCTGGGCAAGGAAGATGAATGCCCACCGTCGTCGACAGCTCGGGTCGTTCATGGGTGTCTTGACTCTTCGACCACGTGGTCCAGGCAGCATCGATGATGACCAGGAGCTAGATTCCATGTGTCCCACGATGTCTGCAGCTTACTGAGGTATCGGCGACTCGATTGGAGCCAACAAGCCTTGGTAGCAGCAAGTCTTGTGGAGATGAGGAAAAGTCAATGGTGCAGACCAGCAAGGTCTGGGGGACTTACCCAGTGAGGGTATGTCAGGGCAGGCCTGGAGCAACCAGGAGAGCCCTTTGGTTTTGTTGAAAAGTCTTCTGGGGACCCACAAGCTGGCTGGCAAGGGATCGTGAAGACGCCTCGGGAGGATCCCTCAACAGGGGCCCACGGTCCCTCGGGACTGTGTAGCCCTCTGATCTTCGGAGGGATTCCTGTTAGAGGCTGGGACCACACGTGTTCCAAAGCATAAGTTCGTAGAAGTCGTGAAGGGGTTGCACTTGACAATAGTGCATGGTACCTAGGGGCTGCGGTTCCTCGTCGCTCGTGGGGTCCACTTGCCTCAGCTTCGCTGGGGAATCACGATGACTTTGGAGTAGTCAGGAAATCCTCTTCCTGGGCTGCAGGGACTTCGGGCTCCGGCGGGAGCGGCGTAGTTTGCGACCGTCATTGTAGTTTTTGGTGCCTGCCAAGCAGGGGAGTCACTCCTTGACTCCAAGGGAGATTCTTCAGTCTTCCAGAGGTAGTGGAACGTCGAAGGTCCAGGATTCTTCTTAAGAGCGTCGTCCAGGGAGATCTGGGTTGCAATGCACAGGTTCCCCCTCTTATACTAAAAAGAAGGGAGGGACTAGCTCTATGACTCCACCTATGGGAGGGTCAGGGGAGGGGGTGGCTACACCCACTTCCCTTTGTCCAGTTTCGCGCCAGAGCAGGGGCAGGTAGCCCCTGAGCTGGTTTGAACTGGCATATGCACAGAGGAGCCTTCTGCTCCCCCAGTGCAGGACTTCAAAGCACTCTAGGAGTGCACCCACCCAGCCCCAATACACTAAACACTGTCTGGGAGGTGGTCACACCCCCTTGGGACAGGATACCTACTGTTGGGCCTCCTCCACTGCGAGTGTTGGTCATCAGCAGGAGGGCAGCCCAGTGTCTGTGACTGGTGGCATCCAGTTTGTGATGCCAGGGCTCTTCAGGATTCTACCGTGTTTCCACAGTAGGTACATGTCTATCCCTCTAGAAGGGTGGAATGCTACCCCCGCCGCCAGAACTGGCGGGGGGGTAGTATTCCAAGATGTTTGACACCAAACACGACATGTTTCCGTGCAGCCATCCCAAAGTTAGCATTTAACGCAAGGTTATAATGCACTTAAGAGTATATGGTCAGGCTGCACTACAAACAGCCTCAGAGAAGGGTCTCCGAATGCTGCAGAGGGGCTCTGCTCATGCAGGGGCACCCTCTCACATAGGAACCAAGCACTCTGCCTTCAGGATTGATAAGGCCTGCCATAGGAGTGACTTATAGGTTTATATGTGCGTATCTATGTAGTGATATAGGTAGCCTATATCACAGTAAGGGGTGCATGCACCACCTTACCAAGGCTGCAGTAGCAGACCTGTGCTGTCAGATTTAGTCTGCTTCCCAGGGGTGGCATAATACATGCTTCAGCCCCTGGTAGGCCTGTGAAGTACCTATGCCCTTGGTACCTAAGGTACCATATACTAGGGACTCATAAGGTACCACAGTATCCAATCACTAGTGCACCTAGAGTGCACTCCAAGTCGTTTAGAGAGAACAGAGAGGCTGGGGCCCTGATTGGCAGGGTCCCAGCCTGACTATAGCCAGAAACCAGTGTAAACATCAGAAAAAAATGGGGGAAACATAAGAGGCAGATCCTACTCTCCTACACCCAGGCACTAAGAAATGCATACAATCACATGTGCACTATCTATGCAGTCCTCTAACCACCTACACACTACTGATTCAGTCCTCCAATTACCCAGATAGTACCCATGCAGTCCAGCAATCACACTGTAACTCCCCGTGCACTCCTCCAATCACCCAGCCAGTACCATGTACTAATCCAATCACTCCGCCAAAACCCAAGCACTTAAAAATTCACCATGGTGTCAACTTGCAGCACTCTAAGGGGCCGATTCCGATCTCGGTCGGAGGCGCACCCAATACCATTCGGTCGGGAAAAAAGCCATGCGAAAGCCTGTTTCCCGACCGAACCGTACGCGGGTCCGGCCGAGCGAGTACGATGCGACTCGCCGACCGACTCGTCCGGGCGACCCGACCGCTCCGACCGACTCGTACCCGGACCGTACCGCTCCGACCGACTCGGTCGGACCCGATTCGCACCGCGCAATGGAGACGTTTTCCGGCCGGGTGAGTACGATGCGCGCCGCGAGCAGTCCGACCGAGCCGCGCACTCCGGCTCGTACGAGCTGTCGGAGCCGTACTTTGGGGTCCGTGTCGGACCCCCCTGTACGCGTACCCGTGCGAGGCGCACACAGGGGGACCCAAGGGTCCCCCTACCTGTGCGTGTACGCCGCGAGCGCTCGCGGCGTACTCGCTGTAGGGGGCGCCCTTGTCCGCCTCGCACCCATTGAGGCAATGGGAGCCCGCGTACGCGCTTGTACGACCGGCTCCCATTGAGTTCAATGGGAGTCCGACCGACTCGTGTCCGATAACATACGGCCGCATCGTACTCGTTCGGTCGGACTGCACGGGTCCGATTCGGTCGGAAATCTCTCCGGGTCCGGCTCGGTCGGAGAGATTTCCGGCCCGAATCGGAATCGACCCCTAAGTATCCAGTCACTATCCATGTACTTGTACAATGACCCAGGCACTAACACATGCAGTGCTACAATCAGATGTGCACTATCCATGCAGTCCTCTAACCACCTCCACTCTGCTGATTCACTCCTCCAAATACCCAGGTAGTACCCATGCACTCCAGCAATCCCCCTCTCACTTCCCATGCACTCCTCCAATCACCCATGCAGCACCATAGACTTATCCAAACACTCCGCCAATACCCAAGCACTTATGAATTCACCATGCATTCTCTTTGCAGTACTCTAATCATCCAGTCACTACCCATGTACTCATACAATGACCCAGGCACTAATTCATGCACTGCTACAATCCTCCATACACTATTCATGCAGACCTCTAACCACCTACACACTACTGATTCACTCCTCCAATTACTCAGCTAGTACCTATGCACTCCAGCAATCCCCCTGTCACTTCCCATGCACTCCTCCAATTACCCATCTAGCACCATTTACTTATCGAATCACTCCGACCAATACCCAAGCACTTATAAATTCACCATGCACTCTCATTACAGTACTCAAATCATCCAGTCAGTAGCCATCTAATCATTGAATGACCCAGGCAGTAACCATCCACTACTACAATCACTTGTGCACTACACATACACTCATCTAATCACTTACACACTACTCATGCACTTTTCCAATTACCCTGCTATTATCCATGAACTCATTCAATCACGTTGCCACTTCTCAAACATTCATAAAATAACCATGCACTATACTTGCATTTCTCAGATCACCCACATAGTGTCCATACTCTCATGCAATCACTCAGGTAATTTTTCTTTTTTTAACCACTAGATGTGGTTCCGTAAGAACCATTATTTTTTTTTCGGAATACATTTTTTAAAAAATTGTATTTTTTTGACCTTATTTACTTTTTTTGTGTGTTTTTGATTTTAAAAACAACAGAGAAAAATGAAGATCAGGAAATGATCTCTTGAACAAAAACAAAAGTGCATTATAAAAAAAAATTAACATTTGTGCGCTTTAAGAGCAGCAGAGATGACATCAATGCACTGTTCGCCAACACAGAGCTCGGTGGTGCACTTAATGCAACTAACTGCTGCATTTAAAAATTAAGGCATGATGTGAGGCCGTGGTGCAGATGGAATCTGTGCAGAAGTTGATGGTGTACTGGGGTCTTCTTCAGCAGCAGCATTCAAATTCCTTTTTTCTTTTGCTGACATGAAGTCCCGTAGGGCATGCGCAGTCATCACGCACCCTTCGCGCACCCGCGAAAATCATATATATCATTATACACTATAAATAAACATTTCTATACACTTTTAAAAAGTATATTAGCAAAACTGTTCAGTCTAATATCATATTCAAACTTTCTATAGTCATTTTTTCAACTTTAAAAATATGCCGAAATCACGACTTCGGCGCGATCTCGGCGCGATCACTGCACGACCCCGGAAATATGTGCAGGGAGATGTCGCGCACATTAAACGGCTTCACCGCGCATTTCGTAACTTTACTTTCGTCGAAATTATATTGAAAATAATACTTTAAAAATGGTTTTATTAATAAATTTAGACAAACACTTAAAGGAAAACTTTTATTTATAATTAATTTAAAGATATTTCATACTTTACAAACTACGCCGAAGTCGCGACCCCAGCATGACTTTTCAAAATGGCTACCAGAATACGCGCAGCCATCGTGTAGGGTGCGTGAAGGGTGTGCGACTTCTGTATAATATTTTTAAAAAAATGAATATAGTTTTCCTAACTAAAAATTATTCACAATTTAAAAAAAATATATATATATATGTATATATATAGAAAATAAAAAAAACATAGCATTGAGGTACATTAGACTTACAAATTTTCATTTAAAAAACCTTTGAAATTCACTGAAAAAACCATAGGTTTCACGCACGTTATAGTTAGAAATTAGCATTTAAAAAACCATAGAAATTCACTGAAAAAACCATAGGTTTCAGGCACGTTATAGTTAGAAATTAGCATTTAAAAAAACCATAGAAATATACTGAAAAAACCATCATAACAAATAAGTCTCCCAAGATGGCCACCAGAGAAAAAAGAGCCCAAATGTAGCACAAATATCACCCAGATGTAGCCCACATATAGCCCAATGACAGAAGTGTGCAAAACACTTTTTATTTTTAGTTTTTCTGCAGTTTTATATAGTGCAAACTGGTCAGGTATTGGAGCGTTACATCTTACTTGGACCCCTTATTGCGTATTTTGCACAAAGTACATGAGATTGATCTTGCGAAACATTGAACTTTACGATTCTGTTAACCTGAAGTTGCTCTGAACCGGGCTTTGTAACACCCGTTTTTACCTACTGGTTTTAATTAATTCTCACTGTATTGTATTAGGAAAGAGGATTTACTGTTTTTATGTACACTTTTATGATCTATGTTTCTAAATCAGATCAAATAAAGTTTAATGAATTCTATGGCAGGACGGAGGCGAGGATTATGCATATCTTTCCTCACTTTATTTGCATAGCAGTTCAAAGAAAACGTAACACAACAATAATTAAACAAAAGACTACACAACCCATGAACCATTAGGGGGTAGTCTCCAAGGCAACTATAGTCCAATCATATCACAGTCCATCGTATATAATATCATGACGTCCCTTCCGCTTCCTCTTTCTTCACTGCTCGTCAGTTAAGTGCATTCCTTACATTCTTGGCTTAATCTGACGTTGTTGCTGTTTGTATAGCGGTTTCTTGTGCACGTTATTAGCATTATTGCCTTGGTATTGTTTCATATTCCCTGCGCAGCAGGCTCTTGCCCGAGCGCGTTCTCCCCCTCGCAGTTTCTCCCGCTGTGTGCTCTGCGCGCGGTGATATCCTGTCAGGCGCGTCTGGTCCGAGTGAGGCAGCTCCGTCGAGCGCTCCCGCTGGTCTTTACCCGCGTTTTGGAATCCGGTCACTCCTTTAGTGTCCGCTTGATTCCCGACCAACCCTCGCCTAATTTTGACACCGCTACGTGGTGATTTCCCCACATGGCCACATTAGTGACCAGCGCCACCTGGTGGTGGTAATTGGTATTGCGCCTCAGTCTATTCTTATAACAGCTTCGGGGACAGTCCAGCTGTTGGAGCACCGGCGAGGGGGCTGTCTTAAGGATTTTAAGGGCATTTGTTCTGTGCTCACACCCTCTGCTATCATGTCTTCTCCAGAAGACCATTTTTACTCCTCCTACCAGGAAGTGGAGGAGGAATGGACCCCCAACTTCTCCCTCCAGCAGTGGACCAAGCCCTCTCTCTGGCTATTTCTAGGGCGCTGGCTCCTATTAGGGATCAGGTTGATAAGCTGGGGAAAAGCATCCCTGGAGTGTTCAGTGACTCAGATCTGGTGGTGGCGGGTCCAAGTAGCTCCCAGATGGGGAATAAAAGGGCCGTTAAGCATAACACAGGGCACTTGTAAGGATTTGATAAACTTACGAAGACCTTCCTCAAGAGTGCGCGAACACTAAAACATGCACCCTGCATGGAGGAGGAGGGGCCCGGAGAGAATTGCGACACTGTCACCACTATTGTAGACCCCGACGACGGGTTTCCCTTAGAGGGAGAGAGTGTATCGGAGGACGATTTCTCCTCCGATGAGGATAAGGACTCGGGGCGTCCCTGGCGTCCAGAGTCCCACTCCTCTCAGTCCCCGGTTGGGGACGGGGTCCACTCGGACATGTTCGAGCCTACCCAAATTTACCATCCTAGGTCGGCAGAGTGGACACCTGACGCCAAAGTGGCAGAGTATGTGGTGGGGAAAATCCATCAACCCCTTGAAAGGGAGGTCAGGTATAGGATGAGGGGAGAATGCCCCAGGCCCTCACTGAAGGGGAAGGTGGCACACACGCCTGAAATTGATGAGAAACTATGTACCTTTTTCTCCAAGTATAT
This sequence comes from Calotriton arnoldi, assembly GCA_963921515.1. NCBI lineage: Eukaryota > Metazoa > Chordata > Amphibia > Caudata > Salamandridae > Calotriton > Calotriton arnoldi. The sequence continues at coordinate 539,912 of CAWUFW010007975.1, read as the reverse complement.
GAGGGATCCCAAGAAAGGAATTGATAGGTCTTGGATGTGGTTGGGCCCTTGACCCAAATTATTCAATTGACGGAGCGTTCCAAAGAGTCAGGATCCCCTTTGTCCACGGATATTGTGGCTGGTTGGGTGCACTACCCTAAACCCTAAAACACAACCCCCTCCACTACCCAAACACCACTGCACTACCCTAAACCCTAAAACACTACCCCCAGCACGACACCCTACACTACCCAAACATAACTGCACTACCCTAAACCCTAAAACACTACCACCAGCATGACTCCCTACACTACCCAAACACCACTGCACTACCCTAAACCCTAAAACACTACACCAGCACGACTCCCTACACTACCCAAACACCACTGCACTACACTAAACCCTAAATATACCCCCAGCATGACCTCCCACACTACACAAACACCACTGCACTACCCTAAACCCTAAAACACTACCCCCAGCACGACCGCCTACACTAACCAAACACCACTGCACTACCCTAAACCCTAAAACACTAGCCCCAGCATGAACCCCTACACTACCCAAACATCACTGCACTACCCTATACCCTAAAACACGACCCCCTACACTACACAAACACGACTGCACTACCCTAAACCCTAAAACACTACCCACAGCACTACCCCCTACACTACCCAAACACCACAGCACTAACATAAACCCTAAAACACTACCCCCAGCACAACCCCCTACACTACACAAACACCACTGCACTACCCTAAACCCTAAAACACTACCTCCAGCACGACTCCCTACACTACCCAAACACCACTGCACTACCCTAAACCCTAAATCTACCCCTGGCACAACCCCCTAAACTACCAAAACTCCACTGCACTGCTCAAAACCCTAAAACACTACCCCCAGCATGACCCCGTACACTACCCAAACACCACTGCACTACCCTAAACCCTAAAACACTACCACCAGCATGACCCCCTACACTACTCAAACATCACTGCACTACCCTAAACCCTAAAACACTACCCCAGCACAACCCCCTACACTACCCATACACCACTGCACTACCCTAAACCCTAAAACACTACCCCCAGCACGACCCCCTACACTGCTGCACTACCCTAAACCTTAAAACACTATCCCCAGCACGACCCCCTACATTACCCAAACACCACTGCACTACCCTAAACCCTAAAACACTACCCCCAGCACGACCCCCTACACCACCCAAACACCACTGCACTACCCTAAACCCTAGAAAAGAAACCCCCACCCCATGGCCAATCCCCCTTACCTCTCACTCCTCATAGTTCCTCTCTCCTCGTGGTTCCTGCTTTACGTCATCTCTGAGGGGCGGTGCAAGTCGTTGTGAGGAAACGGAACAGCCTCTGTTTCCTTACAACGACATGGATCGTCTACATGTTTTTTAGAACGCATGGTCATTTACCATACATACCTTTACAACAAAATTCGTTGTAAAGGCATGCGTGGTAAATGACAATGCGTTCTAAAAAAATGCGTAGTAATGACTTCGTGATGTACAACGCATGCGTGGTAATGCATGCGTTGTAATGGTATCGCAAAGTAAAAAAGTCGTTGTAACTGCTGTTTACCGATCGAAGCTGGCCCCTGTTCTTCAATGAGACGTTTATTTGATTAATTAGGAGGAAGGAATGTGGTTTTTTTACCTAAAAGTGCATTCCCGGCTGTTGTATTGTGAAAGTGTCCGCGTGGCCTGGTTTCACTTCCGGTGAGAGAGTGGAAGAGTCTGTTTGGATCTAAAGGAGTTCTGTTGTTGGACGGGGCCGGCGCGACATGTCATCAGAAAACATAGCTAATGGAAAGCGTTCTCCCTGAAGTGTGGAGCAGTGCCATGAGAGTTCAACGAGTGTGCGTCCCACCGCAGTATGACCGTACCGCGTGACCCATGTGCCGCCTCCAGGGTACGGGAGGCAGAAGCGGCATCGCAGGTCCTCTTGAAGACTGTTGTAGCACTAATTCTACATTTTGGTACTAGGGTATTTTAACTTCGTTGTTCCTGCCAGATACAAAGAGAAGATCCTGTGTTATTCAGTGCCCTCGTAACCTTTTTGTGGGTTGTGGTGCTTGTCACTTCGCTGCCCCGCCGGTGCACACTACTGGGCACCCCACCTCGTGTGCCATCTGCAGGGCCTCTGCCCTCGGATCACTGGTTTCGGTTTCTGGAGTGGCAACATAAACAGTTGCTCCCAAAGCACTAGCCTGAACACTTAGGTGAATATCCCCTGCACCAACATTCCACGGAAATTCTTTCCTAGCTCTCCCACGTCAACGAGCACGGCTCCGCTCGCGACACCGTATGACGTCATCGGAGCCATAAGAGGACCTCGTCGGCGTGCTGACGTCAGTTCCACCCATTCTTTCCGTGCCACCGAGGCAAACAGGGGACCGAGACATTTTCACATGTATACATAGTATAATAAATATATATATATTCACTGAAAAAACCATAGGTTTCAGGCACGTTATAGTTAGAAATTAGCATTTAAAAAACCTTAGAAATTCACTGAAAAAACCATAGGTTTCAGGCACGTTATAGTTAGAAATTAGCATTTAAAAAACCTTAGAAATTCACTGAAAAAAACATAGGTTTCAGGGGCGTTATAGTTAGTTGGACATTTCACTCGTACAAAACCATAGAAATTCCCCCGTTATAGTTAGTTCAGCTAACTATAACTCGCGCACCCCCAATGCACTGCTGATGACGTCACATATTACATCACTCATGACATGGTCAGTGACATCACTCATGACATCACTGATGACATCTCAAATGACATCACTGATGACATCACTGATGACATCATCCAGTGAATGTGTTTTTCTGAAAATTAAATATGTTTTATATATGTATATCTCAAGGTCGATGGAAGAATAAATGGGTATATAAGTGTCTAAATGGATGATTTTTTTGTAAAATTGATTGTATAACTGACTAAGTGTATCTTAGTGAATACATGGGTTAGTGAGTAATGTTTAAATATGAAAATATCTGTATCAGTCTCTCACTTTGTGTATAAGTGGCTGCATGGGTTGGTGAGTAGCTACATGAGTGTCTATATGGGTTATTAGTTGGTTTTTTGAGTATCAGTATGAGTGTCTGAGTGTCTGTATGGTTCGGTGGGGGGTATTACTTAGTGCATAGATGCATGAATGAGTGACTGACTGTTTGTATGTGTTGAAGACAGCATGTGTGCAGGACTGTATAGGTGGATGAATATGTGTATGTGTGTTAGTCAGTGAATGACTTTCTCAATAGTGTCTTTATGAGTAACTACATATGTTTTAAACTAGTATATGTGAGTATTGGTGTATATAAGTGAGTATATGTGAGAGTGAGAGATTGGAAGAGTTCCTGTACAAATAAGTAGGTGTTTCTATAAGTGATTGTTTAAGAGAGTAGGTATGTGTAAGTTTCTGTAGAAGTAAGTGTGGTAGTGTGTGTATAACTGTATATGCAAGTAAATGGATGTTTGATACTTTGTTTGCATGTGTGACTATGTGTGTGAGTAACTCTATGGATGAGTGGCGGTGTGTAACAGGATGGATAGGGGTATGAGTACATATGATGAATGAGTACATGTATGAGTGACTGTATAGGGACTGTTGGTGAATGAGTGGATGTGTGTGTAGATCTTGGAATTACTGAATAGGTGTGTTGTAACTGGTATTGGTATGTCCATTGTTTTGAAAATGTTAGTTTGTATTTTTGAGTGTGTGTATCAAAGGTTATATTAGGGTGAGAGGAGGTCTGCCACTCTATCACAAGGATGATGTCATCAGTGATGTCATTTGAGATGTCATCAGTGATGTCATGAGTGATGTCACTGACCATGTCATGAGTGATGTAATATGTGACGTCATCAGCAGTGCATTGCGGGCGCGCGAGTTATAGTTATCTGAACTAACTATAACGGGGGAATTTCTATGGTTTTGTACGAGTGAAATGTCCAACTAACTATAACGCCCCTGAAACCTATGGTTTTTTCAGTGAATATATATATATTCACCAACAAAAGTTATACTTGCACTCCAGGAGCTCTGTTTCTGGGCTTATTTATTACATTGATTTTCAGCCACCACCATCACCAGTTACAAAGCAATGCATTTCAACCAGATTGGACTTGATCATGGTTGGAGACAAAGGTGCTAGGAGGCACCGAAACACGTTGACGTTGCGTTATTCTGCCTAATACATTTTTTGTGAAACCACTCTGGAGTGCCGAAGTTTCCTGTGATTCAGTAGGAGGCATTGGGAGTGTATATATATATATATATATATTATCTACTGGCGGTCGCCAGTAGATAGTTATAGTTAGGACCTCTTTTCCATAGGAAATCCGCAACATTCTATTTGAAATAACTTTGGCGCCGGTTGACGAATCTTCGCGAAATTTTCAAAACTTGTGGGGCGCTCCGGTCCGCTCCTATCCTGAAAGTCTCGGGGAGATTCGTCAATTGGGGGCCGAGAAAAAAGGGGGTCCCAAAACGTGTTTTCCCCATGCAATTTTCCATAGGAACATTTCATCGCAGCTACAGCCCGAACTGCTGAACGGAATTACACCAAATTTGGCAAAAATGTAGCCCTTGGTTCAGAGTCGTGCCTTTTGGTCAAATGGTGTAAATCCGTTCAGTAGTTCCTGAGAAATTTGAAAAAGAACACACATATATATCTGGGCGGAGCCTAACCACACATGTCATCGTGAGATCTGATTTCCTGTCAGCACTTCATCCTGGAATTGCTGGCAGCCATCTTGGGACCAATATAAATGATAGTACCCCATTGAAATGCATTGTAGTGAATCGAAGATTTTGAGGGTTACCAAAAGGAGAACTATAAAGGGTGATAACAGACTTTAGTTACATTATAATTAATTTGTTGATGGTACCATACTAATTTCAGGAATTGTGGTGTGTTCTAAGGTGATTTTACCCTGTGAAAAACCTTCTGCTGGGATATCATGAATCATGTTTGAGAGAAAACTATTTTCACATGCTTGTCCAATACAGTTTTGGAAGGTGTTCCAGAAGCTAAAATGAGAGCATATTTTCTGTAAATTCACATTATCTTTCTCAGTCATGTGAGAATGAAGTCTGACATTCTCTGTAAAACATGTACATCCAACAAGGGCAGAGACTGTCAGTTGATTCCTTTGTGTTCTACTGCAGCTTCCCAGAGTGTTCTAAAGAACAACTAGAGTGCTAACAGCCTTACTTATGACAAAAGTATGGCACACCTGAAGCCATCTTGATTGGAATAAACTGGTAACACTTAAAACATTTAATTTAAAAAGGAACAAAATGATGGGGTTCATTTTGTCATAGAAATTATGGTTAGTGCTGTAGAAAGAAAAATTAGGACATGTTTCAAGTGTGATCTCAAATATCTTCCTGTTATATTTCAACAGGAGCAGCCTGTCAGTTGATGCCTTTGTGTTCTACTGCAGCTTCCCAGAGTGTTCTAAAGAACAACTAGAGCGCTAACAGTCTTACTTATGACAAAAGTATGGCACACCTGAAGCCATCTTGATTGGAATAAACTGGTAACTCTTAAAACATTTAATTTAAAAAGGAACAAAATGAGGGGGTTCATTTTGTCATAGAAATTATGGTTAGTGCTGTAGAAAGAAAAATTAGAGTGAAACAAAAAAATAGTCCCTGCTCATTTGTTCATCCTCACTCTTATTAAGTTCATATGTGATTTCAGGCATTCAAAACATTTTACATTAGACATTTATTTTGTTAAAACATTTGTCAATAACTCCACAGTTTAAAATATATACATAAAGATTAAAATATACTCGAAAAACAACTATTTCCTTAAAAATGTTGACTTAGTCAGTTTTATTCAGCATCCAAGGTTAAACTTTTTTTGCAATAAACATCATGTATAATCTTTCGTACAAAAAAGGGCTACAATACCTACACAGTAAAAGTGTAATAAATACACAATGTATACACAGTAAAAATAGCAATTTATCAAATATAAAAATACGAAAACGAAAAACAGTCGATACGGCGTTTCGGTGTATTGTATATTCTATCACCTTCTTCAGGACACAGTTTTCGGTGGACGTAAACTATGAAAAGTGCAAAACGTTGTGGCTTCCTTTTCTTAAAGTCATTAAGGAATGCCTTCAGTTTATATGATTTGCTGGTTTTTAAGCACCACGATAAAAATAAAGATTATATATTCACATCGGAATTTCCTTGATGTGTAATGTGACACCTTTAGAAACGATCAAAGGGAGCCACCAATATGTATCTATATTCTGGCGAGATATCCGAAAAATGGACCTAGCAATGGACCCTTCTGGAGTAGCCGTCAATGAGGCTTTTTAGTGTCCTCCTTCCTTTTCTTTTTGTAATTTATCGAGAAATACTGTCTGTTGCTTTTATGATATATGAAGCATATGAAACTGAACATAGATCTCCGGCCTCCCTGCTCCCTTCGATCGTGATTCAGAAGCTGGTAACACTTAAAACATTTAATTTAAAAAGGAACAAAATGATGGGGTTCATTTTGTCATAGAAATTATGGTTAGTGCTGTAGAAAGAAGAATTAGGACATGTTTTAAGTGAGATCTCAAATATCTTCCTGTTATATTTCAACAGGAGCAGCCTGTCAGTTGATGCCTTTGCGTTCTACTGCAGCTTCCCAGAGTGTTCTAAAGAACAACTAGAGAGCTAACAGTCTTACTTATGACAAAAGTATGGCACACCTGAAGCCATCTTGATTGGAATAAACTGGTAACACTTAAAACATTTAATTTAAAAAGGAACAAAATGATGGGGTTCATTTTGTCATAGAAATTATGGTTAGTGCTGTAGAAAGAAAAATTAGGACATGTTTCAAGTGTGATCTCAAATATCTTCCTGTTATATTTCAACAGGAGCAGCCTGTTAGTTGATGCCTTTGACCCTTCTGGAGTAGCCGTCAATGAGGCTTTTTAGTGTCCTCCTTCCTTTTCTTTTTGTAATTTATCGAGAAATACTGTCTGTTGCTTTTATGATGAAGCATATGAAACTGAACATAGAGCTCCGGCCTCCCTGCTCCCTTCAATCGTGATTCAGAAGCTGGTAACACTTAAAACATTTAATTTAAAAAGGAACAAAATGAGGGGGTTCATTTTGCCATAGAAATTATGGTTAGTGCTGCAGAAAGAAAATGTAGGGCATGTTTTAAGTGAGATCTCAAATTCTCTTCTATTTCATTAGAAAATTCTGACATGCAGACTGAAACAATCACTTTCAATACCAGCAGTAGACTTCCAGTTAACTCCCTGGTGTGCAGTAGCTTTACTACAGTGATCTAATGAACAACTAGAGTGCTAACATTCTGAATTTATTTCAAATGTGTGACACATCTGAATGCTTTCTTGATGGAATCAAAGTAAAAAACTGATAGCATTTCCTACTGAGGAGACTGCAGTAAATGACGAAATTAGGAAACTTCATAACAAATAAGTCTCCCAAGATGGCTACCAGAGAAAAAGAGCCCAAATATAGCACAAATATCACCCAGATGTAGCCCACATATAGCCCAATGACAGAAGTGTGCAAAACACTTTTTATTTTTAGTTTTTCTGCAGTTTTATATAGTGCAAAATGGTCAGGTATTGGAGCGTTACATCTTACTTGGACCCCATATTGCGTATTTTGCATGAAGTACATGAGATTGATCTTGCGAAACATTGAACTTTACGATTCTGTTAACCTGAAGTTGCTCTGAACCGGGCTTTGTAACACCCATTTTTACCTACTGGTTTTAATTAATTCTCACTGTATTGTATTAGGAAAGAGGATTTACTGTTTTTATGTACACTTTTATGATCTATGTTTCTAAATCAGATCAAATAAAGTTTAATGAATTCTATGGCAGGACGGAGGCGAGGATTATGCATATCTTTCCTCACTTTATTTGCATAGCAGTTCAAAGAAAACGTAACACAACAATCATTAAACAAAAGACTACACAACCCATGAACCATTAGGGGGGTAGTCTCCAAGGCAACTATAGTCCAATCATATCACAGTCCATCGTATATAATATTGTGACATCCCTTCCACTTCCTCTTTCTTCACTGCTCGTCAGTTAAGTGCATTCCTTACATTCTTGGCTTAATCTGACGTTGTTGCTGTTTGTATAGCGGTTTCTTGTGCACGTTATTAGCATTATTGCCTTGGTATTGTTGCATATTCCCTGAGCAGCAGGCTCTTGCCCGAGCGCGTTCTCCCCCTCACAGTTTCTCCCGCTGTGTGCTCTGCGCGCGGTGAGATCCTGTCAGGCGTGTCTGGTCCGAGCGAGGCAGCTCCGTTGAGCGCTCCCGCTGGTCTTCACGCGCGTTTGGGAATCCGGTCACTCCTTTAGTGTCAGCTTGATTCCCGACCAACCCTCGCCTAATTTTGACACCGCTACGCAGTGATTTCCCCACACGGCCACGTTAGTGACCAGCGCCACCTGGTGGTGGTAATTTGTATTGCGCCTCAGTCTATTCTTATAACAGCTTCGGGGAAAGCCCAGCTGTTGGAGCACCGGCGAGGGTCGGTCTTAAGGATTTTAAGGGCATTTGTTCTGTGCTCACACCCTCTGCTATCATGTCTTCTCCAGAAGACCATTTTTACTCCTCCTACCAGAAAGTGGAGGAGGAATGGCCCCCCAACTTCTCCCTCCAGCAGTGGACCAAGCCCTCTCTCTGGCTATTTCTAGGGCGCTGGCTCCTCTTGGGGATCAGGTTGATAAGTTGGCGAAAAGCATCCCTGGGGTGTTCAGTGACCCAGATCTGGTGGTGGTGGGTCCAAGTAGCTCCCAGATGGGGAATAAAAGGGCCGTTAAGCATAAGGCGGGGCACTTGTAAGGATTTGATAAACTTAGGGAGACCTTCCTCAAGAGTGCGCGAACGCTAAAACATGCACCCTGCCGGGAGGAGGAGGGGCCCGGAGAAAATTGCGACACTGTCACCACTATTGTAGACCCCGACGGTGGGTTTCCCTTCGAGGGAGAGGGTGCATCGGAGGACGATTTCTCCTCCGATGAGGATAAGGACTCGGGGCGTCCCTGGCGTCCAGAGTCCCACTCCTCTCAGTCCCCGGTTGGGGAAAGGGTCCACTCGGACATGTTCGAGCCTACCCAAATTTACCATCCTAGGTCGGCAGAGTGGACACCTGACGCCAAAGTGGCAGAGTATGTGGTGGGGAAAATCCATCAACCCCTTGACAGGGAGGTCAGGAATAGGATGAGGGGAGAATGCCCCAGGCCCTCACTGAAGGGGAAGGTGGCACACACGCCTGAAATTGATGGGAAACTATGTACCTTTTTCTCCAAGTATATGAGGGATCCCAAGAAAGGAATTGATAGGTCTTGGAAGTGGTAGGGCCCTTGACCCAAATTATTCAATTGACGGAGCGTTCCAAAGAGTCAGGATCCCCTTTGTCCACGGATATTGTGGCTGGTTGGGCGCACTACACTAAACCCTAAAACACTACCCCCTCCACTACCCAAACACCACTGCCCTACCCTAAACCGTAAAACACTACCCCCAGCACGACACCCTACACTACCCAAACATAACTGCACTACCCTAAACCCTAAAACACTACCACCAGCACGACTCCCTACACTACCCAAACACCACTGCACTACCCTAAACCCTAAACCACTACCCCCAGCACGACTCCCTACACTACCCAAACACCACTGCACTACACTAAACCCTAAATATACCCCCAGCAAGACCACCCACACTACACAAACACCACTGCACTACCCTAAACCCTAAAACACTATCCCCCAGCACGACCCCCTACACTACCCAAACACCACTGCACTACCCTAAACCCTAAAACACTAACCCCAGCATGACCCCCTACACTATCCAAACACCACTGCACTACCCTATACCCTAAAACACGACCCCCTACACTACACAAACACGACTGCACTACCCAAAACCCTAAAACACTACCCACAGCATGACCCCTTCACTACACAAACACCACTGCACTGCCCTAAACCGTAAAACACTACCCCAACACTACCCCCTACACTACCCAAACACCACTGCACTAACATAAACCCTAAAGCACTACCCCCAGCACAACCCCCTACACTACACAAACACCACTGCACTACCCTAAACCCTAAATCTACCCCCAGCACGACCCCCTACACTACCCAAACATCACTGCACTACCCTAAACCCTAAAACACTACCCCCAGCATGACCCCCTACACTACACAAACACCACTGCACTACCCTAAACCCTAAAACACTACCACCAGCATGACCCCCTACACTACTCAAACACCACTGCACTACCCTAAACCCTAAAACACTACCCCAGCACGACCCCCTACACTACCCATACACCACTGCACTACCCTAAACCCTAAAACACTACCCCAGCACGATCCCCTACACTACTGCACTACCCTAAACCCTAAAACACTACCCCCAGCACGATCCCCTACACTACTACACTACCCTAAACCCTAAAACCTAAAACACTACCCCCAGCACTACCCCCTACACCACCCAAACAGCACTGCACTACCCTAAACCCTAGAAAAGAAACCCCCACCCCATGCCCAATCCCCCTTACCTCTCACTCATGGTTCCTCTCACCTCGTGGTTCCTGCGTCACGTCATCTCTGAGGGGCGGTGCACGTCGTTGTGAGGAAACGGAACAGCCTCTGTTTCCTTACAATGACATGGATCATGTACATGTTTCTTAGAACGCATGGTCATTTACCATACATATCTTGACAACAAAATTTGTTGTAAAGGCATGTGTGGTAAATGACCATGCGTTCTAAATAAATGCGTAGTAATGACTTTGTGATGTACAACGCATGCTTGATAATGCATGCGTTGTAATGGTATCGCAAAGTAAAAAATTTGTTGTAACGGCTGTTTACCGATCGAAGCTGGCCCCTGTTCTTCAGTGAGACGTTTATTTGATTAATTAGGAGGAAGGAATGTGGTTTTTTTACCGAAAAGTGCATTCCCGGCTGTTGTATTGTGAAAGTGTCCGCGTGGCCTGGTTTCACTTCCGGTGAGAGAGTGGAAGAGTCTGTTTGGATCTAAAGGAGTTCTGTTGTTGGACGGGGGAGGCGTGACATGTCATCAGAAAACATAGCTAATGGAAAGCGTCCTCCCTGAAGTGTGGAGCAGTGCCATGAGAGGTCAACGAGTGTGCGTCCCACCGCAGTATGACCGTACCGCGTGACCCATGTGCCGCCTCCAGGGTACGGGAGGCAGAAGCGGCATCGCAGGTCCTCTTGAAGACCGTTGTAGCACTAATTCTACATTTTGGTACTAGGGCATTTTAACTTTGTTGTTCCTGCCAGATACAAAGAGAAGATCCTGTGTTATTCAGTGCCCTCGTTACCTTTTTTGTGGGTTGTGGTGCTTGTCACTTCGCTGCCCCGCCGGTGCACACGACTGGGCACCCCACCTCGTGTGCCATCTGCAGGGCCTCTGCTCTCGGATCACTGGTTTCGGTTTCTGGAGTGACAACATAAACAGTTGCTCACAAAGGACTAGCCTGAACACTTAGGTGAATATCCCTGCACCAGCATTCCACAGAAATTCTTTCCTAGCTCTCCCACTTCAACGAGCACGGCTCCGCTCGCGACACCGTATGACGTCATCGGAGCCATAAGAGGACCTCGTCAGCGTGCTGACGTCAGTTCCACCCATTTTTTCCGTGCCACCGAGGCAAACAGGGGACCGAGACATTTTCACATGTATACATAGTATAATAAATATATATATATTCACTGAAAAAACCATAGGTTTCAGGCACGTTATAGTTAGAAATTAGCATTTAAAAAACCTTAGAAATTCACTGAAAAAACCATAGGTTTCAGGCACGTTATAGTTAGAAATTAGCATTTAAAAAACCTTAGAAATTTACTGAAAAAACCATAGGTTTCAGGGGCGTTATAGTTAGTTGGACATTTCACTCGTACAAAACCATAGAAATTCCCCCGTTATAGTTAGTTCAGCTAACTATAACTCGCGCGCCCGCAATGCACTTCTGATGACATCACATATTACATCACTCATGACATGGTCAGTGACATCACTCATGACATCACTGATGACATCTCAAATGACATCACTGATGACATCACGGATGACATCATCCAGTGAATGTGTTTTTCTGAAAATTAAATATGTTTTATATATGTATATCTCAAGGTCGATGGAAGAATAAATGGGTATATAAGTGTCTAAATGTATGAATTGTTTTTGTAAAATTGATTGAATAACTGACTAAGTGTATCTTAGTGAATACATGGGTTAGTGAGTAATGTTTAAATATGAAAATATCTGTATCAGTCTCTCACTTTGTGTATAAGTGGCTGCATGGGTTGTTGAGTAGCTAGCTACATGAGTGTCTATATGGGTTATTAGTTGGTTTTTGAGTATCAGTATGAGTGTCTGAGTGTCTGTATGGTTCGGTGGGGGTATTACTTAGTGCATAGATGCATGAATGAGTGACTCACTGTTTGTATGTGTTGAAGACAGCATGTGTGCAGGACTGTATAGGTGGATGAGTATGTGTATGGGTGTGTTAGTGAGTGAATGACTGTCTCAATAGTGTCTTTATGAGTAACTACATATGTTTTAAACTAGTATATGTGAGTATTGGTGTATATAAGTGAGTATATGTGAGAGTGAGAGATTGGAAGAGTTCATGTACAAATAAGTAAGTATGTGTAAGTTTCTGTATAAGTAAGTGTGGTAGTGTGTGTATAACTGTATATGCAAGTAAATGGATGTTTGGTACTTTGTTTGCATGTGTGACTATGTGTGTGAGTAACTCTATGGATGAGTGGTGGTGTGTAACAGGATGTATAGGTGTATGAGTACATATGATGAGTGAGTACATGTATGAGTGACTGTATAGGGACTGTTGGTGAATGAGTGGATGTGTGTGTAGATCACTGATGACATCATCCTTGTGATAGAGTGGCAGACCTCCTCTCACCCTAATATAACCTTTGATACACACACTCAAAAATACAAACTAACATTTTCAAAACAATGGACATACCAATACCAGTTACAACACACCTCTTCAGTAATTCCAAGATCTACACACACATCCACTCATTCACCAACAGTCCCTATACAGTCACTCATACATGTACTCATTCATCATATGTACTCATACCCCTATCCATCCTGTTACACACCGCCACTCATCCATAGAGTTACTCACACACATAGTCACACATGCAAACAAAGTATCAAACATCCATTTACTTGCATATACAGTTATACACACACTACCACACTTACTTCTACAGAAACTTACACATACTTACTCTCTTAAACAATCACTTATAGAAACACCTACTTATTTGTACAGGAACTCTTCCAATCTCTCACTCTCACATATACTCACTTATATACACCAATACTCACATATACTAGTTTAAAACATATGTAGTTACTCATAAAGACACTATTGAGACAGTCATTCACTCACTAACACACCCATACACATACTCATCTACCTATACAGTCCTGCACACATGCTGTCTTCAACACATACAAACAGTGAGTCACTCATTCATGCATCTATGCACTAAGTAATACCCCCACCGAACTATACAGACACTCAGACACTCATACTGATACTCAAAAAACCAACTAATAACCCATATAGACACTCATGTAGCTACTCACCAACCCATGCAGCCACTTATACACAAAGTGAGAGACTGATACAGATATTTTCATATTTAAACATTACTCACTAACCCATGTATTCACTAAGATACACTTAGTCAGTTATACAATCAATTTTACAAAAATAAATCATCCATTTAGACACTTATATACCCATTTATTCTTCCATCAACCTTGAGATATACATATATAAAACATATTTAATTTTCAGAAAAACAAACATTCACTGGATGATGTCATCAGTGATGTCAACAGTGATGTCATTTGAGATGTCATCAGTGATGTCATGAGTGATGTCACTGACCATGTCATGAGTGATGTAATATGTGACGTCATCAGCAGTGCATTGCGGGCGCGCGAGTTATAGTTAGCTGAACTAACTATAACGGGGGAATTTCTATGGCTTTGTACGAGTGAAATGTCCAACTAACTATAACACCCCTGAAACCTATGGTTTTTTCAGTGAATTTCTAAGGTTTTTTAAATGCTAATTTCTAACTATAACGTGCCTGAAACCTATGGTTTTTTCAGTGAATTTCTAATGTTTTTTAAATGCTAATTTCAAACTATAACGTGCCTGAAACCTATGGTTTTTTCAGTGAATATATATATATTTATTATACTATGTATACATGTGAAAATGTCTCGGTCCCCTGTTTGCCTCGGTGGCACGGAAAAAATGGGTGGAACTGACGTCAGCACGCCGACGAGGTCCTCTTATGGCTCCGATGACGTCATACGGTGTCACGAGCGGAGCCGTGCTCGTTGACGTGGTGTAGCTAGGAAAGAATTTCCGTGGAATGCTGGTGCAGGGGATATTCACCTAAGTGTTCAGGCTAGTCCTTTGGGAGCAACTGTTTATGTTGCCACTCCAGAAACCGAAACCAGTGATCCGAGGGCAGAGGCCCTGCAGATGGCACACGTGGTGGGGTGCCCAGTCGTGTGCACCGGCGGGGCAGCGAAGTAATAAGCACCACAACCCACAAAAAAGGTAACGAGTGCACTGAATAACACAGGATCTTCTCTTTGTATCTGGCAGGAACAACGAAGTTAAAATGCCCTAGTACCAAAATGTAGAATTAGTGCTACAACGGTCTTCAAGAGGACCTGCGATGCCGCTTCTGCCTCCCGTACCCTGGAGGCGGCACATGGGTCACGCGGTACGGTCTTACTGCGGTGGGATGCACACTCGTTGACCTCTCATGGCACTGCTCCATACTTCAGGGAGGAAGCTTTCCATTAGCTATGTTTGCTAATGACATGTCGCGCCGGCCCCGTCCAACAACAGAACTCCTTTAGATCCAAACAGACTCTTCCACTCTCTCACCGGAAGTGAAACCAGGCCACGCGGACACTTTCACAATACAACAGCCGGGAATTCACTTTTCGATAAAAAAAACACATTCCTTCCTCCTAATTAAACAAATAAACGTCTCACTGAAGAACAGGGGCCAGCTTCGATCGGTAAACAGCCGTTACAACGACTTTTTTACTTTGCGATACCATTACAACGCATGCATTGTACATCACGAAGTCATTACTACGCATTTTTTTAGAACGCATGGTCATTTACCACGCATGCCTTTACAACGAATTTTGTTGTAAAGGTATGTATGGTAAATGACCATGCGTTCTAAAAAACATGTAGACGATCCATGTCGTTGTAAGGAAACAGAGGCTGTTCCGTTTCCTCACAACGATGTGCACCGCCCGTCAGAGATGACGTGAAGCAGGAACCATGAGGAGAGAGGAACCATGAGGAGTGAGAGGTAAGGGGGATTGGGCATGGGGTGGGGGTTTCTTTTCTAGGGTTTAGGGTAGTGCAGTGGTGTTTGGGTGGTGTAGGGGGTCATGCTGGTGGTAGTGTTTTAGGGTTTAGGGTAGTGCAGTGGTGTTTGTGTAGTGTAGGGGGTCATGCTGGGGGTAGTGTTTTATGGTTTAGGGTAGTGCAGTGGTGTTTGGGTAGTGTAGGGGGTCGTGCTGGGGGTAGTGTTCTAGGGTTTAGGATAGTACAGTGGTGTTTGTGTAGTGTAGGGGGTTGTGCTGGGGGTAGTGTTTTAGGGTTTATGTTAGTGCAGTGGTGTTTGGGTATTGTAGGGGGTAGTGCTGGGGTAGTGTTTTAGGGTTTAGGGCAGTGCAGTGGTGTTTGTGTGGTGAAGGGGTCATGCTGTGGGTAGTGTTTTAGGGTTTAGGGTAGTGCAGTCATGTTTGTGTAGTGTAGGGGGTCATGTTTTAGGGTATAGGGTAGTGGAGTTTGGGTAGGGTAGGGGGTCATGCTGGGGTTAGTGTTTTAGGGTTTAGGGTAGTGCAGTGGTGTTTGGGTAGTTTAGGGGGTCGTGCTGGGGGTAGTGTTTTAGGGTTTAGGGTAGTGCAGTGGTGTTTGTGTAGTGTGGGAGGTCATGCTGGGGGTATATTTAGGGTTTAGTGTAGTACAGTGGTGTTTGGGTAGTATAGGGAGTTGTGCTGGGGGTAGTGTTTTAGGGTTTAGGGCAGTGCAGTGGTGTTTGGGTAGTGTAGGGAGTCGTGCTGGTGGTAGTGTTTTAGGGTTTAGGGTAGTGCAGTTATGTTTGGGTAGTGTAGGGTGTCGTGCTGGGGGTAGTGTTTTAGGGTTTAGGGTAGTGCAGTGGTGTTTGGGTAGTGGAGGGGGTAGTGTTTTAGGGTTTAGGGTAGTGTGCCCAACCAGCCACAATATCCGTGGACAAAGGGGATCCTGACTCTTTGGAACGCTCCGTCAATTGAATAATTTGGGTCAAGGGCCCTCCAAGTCCAAGACCTATCAATTCCTTTCTTGGGATCCCTCATATACTTGGAGAAAAAGGTACATAGTTTCTCATCAATTTCAGGCGTGTGTGCCACCTTCCCCTTCAGTGAGGGCCTTGGGCATTCTCCACTCATCCTATTCCTGGCCTCCCTTTCAAGGGGTTGATGGATTTTCCCCACCACATACTCTGCCACTTTGGCGTCAGGTGTCCACTCTGCCGACGTAGGATGGTAAATTTGAGTAGGCTCGAACATTTCCGAGTGGACCCCGTCCCCAACCGGGGACTAAGAGGAGTGGGACTCTGGACGCCAGGGACGCCCCGAGTCCTTATCCTCATCGGAGGAGAAATCGTCCTCCGTTACACCCTCTCCCTCTAAGGGAAACCTGCCGTCGGGATCTACAATAGTGGTCACAGTGTCGCAATTTTCTCCGGGTCCCTCCTCCTCCCGGCAGGGTGCATGTTTCAGCGTTCGCACACTCTTGAGGAAGGCCCTTTTATTCCCCATCTTGGAGCTACTTGGACCCGCCACCACCAGATCTGGGTCACTGAACACCCCAGGGATGCTTTTCGCCAGCTTATCAACCTGATCCCTAAGAGGAGCCAGCGCCCTAGAAATAGCCAGAGAGAGGGCTTGGTCCACTGCTGGAGGGAGAAGTTGGGGGGCCATTCCTCCTCCACTTCCTGGTAGGAGGAGTAAAAATGGTCTTCTGGAGAAGACATGATAGCAGAGGGTGTGAGCACAGAACAAATGCCCTTAAAATCCTTAAGACAGCCCCCTCACCGGTGCTCCAACAGCTGGGCTTTCTACGAAGCTGTTATAAGAATAGACTGAGGCGCAATACCAATTACCACCACCAGGTGGCGCTGGTCACTAGCGAGGCCGTGTGGGGAAATCACCGCGTAGCGGTGTCAAAATTAGGCGAGGGTTGGTCGGGAATCAAGCGGACACTAAAGGAGTGACCGGATTCCCAAACGCGCGTAAAGACCAGCGGGAGCGCTTGACGGAGCTGCCTCGCTCGGACCAGACGCGCCTGACAGGATCTCACCACGCGCAGAGCACACAGCGGGAGAAACTGCGAGGGGGAGAACGTGCTAGGGCAAGAGCCTGCTGCGCAGGGAATATGAAATAATACCAAGGCAATAATGCTAATAACGTGCACAAGAAACCGCTATACAAACAGCAACAACGTCAGATTAAGCCAAGAATGTAAGGAATGCACTTAACTGACGAGCAGTGAAGAAAGAGGAAGCGGAAGGGATGTCACGATATTATATACGATGGACTGTGATATGATTGGACTATAGTTACCTTGGAGACTACCCCCTAATGGTTCATGGGTTGTGTAGTCTTTTGTTTATTTATTGTTGTGTTACGTTTTCTTTGAACTGCTATGCAAATAAAGTGAGGAGAGATATGCATAATCCTCGCCTCCGTCCTGCCATAGAATTCATTAAACTTTATTTGATCTGATTTAGAAACATAGATCATAAAAGTGTACATAAAAACAGTAAATCCTCTTCCCTAATACAATACAGTGAGAATTAATTAAAACCAGTAGGTAAAAACGGGTGTTACAAAGCCCGGTTCAGAGCAACTTCAGGTTAACAGAATCGTAACGTTCAATGTTTCGCAAGATCAATCTCATGTACTTCGGGCAAAATACGCAATAAGGGGTCCAAGTAAGATGTAACGCTCCAATACCTGACCAGTTTGCCCTATATAAAACTGCAGAAAAAATAAAAATAAAAAGTGTTTTGCACACTTGTGTCATTGGGCTATATGTGGGCTACATCTGGGTGATATTTGTGCTACATTTGGGCTCTTTTTTCTCTGGTGGCCATCTTGGGAGACTTATTTGTTATGAATTTTCCTAATTTCGTCATTTACTGCAGTCTCCTCAGTAGGAAATGCTTTCAGTTTTTTACTTTGATTCCATCAAGAAGGCATTCAGATGTGTCACACATTTGCCATAAATTCAGAATGTTAGCACTCTAGTTGTTCATTAGATCACTGTAGTAAAGCTACTGCGAACCAGGGAGTTAACTGGAAGTCTACTGCTGGTATTGAAAGTGATTCTTTCAGTCTGCATGTCAGAATTTTCTAATGAAATAGAAGAGGATTTGAGATCTCACTTAAAACATGCCCTACATTTTCTTTCTGCAGCACTAACCATAATTTCTTTGGCAAAATGAACCCCCTCATTTTGTTCCTTTTTAAATTAAATGTTTTAAGTGTTACCAGTTTATTCCAATCAAGATGGCTTCAGGTGTGCCATACTTTTGTCATAAGTAAGACTGTTAGCGCTCTAGTTGTTCTTTAGAACACTCTGGGAAGCTGCAGTAGAACACAAAGGCATCAACTGACAGGCTGCTCCTGTTGAAATATAACAGGAAGATATTTGAGATCTCACTTAAAACATGTCCTAATTTTTCTTTCTACAGCACTAACCATAATTTCTATGACAAAATGAACCCCCTCATTTTGTTCCTTTTTAAATTAAATGTTTTAAGAGTTACCAGTTTATTCCAATAAAGATGGCTTCAGGTGTGCCATAATTTTGTCATAAGTAACACTGTTAGCGCTCTAGTTGTTCTTTAGAACACTCTGGGAAGCTGCAGTAGAACACAAAGGCATCAACTGACAGGCTGCTCCTGTTGAAATATAACAGGAAGATATTTGAGATCACACTTGAAACATGTCCTAATTTTTCTTTCTACAGCACTAACCATAATTTCTATGACAAAATGAACCCCATCATTTTGTTCCTTTTTAAATTAAATGTTTTAAGTGTTACCAGTTTATTCCAATCAAGATGGCTTCAGGTGTGCCATACTTTTGTCATAAGTAAGGCTGTTAGCACTCTAGTTGTTCTTTAGAACACTCTGGGAAGCTGCAGTAGAACACAACGGCATCAACTGACAGGCTGCTCCTGTTGAAATATAACAGGAAGATATTTGAGATCTCACTTAAAACATGTCCTCATTTTTCTTTCTACAGCACTAACCATAATTTCTATGGCAAAATGAACCCCCTCATTTTGTTCCTTTTTAAATTAAATGTTTTAAGTGTTACCAGTTTATTCCAATCAAGATGGCTTCAGGTGTGCCATACTTTTGTCATAAGTAAGACTGTTAGCTCTCTAGTTGTTCTTTAGAACACTCTGGGAAGCTGCAGTAGAACACAAAGGCATCAACTGACAGGCTGCTCCTGTTGAAATATAACAGTAAGATATTTGAGATCTCACTTAAAACATGTCCTAATTTTTCTTTCTACAGCACTAACCATAATTTCTATGACAAAATGAACCCCCTCATTTTGTTCCTTTTTAAATTAAATGTTTTAAGTGTTACCAGTTTATTCCAATCAAGATGGCTTCGGGTGTGCCATACTTTTGTCATAAGTAAGGCTGTTAGCACTCTAGTTGTTCTTTAGAACACTCTGGGAAGCTGCAGTAGAACACAAAGGCATCAACTGACAGGCTGCTCCTGTTGAAATATAACAGGAAGATATTTGAGATCTCACTTAAAACATGTCCTAATTTTTCTTTCTACAGCACTAACCATAATTTCTATGACAAAATGAACCCCCTCATTTTGTTCCTTTTTAAATTAAATGTTTTAAGAGTTACCAGTTTATTCCAATCAAGATGGCTTCAGGTGTGCCATAATTTTGTCATAAGTAAGACTGTTTGCGCTCTAGTTGTTCTTTAGAACACTCTGGGAAGCTGCAGTAGAACACAAAGGCATCAACTGACAGGCTGCTCCTGTTGAAATATAACAGGAAGATATTTGAGATCACACTTGAAACATGTCCTAATTTTTCTTTCTACAGCACTAACCATAATTTCTATGACAAAATGAACCCCATCATTTTGTTCCTTTTTAAATTAAATGTTTTAAGTGTTACCAGTTTATTCCAATCAAGATGGCTTCAGGTGTGCCATACTTTTGTCATAAGTAAGGCTGTTAGCTCTCTAGTTGTTCTTTAGAACACTCTGGGAAGCTGCAGTAGAACACAAAGGAATCAACTGACAGTCTCTGCCCTTGTTGGATGTACATGTTTTACTGAGAATGTCAGACTTCATTCTCACATGACTGAGAAAGATAATGTGAATTTACAGAAAATATGCTCTCATTTTAGCTTCTAGATCACCTTCCAAACCTCAATGGGAAAAGTATGAGAAAATAGTTTTCTCTCAAACATGATTCATGATATCCCAGCAGAAGGATTTTTCATATGGTAAAATCACCTTAGAACACACCACAATTCCTAAAATTAGTATGGTACCATCAACAAATGAATTCTAATGTAACTAAAGTCTGTTATCACCCTTTATAGTTCTCCTTTTGGTAACCCTCAAAATCCTCGATTCACTACAATGCATTTCAATGGGGTGCTATCATTTATATTGGTCCCAAGAAAGCTGCCAGCAATTCCAGGATGAAGTGCTGACAGCCAATCAGATCTCACGATGACATGTGTGGTTAGGCTCCGCCCAGATATATATGTGTTTACTTTTTCAGATTTCTCAGGAACTACTGAATGGATTTACACCATTTAAGCAAAAGGCACGACTCTGAACCAAGGGCTACCTTTGTGCCAAATTTGGTGTAATTCTGTTCAGCAGTTCGGGCTGTAGCTGCGATGAAAGGTTCCTATGGAAAATTGCATGGGGAAAACACGTTTTGGGACTTCCCTTTTTTCTCAGCCCCCACTTGACGAATCACCCCGAGACTTTCAGGATAGGAGCGGACCGGAGTGGGCCACGAGTTTTGAAAATTTCGCGAAGATTCATCAATCGGTGCCAATGTTATTTCAAATAGAATGTTGTGAATTTCCTATGGAAAATAGGTCCTAACTATAACTATCTACTGGCGACCGCCAGTAGATAATATATATATATATCTTTGGTCTTACTTACTCGGGTGATGCAATAATACCAATGAGATATGGTGCACTAAAGTTATAGTAGATGCATTTATTGTGTTTTGGAGACATATATGTGGGTGCATATTACATTTTTTCCTTTTCAGAAACATCTGAATTGCTGATATTAATCTTCTATAGGTTTATATTGTAAGGTGGTGTGCTACAATGCACTTAATGCAGTGCATTCACCAGGGATTAGTGAGAATGAATCATATGTGTGTTCAATGTTTTCTTTAAAAATTGTGACCAGTTGTCATTTTTGGTTAATAATATATATGTTCGTTTATTGTACCACATAAAAGAGTACAGTATCATGTATTGGATTATACGTAGGTTGTAGAATTAATATGCATTTAAAGAAAACTGTTAGGTTAGTGTGATTGTGAGCCTTAAGCTTACAGTTGAGCCATTTAATATTAACTTGAAAGCTGTTTTTCTGCATGTTTTCTCCCCTGAAGGTGCAGACCAAAGGCCTTCATTAGTTAGTAAAAAACACATTGTACTTCAGAGATAGTGAGGCGAGGAAGAACTTGCAAGTTAAATCATTTTCATCAAGAACAAAGGGAGTATTACCAGTTAGTACTATCAGACAAAGGGAGCAATCCAAGGACACCTTGGAAGCGTAGACTGAAATATGGCAGTAGTGTTCAAGTCGCCAAGTTCTTTCTTTGGAAGTGGAAAAGTACTATTATGCGTATGATGTCATAGTTCTCAAATGTTCTTTGTGCATTTTATTTAGTGAACCCATCTTGGGTTTGGTCAGATTTCCTTTAGACTTGGAGAGGTACAGACCTCTTTTGTCATCTATGATTGTGTGGCTTCATGCTATACATGACTCCTTAACTATAGAATTTCTATAGAGGTTCTGATGCTGACACCTTTCGTGCTTCCTTGATTTAATAGGTTTTTCCCTTTCCTTAGTTTAGCGTAGGTTTTAGTAGATGCTGAGTATCTTTCCCATGTATGGGGAGAAGGATTGAAACCATTTGTCTAGTCATCAAATCCTAGTCCTAATCTTTTGCATTGCAGCCACAGAAATTCTTATATGCTTCCTGCTGTTGGGGATCAATATTGTATTCTGCTTTGGTCTTCCTTTGATAATCCTGTACCTTTATAGTATATATCTGAGACTGATTTATATTAGTCTGGCTTTGAGTTTTTATTAAACCTTTTAACTTCAAGTTACTGACTCAGACATTTATTTTGTGGTCCTAATGGTCACACTGTACTTTAAGATTTAAACTGTTGTTAAACCCTTTTCCTCTCAGACTACTAAAAAGGTCTGTTGAACAGAGTCGAATTGGAAGGAACAGCCCAGAGCATTCTCAGACGGTAGCATACTGAGGATAGTTAGTACCTGAAGTAGAGGGTTAGAAAACTGTTATGTTAGATTAGTCCAGATCCAATCTCAGTTCCTAGAATCCATGTTTTGACTTGGAGAATCTGTTTCAGTGATGTTCCAGTGGGTCTAGAGCGAGGTGTAACAGTGGAGGAGTAAGTATCAATAGGGTTGCGTTTAAGCCGCTTATGCTTAGCTTGTGGTGTTTGTGGCAATTGTGTGGTGTCATGCGAAGCTTGTGTGATATGGGGTGCTAATGTTTTAGATGTTTTAGATGATCATGTGAGTGTATTGCTTATTGTGGAGAAGTTGTTATCCCGGGATGCTATTAAAAAGTGTAGAAGACACTGTATTGAAATAGTCTGCTGAAGGTTTGTGGGGTTTGTCATGAGATGTTGTTGACAAGCCCAATTAGGATAGGGACCTTTATCTTGGTGTAAAAGAGAAGTGTGATTACTGGGGCGGACCTTTTTCACAGAGGAAAGCTGCACCGATCAGAGTGATTCCCCACTGGACGAGGTTTCATTCGAATGTGTGCTTGTGTTATTTTTGTATGATTGATTTCTGTTGATTCTTTAGTAAAGTAGACAATTGATGCTTGTTGGTACTACATTGTATTTAGTTGCAAGTGTATTGCTAAAAAGAGTGCGTTCATGAAAATTGTAAAGGAGGGTGAGCTGCTGCAAGGAGTGAGATTGTCGTCACAGCGTGCCACGCTGGGATAGGTCGGTTGGTGTAAAGCCAAGCTGTTATTGGCTACCTACATCATAAGGTGCCGTGCTGTTATTGGTTGATGATTTGGAACAAGATTTTAAGTAAGGTATTGATTTTTGTGTCAAGGCAAAAAAAAAAAAAAATTCCAAATCTTTTTATTGAGTGAACAGAAACAAAAAGACCAAAACAAAGAGACAAAGTGCAGTGCAATTCCCGTGATTACTAACAATTACCATATAATGGTGCTTTGCTCGACATAATATTACATTGGATCAGTACTTTAAATGAGTGTCACATACAGTATATTAAAGAGACAAGTATTAATCCCCTACATGATCTGTGGACAGTAGGGAGGTATTGCTGAAGGGTGTACAGATCGTCCCCCTACTCACATTCCATGCCCCCCACATTCTTGTCCATTTTTGCGGACATCCTCTACTTTCATATACCACCCTTTCCGCCTGCATACACCAGTCCATATCGGACTCCCAGTCGCGAAACTTAGGTTTGAGTATGCCCTTCAATGTTCTAGCTATGTTGCGTTTCGCAACCATGCAGCCCAGGGAGACCCACATTCTCTCGGTTCGTGATAAGTCAGTTGCTTCCCAGATATTGAGGAGGCACATTCGGGGTGAGACCACAAAAGTTTTACGGCAGGTTGAGGACAGTGCTGATGTGACCCTCCCCCAGTATGTCTGAAGAACTGGGCACTCCCACCACAGATGCAGGTAGGTGCCGAGTTGACCACAACCCCTGGGGCAGGCAGCGGAGCCCAGAACGTTCATCTTTACAAGCACAGAAGTAGTGTAATAGGCTCTATGTAGGAGTTTAAGTTGAATAAGTTTAAACCGGGAACGGATCGCCACCTCCCGGGGGGAGGCCATCGCCTCTTGCCATTCCTCATCGTCAATGTCCCCGATGTCCTCCGCCCACTTCTCGCGAATTCTATCTAGTGTGTCTGGTGTATTATTGAGAATTTTACGGTATGTCAATGAGATAGCCTTATCTTGAAGGTAATCGTCCAAAAGTCTATCCTCAAGAGGTGAGGAGGCCAGCAGCTTCATACACTTGGGTGTCGCTCTTTGGAGCGTGTTTTGGGATTGGAGATATCTAAAGGTTTCTCCACTCTGTAATTCGTAATCCCGCTGAAGATCGCCAAAAGGGACCACCCCGCCCCTGGCCCACAGATCGCCAACCCTCGAGAGGCCTATCAAATCCCATTTATCAAAGCCAGGATGTTTCAATAACATTCCCAGTTGGTGTGTGTCGAGCAATGGGGTGGCTTGTGTGATTCTAGCTTTCCACCCCAGTGCGGTTGTCGCTGTGTGCCATATATAATTTGTGGTGGAAGTTGGGGGTGCATTTAGGCGCATAAATCCTCCCTCTATAGATTGCCCTAAGATGGTTACCGGGGAGCATGTTGTGTCTGTCCATCCTGTAAGCGGGATCTGACCCTGGTCGATGAACCCAGTGATTTACGACCACCAACTGGGAGGCCCAATAATGACTTCTAATTGAAGGTAGGGCGATACCACCATCCTACCAGATTTTCATGAGTTTGGTCAACGCAATTCGGGAAGCCCGGTTGTTCCAAAGCAAAGAGCGTACCTCCGCTTCAATGGTAGAGAAGTATTGCGCTGGGACAGAATAGGGTGTGTTTTGTAAGGCATAAATGAAGCGGGGAAGCGCCATCGTTTTATAAAGCGATACCAATGGGGATGATGGACAGAGAGTTTGAGCTAATCAAACACTCACCCCCAGTCAACTGATCTGGGTTTAATCCATCATCATTCTTTAGCTCACTCCACCACCCCAGTTCAGACATGGCCATATGCAAATCAGTCTGACCCTGTGCCTCATGGGAACAGTCCAGCCCGAACTGCCAAGCCATGTCTTCCCTGGACCGGAAACAAGCATCCTGGGACCAGTTTCTGGCTATTCAGCCGTCATCAGCCAGGCTAGCTTGAATGCAGTGGCAAAGTGAGCAAGGGACCCACGTCTGGGCATACCCTGCCAACTTAGGGCGAACAAAGCGATACCAAAGGGGATGATGGACGGAGCGTTTGAGCTAATCAAACACTCACCCCCAGTCAACTGATCTGGGTTTAATCCATCATCATTCTTTAGCTCACTCCACCACCCCAGTTCAGACATGGCCATATGCAAATCAGTCTGACCCTGTGCCTCATGGGAACAGTCCAGCCCGAACTGACAAGCCATGTCTTCCCTGGACCGGAAACAAGCATCCTGGGACCAGTTTCTGGCTATTCAGCCGTCATTAGCCAGGCTAGCTTGAATCCAGTGGCAAAGTGAGCAAGGGACCCACGTCTGGGCATACCCTGCCAACTTAGGGCGAACAAAGCGATACCAAAGGGGATGATGGACGGAGCGTTTGAGCTAATCAAACACTCACCCCCAGTCAACTGATCTGGGTTTAATCTATCATCATTCTTTAGCTCACTCCACCACCCCAGTTCAGACATGGCCATATGCAAATCAGTCTGACCCTGTGCCTCATGGGAACAGTCCAGCCCGAACTGCCAAGCCATGTCTTCCCTGGACCGGAAACAAGCATCCTGGGACCAGTTTCTGGTTATTCAGCAGTCATCAGCCAGGCTAGCTTGAATCCAGTGGCAAAGTGAGCAAGGGACCCACGTCTGGGCATACCCTGCCAACTTAGGGCGAACAAAGCGATACCAAAGGGAATGATGGACGGAGCGTTTGAGCAAATCAGTCTGACCCTGTGCCTCATGGGAACAGTCCAGCCCGAACTGCCAAGCCATGTCTGAACTGGGGTGGTGGAGTGAGCTAAAGAATGATGATGGATTAAACCCAGATCAGTTGACTGGGGGTGAGTGTTTGATTCGCTCAAACGCTACGTCCATCATCCCCTTTGGTATCGCTTTGTTCGCCCTAAGTTGGCAGGGTATGCCCAGACATGGGTCCCTTGCTCACTTTGCCACTGGATTCAAGCTAGCCTGGCTGATGACGGCTGAATAGCCAGAAACCGGTCCCAGGATGCTTGTTTCCGGTCCAGGGAAGACATGGCTTGGCAGTTCGGGCTGGACTGTTCCCATGAGGCACAGGGTCAGACTGATTTGCATATGGCCATGTCTGAACTGGGGTGGTGGAGTGAGCTAAAGAATGATGATGGATTAAACCCAGATCAGTTGACTGGGGGTGAGTGTTTGATTAGCTCAAATGCTCCGTCCATCATCCCCTTTGGTATCGCTTTGTTCGCCCTAAGTTGGCAGGGTATGCCCAGGCGTGGGTCCCTTGATCACTTTGCCACTGGATTCAAGCTAGCCTGGCTGATGACGGCTGAATAGCCAGAAACCGGTCCCAGGATGCTTGTTTCCGGTCCAGGGAAGACATGGCTTGGCAGTTCGGGCTGGACTGTTCCCATGAGGCACAGGGTCAGACTGATTTGCATATGGCCATGTCTGAGCTAAAGAATGATGATGGATTAAACCCAGATCAGTTGACTGGGGGTGAGTGTTTGATTAGCTCAAACGCTCCGTCCATCATCCCCTTTGGTATCGCTTTGTTCGCCCTAAGTTGGCAGGGTATGTCCAGACGTGGGTCCCTTGCTCACTTTGCCACTGTATTCAAGCTAGCCTGGTTGATGATGGCTGAATAGCCAGAAACCGGTCCAGGATGCTTGTTTCCGGTCCAGGGAAGACATGGCTTGGCAGTTCGGGCTGGACTGTTCCCATGAGGCACAGGGTCAGACTGATTTGCATATGGCCATGTCTGAACTGGGGTGGTGGAGTGAGCTAAAGAATGATGATGGATTAAACCCAGATCAGTTGACTGGGGGTGAGTGTTTGATTAGCTCAAACGCTCCGTCCATCATCCCCTTTGGTATTGCTTTGTTCGCCCTAAGTTGGCAGGGTATGCCCAGACGTGGGTCCCTTGCTCACTTTGCCACTGGATTCAAGCTAGCCTGGCTGATGACGGCTGAATAGCCAGAAACCGGTCCCAGGATGCTTGTTTCCGGTCCAGGGAAGACATGGCTTGGCAGTTCGGGCTGGACTGTTCCCATGAGGCACAGGGTCAGACTGATTTGCATATGGCCATTTCTGAACTGGGGTGGTGGAGTGAGCTAAAGAATGATGATGGATTAAACCCAGATCAGTTGACTGGGGGTGAGTGTTTGATTAGCTCAAACGCTCCGTCCATCATCCCCTTTGGTATCGCTTTGTTCGCCCTAAGTTGGCAGGGTATGCCCAGACGTGGGTCCCTTGCTCACTTTGCCACTGGATTCAAGCTAGCCTGGCTGATGACGGCTGAATAGCCAGAAATCGGTCCCAGGATGCTTGTTTCCGGTCCAGGGAAGACATGGCTTGGCAGTTCGGACTGGACTGTTCCCATGAGGCACAGGGTCAGACTGATTTGCATATGGCCATGTCTGAACTGGGTTGGTGGAGTGAGCTAAAGAATGATGATGGATTAAACCCAGATCAGTTGACTGGGGGTGAGTGTTTGATTAGCTCAAACGCTCCGTCCATCATCCCCTTTGGCATCATTTTATAAAGGGCGGCCCTACCCAATAGGGTCAGGGGTAGGGTTTTCCATGCTGGATATCAGCTTGGAAGAGGCGCAAAGGGGGAGCCAAATTGTGGTCGTAAAAAGTTTGGGGGTCAGGCGTGGCGTAGATTACCAAGTATAAAAAACCGTCGGTAACTATCCTAGCTCCACAGTCCCTAGGCAGGGTTGGTCGGTCCCCACTTAGAACATAAACTAGGGAAGTGTCCCAATTGATGGTATAACCGGAGTACTTTCGAAATAGAGTGAATATGTGTGGGACACGGTGAATGGAAAAGTACAGTCTGGCCAAGTAAATCGGAATATCGTCGGCATAGAGGGAAATTTTATCCATCCAATCCGCCGACCAGTTGAGGCCCCTTATGAGGGGGTCCCCCCTGATTCATATTGCCAGAGGCTCCAAGGCTAAAGCGAAAAGTAAGGGCGAGAGGGGACAACCCTGCCTCGTTCTCTTCTGCAGTGTAAAGTTTGCTGATTGACCCCCATTGACTATAATTTGGGCTAATGGCTCCAAATAAAGAAGTCGCACCCAGGACAGAAATCTCTCCTCAAACCTGTATGTTTCAAGTGCGGCAAATAAAAAGGGCCATTCAATCATATCAAATGCCATCTTGGCATCTAGGGACATAATCACTGCCTCTTCCCGAATCGTGGCTGCTCTGCCCATAACCCCATGGAGGCGACGAAGTTTCAGAGCCGTATTCCTGGCCGGCATAAAACCGGATTGGTCCGGGTGAATCAATTTACGGAGGTGAGGTGAGAGACGCCGAGCCAGGATTTTAGCGAGTATTTTGACTTCCAGGTCTAGAAGGGAGAGGGGCCTGTAAGAGCCACAACACTCCGGGGTTTTACCTTTTTTATGAATAACGACAATGTTGGCCAACCTCTGTGTTTTGGGCTAAACCCCCCTTTTCACACTTTCCTCATACATCCGTATAAGGTATGGGGCAATCGTAGATGCGTTTGATTTATAGAGTTCAATAGGAACGCCACTAGGGCCCATGGCTTTTCCGGACTGCAAGGCACAAATGGCCTTGGTCACCTCCTCATTGGTTAAGACGGAGTCCATGTCCTCTACATCCTGGGGGACCAGAACAGGCAGTCCCGGGGTGTCTAGTAATTCCTTTGCTGCAGCGTGAGAGGGGGCCTGAGTGGAAGTATAAACATGCTTCAAGTGATTCGCAAATGCCTCCTCAATTCCAGCTCTATTGTGTATTCTCGTGCCGTCTTGACCTACTAACTCGGCCACCCATCTGTTAGCCATATCCCGTTTGTCTAACCAGGCTAATAGTTAGCTCGCCTTGTCGCCAATATCATATATACGATGTTGGGTAGCCCGGTGTTGGGCCCGCGCTGAGTCCTCAGCAGCATTTCTATATTCTTGTTGTTTCATGAGCAACTTGTGTTTGGCGCCTGGAGTATTCGATGCCACCAGACCATGCTCGAGAAGGGCAAACTCACCCTCTATCATCTGTAAGTGCTTTCGTTTCTCTGTCCTGTGCCCCATTATTGCTGCCACCCCACAACCCCTCACAACTGTTTTGTATGCCTCCCACAATACGATGTCTGAATCTACTGACCACTCGTTTTCAAGAAAGTACTGGTTGGTTGCCTCAGTAAGTTTATCTCTGATTGCCGGGATCTTGAGGAACCAAGGATTAAGGACCATTTTGTGGCGTGTGGGAGAAGGGGCGCTGCCATAGATCGCTACCCGTGGGGAACGATCAGAGATGCCCCTAGGGAGAAAGGAGACCTCTCTAAACCTGGGGAGCTGAGTGGCTTTGCAAAAATATAATCAGTTCGGGACATACTACCATGGACTCCAGAAAGGAAAGTGTATTGTCTGGCCGAGGGGTGACAAACCCTCCAAATATCTATCAGACCCAAAGCCCGAAGAAATCCGTTAGCATCTTCCAGGGTGCTTCGCCCCTTCTGGGTGGTAGCCTATCTAGGTCACCATTACAATCCCCCCCCCAGGAGCAAGTCACCCTCAGGCAGGTTTAATATGTGGGGCCAGTGTCGTAGAGTGTAATCTAGGAGGAACATATAGTGAGGTTATATTAAGGGATTTACCCTCCCAAAGGCCCAAGACTGTAACAAATCTACCAAGTGGGTCGTGGGTGATCCTCAGTACCTGGAAAGGGAAGGAGTTGCGCATGAAAATGCCCACCCCTCTAGACCCTCTGGCATAGCCCGAGTGGGCCCCCAGTCTATACCCCCATCTATTGAGTGCACAATAAGAGGATCCCTGAATGTGAGTTTCCAGTAAAAGCACCATGTCGGGGGCCTGCCGCTTCAAATATTGCAAAACTATCCCACGCTTGATTCGGTCCCCCAAACCATTGACATTCCACGAGAGTAGCTTGAGGCGGCTCAAAAACAGAGCCGTTTCACAGTATTCGCCCATTTAGGTGTTGTGAGTGGGGCCAGCTGCAATACAGGCCTACAAGGGTGGAAACACAGGGACACATCCTCCCGCACCCACCCGGCGACCTCATTGTATACACCTTGAACATTGTACAAACGGATCCATCTCTTAACTGACGGTCAATCCTCAATGCACCGGGAAGAGTGCTGTTTTTATAGCTGCACCATAACATAAAACATACAATACAAATATCCCATTGAAAACACCCCTGAACCCTCCCCCTCCCTGCCTCCCTGCAACGTGAACATACAACTGCCCACCCCCCAATTTTGCAGAGTGCCTGTGTACCCTTAACTAATAACCTTTGTGAAGGGAAACGTTTCACAGCTGAACAACCCCGACCGGAAGAGCCGATACTGCCTTGTTCATGACCACACAAGCCCATAATATGACGCTTTGCAAGCTATTAGTCCAAGATAATTATCCAACTTAGAAAACAACATACTGCCATCCTATCCCCTGTGATGTCACTGAGTGCTAGACAATATATCTAGTGACGTTCGGTCAAAACCCATCAGCTATACATACTTGACGGTGGACCCACATGTCCAGTTGCCAACATGGCGCAGTCCCCCAGTGCTCGCCAGGATGGTCCCACATTCTTCGCACCGTGGACTGACACTGTCGTCTCAAGGTTCGGGGAGGGCTACCTCGGCAACTTGATAGCATAACCTTTGTAACAGACTAAACACCCTCCTCTCGAGTGGAACTTTCTTGACGATTTTCGTGACCCTGGAGGTGCCTTGAAGAGTTATATTTCTGAACGCCAGGATTTCTCCATCCCTCCAACCATTCCCAGACTGCCTCCGGGGTCTGAAAAAACCAAGATTTCCCCTCCGCCAGCATGCACAGCTTGGCCGGATAAAGCATTACGTGCTTCAGGTCTTTGTCTCGGAGCGCCCGCTTCACCTCCAGAAAGGACCTGCGTAGCCTTTGCACCTTCAGTGTAAAGTCTGGAAAAAATGTGATAGTCGAGTTCTCAAACTTGAGTGGGGGAGCCGTACGCTCCGCTTGGAGGATAATGTCCCTGTCCCGGTAATTAAAAATTCTCGCCAGGATGGGGCGCGGAGGAGCACCAAGTTTCGGCGGACCCCCAGGCACTCTATGAGCGAGTTCAACTGAAAAGTACCGAGACAGGGACCGGGGTTGTAGGTGTTTTTGAATTAAATCTTCGACGAAGAGGTCTGCAGTCTGCCCCCGCCCTTACAGGAACCCCCAAAATGCGCACATTGTTTCAGCACGCGCGCCCTTCAAAGTCTTCAAGTTTGGCCTCCAGGTCCGAATTTTTGCACCTGAAGCCTCTTGACGTTTGCCTCCAGCGTTTTCGTAGATTTTTGGAGCATCGACACCGACTCTTAGCCTTAACCCTGTCCCCCAAATTGCATAGGTCAGCGTGCATGAGGGTTACTTCGGCCGTTACTGTGTCTATTTTCTGTTCCAGCACCGCGCGGACCCCCTGGATAGCTTCCATAACGTGCATCAGAGTTGGGGCTCCCTACTCCGGCTGCAGTTTTGATCCCTGTGGTGTCGCTCTTTCTTCCACGCCATCCGTCTTGGAATGGGCAAATTTGTCCAGCTTCGTCTGATGCGTCTGCTTGGGCCCCCTAGGTGTGGACACACGGCGGCATCAACCCTTCAAACTAGCCCAAACGGTGCTCGGGGTACCGGGCCGCCCAAATGTGAAGCAGGTATGGCTGCCGCGTTCAAGCAAGTGAAAAGTCTCAGCCCACCACCTAACTGCATAGGTAGCTAATCACGTCGATGATCACTGTCCAAGCGGTGGGCAACTATGGTTGCCAGGGCCTGCTGCACTACTCCCAAACTCACAGGCACCGGATGATGCCAGATGCAACCTTGTCACCAGGCCCCAGGTAGAAGTAGCGATCACGGACCAAGTCTCAGGCCTCCAGGACCACACAATCAGGAACAGCAGCCGGTGGTCCTATAGTCAAAGTTCTGTGCGCATCTGCGCCGGCCAACTAACCCACACACTCTGTAGGTGTCACTGAATCACTCCAAATGCACCATTGCGCAGTGAGAACGGAGAAGGAGGAGAGGGGGAGGCAGCAACACACGCTGTTCGGGCCCCCAGATCGAACCATACAATGGAGACGCAGGGTGGTGCACGCTGCAAATGAGTAGCACGGGGGGAAGGGAAGAACCACACTCCCCCACACCACAAATTGAACACCACGCCATCCAGGCACCGGGCCCCTCGCATCTCGGGACGCACGCCAGGCAACCACCAGGCCCACAGTCTCACCGGCCTAATCCACAGATTCTCCGGGGCCACCACAGGACCCCAGCACCAGCAGCTCGAGAGGGCAGACACACTTGAGCAGGTACGGATGGGCAAGTTGGGCCGGGGAGGGCACTTTATCCCGGGATTACCATGGAGGGCGGAGGCAATGGGAGGCTACTCTCTCTGCTGACTTCACTGGCACACCTCCAGGCAC
The DNA here is from genome assembly GCA_963921515.1 of Calotriton arnoldi. Lineage (NCBI taxonomy): Eukaryota > Metazoa > Chordata > Amphibia > Caudata > Salamandridae > Calotriton > Calotriton arnoldi. Next base: position 507,008 of record CAWUFW010007975.1, on the reverse strand, counting down.
TGTTGCGTTGCACTCACCGTGGGGAGCGGAGACGATGGGGGCGCCGCTCCCCGCCACCGTTGCTGACACCTCCTCTGGCACAGTCATTCAGGGCTCAGAACGGGGGGCGGAGGCGAAGGGAGGCCCCGCTCCCTGCCGTCATCGCAGGCACTCCCACGGGCCCAACTCGGATAACAGAGGCGGTGGGAAGCTCCGCCACTCGCTATCGGCGCCGGCACTTCCGTCCGCACGATCACTCTGGGCCCCCCACTGATAGCGAAGGCGATGATAGGCTCCGCTCTTCACCGTCGGTACTGGCACGTCTCTGGGCTCACCACGGAGAGCAGAGGCGATGGGAGGCTCCGCTCTCTGCTGACGCCGCTGGCACTCCCCTCGGCCTTCAGTGCATCTGGCTGGTCACCGCGATATCTCCGTCCAACGATGGTCGAAGTTCACCAAACCTGGACCGAGTCACCCAGAGGAGTAGGGGCACACTGGGCAGGTAGAATTACTGGGCTTGATCAGATATTTGACCGGATATCGGGGGATTTAGCTCGGTGGTGGACGGAGCTCTACTCCTCTGTGGCCATCTTGGGTGTCGGCTGGAAAGCAAACAGATTTTAATCAAAAATGAAATGTTTTAAAGTTGTTCCAGATTTCTTTAGAGGAGATGTTCAGATACCTCTTAGAGGGGGAGAAGAAGCAGCCCCGCCCGAAGACACTGCAGGACATTATATGGCGGTAAACGTAAACATGTATTTGGCTTGAACAATGGCACAAGATCACTGAGAAAGAAGGTGCGCTGGCATTTCCACATTATAGTACATTTAATCTGAGAATTATTGAAAATTTGAGGAGAATTCTATATGAAATGAAACCACAACCTAGACCCAGACAATTTGACGTGCTTAACGCTTGGGAGCTTGCATCTCATGCAAGAGGAAACGAGAGATATTAAGGAAAAAGTGAAAAAGGCAGTGCATACTTATGCAGATGTAAGGTGGGATGCAGAGCAGAAAAGATAGAGAACTGACATGATAAAAGGAACAAAATTATACCCATTATTGCAAAGCGGAGAATGGTAAAAAGGGATCAAAAAGAGAAAGAAGGATAAAATAAGACAATCCGAGAGAAAGATGAAAATAGTGATACTAGCAACAGTCTTTTAGATGTATTAAAGTCCAAGCAACCACTTCCGTATAATGAGATTCGAAAGGAGAGGGGTGGGAGGAAGGTTGCAGGTGGGATTACCGGATTGACTACAGCACCAGTAAGTATGAGCCCTGGTATGATAGGAATTTCTCCTGTGCAGAAGGACCAGAGTGGGATGAGGACTAATGCAATGAATCATAATATGATAGAAGGAAATCCAATGTCTGTACAGTCCCAGATGCACTTACAGTTCCTGTTACCATTGGAACAGTGGTTTCTATATATAAATCTGTTTCTGGGGGAAATGGGATTCTAAACTCAGCCATCCCTGCTCCACAACAGGCATCAGAAGTCACCCCAATGAGTCAGAACGTGGGCGAATTTGTTCCTTTAAGTCCAATTTTTGGGCCTGATTCACAGAACTAACTTAAGACAAAATCCTAAACTTACTACCATTTTGGTATTCACAGAAGGCACTTACTCATTTTGGTATTCACAGAAGGCACTTACTTACTCATTTTGAGTAACTTACTCATTTTGTGTAACTTACTCATTTTGGTATTCACAGAAGGCACTTACTCATCAATGAGTAAGTGCCTTCTGTGAATACTAAAATGAGTAACTTACTCATTTTGTGTAACTTACTCATTTGTGTAACTTACTCATTTTGGTATTCACAGAAGGCACTTACTCATCAATGAGTAAGTTCCTTCTGTGAATACCAAAATGAGTAAGTTACACAAATGAGTAAGTTACTCAAAATGAGTAAGTAAGTGCCTTCTGTGAATACCAAAATGAGTAAGTGCCTTCTGTGAATACCAAAATGGTAGTAAGTTTAGGATTTTGTCTTAAGTTAGTTCTGTGAATCGGGCCCAATGCAAGTTATTCTTGTGGTGTAAGTGCAGACCCATCTATGCATCAGACTGGATTTGGACCTTTAAAGTCGTTCCTTTCCTGGGGTTACCAGATCTGGGTTCACTTACTTGGGAACAGCCTTTAAATATACAGAGTAGCACACCTATAGTAAAGGTAGTATCTAAAGCTCCTGAGGTACATCCTGGTCTTAATGTCCAGGAACTGGAAGAGTCATTGAAAGCTCTTAAAGCTACATCGAATGAGAGTGGGAGTACAGAAGTGAGTCAGGTAACTCTTCAGTCCACTGCAAAGCTAAATTTAGTGGATGTGGGAAAATTAAAGTAGAAATTGGATGATATGATAAGTGATTGTCTTGCATTGGATCTAATAGAAACGTTCAAGCAGAGTGAACATTTGTTCATGAGGAAGGATGTTACTAGGAGAGCAAGGAAAGCCAATGATAAATTATCTGAATTAGCTCAGAAATATAAAGTAGGTTTGGAGTGGACAAAGGCTTTACAGAAAAGCTCTAGACTCACTATTGGTGATCAGGACATAGAACATAGGATAATACCAGTGATAAAGATATAAATTCCGGAATTAATTCACAGCATTCGAATTTGGAGTGAATTAGAGAAGTGGGAAGTTAACTGGTCAAAAAGAATGACTCCCAAGAGAACAACAGGAGAGCTGCCTCCTCCCGGAGGGTGGGAGACGAGAGTTACAAGCTTTCCTTTACAGGTGGTATCTAGTGGAGGTTACATATATGTACCGTGGAGTAGTAGTGATCTTCAGTCATTTACAAATGAATTTCCCAAATTAAGAGAGAAGCCTGTGAAGTGGTACAAACAAGTTGAGCGGTTTGTGAAAAGTTTGAAGGTTTTGTGGACTGATTTGAATACCTTGTTTGAGATTGTGGCCCCAAGTGATTTGTGGACATCGTGCAAAATAACCATAGAGTGGCCCAAGAAAGAGAGAAACAAGAGATACTGCAATTAATTGTCCTTCAGCCATAGTGATGAGAAAGTATGATAAGGTAATGATATGGTGGAAGTCTAAGGTGCCACCACAAGATATTGAGTGATTCAAGGTCGACTGGACAACCGAAAGAGATTATTCATGCATACTATGAGAGATTGTTAGAGGCATTCAAACAGTATAGTGGAGTGGAAATACTGGAGCATAAAGATATGGGACATTGTGTGTCCAGGTTTGTGACAGGATTGAGGCCTGAGATTAGTATGATGATAAACAGCATTTGATTTGTTGGCAGAATAAGTTGGTTGATGAGATTTTGCAATATGCTAAATATTGCAACAATGAGATTGAAATGAGGCAGAAAAAGTTAAAGGAGAAATTGATCGTGGTACAAATGAAGGTTGCTCAGAGAGGAATTCAAAATCCAGAGTTCATAGGGAATGCACCTCCACTGCAGGGAGTGTATTAACAGGGAGCTCCGACGATGAAGAGTGGAGGTGGAGTTCAGTCACAGGGTAGAGATCGGGGTGTCCATATTGATCCGAGTCCTGGAATTGATGTGGCTACATTGAAGAAGTCTAATCCATTTCAACTCAGCAATAGGCTGGGGCATTGGAAGCGATAATTTTGTCTTAATCCTGCAAATCAGGGTCAAAATTCAGGGTTTGTACCACCTCAGAACAGTAATTCCATGCAGCAACAGAACATACCCAGACCTAGATCTCAGAATTATATTGTGCCACATGCCCCAGTGATGCAGGATCCCCAACTTCTGATGCCACAGCAAGCTGGTATTGTCCCTAGATTTTCTTCAAACCAGGTCCCGAATTTGAATCAGAATTCTTTTAAGAATAATAATCCTTACCAACAATTTCCCATGTTTGAGACAAATGAAAATGTGGGCAACAGTCAGACTTCCTGACGGTGCCTGAGAGGGGAGCGAGATTGGGTGCTTAGCTTAGTCTTCAAGGTAGACCAGAGTGGCACATTTATAGATGCTGAGGTAAATGGCTATGATGCATCATTTTTGGTTGATACTGGTGCTACCCGTTCTACTGTGAGATCAGTGGAAGTCCCAAACCCACCCCCTCTCGGGAAGAACTATCTAAGTTGTTGGAGTTGCTAATCAACAAATGAAGAACTACATTACTGAGGATGTCCCAATTAAAATAGGATGCTTTGAGGATAATCATCAATTTGTGGTTTGTGGTTCGAGTCCTGTGAGTTTCTTAGGGCTTGATTAGTTGTGCAAACTGAATTGCACCATATACTGTACCCCAAAAGGAATAGAACTATAAAATCATGATGAGGATTGTCTTTAAGTTGGCAAACCAGAATCTAATTATTGGAATGTATCCGATGATGACAACAGAAGACTTGCCTTTAGATCTCAGAGATTCAGTGAGACCAGATGTTTGGGATTTTTCAGGAAAGGACATTGGACTCATTAAAGGAGTTTAGCCTGTGCATATTCAGATAAAGGCGAATGTGGAATATCCTAGAACACAGCAGTATAGTTTGACCCCGGAAACAGTTACTAAATAAACCTGTGATCGATACAATAATTCAACAAGGAATACTGAAGGAGATCATGGGGAGTCCATGTAACTCACCCATTATGGGCCTGTGGAAGCCTAGCAGTAAGTACTGCATAGTGCAGGACCTTGGCAAAATCAATAACATCATGATACCCTCTTGTCCTGTGGTACTGAATCCTGCAGTAATATTGTTTAAAATCCCATGTGAGGCTGAGTGATTCACTGTTATTGATTTGTGCCAGGCATTCTTCTCCATACCATTGCATGAGAACAGTCAGTTCCTGTTTGCATTCAGGCTCAGAACCATGTTTTGGCATGGTGCCGAGTCCCACAAGGGTATACAAAGAGCACCTCCATTTATAATCAGATCCTTAAGAAGAATTTGGAATCTTTGGTTATGCCCTGTAATTCTGTCCTGGTCCAGCATATTGACGACCTGCTGGTTGCATCAAATACTTGTGAAGCATGCAAAACTGACACTATTGAATTGCAAAACCACTTGGCTTAGAATGAACATAAGATGTCTCCTAGTAAGTTGCAGTACTGTTTCAGAGAAGCCACCAACAACACAGAAAGATGTCAGGTTTTTTTTGGAAATGGTGGGCTACTGTCATAGGATACCCACCTTTTCCCTAGTGGCCAAGCCTTCACAAAGGCTGACACACAAGGATGTGTTGGGTCCAGTGCCTTTGGCCAATGATTGTCTGGTTGCCTTCCTAGAGTTGAGAAAAGCCTCTGCCGTGCCCCTGCACAAGCAATGCCTGATTACAACAAAGCATTTTTGCTTTTCTGCAGTGAAAGATAGAGCTGCGCTCTTTCAGTGTTAACACAGAATCATGCATGTGCTCGCAGACCAGTTGCTTATTTCTCAGAAATGTTAGATCCAATGGCTGCAGTGCTGCCTGACTGCCATACAGTGGTGGCAGCAACAGGTGTCAACATCAAAAGGTGTTAAAGTATAGTAATGGGTCATCCCTTCACAGTATATGTTCCACATTCTGTCGAAATTTTGTTAGCTAGAATGAGAACACAGCACCTCATGAACAGCAACCGGACCCAGTATGAGCAAATCATACTAGCAGCCGAGAACGTGTCCCTAAAGAGGTGTTCTGTTTTGAATCCTGCCACTCTGCTACCCCTTCCTGAGAATGATGATGATGGTGCGGTGGTACATGACTGTCTCAATGTCACTGAACTATGCACCAAGCCGAGACCAGATACACAAGATGAACCTGAATCTGATGAAGTATTATTACTGTGGAAGGCTTGTGTTTATGAGATCACAAAGGAAATTTGAGAGGTGCTTATGCAGTCTGTACCATTTCAGGAGTAGTGGAAGCTGCTTGGCTTCAAGGAGTAGTCTCCGCACAAGTGGCTGAATTGATTGCTCTTACCCAAGCCTGCTACGTTTCAGAATGATTACAGGTGACTATATTTAGAGATAGTCAGTATGGTTTTGGTGTGGTGCACGACTTTAGACAGTTATGGTCCCAGAGAGGATTTATGATGTCTTCAGGATCCCCTATCCATAATGGTGAGCAGGTGAGCAAACTGTTAGAGGCTTTGCAATTGCCTGCGCTAGTTGTGGTCATGAAATGTTCCGCACATTACAAGGTAGATGATTACGTGAGAGTCTGCAACGGATATGCTGACGAGGTTGCAATGCACTATGCTTAAAATGCTTGTAAATTTAATGGAGAGTATGTAAATGAAGGAACAGACACAACCAATTACAACATTTTGCTCACAGCAGCTGATACTTGGGATGAAGTTAAGAGGTTACAGGAAGAGGTGTCAGAAGCACAAGAGCAGAGTTGGGTAAACCCAAGTTGTGTTAAAAGAGATGAAGATGAAATATGGGTTTCAGGAGATGGAAGACGTGTTGCCAAATAGTTTGTTGTCGTCAATGGCTAGATATTACCGTGGTCCTACTCATGTAGGGCAGGATGCTATGGTGAGATTGTTTTGCCAAACATCGTTTAATCCAAGGTTCAGGTTGATGGCAGAAGTGTTATATCACAAATGTGTTGTGTTCCAACAGAACAATGTAGGGAAAAGAACTGCAGTAACATTGAGCTACATAGTGAGGTCAGGCGGTCCCTTAAACAGGATGCAAATGGATTTTATCTGTGTGCAATAGGCTAAGTGTTGGTTGTGGTGTGCATCTTTTCACAATGGGTTGCAACATATCCCACAAGAAGAAATGATAGTCTCACAGTAGCAAAGTTGTTGTTCAGGGAGTTAATACCAAGATTAGCCTTCTCGACTTCTTTGGAATCAGACCGTGGTAAGCACTTCAATACCAAAGTGCTGAGGATGCTGTGTGCTACCTTGCAGGTTGAACAGAGACGGCATTGTAGTTACTGACCTGAGGCTTCAGGTCTGGTGGAGCAAGTCAATGGGACACTGAAATTAAGACTTGCCAAAGTGTGTGCTTCTACTTCTTTGAAATGGCCATAGGGGTTGATAAGTCTGCGCAGCACACCAGATTGTAGAACAGGACTGTCTCCCAATTAGATCATCATGGGAAGGGCAATGAGATTGCCAGCTGTACCTGCAAATGCACTTGGGAACATTACTGATGTTCTGATTCTGGATTACTGCAAATGATTGGTTGACGTAGTGCATTCTGCGTCTCATCAGGTTGAAGCTGCTACAGCCCTGCCACACCAGGAGCAGTGCTGTGACCTAAGTCTCGAAGCCTGGGTAGTGGTGAAAAAGCATGCATGGAAGTCGTGCTTGGAGCCTCATTGGCAAGGGCCAAAACCAAGTCATACTTGTGACTACAACTGCTGTGAAGTGTGGTGGTCTCCCCAAATGGATACATGCTACCCATACTTGCAGGGTTCCTTGACCCCCTGATGAAATAATAGCACCTCTCCCAAAAGAGCCAGTGATGGTCTAGAGATCTCGGGATCAGGTTAGTCAAGCTATAGGGGAACAGTCAGAAACTAAAATAGCACTTGATCAGCCTGAGGAGGGGTTCTGGAGAGTTGACTGATGAGACTGGTGAGGGAGAGGCTTATCTCTTGGTCGTAACAGAGATAGACTCGGCCCCTGATAAAGGTACTAGTGCGAGAGAACCGTGAGGGGTAACAGAAGAATGTTGGGCCAGAAGGCAGGAGAGAGGGAGACTTGTTCCGCAAGGAGAAAGTAATCTTCCAGATATACCAGAGGATAAAGAGGATACAGACCTGAGTGAAGGAGGAGAAGAGACAACACTTAGGAGGTAGAAACGAGTAAGAGTGCCCTGCCAGAGGTACTCATCCCGTGAATGGACATACTTTCTTACAAATGAGTGGGAGAACGAGTTCTGGGAATTTTGGGATCACTGTGAAAGTTCAATTAAAACTTTGGGAACTTGATCTTCAGTTTAAGCTTACCTTTGAACTTCCTCTGTTAACAAGACTGAGTCCTTGAGACATGCTATCTTATATGTGGCTGAATTTCCCTTTTTAGATGCAATCAAGTTTCCAGTGCTAGTTGACAAACTGAAGCATTTCATATTGGGACTGATAGTGAATGAATTAGAACTGTTTATTATTGAAGGCATTTTATAGACTTTTTTGAGAAGAAAGAAGAATACTCAGGCTCAAGGGAACCAATGGAGCCTTAGGTTGTCATTTAGAAGATCACGGAGTAGGGCTAAGGAAGAATCTCAAAGATTCCTGTATATATTTTGTTGCATGTTGTTTGGAAATTGTGTTTGCTGTTTGAACAGAAGGAAATCTACAGAGAAGTCTCTGAAGCTGCTACGTTCCACCCAAGGTTTAGATTCCAATGAAGTAATGGAAGTCAATCTTAATACTAGTAGGCATAGATACATCATAATAGGCACACTGATGGCTTTAATTGTAGTATTAGTTATAGTGCTTACAGAGCTATATTCATCTACAGATAGCTTAGTGGAATGTACGTCTACTATTGCCCCTATCTTGCCACATTCTTCTGATAGTAGCATGCAGTTGTGGGGGGGGGTTAAGAAATTCCACACAGATATATCAAGAGCGGATTATACCTTGAAAGTTTATTTTAGATTGGTTTATGAGTATATAGATATGATGAATGCTAGAAGTGATGTTTGTACTCAGTTACCCGCTTCTGCTTCATAAGGAATTACTTACCATCATCTCCCTCTGACATATAATATTTCTTGTAGTCTCCTACTAAGTATATTTATGGAGAAGGTAGTTTTCAATATTATTTTTCAAATTATGATGTAGTTCTCTCACAAGTTCCCCTTATCAACTACTTAAATAAGAATCTGTATTTAAAGGTGCAGAGATTGCAGGCAAATATTTTGCATCCATTAATTTACCAGACACTGTGTATGTACATAGACATAATTTGACTTGTTTGATGTCAGATGTGGAAAATACATTTTTGGATTTGGTGGGGCATAGCTGGAGAGACGTAAAGTCTCAAATTGAAACTGATAAGGATCTTAAAAATCACAAGTGAAGTTAGCAAAGAAATTGAACATCAGAAAAAGGACATTTACCTGGCTTAGTTTTCGATTGGAAACATAAAGGAAAGTTGTGTATACATGTTGGATCCTAGAGTCTATTTTATTTGTGGACAAAATGCATATTTCAAATGGACACATGTTTGGCATACTATCTGTTATCTTGGTATAGTTTTCCCAAAGATTTATGATGTGGAATATTTTAATGATCCTATATGGGAAGAGAAATCCAGAACTAATCGAGGTGTTAGTGCAGCAGAAGTAGTAGGAGATATTTTTGGTGCTATAATCCCATCTGTAGGTGTGGTACTGAATGACCTAAAAATTAGAAAGCTGCCTACAATAGTGGATACATTGGCTACTAGTACAGAAAATGCTGTATTACTTGCAAATACTGAGATGATTACAATAAGGTCTATAGTTTTACATAATCGCCTTGTAATAGACCGCTTGCTCACAAAGGAGGGCAGAGTCTGTCAGATTTTGAAAGTTCAGCGATGTTGTACTTATGTTCCAGATGAAAGTAAGGACCTGGAAGAATATATTAAGAATATATCCGTGTTGATGAAGGATTCGAAAGAGTTAGAAGCAACAGGTGCTTGGGAACCTATTGGAAATGGACTTGCGTCGATAGGTCGATGGTTCGGAAGCTTGGGAAGTGGAATTATGGGTCCCATTTTGAAACCCCTTTTGATAATTGCCCTTTGTGCGATATTCCTATACCTGATCTTTATGGATATCAGCATGCACACGCTAGACAGGGACTGGAGCGAGTAAAGAGAAAGAGAGCAGATGGGAAGTTAGAAGAAAGTTAGAGTAGATATTAGGATGATATGATGCATTTTGAGGAGTACAGATGAAAGATTCTCAAGACCACTAGGTTTGGATTGGTCCCATCTGATAATGATGTGATTGTAATCTGTGATGGCTTGATCGCCATCAGTGGGGAGAATGGAGTAGCACCATTTTGGCTCCTTCCTTGTATGTTTGGCTAGGCCATATATATATATATGTATGTGATCAAGGACACTCTGTTGTCCGAAACGCATCATTTGGCTATGTGAGTTTCAATAAAGACCTGATTCTGCCACGCTATATTGGAGTCCGTGACTCTCACTTCGCCGGCTGGGAAGTGGGGAGAGCCAAAAACCTGTTTTATATATATATATTATCTACTGGCGGTCGCCAGTAGATAGTTATAGTTAGGACCTATTTTCCATAGGAAATCGGCGACATTCTATTTGAAATAACTCTTGCGTCGGTTGACGAATCTTCGCGAAATTTTCAAACTTTATGGCCCGCTCCGGTACGCTCCTACCCTGAAAGTCTCAGGGTGATTCGTCAAGCGGGGGTCGAGAAAAAGGGGGTCCCAAAACATGTTTTCCCCATTCATTTTCCCATAGGAAACTTTAGACACGGCTACAGCTCGAACTGCTGAACGGAATTACACCAAATTTGGCAAAGAGGTAGTTCTTGGTTCAGAAAGAACCCTTTTGTTAAATGGTGTAAATCCGTTCAGTAGTTGCGGAGAAATTAAAAAATAAGAGTCAAAAAATCAATTTCCCATAGGAAACTTTATGCAAGGCTACAGCCCGAACTGCTGAACGGAATTACACCAAATTTGGCAAAGAGGTAGTTCTTGGTTCAAAAAGAACCCTTTTGTTAAATGGTGTAAATTCGTTTAGTAGTTGCTGAGAAAATCAAAAGTAAAAACACATATATATCTGGGCGGAGCCTAACCACACATGTCATCGTGAGATCTGATTGGCTGTCAGCACTTCATCCTGGAATTGCTGGCAGCCATCTTGGGACCAATATAAATGATAGTACCCCATTAAAATGCATTGTAGTGAATCGAAGATTTTGAGGGTTACCAAAAGGAGAACTATAAAGGGTGATAACAGACTTTAGTTACATTAGAATTCATTTGTTGATGGTACCATACTAATTTCAGGAATTGTGGTGTGTTCTAAGGTGATTTTACCCTGTGAAAAACCTTCTGCTGGGATATCATGAATCATGTTTGAGAGAAAACTATTTTCACATGCTTGTCCCATACAGTTTTGGAAGGTGCCCCAGAAGCTAAAATGAGAGCATATTTTCTGTAAATTCACATTATCTTTCTCAGTCATGTGAGAATGAAGTCTGACATTCTCAGTAAAACATGTACATCCAACAAGGGCAGAGACTGTCAGTTGATTCCTTTGTGTTCTACTGCAGCTTCCCAGAGTGTTCTAAAGAACAACTAGAGTGCTAACAGCCTTACTTATGACAAAAGTATGGCACACCTGAAGCCATCTTGATTGGAATAAACTGGTAACACTTAAAACATTTAATTTAAAAGGAACAAAATGATGGGGTTCATCTTGTCATAGAAATTATGGTTAGTGCTCTGGAAAGAAAAATTAGGACATGTTTCAAGTGTGATCTCAAATATCTTCCTGTTATATTTCAACAGGAGCAGCCTGTCAGTTGATGCCTTTGTGTTCTACTGCAGCTTCCCAGAGTGTTCTAAAGAACAACTAGAGCGCTAACAGTCTTACTTATGACAAAAGTATGGCACACCTGAAGCCATCTTGATTGGAATAAACTGGTAACACTTAAAACATTTAATTTAAAAAGGAACAAAATGATGGGGTTCATTTTGTCATAGAAATTATGGTTAGTGCTGTAGAAAGAAAAATTAGGACATGTTTCAAGTGTGATCTCAAATATCTTCCTGTTATATTTCAACAGGAGCAGCCTGTCAGTTGATGCCTTTGTGTTCTACTGCAGCTTCCCAGAGTGTTCTAAAGAACAACTAGAGCGCTAACAGTCTTACTTATGACAAAAGTATGGCACACCTGAAGCCATCTTGATTGGAATAAACTGGTAACACTTAAAACATTTAATTTAAAAAGGAACAAAATGAGGGGGTTCATTTTGCCATAGAAATTATGGTTAGTGCTGTAGAAAGAAAAATTAGGACATGTTTTAAGTGAGATCACAAATATCTTCCTGTTATATTTCAACAGGAGCAGCCTGTCAGTTGATGCCTTTGTGTTCTACTGCAGCTTCCCAGAGTGTTCTAAAGAACAACTAGAGTGCTAACAGCCTTACTTATGACAAAAGTATGGCACACCTGAAGCCATCTTGATTGGAATAAACTGGTAACACTTAAAACATTTAATTTAAAAAGGAACAAAATGAGGGGGTTCATTTTGCCATAGAAATTATGGTTAGTGCTGCAAAAGAAAATTTAGTGCATGTTTTAAGTGAGATCTCAAATCCTCTTCTATTTCATTAGAAAATTCTGACATGAAGACTGAAACAATCACTTTCAATACCAGCAGTAGACTTCCAGTTAACTCCTTGGTGAGCAGTAGCTTTACTACAGTGATCTAATGAACAACTAGAGTAATAACATTCTGAATTTATGGCAAATGTGTGACACATCTGAATGCCTTCTTGATGGAATCAAAGTAAAAAACTGAAAGCATTTCCTACTGAGGAGACTGCAGTAAATGAGGAAATTAGGAAACTTCATAACAAAGAAGTCTTCCAAGATGGCCACCAGTGAAAAAAGAGCCCAAATGTAGCACACATATTACCCAGATGTAGCCCACATATAGCCCAATGACAAAAGTGTGCAAAACACTTTTTATTTTTTGTTTTTTTGCAGTTTTATGTAGTGCAGACTGGTCAGGTATTGGAGCGTTGCATCTTAAAACATGACCCCCTACACTACAAAAACACCACTGCACTACCCTAAACCCTAAAACACTACCCCAGCACGACCCCCTACACTACACAAGCACCAATGCAGTATCCTAAACCCTAAAACACTACCCCCAGCATGACCCCCTACACTACACAAACACCACTGCACTACCCTAAACCCTAAAACACTACCCCAACACCACTACACTAACCTAAATCCTAAAACACTACCCCCAGCACGACCCCCTACACTACCCAAACACCACTGCACTACCCTAAAACATGACCCCCTACACTACACAAACACCACTGCACTACCCTAAACCCTAAAACACTACCCCCAGCACGACCCCCTATACTACACAAGCACCACTGCACTACCCTAAACCCTAAAACACTGCCCCCAGCACAACCCCTACACTACACAAACACCACTACACTACCTTAAACCCTAAAACACTACCCCCAGCACGACCCCCTACACTGCCTGAACACCACTGCACTGCCCTAAACCCTGAAACACATACCCTAGCACGACCCACTACACTGCCCGAACACCACTGCACTGCCCTAAACCCTGAAACACCACCCCTTCACGACCCCCTACACTGCCCGAACACCACTGCACTGCCCTAAACCCTGAAACACCACCCCCGGCATGACCCCCTACACTGCCCGAACACCACTGCACTGCCCTAAACCCTGAAACACCAGCCCCAGCAAGACCCCCTACACTGCCTGAACACCACTGCACTGCCCTAGACTCTGAAACACCAGCCCCAGCAAGACCCCCTACACTGCCCGAACACCACTGCACTGCCCTAAACCCTGAAACACCATCCCCAGCTCGACCCCCTACACTGCACGAACACCACTGCTCTGCCCTAAACCCTGAAACACTACCCCCAGCAAGACCCCCTACACTGCCCGAACACCACTGCACTGCCCTAAACCCTGAAACACCCCCCCCGCAAGACCCCCTACACTGCCCGAACACCACAGCCCTAAACCCTGAAACACCACCCCCAGCAAGACCCCCTACACTGCCCGAACACCACTGCACTGCCCTAAACCCTGAAACACCAGCCCCAGCACGACCCCTACACTGCCCGAACACCACTGCACTGCCCTAAACCCTGAAACACCACCCCCAGCACGACCCCCTTTACTGCTCGAACACCACTGCACTGCCCCAAACCCTGAAACACCTCCCCAGCACGACCCCCTACACTGCCCGAACACCACTGCCCTAAACCCTGAAACACCACCCCCTGCATGACCCCCTACACTGCCCGAACACCACTGCACTGCCCTAAACCCTGAAACACCACCCCCTACACTGCCCGAATACCACTGCATTGCCCTAAACCCTGAAACACCACCCCAGCACGACCCCTACACTGCCCGAACACCACTGCACTGCCCTAAACCCTAAAACACCACCCCCAGCATTACCCCCTACACTGCCCAAACACCACTGTACTGCCCTAAACCCTAGAACACTACCCCCAGCACGACCCCCTACACTACTCGAACACCACTGCACTACCCTAAACCCTAAAATACTACCCCCAGCACAACCCCCTACACTACCCGAACACGACTGCACTGCCCTAAACCCTCAAACACTCCCCCAGCACGACCCCTACACTACCCGAACACCACTGCACTGCCCTAAACCCTAAAACACTCCCCAGCACGACCCCCTACACTACCGAACACCACTGCACTGCCCTAAACCCTGAAACACTCCCCCAGCACGACCCCTACACTACCCAAACACCACTGCACTGCCCTAAACCCTAAAACACTACCCCCGCATGACCCCTACACTACCCAAACACCAATGCACTACCTAATCCCTAAAACACTACCCCCCGCATGACCCCCTACACTACCCTAAACCCTAAAACACTACCCCTGCATGACTCCCTACACTACCCAAAGACCACTGCACTACCCAAACCCTAAAACACGACCTCCTACACTACACAAACACCACTGCACTACCCTAAACCCTAAAACACTACCCCTACACTACACAAACACCACTGCACTACCCTAAACCCTAAAACACTACCCCCAGCAGTACCCCTACACTACCCAAACACCACTGCACTAACCTAAACCCTAAAACACTACCCCCAGCAGTACCTCTACACTACCCAAACACCACTGCACTACCCTAAATCACTACCCCCAGCACGATCCCCTACACTACCCAAACACCACTGCACTACCTAAACCCTAAAACACTACCCCTAGCACGACCCCTACTCTACCCAAACACCACTGCACTACCCTAAACCCTAAAACACTCCCCAGCACGACTCCCTACACTACCCAAACACCACTGCACTACCCTAAACCCTAAATCTACCCCTAGCATGACCCCCTACACTACACAAACACCACTGCACTACCCTAAACCCTAAAACACTACCCCCAGCATGACCCTCTTCACTACCTAAACACAACTGCACAATTTGTTACAGGCGTTGCAACGCAGGCCTGTGGTGCTTACTGGAAGTACCTAGTGGGCTAGTTGGGCCCCAAGGACCCTCAGGATTCAAGGTGACCTAATCCCCCAACTTAAAACGCACCACGGGGCGCGTTTGCACAGTGGTGAAGGGAGGGGGCGGGGCCTCAGGTGACATGTGCACAAACACGCCAGTGGTGTTCGAGCAGTAAAGGGGTCGTGCTGAGGTGGTGTTTCAGGGTTTAGGGCAGTGCAGTGGTGTTCGGGAGTGTAGGGGGCGGTGCAGGGGTGGTGTTTCAGGGTTTAGGGCAGTGCAGTGGTGTTCGGGCAGTGTAGGGGGTCGTGCTGGGGCTGGTGTTTCAGGGTTTAGTGCAGTACAGTGGTGTTCGGGCAGTGTAGGGGTCGGCTGGGGCTGGTGTTTCAGGGTTTAGGGCAGTGCAGTGGTGTTCGGGCAGTGTAGGGGTTGTGCTGTGGCTGGTGTTTCAGGGTTTAGGGCAGTGCAGTGGTGTTCGGGCAGTGTAGGGGGTCGTGCTGTGGCTGGTGTTTCAGGGTTTAGGGCAGTGCAGTGGTGTTCGGGCAGTGTAGGGGTCATGCTGGGGCTGGTGTTTCAGGGTTTAGGGCAGTGCAGTGGTGTTCGGGCAGTGTAGGGGTCTTGCTGGGGCTGGTGTTTCAGAGTCTAGGGCAGTGCAGTGGTGTTCGGGCAGTGTAGGGGGTCTTGCTGGGGGTGGTGTTTCAGGGTTTAGGGCAGTGCAGTGGTGTTCGGGCAGTGTAGGGGTCGTGCTGGGGTGGTGTTTCAGGATTTAGGGCAGTGGTGTTTGGGGCAGTGTAGGGGGTCTTGCTGGGGGTGATGTTTCAGGGTTTAGGGCAGTGCAGTGGTGTTCGGGCAGTGTAGGGGGTGGTGTTTCAGGGTTTAGGGCAGTGGTGTTCAGGCAGTGTAGGGGGTCTTGCTGGGGTTGATGTTTCAGGGTTTAGGGCAGTGCAGTGGTGTTTGGGCAGTGTAGGGGTCATGCTGGGGGTGGTGTTTCAGGGTTTAGGGCAGTGCAGTGGTGTTCTGGCAGTGTAGGAGGTCGTGCAGGGGGTGGTGTTTCAGGGTTTAGGGCAGTGCAGTGGTGTTCGGACAGTGTAGGGGTCGTGCTGGGGGTGGTGTTTCAGGGTTTAGGGCAGTGCAGTGGTGTTCGGGCAGTGTAGGGGGTCGTGAAGGGGGTAGTGTTTCAGGGTTTAGGGCAGTGCAGTGGTGTTCGGGCAGTGTAGGGGTCGTGCTGGGGGTGGTGTTTCAGGGTTTAGGCAGTGCAGTGGTGTTCGGGCAGTGTAGGGGTCGTGCTGGGGGTAGTGTTTTAGGGTTTAAGGTAGTGCAGTGGTGTTTGTGTAGTGTAGGGGTCGTGCTGGGGACAGTGTTTTAGGGTTTAGGGTAGTGCAGTGGTGCTTGTGTAGTGTAGGGGGTCGTGCTGGGTATTGTGTTTTAAGGTTTAGGGTAGTGCAGTGGTGTTTGTGTGGTGTAGGGGTCATGTTTTAGGGTAGTGCAGTGGTGTTTGGGTAGTGTAGGGGGTCGTGCTGGGGGTAGTGTTTTAGGAATTAGGTTAGTGCAGTGGTGTTGGGGTAGTGTTTTAGGGTTTAGGGTAGTGCAGTGGTGTTTGTGTAGTGTAGGGGGTCATGCTGGGGGTAGTGTTTTAGGGTTTAGGATAGTGCAGTGGTGCTTGTGTAGTGTAGGGGGTCGTGCTGGGGTAGTGTTTTAGGGTTTAGGGTAGTGCAGTGGTGTTTTTGTAGTGTAGGGGGTCATGTTTTAAGATGCAACGCTCCAATACCTGACCAGTCTGCACTACATAAAACTGCAAAAACTAAAAATAAAAAGTGTTTTGCACACTTTTGTCATTGGGCTATATGTGGGCTACATCTGGGTAATATTTGTGCTACATTTGGGCTCTTTTTTCACTGGTGGCCATCTTGGAAGACTTCTTTGTTATGAAGTTTCCTAATTTCCTCATTTACTGCGGTCTCCTCAGTAGGAAATGCTTTCAGTTTTTTACTTTGATTCCATCAAGAAGGCATTCAGATGTGTCACACATTTGCCATAAATTCAGAATGTTATTACTCTAGTTGTTCATTAGATCACTGTAGTAAAGCTACTGCTCACCACGGAGTTAACTGGAAGTCTACTGCTGGTATTGAAAGTGATTGTTTCAGTCTGCATGTCAGAATTTTCTAATGAAATAGAAGAGGATTTGAGATCTCACTTAAAGCATGCACTAAATTTTCTTTTTGCAGCACTAACCATAATTTCTATGGCACAATGAACCCCCTCATTTTGTTCCTTTTTAAATTAAATGTTTTAAGTGTTACCAGTTTATTCCAATCAAGATGGCTTCAGGTGTGCCATACTTTTGTCATAAGTAAGGCTGTTAGCACTCTAGTTGTTCTTTAGAACACTCTGGGAAGCTGCAGTAGAACACAAAGGCATCAACTGACAGGCTGCTCCTGTTGAAATATAACAGGAAGATATTTGAGATCTCACTTAAAACATGTCCTAATTTTTCTTTCTACAGCACTAACCATAATTTCTATGGCAAAATGAACCCCTCATTTTGTTCCTTTTAAATTAAATGTTTTAAGTGTTACCAGTTTATTCCAATCAAGATGGCTTCAGGTGTGCCATACTTTTGTCATAAGTAAGACTGTTAGCGCTCTAGTTATTCTTTAGAACACTCTGGGAAGCTGCAGTAGAACACAAAGGCATCAACTGACAGGCTGCTCCTGTTGAAATATAACAGGAAGATATTTGAGATCACACTTGAAACATGTCCTAATTTTTCTTTCCAGAGCACTAACCATAATTTCTATGACAAGATGAACCCCATCATTTTGTTCCTTTTTAAATTAAATGTTTTAAGTGTTACCAGTTTATTCCAATCAAGATGGCTTCAGGTGTGCCATACTTTTGTCATAAGTAAGGCTGTTAGCACTCTAGTTGTTCTTTAGAACACTCTGGGAAGCTGCAGTAGAACACAAAGGAATCAACTGACAGTCTCTGCCCTTGTTGGATGTTCATGTTTTACTGAGAATGTCAGACCTCATTCTCACATGACTGAGAAAGATAATGTGAATTTACAGAAAATATGCTCTCATTTTAGCTTCTGGGGCACCTTCCAAAACTGTATGGGACAAGCATGTGAAAATAGTTTTCTCTCAAACATGATTCATGATATCCCAGCAGAAGGTTTTTCACAGGGTAAAATCACCTTAGAACACACCACAATTCCTGAAATTAGTATGGTACCATCAACAAATGAATTCTAATGTAACTAAAGTCTGTTATCACCCTTTATAGTTCTCCTTTTGGTAACCCTCAAAATCTTCGATTCACTACAATGCATTTCAATGGGGTACTATCATTTATATTGGTCCCAAGATGGCTGCCAGCAATTCCAGGATGAAGTGCTGACAGCCAATCAGATCTCTCGATGACATGTGTGGTTAGGCTCCGCCCAGATATATATGTGTTTTTACTTTTATTTTCTCAGCACTACTGAACGGATTTACACCATTTAACAAAAAGGGTTCTTTTGAACCAAGAACTACCTCTTTGCCAAATTTGGTGTAATTCCGTTCAGCAGTTCGGGCTGTAGCCTTGCATAAAGTTTCCTATGGGAAATTGATTTTTGGACTCTTATTTTTTAATTTCTCCGCAATTACTGAACGGATTTACACCATTTAACAAAAAGGGTTCTTTCTGAACCAAGAACTACCTCTTTGCCAAATTTGGTGTAATTCCGTTCAGCAGTTCGGGCTGTAGCCGTGTCTAAAGTTTCCTATGGGAAAATGAATGGGGAAAACACGCTTTGGGACCCCCTTTTCTCGGCCCCCGCTTGATGAATCACCCTGAGACATTCAGGGTAGGAGTGGACCGGAGCGGGCCATAAAGTTTGAAAATTTCGCGAAGATTCGTCAACCGACGCAAGAGTTATTTCAAATAGAATGTCGCGGATTTCCTATGGAAAATAGGTCCTTACTATAACTATCTACTGGCGACCGCCAGTAGATTATATATATATATATATATATATATATATATATATATATATATATATATATAATCTACTGGCTGTCACCAGTAGGTAGTTATAGTTAGGACCTTGTTTCTATTGAAAAAGCATTTATTCTTTTGGCAATATCTTTGGCGCCGTTTGACAAATGTTCATGACATTTTCAAAACTAGTGGGGCAGTCAGGTCAGCTCCTCTGTTGAAAATATTGGGGTGATTCGTTAAGCGGGGGCTGAGAAAAAAAGGGGGTCCCAAAACGTGTTTTCTCCATGTTAATTTCCATAGGAAACTGTTGACGCAGCCACAGCCCGAACTGCTGAACGGAATTACACCAAATTTGGCAGAAAGGTAGCTCTTGGTCCAGAGTGCACTCTTTTTGTTAAATGGTGTAAATCCGTTAAGTAGTTTTTGAGAAAATGTAATATTTACAGATATCCATATATCGACGCGAAAGATCCGCGAACCCTCCCGATCTCATGCCTGATATCAGATTGGCTGCCAACACTTGAAATCAGGAAGTGTTGGCAGCCATCTTGTGACCAAGTCACAAGAAAGAAGAATAAAAAATAAGAAAAGGGGGCAGGGTAGAAACACCATGACCCCTTAGGCCTGCTTAAGTTTTGACAGGAGTCGCGTTGGGTACGCAAATCCTGCTGAAAATGTAAAAGAAAAATGAAACGCGGGCTCCCACGCTTCGTTTTCTTTAAGCCAATGGGTGGGCCAGGTCCCGGGGCAATGCCACAACATGAAGTGGGGCTCGCAGACAGCCACCTCCCCGGGTAGATATTCAATAAATGCGGGGGGCACGCGGCCTCCTATAGCCCCGGGGACTGCCACTGCCCTGGGGCTTTATTTGTTTTTGAGAAAAGTGTGGGAAGGCTTCTGCCCCCACACAGCCCTGGGGACTGCCACATCCCCAGGGCTTATATTAATAAATGTGGAGGGCCACGCGGCCCCCCAGCCCCAGGGACTGCCACCTCCCTGGAGTTTTTTCTTTTAAAAAGGCATGGGGGTCCAACCCCCCACGCAGCACCAAGGACCACCACCTCCCCGGGGCTATATACAGTAAAAGTGGGGGCCACGTGGCCCCCCTGCAGCCCCAGGGACCGCCACCTCCCCGGGGCTAAGTTTAAAAACTATAGTGTGGGGGGTTCACGCCCCGGGGACCACCACCTCCCCAGGGCACACATTAATGAAATGCAGGGGTCTGTTGCGGACCTGCCCAGGGGACCACCACCTCCCTACAGATAGGATGGGAGGGGGTTTGCCTGGCCCCGCTCCAGGAGCCAATAATGGGCCGTCTCCAGCAATGTCACGGGGTGCCCACCCCACAGACATTGCAGTTTGCTATGGGAGTGCTCCTGCCATCCCATAGCAAACAGTGTACTCGCTTTGAATAAATGAAGTGCTTGTTCAAAGCAAATACGCTTTGCTTTTTACCCCCAGGGAGCTGCATGTTAGCAGCTCCCTGGGGTTAAAAAGCAATGCCAGCCCCCGCAGGAGGCGGGAGCTGGCTGGGACCGTGGGGGCCTTCAGGCTCCCCCTGCGGTCCCTTTAAAGATGGCCATGCCCCGGGGATGGGGTCCCTGGGGCTGAAAATTGCCCGGGGAGGAGGGCCGCATGGCCCCCCTCCCTTGAAAAAAATATAAAATGCAAGTACTTGTTTTTTAAATGGCCAAGCCCCCGGGGGATTGGGTCCCCAGAGCCAAAAGTGGCCTGGGGGATGGGGTCCCTGGGGCCAAAATTAGCCTGGGGGGGGCGCACAGCCCGCCTCCCCCTTAAAATATTTTTTATCAAAGGCCTAGCCCCAGGGGATGGGGTCTCCGGGGCCAAAATCGGCCTCAGGAGTAGGGCCACGAGCCCCCTCCCATTTTACTTTTTTTTAAACAAAAAAATGGCTCAGGCCCCAGGGGATGGGGTCCCAGGGGCCCAAAATGTTCAAGGGAAGGGGTGCCACAATGCCCCCCTTCCTAAAATAAAAATGGAAAAAAAGAAACCGGCAACTCGCTGAAGGCCCGCCCCTTTCTCTACTACTCTGCAAAGGCACCTCCTGGCAAGCTCTGGGTTGGGGGATGAAGTCCCCTTTAATGTTGAGGGTCCTTAGGGGCCAACTAGTACACCAGGTACCTCCAGTAAGCCCCACACAGTGGGATTGCTGGGAGGTGGGCGTAGGCCATGCTCCTTTTTGAAACACTCTGCAAACGCGCCTCTTGGCGCATTTCTGGTGGGGTGATGAGGTCCCCTCAGGACTAAAGTGGACTTCATCCCCCAAGCAGCAGTGTGCCAGGAGGTGCGTTTGCAGAGTGGTGTAAAAAGGAGCCGTGGCCTCTGACCAGCCTCAGCAATCCAGCTGTGTGGGGCATACTGGAGGTAACAGAGGGGCTAGTTGGCCCCCAGGAACCCTCAAGAGGCAAGGGGATTCATCCCTCAACCCAGAATGCACCAGGAGGCACATTTGCAGAGTGGTGGAGAAAGGGGGTGTGGCCTGTGACCACCTCTCAGCAATCCCACTGTGTGGGGCTTACTGGAGGTAACAGGTAGGCTAGTTGGCCCCTAAGGACCCCCAGCAGTGAAGTGGACTTCAATCCCCATCCAAAAGTGCACCAGGGAGCGCGTTTGTAGAGTGGTGGACAAAGGGGGCATGTCCTGCTATCAGAACTTGGCAATCCTGCTGTGTGGGACTTACTGGAGGTAATAGGAGGAGTAGTTGCCCCCCCAAGGATGTCCTTGGGGGCCAACTACCCCTCCTGTTACCTCCAGTAAGTCCCACACAGTGAGATTGCTAAGAGGTCTTCAGAGGCCATGCCCCCCTTTCTTCACCACTCTGCAAACATGCCTCCTGGCACACTAGTGGTTGGGGGATGAAGTCCACTTTACTCCTGAGGGACTTTTTGGGCCAAGAAGGCCTCCTGGTACCACCTGTAAGCCCCACACAGTGGGATTCCTGAGCGCTGGTTGGAGGGCCAGCCCCCTTTCTCAACCACTCTGCAAATGTGACTGCTAGTTAAACAAGCATTTGCAATGCAATTGGTCTCGCATTTGCGAGAGTTAGAGCTATTGGCGTTGTAAATGTAAAAGTTTTTTAGCAATGTTTTTTGGAGTGGAGTGGATATACATTGTGTGTAGTGGAATTATGTGGTATGCGGTGCAGTGAAATTATGTGGATAGAAAGTATGTGGTATTTAGTGTATAGGAATTATGTGAAGTGGGATTATGTGTTATGGAGAGTAATTATGTGGTATGGTAGTCTGTGTTGTGGAGTGGTAACCTCAGGTTTAGTCTTCCTCATTTCCATAGAAGCTAACTATAAACTCAAAGAGATACAAAAAAAGAAGCAACCACAGAGGAGAACTTCTGGACCTAGTCAGAGGTATGAGGAGGGCCACTGGAATTATGGGACTGTTTGGCTGCGCCGATTTTCGCATAATTATACATTTTCCGCTTTTGCCACATAACCCATCATCTGCCACATAATCTGCAGATTTGAACAAAAAAAACCTTGTTTCTAGTTCAAACGGCTCAAATGTTACCAAAAATGCAGCAACACATGTTACAGCGTGGTGGGAGGCCCTTTGCAAAGCTGGAACGGTCACGTGTTACTTATTGCTAAATGTGTGTGTTAAATTGGTACAAATGGAGCGCAAACCTCTCTTGCTTGTTTCTGCGCCTCTCTTGCCTCTTTCTGCATTTTTCTTGCCTCTTTCTGCACCTTTCTTGCCTCTTTCTGCACCTCTCTTGCCTCTTTATGTACCTTTCTTTCCTCTTTCTGTACCTCTCTTGCCTCTTTCTGTAGCATTCTTCCTCTTTCTACACCTTTCTTGCCTCTTTAGGTACCTCACTCTTCTTTCTGCACCTCTCGTGTCTCTTTCTGTACCTCTCTTGCCTCTTTCTGTACCTCATTTGCCTCTTTCTGCAGCATTCTTCCTCTTTCTACACCTTTCTTGCCTCTTTCTGCACCTCTCTTGCCTCTTTCTGCACTTCTCTTGCCTCTTTCTGCACCTCTCTTGCCTCTTTCTGTACCTCTCTTTCATCTTTCTGCACCTCACTTGCCTCTTTCTGCACCTTTCTTCCTCTTTCTGCACCTCTTTTGTCTCTTTCTGCACCTCTATTACCTCATGTGCATCTCTCTTGCATCTTTCTGCACCTCTCTTGCTTCTTTCTGTACCTCTCTGACCTCATTAAGTACCTCCCTTGTCTCTTTCTACACCTCTATTGCCTCTTTCTGCACCTCACTCTCTTCTTTCTGCACTTCTCTTGCTTCTTTCTGTGCCTCTCATGCTTCTTCCTGCACTTCTCTTGCTTCTTTCTACACCATTCTTCCTCTTTCCGCACTTCTCTTGCATCCTTCTGCACTTCTCTTGCTTCTTTCTGCACCTTTCTTCCTTTTTCTGTGCTTCTCTTGCCTCTTTACAGGGACGGTATAGTTAGGAATTAGCATTTAAAAAACCTTAGAAATTCACTGAAAAAAACACAGGTTTCAGGGACGTTATAGTTAGGAATAAGCATTTAAAAAACCTTAGAAATTTACTGAAAAAAACACAGGTTTCAGGGATGTTATAGTTAGAAATTGGCATTTAAAAAACCTTAGATATTTACTGAAAAAACACAGGTTTCAAGGACGTTATAGTTAGTCTGACATTTCACTCGTACAAAACCAGAGAAATTCAGCCGTTATAGTTAGCCGAGCTAACTATAACTCGCGCCCACGCAATGCACTGCTGATGACGTCACATATTACATCACTCATGACATGGTCAGTGACATCACTGATGATATCACTGATGACATCATCAATTTAATCTCTGATGCACCTACTCACACCCTAATATAACCTTTCATACACCCACTCTAAAATACAGACTACCATTCTCGAAACCATAGACACACCAATACCAGTTAGTACATGCCCACTCACTGATTCATAGGTCTACACACACATCTACTCACTCACCCATACAGTCATTCATACACTCTGTGACTCATCAATACAGCCACTGATATATTCACTCATACACCCATACAGACACAAACACACTGCCACTCACTATAGCGTTACTCACACACCTAGTCAGTAACCCAAAGAGTCCATCAAACTGCTATTTACTCACCTATACAGTTATACACACACCACCTCACTTATTCATACAGATACTAACACATACTTACTCTCTTATACAATCACTGACACAAGCACACACTCATCCAGACAGCCACTCTCACAATAACTCACTCTCACATACAGTCACTTATGTACTCCAACACTCACATATACTGCCTTTTACATATGTAGTTACTCACATATATACCACTGAGACATCCATTCACTCAACAACACAACCATATGCACACTCACTCACCCATAGAGCTCCTCGCAGATGCACTCACGAACCCATACACCCAGTGATTAACCTACTCACACATCCATGCAGAGAGTCACACCCCCCCCACTAACCCATGCAGACACTCAGAAACCCAAACTGGTACTCAGACAACCAATCATTAACCCATATAGACACTCATGTACCTACTCAACAACCCACGCAACAACTTATAAACCAACTGACAGACTGATACAGACATTCACACAGATTAGTCACTCACCCATACATTTGTTATGACACATGTAATCACTCACTTATACAGTCAGTCACACACCCACTGAATCATCCATACAAACAATCATACACCCATTCATTCTTCAATACACCTTGGCGTATATATATATAATATTCTTAAATTTTTTGAAAAACTCACAGTCACTGGATGATGTCATCAGTGATGTCATGAGTGATGTCACTGACCATGTCATGAGTGATGTAATATGTGATGTCATCAGCAGTGCATTGCAGGGGCGCGAGTTATAGTTAGCTCAGCTAAGTATAACGGCTGAATTTCTCTTGTTTTGTATGAGTGAAATGTCAGACTAACTATAACATCCCTGAAACCTGTGTGAATATATATGTATATATGTATATATATTACCTACTGGCGGTCGCCAGTAGGTAGTTATACTTAGGACCTAGTTTCCATAGGAAAAGCATTTTTTGAGTTGCCAATATCTTTGGCAACGTTTGACGAATCTTCGCAAACTTTTCAAAACAAATGGCCCGCTCCGGTCAGCTCCTGTCTTGAAAGTTTTGGGGTAATTCGTCAAGCGGGGCCAAAAAAAAGGGGGGCCCCAAAATGCTTTTTCTCCATTTTAGGCAGAGAGGTTGCTGTTGTTCCAGAGTGCACTCTTTGCTTTAAATGGTGTAAATCCGTTCAGAAGTTCCTGAGAAATGTAAAAATAAAAAATATCGATATCTGGTGACCGCGGTAGATTTGCGAACCCTCCCGAGCACGAGCTTCATTTTAATTGGCTGTCAACACTCCAAACCAAGAAGTGTTGGCAGCCATTTTGTGACTCGGTAAAACCAAGTCACAAGAAAAAAGGGTGTTAAATGATAAAAAAAAAGAAAAGGGGGCAGGGTAGAAACACCCTGACCCCCTAGGCCTGGTCAGGGGGTCCCACAGTAACCCCCAGGGCCCAAAAAATTATTTATTTATTTTTTAAATTGGCGGAATTTGTGCTGGGTGCGCGAATCCCGCTGAAATTTTTTTACAAAATGAAGCGCGCTATGCCACGCTTCATTTTAATGAGCCCCTGGGTGGGGCAGGTCCCGTAGGCAATATGTAAAATATAGGCAGGGGCCGCACGGGCCCCTGCAGCCCTGGGGACCCCCACCTCCCTGGGGCTTTTTATAATTATTGGTGGGGGGCCTCGCGGGTCCCCCAAGCCCTGGGGACCGCCAGCTTCCTGGGGCTTTACTTAATTATTCAGGGGACCTCGCGGGCCCCCCAAGCCCTGGGGACCGCCACCTCCCCGGGGCTTTACCCAATTATTCGGGGGGCCTCGTGGGCCCCCCAAGCCATGGAGACCGCCACCTCCCCGGAGCTTTTATAGTAAGTAAGTGTGGGGGGGCTTGAGCCCCCCCACACTGCCCCGGGGACCACTACCTCCCTGGGGCACTAATTATTGTAATGCGGGGGTCCGTTGCGTACCCCTGGCCCCGGGGACTACCACCTCCCGGGGCTGCATACCTGTTGGGAGGGGGGACCGTAGCCCCCCTCCTGGAGCCCTCTTTGGCCCTGGGGACCGCCACCCCCCAGGGCCGGCTTCAGCAATGTCCCGGGGTGCCCACCCCTGGGACATTGAAGTGTGCAATGACAGTGCGGGAGCATGGCTCCCGTTCTGTCATTGCAAACTATGCTTCGCTTCAGGGAACTGAGAGAAGAAAACCTGCTCTTGCTTCCATGAAGCGAAGCATATTGCTTTTGGACAAGGGGAGCTGCATGTCAGCAGCTCCCCTTGTCCAAAGCAATGCCGGCTCCCCAGGAGGCGGGGAGCCGGCTGGGACCATAGGGGCATTGGGGATCCCCCCCGATCCCCAAAGTGAGGGCATGCCCCGGGGGATGGGGTCCCCGGGGCATTAAAAAAGCCTTTAGGGGGGTAGTTTTTTTTTTTTTATATATAAATTGGCTGGGCCTCGGGGGCTGGTGTCCCCGAGGCAGAGTTTGAGTTATAAGAATGGGGGGCATATTTATTTTTTCTCGCGTGCCTGGAGTCGTGACTCCATCGTGGCTCTCAGCGCAGCCCCCGTGTAATTGCAATGGGTTCGCGACTCCAGCAAAATTAAAAAAAGAGTATGTATGTTTTTTAAAAAGTAAGATTAACTGTTGGGTTATAGGGTGGCTCTAAAAAGAGCCCTTGTTTTCATTATGAGTTTGTTGTAGCTACATGTAAGTGCAGATGCACAGCTTTAGGTTGTTGAGGAAGACTCTGTTTCCTTGATCTGTGAAGTGCATTCCATCACTTTTGTAGATGTCGTCCATATCAACACGTAGATTGTTGTTGTAGATGGACCCCATTCTATAATCTCTGAGGTATGCAGAAACCGCTTTATTGACATTCTTCCTAGCTTTCTCAAACTGTGGACAGAATTGATTTGACCAGGTCCATTTCTGTCTTTGGCATATTAGAGTATACAAAGACAGTTTGAGGCAAAAGCAACATCAATTGTGCAAAGGTGTCCTTCATTATCATTTCTAGACCTACCCCAGTCAATGTGCCTAGGTCATTGCCACCACAGTGCACAATCATGAGGTCAGGGGGTTGGAGATGCAAAAAGGTTTTAACCAAAGGCAACAATTGGTGCCACTTCAATCCTCTCTGTGCAATCAATTTAATGTCTACATTTTTCAAACCTAGGTCTTTGGCAATACCTCTGCATTCAGCATACCTTTTGCACCAGAAAACATAGCTGTGCCCTCCAATCCACACTGGGAGCATCTTGAAGGGATGTCTGGAAGGAATGAAAAGATGTTTGTAGCTGAGGTAGTCAGTTGGTAGAATGAGAGGTATCTAAAATGGTAGAGAACATGTTGTTTTTTAAAAAGCTGATAAGTGATTGGCTGTTCATCAAGATTGTGCACTCAAAAATAGGATGCATGTTACTTTGCTGAGGTATCATGTTTGTGATTTGTTGTTAGAAAATGTTTGAAAGGTACAATTGATACCATAAGGTAATATTTTGCAAAAGTCAACCACACCTGCTGTTTGCATTAGTAAGCATATGTGTTGAACTTGAAACTACAGTGAACTTGTGACCTGCCAGTACAGTTGAATGTTCCATGAACTGTTACCATGGAAACTGGCATTAAGTAGAATGGGGGAAGGGTTGAAACTTAACTGTGGACTAAAAATGTGAAATGGATACTTAAATATAAGTGAAAAGTTAGTAAATTAAGGTTTTCTGAGACAGTAGTATGTGGAGAAGTAGTGTGTTGCTGAAAATCAGTACTAGTATTATTAAAAATAGGTTTTTGAACTCCCGTGTGGATTCATGGCTCCACTGCGGTGGAATCGCGACTTCAGAAAATTACAGAAGCAGTTTGGGAACCATTTGAAGACCGGTAGAAAGGGTTAATATGTCTAACCAATAGAAATGTGTTTTACAGTTTGAAATAATGATGGAAGCAATGCGATTTGGTATTTACATTTATTTGAGTGCAAAAAGAGAGGGAAAGTTTGCCATTTCTGGTTTCACCTTTCTGAGAGAGGTGCATTACATTTCTTGTGTGGAAAAGGAAACCTGTTAAGAGTTTCTGATATTTGGTATTCTGCAATACTACCTCAAACGTGAGTAACCAATTTGTAAGGTGTATTATATATTATTCAGCACTGCTTTATTGTTTCTAGTGATATTTTTACTTTAAAAAAAATAATCCAAGTGTTGAAATTGTAAGACAAATGTGATGTATGGAATATGTTATGGAATGTACAGCTCTCTATTGTACTTTGTATTATTGTAATGAAAAGAGTTTTGAAATAGTTTGTAGATAGTAACATGGTAGAAGGATTAGTGTTGGCTTTCTGAAATTATCCAGGCAGTACTCTTGTACTGATCTTTTCACTGAGGCACTACTCATTTAGTCATGCATTCTCTCAGGCACTACCCACTACCCATCTATTTGTATGTTTCTTTGATATATGATGCCACTTTTGAAAGGTACAGACACATGCATGAATGCTCTATGGAATATTGTGAGTCTTTTAACAGACACATTGAAAAAGTTGCTGCTTTATATTTGCTTAGGCCCAAAACTCTGAGTAGTTGCTGAATAGTGAAGGTGCAGCTCAATAATGAGGTTTAAGACATGTTCGCAGAGGGATTAGTGATTAGGTTAGCTTGTATTGGTCTATGAAGATGTACACTTCATGTATACCGCATAATTTTAGGTGTCTCTTTAAAATGGGAAGTGTAGTCTGTCAAGTTTAAGAGACTTTTTAGTCTTATGAGTAAGATATGTGTCTGTGTGCACATGTATTCTTTCAAGTGTTATGCCTAAACAGATGGTGGAGGTATAAAACCTGGGTATATATGTATCTGTATGTTTCTTTTATGTATGGTGCCACTAGGAAAAGGCATAGACACATCCATGACATGTAATCTCTCAGACATTAACTATAGATTTGTGCAATCAGCCAGGCACTACTATCCCAGTTAAAGACTCAGTCGGGCAAGAGTGATGCTCTTATCTACTCACTCTGGTACTACTGATGCAGTGATAGAATGTCCCAATCATTATCCTTACACTCATAGTTTCTCTCAGGTGCTTTCCATACAGTTATACAATCATCTAGTTAATATTACTGCAGTCATAGAATCACTCAGGCAGTACCCATGCACTTTATTATTCTTTCTAGCACTACTCATACACTCTTGTCTTTAACCATGCGTTAGACTTGGACTCATGGTTTGTGTAAGGTATTTCTCCTGCATTGATCTAATCACTCATTCAGTACTGCTGTTCTCATGCAATCACCCAGGCAGTACTGTTGCACTGAACTATTTACTCAGGTGCTACCCATCTAGTCATCCATTCTCTCAGGCCCTATGCACTATCCATCTGTTTGTATGTTTCTTTGATATATGATGCCACTTTTAAAAGGTACAGGCACATGCATGTGTGCTTTCTGGACTATTGTGAGACTTTTAACAGATAGATTGAAAAGGTTGCTGCTTTGTATTTGCTTAGGTCCAACACTCTGAGTAGTTGCTGAATAGTGAAGCTTCACGTCATAAGTGAGGTTTAAGATGTGTTGGCAGAGGGATTAGTGATTAGGTTAGGTCGTATTGGTTTATAAAGATGTACACTTCAAGTATGCTGCATAATATTAGGTGTCTCTTTAAAATGGGAAGTGCAGTCTTTGAAGTTTATGGGACTTTTTAGCCTTATGACTGAGGTATGTGTCTGTGTGCATATGTATTCTCTCATGTGTTATGATTAAATAGATGGTAGAGGTGTAAAACTCTGGTACACATGTATTTGTAAATTTCTTTTACATATAATGCCACTAAGAAAAAGGCACAGACATATGAGTGTCATGTAATCCCTCAGACTTTAACAATATATTTGTGCACTTATGCAGGCACTACTATCACACTCAAATATTCAGTAAAGCACTACCCATGCTCTCATCTACTCACTCAGGTACTACTGATGCACTGATAGAATGTCCTGAGCATTACCTTTACAGTATTATTTTCTCTCAGGTGCTTCCTATACAGTCATACACTCATCTAGTTGCTACCACTGCTGTCATAGAATCACTCAGGCAGTACCTATGCAGTTTTTGTATTCTTTCAAGCAATAATCATACACTCATGTCTTCAACCATGTGTTAGCCTTGCACTCATGGTTTGTCTAAGGTATTTCCCCTGCACTGATCTAATCACCCATTTAGTACTGCTGCTCTCATGCAATCACCCAGGCAGTACTCTTGCACTGAACTATTCACTCAGGCGCTACCCATCTAGTCATCTATTTTCTCAAGCACTGCCCACTACCCATCTATTTGCATGTTTCTCTGATATATGATGGCACTTTTAAAAGGTACAGATACATGCATGCATGCTCTCTGGAATATTGTGGGTCTTTTAACAGAGACATTGAAAAACTTGCTGCTTTATATTTGGTAGGCCTTACACTCTGAGTAGTTGTTGAATAGTGAAGCTGCAGCCCAAAAGTGAGGTTTAAAACTTGTTGATAGAAGGATTAGTGATTAGGTTAGTTCGTATTGGTCTATGGAAATGCATGCTTCAAATATGCCGCATAATTTTAGGTGTCTCTTTAAAATGGAAAGTGGACTCTGTCAAGGTTAAGGGACTTTGTAGTCTTATGACTCAAGTATGTGTCAGCTTGAACATATTTTCTCACATGTGTTATTTCTATAGAGATGGTAGATGTTTAAAACACTGATATATATGTATTTGTATTTTTCTTTTACATGTGATGCCATTAGGAAAAGGTACCTAGATAGGCATGCTAGTTTTTAGGAATATAGTGGGAATTACATCTATATACGCATCCACTAGGTGTGCACTGATGAAAAGAGGTTCATATCTCTCTTTGACTCATGAATTCACTTAGGAATTCTTATTCAGTTATGCAATCAAGGAGGCACTACTTATACACAGTTTTAATCACTTAGACATTAACCTTATATTCATATAATCACCTGGACACTACTATTGCATTCAAACATTTATTCAGCCAGTACCTATGCACTCATGTATTCAGTCAGACACTACTGATACACTTATGCAATGGTCCAAGCATTACCTTAATACTGATACTATCTCAGAGGTATTTACCATACTTTCATAAATTTAATAAGGTAGTACCTCTGCAGTGGAAGAATCACACAGACAGTATGCGTGCACTCATGCATTATCTCAACCTCTACCCATACACTCATGCAAAAAACCATGCTTTAGGCTTGTACTCATAGTTTCTCTCAAGTATTTTTCATGCATTGATGCAATCACTCAGGCAGTATTGGTGCACTTATTCAATTATTGAGGCACTAGTCTAGCACTGAACGATTGACTTAGGTAGTAGCCATTTAGTGATACATTTTGTTAGGCACTACATATGAACTCATCCAATGATCCTACCATTACTCTTACATTCATCCTTTTACTTAGGCACTACCATGCAGTCATACAGTTAATGAGAAACTACCTATACACATACGACTCCTCTTCCCTCTTTCAGCATCTCTCTAACCTCTTTGTGCACTTCTCTTGTTTGTTTCTGCACCTCTCTTGCTCATTCTGCACCTCTCTTGCCTCTTTCTGCACCTCACTTGTTTCTTTCTCCACTCCTCTTGGCTCTTTCTACACCCCTCTTCCCTCTTTCTGTACTTCTCTTGGCTCTTTCTGCACCCCTCTTCTGTCTTTCTGTACCTCAGTTGCCTCTTTCTGCAATTCTCTTGCCTCTTTTTCCATTTCTGTTGTTTCTTTCTGCACTTCTCTTGCCTCTTTATGTACCCTTGTTCACTTTTTCTGCCCCTCTCTTGCTTCTTTCTGCACCCCTGTTCCCTCTTTCTGCACCTCTTTTGCCTGTTTCTGCAACTTTCTTGCATCTTTCTGTACTGTTCTTGCCTCTTTCTGCACCTTTGTTGCTTTCTTCTGTACTTCTCTTGCTTCTTTCTGCACCTCTCTTGCTTCTTTCTGCACCCCTGTTGCCTCTTTCTGCACCACTGTTGTCTCATTGTGCATGTTTGTTGCTTCTTTCTGCACTTCTCTTGCTTTTTTCTGCACCTCACTTGCTTCTTTCTGACCCCTCTTGTCTCTTTTGCACCCATCTTACTTGTTTCTGCACCCCTCTTCCCTGTTTCAGCACTTCTCTTTCCTCTTTCTACATCCCTGTTCCCTCTTTCTGTACTTCTATTGCCTCTTTCTGCACCTATCTTGCCTTTTTCTGTACATCTCTTGCTTCTTTCTGCACTTCTCTTGTTTCTTTGTGCACTTCTCTTGCCTTTTTCTGCACTTCTCTTGCCTGTTTCTTCATTTCTCTTGCGTGTTTCTGGACTTCTCTTGCCTCTTTCTGCAAGCATGTTGCCTCTTTCTATATCTCTGTTGCTTCTTTCTGCACTTCTCTTGCTTCTTTCTGATCCTCTCTTGCTTCTTTCTGTAACCCTGTTGCCCCTTTCTGCACTCGTCTTCCCTGTTGTGCACCTCTCTTGTCTCTTTGTGCACCTCTCTTGTCTTTTTCTGTATCTCTTAGCTTCTTTGTGCACTTCTTTTGCCTTTTTCTGCACCTCTGTTGCTTCTTTCTGCACTTCTCTTCCTTCTTTCTGCACGTGTCTTATTTCTTTTTCAACTCATTTTGCGTCTTTCTGCACCCTTTTATTTGTTTCTGTACCTTACTTGCGTTTTTCTACAACTTTTTCATCTTTCTGCACTTCTTTTGCCTCCTTCTGCACCTGTTTTGCCTCTTTCTGTACATCTGTTGCTTCTTTCTGCATTTCTTACATTTTTCAGTAGCTGTGTTGTTTGATTATTTCATTTTGCTGTTTGTAAACCTTTTGTTTTTTTTCCTTTCTCCTTTTGGCTGTGTGACCACCTATTCTTGTGTTTTTGCAGATGTTTTGCTCATTTTTATACTTTTCTCTTCTTATGAGTTATAAATGCAATAGAAATGTAA
The DNA here is from genome assembly GCA_963921515.1 of Calotriton arnoldi. NCBI lineage: Eukaryota > Metazoa > Chordata > Amphibia > Caudata > Salamandridae > Calotriton > Calotriton arnoldi. The sequence goes on along the minus strand of CAWUFW010007975.1, from coordinate 473,793 downwards.
TTGTAATTTTGCGCTTAATTGTTATTTTCAAAATTGAAATGTTATTAATTTTGAAATTTTAATTAATGTACAAAAATATTTAAACTATTATTTGCTTTTTAGGAAGATATTTTATTTGGATTAGAAATAAAAGATGGCAAGAAAACATGAAAAGAGAAGAGAACAAAGGAAACAGAAGTACTTAATGAAAACTAAAACGAGTGGAGTAGAAAAACACCAAAAGGATGCTGAGGATAAAGTGGCTTCTGGTAAGAGAACTAAACAATTTATTATAAAAGTTGTGGAGAGATTGAACGATCAAAATACTAACCAAAGGAGGAAATACATTTTTCCAACAAAGGATAAGCAAATAAAGAAACACAATGGAAAAGAAGCACTTGTGACAAAAAGAAACAATTTAAGGACATACGTGTACGTATGTTTCATAATAGAGTAATTCAAAATTTATTAAAAGATTGTAAAAAGTATAAAAAATGATCTGCAGCATATAAGAAGAAGCAACAGATTGAAAGTGTAGCAGATACTGCTTTTGAATTGAAATGGAAATTATTTATATTGGTATTGAAGAGAATGAAAACATTGAATAAAACAATGCACTTTATGAAGGAGAAAAGAAAAAGAAAAAGACTGGTTAATGGAAGTATCTTTTGCAAAGCTTTTTCTGGTGAATGGAAGCATACTTCTAGTACTGAGCCTTTTTTTAATGAAGAAAGTTATTTTCAACAAAATACATTAGTTCATGCAGTTGATACCAGTGGTCGTTGTTACAAGATAAAGGATGGTTGTTCAATTGAAAAAGAAAAGATGGTTCCTAGAAATGTGGAAGAAGTAATAGCTGAAGAAGTTCAAGGGAGACGTGCACATGCTCCAGTGTATAAGTGGAATTGTAGTAGTATTTGACAGGAATCTGTTGATATATTACGAGTTTTCTTGCGACAATATGCTAAAAAAAAGTGTTAAACAGAAGATTAAGATGTTGCAAGGACTAGATCCATGTAAAGTAAGAAAATATACTAAGTTGCAGGGTCATTCTCTGACTTGTCTTTCTAGAAAAGTGTGTAAAAGTACTTTTCATCATTTAAGAATGTTAGCAGTACATCATTCAGAAATGCGGAAGTTAGTAAGGAGATTGTACTACGTAATAAGTCTGCATTATTTTTAAGTGAAATGAACACAGCTCTTTTGCATGGTTCAGAATCAGATGTAAAAAAAGTTTGTGATGATATACAGTTTAGTTTCTTTGATTCACAAGACAAGTGTAGAGAAAGTGAGAGCTTGATAAGTGTAGGTATTGAACAACAGTTGGAAGATATTAGTACTGAGAAGTTTGAAGAAGAAATTACAAAGTTTAAGATACTTTCATGTGAAAAACCAAACTATGTTTATATTTGTTGTCGACGTACTCACTATAGAAGTCAAACTAGGAATGTTGATGTGTATTTAAAAAGTGAAAAAGAAAATAATGATAAGTGGGAGCAGTTTGGTGCTTATTTGTTTGTGGAAGGTCGTTTTGAGTTGTGTACTGAACAACGTATTTGTAAATATTGTTACAAAAATTCGAAGAGAACAAAATGCCAGCTAGAGCAGTACATAACAACTTAGAGTTGGTAGCTATTCCTCTGGAACTGGCAGATTTAAATACATATGAGTCCGTTCTTATTCAATCTGTGCTCCCGTTTCAGGCTATAGTTCGTATGGAGCCTAAAACAGGTAAGCTGCCTCCAACAGATTTAAACGGAGGTCTGATAGAAAGAGTTGTGTACTTACCATTAGATTTTTTTAAAAATATTGAAACTGTTGGTACAGAGAGAGAGGAAAGTGAGCCTGTAGTTATTCTAGTTAATGGTGTACCAACAAAGAGTCGGAAAATATGGCAAGAGTTAGTAGATGTCACCAAACTTCAAAAAGCTACATTATATCTTGTACAGAACAATATTTATTATAAAACTGTAAATGTGGAAGACCAGGAAATATGTTTAGAAGAAGATACAGAAATTTCAACTGGCCAAATAGAAAAAGTGGACAAGGAGTGAAGAGATTTACGAACATTACAGTATACATCCTCTACATACAAAAGAAGTGATTGGAAACACTATTGAATTATTTCAAATGAAGAAAACAAAGGGAACTCCCATGAGTGTATGGGAAAAAAGCTTAGAAGCTCGTTGTTTTCCACAGCTGTTCCCCACTCGAGAAGGTGGACGATATGATGAACGAGCAGTACAGATTCCAGCTTCAGAATACCGGACGACAAGATTATACTCAGAAGATTCAAGATTTCGACAGTGCATTCCATATATTCCATCTTCTATTTGAAAGTGACTTGTCTGGACTTTCATATGCAGTGAAACACATATTAAAAACAGGAGTTCATCTTACACATCTTTCTGCAAAGGAATTTATGGACAAAGTTCAACAAAGAGATGATCATTTGGAATCTCAGTTAACTAATTTGATGGCATGTCAACATGGTACTAATAAGTATTGGTATCATCGTCACGGCAAACTTATATGTATGTTAAGAAACTTGGGTACTCCTACGTGGTTTCTAACACTTAGCTGTGCTGAATATGCTTGGGACGATTTACTTGAATTTCTTCGACGAGCAAATTCAAATGTCAATAATATTGAATTGAAGACAGCTGGAGAATTATGTTCTTTGGATCCTGTGAATGTGTGCAGCTATTTTAATCATAGGTTTCAAGCAATGATGTCTTTTATCTGCAATAAAAATAATTCACCTCTTGGAGAAGTTACTGATTTCTTTTGGAGAAAGGAGTACCAAGCCAGAGGTTCTCCTCATATACAGATGCTATTATGGATCAAGTATGCACCTAAATTTGGAACCGATTCTAATGAAACTGTTTTGCCTTTTATCAAAGAGTATGTTACCTGTGCCATTCCAAAAAAGGAGGAGAAGAGAGCTTAAGAAAACAAGTTTTACGTCGATGTGGAAAATATTGTCAACGAAAATACAAGTCAAAGGAAACATTTTATACAAAATGTCGTTTTGGATTCCCACGTCCAGTAATTTCAAAAGGAAGAGTCAATTGTTTTATGTCAGCAGTAAGACACACTATAACTCGAAAATCTCTGAAGAATACATACAACATAAAAAGAACTGAAGATTCAAAGTATATTAATGACTACAATCCAGTAATTTTGACGATATGGAATGCAAACATGGATATCCAGTATGTTGCAGATAATTCAATTGCTGTAGCTCGCTATGTTATGTCATATATAACGAAATTTGAAAAGACAGAGTTGAAGGAAATATGGGAAGAAATTTCACAAGAGAAGAGTCTTAGTAACAAATTGTACAGCTTTAGTTTGAAAATGCTTTCCAATCGAGAGATTGGATCCTATGAATGTTTGGATCGGTTGAGCTCTGCGAATTTATATTCAAAGTCAAGAGGAATCATTTAGGTAAGTCTAGGTCTTGCGGCTGCACGAAATAGAGTTTTGAAATCTCTACATATGATGTACGAAGAGGCATAGAAAATAGGGAGTCGGTAATTAACAAGGCTATTCACTGGATAAGGCATATTAGGGGTTGCCGGTCTGTAATTAGGGATGATATAGTTTCAGCACGTAGGCTATCCTCACCTACCCATCCCTTTGATTGTATTGAACTACAAATGAATAGTGTAGAGCTAGTAGAAAATCTTTTTACACTTGAATTTCGTACCACATCACCAGGCCACTCAGCTATCCAGTTCAGACGCTTCCTTCCGAACGATTACAGCAACTGTTTGGTAAAAGAAAGGCCTATTAATATGAAAGAGAGCTCTGCGTTGGATAGTAATGATTGACTTACTAAGGGTTCAGCATTAAGAAAACAAGACCGCATAATCCTGAATTCTATCATAAGGAAGAACCCTGTGTGCCCGCAAGATCGGGAGACAGATTTGGCCCAATCTACCCTGTCTAATAAAGCTCCTACACTGTTAGTAAAGGAAGTGTATGAGAAAGGTAGTTCTGTGCACCCAAAGGTCTCAACAGTGGAAATGACACAGACTTCCATGTTAAGTTTAGTCAGCTCAGCTCAGGCTGTTAGTAATTTGATGGAGGGTCATTTGTCCCATCCTTCTGCAGACGGAGCTTTGACTTGGAATACTTCTCTTTATAAGAATTCTATCTTGTCATGGAACATTGCAGGGTTGAGCAAAAAGATGGTCTCCCCAGAATGGAATGCATTCATTAGAGAATATGATATCTGCCTTTTTCAAGAGACCTGGGCAGAGAATCCATTGTATTGTGAAGGGTATTTAAACTATCACACACCAGCCTGCAGGGGAGAAAAAGGGAGGCCATCTGGGGGCTTGACCATTTGGGTGCGACAAAATCTTCAGTTAACTATAAAGGAAATTCAAATTCAAAGTAATGACATCCAGGTAGTTAGACTGATTGTGAGTACAGGTCAAATAATAGATATCTATAACATCTATGTGCGGGGCACAAGAGGCAAGACATCGGGAGTCTTGGATGTTTTGGATGCTCATCTAGATTCTAACCAGGAATTTTTTTAAGCTATTATTGCTGGGGATTTTAACATGACATTCGAGCCTCTAGTTCAGGAGGGAGGTAACCACCTAGATGACGTAGATATTTTTTGGGGTATCCCGAAGCTAGAGCTGGACCCTTTGAGAAAGTGGACAGATGTGGTCATCCAAATCAATACTATCTGTATGGAAAGGGGTTTGAGGGCGGTCAATGGGCGTACGCACTCCGACAGGTTTGGAGCCAAGACTTTTAATAATGGATTCAGCTCCAGTAGAATTGATTATGTATTGTTGAGTTTGGACCTATGGCATTTTTTGAATGATATGGTAGTAATTGATAGGGATGAAAGTGACCACAATCCGCTGTGCATAACTACTCACCTGTGGGGGTCTAAGACACAAATGGGATCTAGTGATAGTAATGTGGCAAATGAAGTTAGTTGTTCGAATGACATGCGACGTCTTAAATGGGCTCAAATTATCGAAACACCAGAATTACTAGATTGCATAAAGAAGGGAGTGGATAGTGCCACCACCGAACTCAAAAGGAAGGTGAAAAGTTCTAATGGACTAGACGAAATAACAAGTGCTCATAATCTTTTTTTTTGCTGATCTACGTACCTTTTTTTTTAGGCAGGGGAGACAAAAAAAGGTCTATAGACAGAAAGGTGAGCGCTGGTTTAACAAAGAGTGTAGAGAAGCTCGGCTTGAGTTAGGGAAAGCCATTAAGGTAGGAGACCCTATAGTAGTACGTAAGGCAAGAAGTGTTTACAAAGTAACTCAGGCCTCAGCAAAGAGAAGCTGGGATGACAAAAGATGGCTTGAGCTTAAGGTGGCCTGTGCCTTAAAAAATCCCAAGGAATTTTGGAACGTCTACAAATGGGGGAGGGGAGGGGAGGCTCAGCAGCCCCTGAATTGTTTCCCAACAGGACTGGGTGACTCACTTTAGACCCCAGTATGCCTCAGAAATAGTCTATGAGGAAGGTGGCTTCACCATTACACCATATCAAGGCCCAGTCTTTTGTGAGGAAGAGGTCAACATTGCACTTAGGGCAATCACAGCGGGAAAAGCACCAGGGCCGGATGGTATACCTGGGGATGTTTTCCTTTATGATAGAGATAAGTGGAACCGTTATATCCTCTTGCTGACAAATGCTATCGCTCAGGGGGCGCCAATACCAGAATCCTGGAGAGGAGCAATAATTATACCAGTCTATAAGAAAGGGGATAGGTCATGCCCCGGGAATTACAGGCCAATCAGTCTGATTGACTGTATGCAAAAGGTTACGGGGAGATTGGTATTGAATAAAGTACAGACCTGGATCGATGAGCTCAATGTTTTATCTCCCTTCCAAGCAGGGTTTAGGGCATTAACCAGCACCATCGATCAGGTGTTTAGATTTGTTTTGCTTTATTGGAAAACTGTTACTTTGGGTAAGGGTAGATTATACGCCGCGTTCGTTGATCTTAAGTCAGCATTCGATCTAGTTCCCCGAGCAAAACTATGGAAGGTGCTACATGAGTTAGGGATGCCACATGAGCTTCTGTCACTTATTATTAGGCTGCATGTTGAGAATAGTGCCAAGATAAGATGGGGGAATCAAGATGAAGTGACTGAGTCGTTCCCTGTGGAAAGAGGGGTGAGACAAGGTTGTGTGATGGCCCCGACACTATTCTCATTATATATTAATGGAATAGTGAATAGTATGAGCTCTACCCCTACGGATGCCCCAAGTTTAGCTGGAGTAAAAATCCCCATACTGTTGTTTGCGGACAACACTTTAATCATCTCCAAGACCCCTAGCGGACTGCGAAAGGCCCTCAAAATATTTGAGGAGTTCTGCTTACAGCGTGGATTAGAGGTTAATGTATCGAAAACAAGAGTGATGGCATTCAACACACAAAAGGTATTGAAGGGCGGAATTGTTATGAATAATAGACTGTTAGAATATGTAAAAGAGTTCACTTATCTGGGGTTAACATCCAAAATAATCTGAAATGGAATCATCAGATAGAATTGGCATCCCTTAAGCATAGACAACTTGCGGGGCGGTTCAACTTGAATATAATAAATCATACACAAAACCCATAAGTCCAGCCCTGGAGATTTACAACACAAAAGTTATTAGTTCAGCCCTTTATGGTTCGGAGCTGTGGGGCTGTGAAAATCTGGTGGTGCTTACATCCTCTGAAAATAGATTCTTGAGGAATATTATTAAACTACCCCAAAGCACTCCAATGTGCCCATTATTGAATGATATGGGGAGAAAACCGATTGCAGCTCTAGCGAAATTGCGTCCTCTACTATATTGGCGTAGAGTATGGAGTGTACCAGAACTTGTAGGTTATGCAGTAGGGTTTCTGGATATAATTAGAGCCGACACCTTTCACTCAATAAAGTGGCTACGGACAGTTAGAGATATTTTATTTAATATTGGCATGATCCAGTTGTGGAATGATCCAGAAAATTCTGTCTTCCCTTCAAAAAAATGTATGAAGGAGTTATATTGGGAATGGGTCTATTTTAATGTTTTTAGATCCAGTGATTCTTCCACTTTGACTGGTTCCTTTTTGGAATTTAAAGCTACCCCGAGGATGGAGTCCTATTGGGACCTCATTACAAAGCCATTGGACCGGAAATTGTATTTCCAGTTTAGGGTAGGTTCTCTACCCTTGAGAGCTTTTACTGCGGGATGGAAAGTATCTGGTGATAAAACTTGTCCATTTTGCAAAGATAGTGTTGAGTCTCTAACGCATTTACTATTTGTCTGTGTCGGATATGAAAGACCACGCCGTGTTTGGTTACGGCCAATCTGTAAGCTCATAGGTACAAGAAGGGCGCAGGAGGCTGAAAGAATATTGCGCTCGGATACTACAGCACCTGTTGTTATAGCAATGGCGAAATACCTAGGGTGGTCGTGGGCTTTAAGATCAAATCACCTACGAAATGCATAAGCTAGCTATATTAAGAGCTGCCCTGCAAGTCTTGTAATCATAAATATTTCTGAAGGGAAGGTCCTTTTAATGCATTATTAAATGTACATGCTATATGTTTTAAAAGTTGGTTTAAACTTATTACTTTTTACAACACTGTATATATTTTAAAATATTCTTTTTAGGTCATGTATTTTATGATGGATGGTTCCTATATGCTTTTATGACTTAATTTGTCGAATAAAGCTATTTGAAACAGAAATCTCTACAAGAAATTGAATACTTAGCATTGAATGGACCAGAAAGTACAGATATTGTTACATCTAATATGTTGGATACGTACTATCCCAAAAGGAGTCCACATCTGGATAACTTATGTCTCTATGAAGTACTACAACATTACAGCTTTAAGAGAAATGTTACTGAAAATATAAATGAAGAAAAATATGCAGTAATTGGATGTGATGGATGTTTGGTAAAACATGCCAAAGGAAATCTTATTAACCACAGAAAACTAAGTTGTGAAACTCCAGAAAAAGGGAATTTTTCTATTTAGCACTGCTGCAACTCTTCAAGCCTTGGCGTAGTGAAGCGGAATTACTTGGAGATTTTGACTGCTATGAAGATTCTTTTAATGCATGAAAAGATAACATTCAATGCACAATTTTCTCCCTACTTATCTACAAATGTTAAATGAAGAGATTGAACAAGAAACTACTATTGCAGCTGAAATAGCTAGAGACAGTTCTCAAGATAGTCAGAGTTCTGTTCTACTAAGTCAAGATCCACTAGGACAACCAATTAGTGAAAATGATCAGCAATAGCCATGAATGAAGTAGAAACAACAATGCAACAAGCACAACAGGATATTATTAATTTGAGAAAGTTGGAATAACAACTAAATATTGAACAAAAAGAAATATATCAGCAAGTGACACTACAGATACAGCATGGTTTGTTATATGAAAAAAAGAATGCCAATGCACATCATTTAAACCTATTCGAATAAACATCAGTGGTCAAGCTGGAACAGGAAAAAGTTTCTTAATTAAAGTTTTCACCAGTTATCTACACAAAACTACTGGATGCCATTTATCTTGTGTTGTAACAGCTCCAACTGGATTAGCAGCACACAACATTAAAGGAATTACTTTACATCGATTACTCATGCTACCAGTTGAACATGAAAATAAATTGGAATATCACAAGCTATCTGGAGAAGCTTGTTATGAAGTGTCAAGAGTACTGAAGAAAATGAAACTTCTAATCATTGATGAGGTGAGCATGGTCTCAAACTGAATGCTTGCCTTTGTACATTTAATTATGCAACAGATTTTAAAAACAGATTATGATGTTCTGTTTGGTGGAAAACATGTAATTGTATTCAGCGATCTACTACAACTTACTCCTGTGAAAGGGCAACCAGTTTTTTAAACACTTGTCCATGACGACACAAGGAAATCTTTGGGAAGTATTGGAAATGTGAACATTTGGTCTCATTTTGAATATAAAGAACTTATTAAGAATATGCGACAAGCAAGTGATGAAGATTATGGAAACATTCTTAAAGATATAAGAATTGGTGTTTTGACAAAACATGGTAAACAAGCTTTACAAATTCGGCTACTAAGGAACTTGTTTACAAACAAAAACATAGCACCTGAAATAATGTATAAAAAAATTGGAGAAAAGAAGTCTATAATTTGCCTAATGCCTACACTGCAAGACTGTTCTACATTCAATCAAGAACTTTTGAAATTGGAAAAACAACCAATACTGAAAATGGAAGCTATTGATAAAATGGAACACGAAGGAGTTACTATTCTTCTCTCAGAGAAATTACAGTCAAAATTGGATTTTTTGGAAAAGTCTGTATCTAAGACTGCAGGTTTACAAAAGAGTTTATATGTATGTGTAAACTGTCGGGTAATTTTATGGCGTAATTTGGATGTAGAAAAGGGTTAGTAAATGGAGCAATGGGGAAAGTTGTTGATTTTGTTAATTTTCAGAAGAGAGATGGAATTAAATTTTTTAAGATTAAATTTGATTACATTGAAGTGGTAAAACAGATTGGACGTTGGGCTGTTCGTTTTTTGCTTGTAAAAGACTTGTATGTTCGTCAAAAACAGTTTCCTCTTTCTTTAGCATATGCAGTAACCATTCATAAATCTCAAGGTTTAAGTGTAGACAGTGCTTTGGTAAATATTGGAAGTACAGTGTTTAAAGAGGGTACGGCATATGTTGCATTGTCTTGAGTAAGAACATTATCTGGTTTGTATTTGATTGATTTTGATGAGAAAAAGATTAGTGCTGATGTAAATTTTGTAAAAGAGTACAATCTGTTAAGAAGACTTTATGCTCCTAACTTAGTGAATATCCTGTGTATGAGAAACGTGTAGTGTGTCCAAAACAAAAATATGACAAATATTCTACGGAGATTAAAAAAAAGAAAACAATTCAAGAGAATGATGAAACTGCAAAGAAAAATATGTCATTTTAATGCTACAACGTTGTAGAGCAAATTGAACAAAATTGGAAACCAAAATTAAAATTTTTGTGGCAAGTCAAGTATCAATTTCAGGAAGAACTTTTAAAGCAGTGGCTATTATTTTCCATGATGGACCTACTACAACATCTCAACACTATACTGTGTATTTAAAGTGCAATAAAGGATGGACACACTGCAATGATGCCCATTTGTAATTCAAATTTAGGTTGCCTTACGAATTACCAATTTCAAATATCATATTTTTGATGCCAAAGTTTTTAAAACATCATTCGGCCTATTAGGAAGTTGTGAACACGAAATAACAAGTTTATTTTGGATATTTTCAATGCAAATGGATTTGGAAACATTATTCGGCCTATTGGGAAGATGTGAACAATTAGTGTTTGGATTATTGTTTGTGCTAATTCATATTGCATTTGGAAAATTGTGTTTGAAAGAAGTAGTTTATATATTTAATCTTTATATTATACGCGATGTAAATGAGAGTATATATTTTACAAAATGTACTTGAGAGAAATAAAAGATTTAATGTAGTTGAAGAATGTAATTTAGAAACTGTAGATAGGTAAACAGATAGTTATACTTGTTCTAAATAATGCTCAATGCTGATTTGTTTGTTTTTTTACAATTTCATTGATTGTTTTTTTTCTCCCCACTGTTGTATGATGATCTACATTGAAATCACTGTGTAAGGTGAAATTCAGTAGAATCTGAGAGCAGCAAAAAATGGAAACTGAAAATGTTATGTAATTCTAAAATTATATTGTGTTCTTAAAGCTATAATATTATATTCGATAACAGTTTTCTTCTTTTTTACAGAAGGTATTGGTGAAGTTTGAAAAGATTTTAATGTAATACGCATGATAATGTGAAATAATGTTTACAGCCGCTTTTACTGCACTCATCCATTCCTTCAAACACTACCCATGCACTCATCTATTCAGTTAGGCACTATTCCCACACTCCTCCAATCACCAAAGAAATATCCACGCACTTCTCCACTCACCTAGCAGGTACCCATACACTTATAATATCACCCAGACATTACCCCTGCACTAATGCAATCACCCATGCATTAGCTATGCACTCTTCCAATCACCCAGGCACTACCCTTGCACTCCTCCAATCACCCAGGCAGTATCCATGCACTCATCCAATCACCCAGACATTACCCCTGCACAGATGCAATCACTAAGGATTACTCATGCACTTCTTCAAACATTTAGGCAGTACCCATGCACTCCTCCAATCACCCACACATTATCTCTCCACTCATGCAATCACCCAGGCAATCACCCAGGGATTACCCATGCACTCCTTCAATCAACCAGCCACTACCCATAAACTTATATAATCACCCAGGCACTGCCCTTGCACTCCTCCAATCACCCAGGCACTATCCCTGTATTCCTCCAATCACCCAGCCAGTACCCATGCACTTATAAAATCACCCAGGCACTACCCCTGCAGTCATGCAATCGCCCATGCATTACCTATACACTCCTCCAATCACCCAAGCACTATCCATGCACTCCTCCAATCACCCAGACATTACCCCTGCAGTCATGCAATCACCCATGCATCAGCTATGCACTCCTCCAATCAGCCAGGCACTACCCTTGCACTCCTCCAATCACCTAGGCAGTATCCATTCACTCCTCCAATCACCCAGACATTACCCCTGCACACATGCAATTACCCAGACATTACTCATGCACTCCTTGAATAACTCAGGCAGTACCCATGCACTCCTACAATCACCCAGACATTACCCCAGCACTCTTGCAATCACCCAGGTACTACTCATGCACTCCTCCAATCACCCAGGCACTACCTATGCACTCATGCCATAACCCAGGCACTACCCTTGCAGTCCTCCAATCACCCAGGCACTACTCATGCACTCATGCAATCACCCAGTCATTACCCGTACACTCGTGCAATAACCCAGGCACTACCCTTGCACTCTTCAAATTATCCAGGCACTATCCATGCACTCCTACAATCACCCAGGCACTGCCCATGCACTCATTCAATCACCAAGGCACTACCCATGCAGTCATTCAATAACTCAGGCAGTATCTTTGCACTCATCCAATCACTCAGCCAGTACCCATGCACTTATAAAATCACCCACACACTACCTATGCACTTATGAAATCATCCAGGCACTTCCACTGCACTCATGCAACTACCCAGGCACTACCTATGCACTCATGCAATAACCCAGGCACTCATGCAATCACCCAGGCACTATCCAAGCACTCCTCCAATCACCTAGGCACTACCCATGCACTCACAGAATTACTCAGGTACTACATATGCACTCATACATGCACTGAGGCACTTCTGCTGTACTCATGCAATCATGGAAGGACTACCCATGCAGTCTTCCTATCATCCATGCAGTACCCGTGCACTCATGCAATCATGCAGGTACTACTCATGTGCTCCTTCAATCACACAGGCACTACCTATGTGCTCATGCAATAATCCAGGCACTACCCTTGCAGCCCTGCAATAATCCAGGCACTATCCATGCACTCCTCCAATCACCCAGGCACTACTCATGCACTCATGAAATCACCCAGGCATTATGTATGCACTCCTTCAATCACTCAGGCAATACCTATGCACTCCTCCAATCACCCAGACATTACATCTGCACTCATGCAATCACCCAGGCATTATCTATGCACTGTTTCAATCAGTCAGGCAGTATCCATGCACTGCTCCAATCACCCAGACACTACCCATGCACTCATGCATTTCCTCAGGCACTACCCATGCACTCATACATGCACTGAGGCACTTCTGCTGCACTCATGCTATCATAGAAGCACTACCTATGCAGTCTTCCTATCATCCAGGCACTACCCGTGCATTCATGCAATCACCCAGGTACTACTCATGCACTCCTCCAATCACCCAGGCACTGCCTAGGCACTCATGCAATAACCCAGGCACTACCCTTACAGTCCTCCAATCATCCAGGAAATATTCATGCACTCCTCCAATCACCCAGGCACTATCCATGCACTTCTCCAATCACCTAGCCAGTACCCATATACTTATAATATCACCCAGACATTACCCCTGCACTAATGCAATCACCCATGCATTAGCTATGCACTCTTCCAATCACCCAGGCACTACCCTTGCACTCCTCCAATCACCCAGGCAGTATCCATGCACTCCTCCAATCACCCAGACATTAATTACCCCTGCACAGATGCAATCACCAAGGATTACTCGTGCACTTCTTCAAACACTGAGGCATTACCCAGGCACTCCTTCAATCACGCAGCCACTACCCATACACTTATATAATCACCCAGGCACTACCCTTTCACTCCTCCAATCACCCAGACACTACCCCTGTACTCATGCAATTACCCAGCCAGTACCCATGCACTTATAAAATCACCCAGGCACTAACTTTGCACTCCTCCAATTACCCAGGCACTACCCCTGTACTCCTCCAATCACCCAGGCACTACCACTACACTCATGCAACCACCCAGACATTACCCCTGCACTCATGCAATCACCCAAACATTACTCAAGCACTCCTCCAATCACCCAGACATTACCCTTGACCTAATGCATTCACCTACACATTACCCATGCGCTCCTTTAATCACTCAGGCACTACCCATGCACTTATAAAATCACCCAGGCGCTACCTATGCACTCCTCTAATCACCCAGGCACTACCCCTGCACTCATGCAATCACCTAGGTGTTACCTATGGATTTCTCCAATCACCCAGGCACTACCCCTACACTCATGCAATCAGCTAGACATTGCCCCTACACTCATACAATCACCCAGGCATTACCTATGCATTCCTCTAATCCCCCAGACATTACTCCTGCACTCATGCAATCACCAAAGCATTAGCTATGCACTGCTCCAATCACACAGGCACTACCCTTGCACTCCTTCAATCATCCAGGCAGTATCTAAGCACTCCTTCAATCACTCAGCCAGTACCCATGCACTTATAAAATCACCCAGGCACTACTTGTGGACTCCTCCAATCACCTAGGCACTACCACTACACTTATGCAACCACCAATACATTACTCCTGCACTCATGCAATCACCCAGACATTACCCCTGCACTCATGCAATCACCTAGGTATCACCCATGCACTCCTTCAATCACTCAGGCAATACCCATGCACTTATAAAATCACCCAGGCACTACCTATGCACTCCTCTAATCACCCAGGCACTACTCCTGCACTTATATAATCAACCAGGCACTACCCTTGCACTCCTCCAATCACCCAGGCACTACCCTTGTACTCATGCAATCACCCAGGTACTACCCATGCAGTCATGCAATAACCCAGGCAGTACTCTTGCACTACTCCAATCACCCAAGCTCTATCCATGCACTCCTCCAATCAACCAGACATTACCCCTGCAGTCATGCAATCACCCATGCATTACCTATACACTCCTCCAATCACCCAAGCACTATCCATGCCCTCCTCCAATCACCCAGACATTACCCCTGCAGTCATACAATCACCCATGCATTAGCTATATACTCCTCCAATCACCGAGACATTACCCAAGCACTAATGCAATCACCCATGCATTAATTATGCACTCCTCCAATCACCCAGGCACTACCCTTGCACTCCTCCAATCACCCAGGCAGTATCCATGCACTCCTCCAATCACCCGGACATTACCCCTGCATACATGCAATCACCCAGACATTACTCCGGCACTCCTTGAATCACTCAGGCAGTACCTATGCACTCCTCCAATCACCCAGAATTACTCCAGCACTCATGCAATTACCCAGGTAGTACTTATGCACTCCTCCAATCACCCAGGCACAACCTATGCAGTCATGCAATAACCCAGGCACTACCCTTGCAGTCCTCCAATCACCCAGGCACTACTCATGCACTCATGCAATCACCCCCTCATTACCCTTGCACTCGTGCAATACCCCAGTCACTACCCTTGCACTCTTCAAAATATCCAGGCACTCTCCATGCACTCAAACAATCACCCAAGCACTACCCATGCACTCACAAAATCATCCAGGCATTACCCATGCACTCATGCAATCATTCAGACATTATACAAGTAGTCCTGTAATCACTCAGGCAGTATCCTTGCACTCATGCAATCACTCAGGTAATTTTTCTATTTTTAACCAGTATATGTGGTTCCGTAAGAACCGTTTTTTCTTTTTTGGTGTTTTTGACTTTTTTTAAAAACAAAATAACATTGAAGACTCCAATTAAACTGTTTGGAAAAAAAAAGGAAAAGAAAATTTGGGAGCAGATTAAAAAAAAAAAGTTACACTTATGTGCTTTAACTGCATTGTAATGATGTCAATGCATTGCTCCCCGATGCAGAGTTTTGCATCACATTTCTTACAATTAATGGTGGCATCCAGTAGTTCTGGAACAATGTGTGGCCTCAGTGTTGGTGGAAGTCCTTGTGAGGATGTTGAAGGAGCGTTTGGATCTTGTTGTGCCGCTTCATTTCTCTCCCTCTGCGTAACTTCTCGAGCCAGATGCAAGGGGTGGATTGTCTCCAAATGTTTTTTCATGGATGACGTTCTACATGAGTACTTCTTTTCTGAGCCTCTCAAGAGTAATCTTTTACAGATGTTACAGGTAACTTTCCTTGCATTGACCTTCTTCTCTCCCTCCAGCACACTGAAGAAGGCCCAAACCACACTTTGCTTTCTTTTTTTACTGGCTCCACGATATCATCTTCTTCTTGTTCCAGAGGGTCAACATCCGGATGACTAGATGCCATTGTTTAAAAAAAAAAGTTAAGAAACACACTAAAATAGAAAAATGGAGGAAGGTAGCAGAAGCAGGTCTTGTCAGGAAGACAGACAAATAATAAGAGGAATAAAACAGGTGTTGGATCCTCCCTCTTACAGAATAAAAATATTTTAAACCAATCAGAAGCTTTCTTTTCAGGTCACATAGAGTCACGTAGGGTGCGCGCACCCGTTGCGCACAAGTCGCGCACCCGTAAAATTTCGTATACATAATTATAAAGTATAAATAGGTGTTTATAAAATATTTTAAAAAGTATATTAGTGAAAGTGTTTATACAAATATGATATTTTAACTTTGTATAGTGATATTTCACACTTTAAAAATTACGCCGAAGTCGCGACCCCTGTGCGACCCCGGAAATACGTGACGGGAAGGGTCGAGCACCCTACACGCACACGTTGCGCACTCGTGAAATTTTGTACAGTTCATAGTAAAGTAAAAAATATTGTTTATAAATTGTTTGCTAAATTATATTAGTGAAAGTCTTTAGCCAAAACTCCAGCGCGACTCCGGAAATGCGCCTCAGCAGTGTTCATGCACCGTGAATCCGCGCACCCATCGTGTAGGTTCGCATAGGGTGCGCAACTCCTTTGTACAAATTAAAAAAAGAAAGAAAAAAAGAAAGCATAACAAAACAATAAAACAACTTTCACAGTATTAAAAGGATTATTTCAAGAAAATATAAATGTAAGTTGTACATATAAAAAACAGAGTATATTTTTTAGTAGTGTATGATATATATATTTTAAAAGAGTGATTTTAATTGTTGAAGAAGATTTTAGAAAACTAAGTATTTAAAAAAAATATATATATAGTTCCAATCATTTTTAAATAAAAGCAATTAGAAAAAACCACTTACAAATATTGTAAAAAAGGTAATGTTAGAAATAATTTTATACTCAAGAATTACAATTTGAAAAAACTTAGAAATACACAGAAAAAACATAGGTTTCAGGGACGTTATAGTTAGAAATTAGCATTTAAAGAACCTTTGAAATTCACTGAAAAAACCATAGGTTTAAGGGACGTTATAGTTAGAAATTTGCATTTAAAAAACTTAGAAATTTACTGAAAAACAATAGGTTCTCAGGACGTTATAGTTAGAAATATGCATTTAAAAAACCTTAGAAATTCACTGAAAAAAACTCAGGTTTCAAGAACATTATAGTTAGTTGGACATTTCACTCGTAAAAAACCAGAGAAATTCGGCTGTTATAGTTAGTTGAGCTAACTATAACTTGCGCCCCCGCAATGCACTGCTGATGACATAACTAACTATAACGGGGGAATTTCACTGGTTTTGTATGAGTGAAATGTCCAACTAACTATAACTTCCCCTAAAACCTATGGTTTTTTCAGTGAATTTCAAAGGTTTTTAAATGCTAATTTCTAACTATAACGTTCCTGAAACCTATGGTTTTTTCAGTGAATTTCAAAGGTTTTTTAAATGCTAATTTCTAACTATAACGTGTCTGAAACCTATGGTTTTTTCAGTGAATTTCAAAGGTTTTTTAAATGATAATTTCTAACTATAACGTGCCTGAAACCTATGGTTTTTTAAGTGAATTTCAAAGGTTTTTTAAATGCTAGTTTCTAACTATGCCTACAGAGGTAGGACATGTGAAGAAAGAAGAAAAACGCACTGAAAGAAGCAAAAGAAATGCAGAAAGAAGCAACAGAAGTCCACAAAGACGAAGAAAAGTGCAGGAAGAAGCAAGACATGTGCATAAAGAACCAACAGAGGAGCAGAAATATGCCTTGTTGCAAAATCATCCTGTGCCCACAACTTTTTCAGATGGGTACTGAGTACCTAGGCCTAGAGCCAGTGCTATGCTAAAAGACACTTAGAATACAGTGAAAACACCTACATACACTAGGGAACACTATGCGTTGGGGTACCCTTGTGATTAGCATGACCTCCTCTGTAAGGCCCTAGTACATAATAGGGCAGGGGGATTAAAACTACCTCTTAAAACTGCACAGTGGTGAAGGGAGGGGGTCCTGAGGTGACATGTGTGCAAACACGCCCTATGGCCGTTTTAACGGGCCCTCAGGATTGAAGGGGTATTAATTCCCCAACTTAAAACGCACCACAGGGCGTGTTTCCACACATGTCACCTCAGGCCCCGCCCCCTCCCATCACCACTGTGCAAACGCGCCCCGTGGCGTGTTTTAAGTTGGGGGATAAAGTCCCCTTGAATCCTGAGGGTCCCTGGAGTCCAACTAGCCCACAAGGTACCTCTAGTAAGCGCCACAGAGCTGCGTTGCACAGAGGTGTAAAAAGGGGTGTGGCCTGGACCACCTCTCTGCAACGCAGGCCTGTGGCACTTACTGGAGATACCTGGTGGGCTAGTTGGCCCCCAGGGGCCCTCAGGATTGAAGGGGACTTAATTCCCCAACTTAAAACGCGCCACAGGGTGTGTTTGCACACATGTCACCTCAGGCCCCGCCCCCTCCCTTAACCACTGTGCAAATGCGCCCGTGGCGCGTTTTAAGTTGGGGGATTAAGTCCCCTTGAATTCTGAGGGTCCCTGGGGTCCAACTAGCCCACCAGGTACCTCCAGTAAGCCCCACAGAGTTGTGTTGCAGAGAGGTGTAAAAAGGGGCGTAGCCTCAGATTACCTCTCTGCAATGCAGCTCCCTAGCGCATACTGGAGGTTCCTGGTGGGCTAGTTGGCCCCCAGGGACACCCAGTAATGAAGGGGAATTAGTTCCCCTTCTTACAACGCGCCAGGGGGCGCTTTTGCAGAGTGCTGCAGGGAGGGGGCGGGCCGTTATCAGTGGATTTGTGCTTAAAATCTTAACCCCCAGTGGGTAGAAGTTAGAGGAAAAAACGCTGTCTGCTCACCAATAATATCCAAGGTGAGGCCCCCCTCCACTCCTGAAAGAGCACGCGGTTGTGAGCACACGGATCCGCTTAAGATTTTAAGTACAAATCCACTGGGACATTGATATGATAACGGAGGCAGCAACACCCACTGGGGTTTAGATGAAACTTTCAGTTTCAGCAGGCACACGTACTGCAAGATCCATAATGCCATGCCTGCTGACGCCCATTGGGGCAGGATTGAGTAACTCAATAAAGGTGTTCTGTAAACGTAATGCTGCCTCTGTTTACTATTTGCAAGCCAGTGAACAAGTGCTACGGCTTGAAACGCGTTTGGACAAACTTGCAATTTGGAGGCTGGGGATTCCGCTTGCGCTGCCACAGGTGTTTGTGCTACAAAACCCCCCCAGGTGTGACATCTTTATTGGGGACACCCTTTGTTTTTGTTGTGTAGCGGCTGGTCCAGCCACAAAGATGTCCTGCCGCTTAATAAGCGGATCCGTGTGCTCGCAACCGCATGCACTTTCAGGAGTGGAGGGGGGCCTCGCCTTAGATATTATTGTTGAGCAGACAACGTTTTTTCCTCTAACTTCTACCCACTGGGGGTTAAGATTTTAAGTACAAATCCACTGGGACATTGATATGATAATGGAGGCAGCAACACCCACTGGGATTTAGATGGAACTTTCAGTTTCAGCAGGCACACGGACTGCAAGATCCATAATGCCATGCCTGCTGACACCCATTGGGGCGGGACTGAGTAACTCAATACAGGTGTTCTGTAAACGTAATGCTGCCTCTGTTTACTATTGGCAAGCCAGTGAACAAGGGCTACGGCTTGAAACGTGTCTGGACAAACTTGCAATTTGGAGGCTGGGGATTCCGCTTGCGCTGCCACTGCCACAGGTGTTTGTGCTACAAAACCCCCCACAGGTGTGACATCTTTATTGGGGACACCCTTTGTTTTTGAGATATATATATATATATATATATATATATATATATATATATATATATATTCACTGAAAAAACCATAGGTTTCAGACACGTTATAGTTAGAAATTAGCATTTAAAAACCTTAGAAATTCACTGAAAAAACCATAGGTGTCAGGGGCGTTATAGTTAGTTGGACATTTCACTCGTACAAAACCATAGAAATTCCCCCGTTATAGTTAGTTCAGCTAACTATAACTCGCGCGCCCGCAATGCACTGCTGATGACGTCACATATTACATCACTCATGACATGGTCAGTGACATCACTGATGACATCACTGATGACATCACTGATGACATCACTGATGACATCATCCTTGTGATAGAGTGGCAGACCTCCTCTCACCCTAATATAACCTTTGATACACACACTCAAAAATACAAACTAACATTTTCAAAACAATGGACATACCAATACCAGTTACAACACAACTATTCAGTAATTCCAAGATCTACACACACATCCACTCATTCACCAACAGTCCCCATACAGTCACTCATACATGTACTCACTCATCATATGTACTCATACACCTATACATCCTGTTACACACCGCCACTCATCCATAGAGTTACTCACACACATAGTCACACATGCAAACAAAGTATCAAACATCCATTTACTTGCATATACAGTTATACACACACTACCACACTTACTTCTACAGAAACTTACACATACTTACTCTCTTAAACAATCACTTATAGAAACACCTACTTATTTGTACAGGAACTCTTCCAATCTCTCACTCTCACATATACTCACTTATATACACCAATACTCACATATACTAGTTTAAAACATATGTAGTTACTCATAAAGACACTATTGAGACAGTCATTCACTCACTAACACACCCATACACATACTCATCCACCTATACAGTCCTGCACACATGCTGTCTTCACACATACAAACAGTGAGTCACTCATTCATGCATCTATGCACTAAGTAATACCCCCACCGAACCATACAGACACTCATACTGATACTCAAAAACCAACTAATAACCCATATAGACACTCATGTAGCTACTCACCAACCCATGCAGCCACTTATACACAAAGTGAGAGACTGATACAGATATTTTCATAATTAAACATTACTCACTAACCCATGTATTCACTAAGATACACTTAGTCAGTTATACAATCAATTTTACAAAACAAAATCATCCATTTAGACACTTATATACCCATTTATTCTTCCATCGACCTTGAGATATACATATATAAAACATATTTAATTTTCAGAAAAACACACATTCACTGGATGATGTCATCAGTGATGTCATCAGTGATGTCATTTGAGATGTCATCAGTGATGTCACTGACCATGTCATGAGTGATGTAATATGTGACGTCATCAGCAGTGCATTATGGGAGCGCACGAGTTATAGTTAGCTGAACTAACTATAACGGGGGAATTTCTATGGTTTTGTATGAGTGAAATGTCCAACTAACTATAACGCCCCTGAAACCTATGGTTTTTTCAGTGAATTTCTAAGGTTTTTTAAATGCTAATTTCTAACTATAACATGCCTGAAACCTATGGTTTTTTCAGTGAATTTCTAAGGTTTTTTAAATGCTAATTTCTAACTATAACGTGCCTGAAACCTATGGTTTTTTCTGTGTATATATATATATTTATTATACTATGTATACATGTGAAAATGTCTCGGTCCCCTGTTTGCCTCGGTGGCACGGAAAAATGGGTGGAACTGACGTCAGCACGCCGACGAGGTTCTCTTATGGCTCCGATGACGTCATACGGTGTCGCGAGCGGAGCCGTGCTATTATGACGTCCTCGTTGACGTGGGAGAGCTAGGAAAGAATTTCCGTGGAATGCTGGTGCAGGGGATATTCACCTAAGTGTTCAGGCTAGTCCTTTGGGAGCAACTGTTTATGTTGCCACTCCAGAACCCGAAACCAGTGATCCGAGGGCAGAGGCCCTGCAGATGGCACACGAGGTGGGGTGCCCAGTCGTGTGCACCGGCGGGGCAGCAAAGTGACAAGCACCACAACCCACAAACAAGGTAACGAGGGCACTGAATAACACAGGATCTTCTCTTTGTATCTGGCAGGAACAACGAAGTTAAAATGCCCTAGTACCAAAATGTAGAATTAGTGCTACAACGGTCTTCAAGAGGACCTGCGATGCCGCTTCTGCCTCCCGTACCCTGGAGGTGGCACATGGGTCACGCGGTACGGTCATACTGCGGTGGGACGCACACTCGTTGACCTCTCATGGCACTGCTCCACACTTCAGGGAGGACGCTTTCCATTAGCTATGTTTTCTGATGACATGTCGTGCCGGCCCCGTCCAACAACAGAACTCCTTTAGATCCAAACAGACTCTTCCACTCTCTCACCGGAAGTGAAACCAGGCCACGCGGACACTTTCACAATACAACAGCCGGGAATGCACTTTTCGGTAAAAAACACATTCCTTCCTCCTAATTAATCAAATAAACGTCTCACTGAAGAACAGGGGCCAGCTTCGATCGGTAAACAGCCGTTACAACGACTTTTTTACTTTGCGATACCATTACAACGCATGCATTACCACGCATGCGTTGTACATCACGAAGTCATTACTACGCATTTTTTTAGAACGCATGGTCATTTACCACGCATGCCTTTACAACGAATTTTGTTGTAAAGGTATGTATGGTACATGACCGTGCGTTCTAAAAAACATGTAGAAGATCCATGTCGTTGCAAGGAAACAGAGGCTGTTCCGTTTCCTCACAACGACGTGCACCGCCCCTCAGAGACGACGTGAAGCAGGAACCACGAGGAGAGAGGAACCGCGAGGAGTGAGAGGTAAGGGGGATTGGGCATGGGGTGGGGTTTCTTTTCTAGGGTTTAGGGTAGTGCAGTGGTGTTTGGGTGGTGTAGGGGTCGTGCTGGGGGTAGTGTTTTAGGGTTTAGGGTAGTGCAGTGCTGTTTGGGTAGTGTAGGGGGTCGTGCTGGGGTAGTGTTTTAGGGTTTAGGGTAGTGCAGTAGTGTAGGGGTCGTGCTGGGGGTAGTGTTTTAGGCTTTAGGGTAGTGCAGTGGTGTATGGGTAGTGTAGGGGGTCGTGCTGGGTTAGTGTTTTAGGGTTTAGGTAGTGCAGTGGTGTTTGAGTAGTGTAGGGGGTCATGCTGGTGGTAGTGTTTTAGGTTTAGGGTAGTGCAGCGGTGTTTGTATAGTGTAGGGGTCATGCTGGGGGTAGTGTTTTATGGTTTAGGGTAGTGCAGTGGTGTTTGAGTAGTGTAGGGGGTCATGCTGGTGGTAGTGTTTTAGGGTTTAGGGTAGTGCAGCGGTGTTTGTATAGTGTAGGGGGTCATGCTGGGGGTAGTGTTTTATGGTTTAGGGTAGTGCAGTGGTGTTTGGGTAGTATAGGGGTCGGGCTGGGGGTAGATTTAGGTTTAGGGTAGTGCAGTGGTGTTTGGGTAGTGTAGGGAGTCGTGCTGGGGGTAGTGTTTTAGGGTTTAGGGTAGTGCAGTGGTGTTTGTGTAGTGTAGGGGGTGGTGCTGGGGGTAGTGTTTTAGGGTTTATGTTAGTGCAGTGGTGTTTGGGTAGTGTAGGGGGTAGTGCTGGGGTAGTGTTTTAGGGTTTAGGGTAGTGCAGTGGTGTTTGTGTATTGTAGGGGGTAGTGCTGGGGGTAGTGTTTTAAGGTTTAGGGTAGTGCAGTGGTGTTTGGGTAGTGTAGGGGTTTATGCTGGGGGTAGTGTTTTAGGGTTTAGGGTATGGCAGTGGTGTTTGGGTAGTGTAGGGGGTCGTGCTGGGGGTCGATTTAGGGTTTAGGGTAGTGCAGTGGTGTTTGTGTTGTGAGGGGGTCGTGCTGGGGGTAGTGTTTTAGGGTTTAGAGTAATGCAGTGGTGTTTGTATAGTATAGGGGGGTTTAGGGTAGTGCAGTGGTGTTTGTGTAGTGTAGGGGGTCATGCTGGGGGTTGTGTTTTAGGGTTTAGGGTAGGGCAGTGGTGTTTGTGTAGTGTAGGGGTTAGTGTTTTAGGTTTAGGGTAGTGCAGTTGTGTTTGTGTAGCGTACGGGGTCGTGCTGGGGGTAGTGTTTTAGGGTTCAGGGTAGTGCAGTGGTGTTTGTGTAGTGTGGGAGGTCATGCTGGGGGTAGATTTAGGGTTTAGTGTAGTGCAGTGGTGTTTAGGTAGTATAGGAAGTCATGCTGGGGGTAGTGTTTTAGGGTTTAGGGTAGTCCAGTGGTGTTTGTGTAGTGTAGGGAGTTGTGCTGGGGGTAGTGTTTTAGGTTTAGGGTAGTGCAGTGGTGTTTGGGTAGTGTAGGGGTCGTGCTGGGGTAGTGTTTTAGGTTTAGGGTAGTGCAGTGGTGTTTGTGCAGTGTAGGGGTCATGCTGGGGGTAGTGTTTTAGGGTTTAGGATAGTGCAATGGTGTTTGTGTAGTGTAGGGGGTAGTGTTTTAGGTTTAGGGTAGTGCAGTGGTGTTTGTGTACTGTAGGGGGTCGTGCTGGGTTCTAGTGTTTTAGGGTTTAGGGTAGTGCAGTGGTATTTGTGTAGTGTAGGGGGTAGATTTAGGGTTTAGGGAAGTGCAGTGGTATTTGGGTAGTGTAGGGGTCGTGCTGGGGGTAGTGTTTTTGAGTTTAGGGTAGTGCAGTTGTGTTTGGGTAGTGAAGGGGTTCGTGCTGGGGTAGTGTTTTAGGTTTAGGGTAGTGCAGTGGTGTTTGGGTAGTGTAGGGGTCAACCAACATGAATTTGTCCTTGTGTGATGTAACCAATGCTCATGTAAAGCACTCCAATACCTGACCAGTCTGCACTATATAAAACTGCAAAAAACAAAAAATAAAAAGTGTTTTGCACACTTCTGTCATTGGGCTATACGTGGGCTACCTCTGGGAGATATTTGTGCTACATTTGGGCTCTTTTTTCTCTGGTGGCCATCTTGGGAGACTTATTTGTTATGAAGTTTCCTAATTTCCTCATTTACTACAGTCTCCTCAGTAGGAAATGCTTTCAGTTTTTTACTTTGATTCCATCAAGAAGGCATTCAGATGTGTCACACATTTGCCATAAATTCAGAATGTTAGCACTCTAGTTGTTCATTAGATCACTGTAGTAAAGCTACTGCTCACCAAGGAGTTAACTGGAAGTCTACTGCTGGTATTGAAAGTGATTGTTTCAGTCTGCATGTCAGAATTTTCTAATGAAATAGAAGAGGATTTGAGATCTCACTTAAAACATGCCCTAAATATTCGTTTTGCAGCACTAACCATAATTTCTATGGCAAAATGAACCCCCTCATTTTGTTCCTTTTTAAATTAAATGTTTTAAGTGTTACCAGTTTATTCCAATCAAGATGGCTTCAGGTGTGCCATACTTTTGTCATAAGTAAGGCTGTTAGCACTCTAGTTGTTCTTTAGAACACTCTGGGAAGCTGCAGTAGAACACAAAGGCATCAACTGACAGGCTGCTCCTGTTGAAATATAACAGGAAGATATTTGAGATCTCACTTAAAACATGTCCTAATTTTTCTTTCTACAGCACTAACCATAATTTCTATGGCAAAATGAACCCCTCATTTTGTTCCTTTTTACATTAAATGTTTTAAGTGTTACCAGTTTATTCCAATCAAGATGGCTTCAGGTGTGCCATACTTTTGTCATAAGTAAGGCTGTTAGCACTCTAGTTGTTCTTTAGAACACTCTGGGAAGCTGCAGTAGAACACAAAGGCATCAACTGACAGGCTGCTCCTGTTGAAATATAACAGGAAGATATTTGAGATCTCACTTAAAACATGTCCTAATTTTTCTTTCTACAGCACTAACCATAATTTCTATGGCAAAATGAACCCCTCATTTTGTTCCTTTTTAAATTAAATGTTTTAAGTGTTACCAGTTTATTCCAATCAAGATGGCTTCAGGTGTGCCATACTTTTGTCATAAGTAAAACTGTTAGCGCTCTAGTTGTTCTTTAGAACACTCTGGGAAGCTGCAGTAGAACACAAAGGCATCAACTGACAGGCTGCTCCTGTTGAAATATAACAGGAAGATATTTGCGATCACACTTGAAACATGTCCTAATTTTTCTTTCTACAGCACTAACCATAATTTCTATGACAAAATGAACCCCATCATTTTGTTCCTTTTAAATTAAATGTTTTAAGTGTTACCAGTTTATTCCAATCAAGATGGCTTCAGGTGTGCCATACTTTTGTCATAAGTAAGGCTGTTAGCACTCTAGTTGTTCTTTAGAACACTCTGGGAAGCTGCAGTAGAACACAAAGGAATCAACTGACAGTCTCTGCCATTGTTGGATGTACATGTTTTACTGAGAATGTCAGACTTCATTCTCACATGACTGAGAAAGATAATGTGAATTTACAGAAAATATGCTCTCATTTTAGCTTCTGGAGCACCTTCCAAAACTGTATGGGACAAGCATGTGAAAATAGTTTTCTCTCAAACATGATTCATGATATCCCAGCAGAAGGTTTTTCACAGGGTAAAATCACCTTAGAACACACCACAATTCCTGAAATTAATATGGTACCATCAACAAATGAATTCTAATGTAACTAAAGTCTGTTATCACCCTTTATAGTTCTCCTTTTGGTAACCCTCAAAATCTTCGATTCACTACAATGCATTTCAATGGGGTACTATCATTTATATTGGTCCCAAGATGGCTGCCAGCAATTCCAGGATGAAGTGCTGACAGCCAATCAGATCTCACGATGACATGTGTGGTTAGGCTCCGCCCAGATATATATGTGTTTTTACTTTTGATTTTCTCAGCATCTACTGAACGGATTTACACCATTTAACAAAAAGGGTTCTTTCTGACCCAAGAACTACCTCTTTGCCAAATTTGGTGTAATTCCGTTCAGCAGTTCGGGCTGTAGCCGTGGCTAAAGTTTCCTATGGGAAAATGAATGGGGAAAACACGCTTTGGGACCCCTTTTTCTCTGCCCCGCTTGACGAATCACCCCGAAACTTTCAGGGTAGGAGCGGACCGAAGCGGGCCATAAAGTTTGAAAATTTCGCGAAGATTCCTCAACCGACGCAAGAGTTATTTCAAATAGAATGTTGCGGATTTCCTATGGAAAATAGGTCCTAACTATAACTATCTACTGGCGACCGCCAGTAGATAATATATATATATATATATATATATATATATATATATATATATATATATATATATATATATGAACAAAACACCTCATTAAATGAAAGAGAGATGGAATCAGCACTCCGTAGGTTCTTCACTCCGGTTGTATTTCTTTATGAGTGAGCATATCGTCTATGCGTTTCGGCTGCCAGACGCAGCCTTGTTCCCGACGACGAGCAACATTTGCTTTCTTACTTAAATACAACTTACATTATATATATATATTTAATATTTATAGCACTATTGATTTCAACTCTAAGTACTGTAGCACTGAGTCACTTTATCTGTCCATCCAAAGTATATTGATAATGTTAACAAATGATTTACAGATGTGCATAAATACATTTAAGCAATAATAATCCCCAAAAAAGAGAAAAATCGCACAATGTAATCATTGGTACAATGGGGTAACATTGAAATAACAGATTTATCTGTGATCAACAAGTATATACAAATTTATTTGAAAAATATATATAAAAAAGATATGAACATTATAGAATGTATGGAGCAGAGGAAACCGTGAAATGTTTAAGTATTTAAACTTAAAGGAATAAAAAGGAAATATGTGCTTTTTTAGAGAAATTTGTTAGCCACATAAACTTTTATAGTACATAGGGTAGGTGAAGGTTTGTTTTTACGTTTGTATTGAGATATTATTTATGTGGATGATGTTTTTATTTTTATAAATGATGTCATTTTAATGGAAATTGTAACATGTGTGAGGAGGCATTTAAGCAGATATTCAGCCTGAACCAATATAAATAATTATGTGGTTATATGTTTCATTATGATGTGGACAACTATTTAAGAGGTTGAAGAGTAATTATAAACAACAACAAAATCAACTAAAAAGATTTGTAATAAAACAGGAGGTATTTATGCATGTAATGTATATTTTTTAGCATGTTTTCTATTTCCATGATTTTAATGAAGCACGGGCACTTTAAATGTGAGGGTGAAGCTGCTGAGCATTGTCATGTGATCAAGGCCGCTTGTACGGCCGAAACGCGTAATGGTAGAGGACTGGTGAAATAAATGAAAATTTCTGCACTAAAAGAGGTCTGCACTCGTTTTTACGGAGGATTGTGGCGAGGAGAGGACGATATATTATCTACTGGCGGTCGCCAGTAGATAGTTATAGTTACAACCTATTATCCATAGGAAATCCGCGACATTCTATTTGAAATAACTCTCTTGCCGGTTGACGTATCTTTGCAAAATTTTCAAACTTTATGGCCCGCTCCGGTCCGCTCCTACCCTGAAAGTCTCGGCGGGATTCGTCAAGCGGGGGCCGAGAAAAAGGGGGTCCCAAAACGCGTTTTCCCCATGCAATTTTCCATAGGAAACTTTAGACACGTGCTACAGCCTCGAACTGCTGAACGGAATTACACCAAATTTGGCAAAGAGGTAGTTCTTGGTTCAGAAAGAACCCTTTTTGTTAAATAGTGTAAATCCGTTCAGTAGTTGCTGAGAAAATCAAAAGTAAAAAGATAGTGATATCTAGGCCCGCGGATCCTCCCGAGCACGAGCTTTATGTTAATTGGCTGTCAACACTCCAAACCAGGAAGTGTTGGCAGTTATTTTGTCCCTCGGTAGAACCGAGGGACAGAAACAAGTGCGCAAAGCGCACAAAGGGGGCAGGGTAGAAACACCCTGACCCCCTAGGTCTTCTCAGGGGGTCCCACAAGGACCCCCTGGACAAAAAAAAATTTTTTTTTAAAAATCGGCAGGATGCGCTCAGGGAGCGCGAACCCTGCCGGAAAAAATCGAAGCGCGGTCTCCGCGCTCGATAGCTAACTGGCCCCCGGGTGGGCCAAGTCCCGGGGGCATGCTGGGGGGGTGTTAATTTTATGTGTGGGGGCCTCTGCAGGGCCTCCCTAAGCCTCCGGGGACCGCCACCTCCCCGGGGCTTCTTTTTATTTAAAAAACCTGTGTGGGGGCTCCAGCCCCACACGCCCCGGGGACCACCACCTCCCGGGGCACTAAGAAAATTAAAATGGGGGTCCGTTTTGGACCTCTCAGAGCCCCGGGGACCACCACCTCCCCGGGGCTTTCAAAATGTAGGGAGGGGGCCGCGCGTCCCCCCTCCTGGAGCCCTTGATGGCCCTGGGGACCGCCACCCCCAGGGCCGGCTCCTTGCAGTGTCCAGGGGTGCCTACCCCCGGGACACTGCTGTTTGCAATGACAGGACTGGAGCCTCGCGGCTCCCGTCCTGTCATTGCAAACTTGCTTTGATATTGGAAGAGAGAGCAGGAAACCTGCTCTCTCTTCCAATATCCAAAGCCGACTGCTTTCCACATGGGGAGCAGCATGTTAGCTGCTCCCCATGTGTAAAGCAATGCCGGCTCCCGTAGGACACGGGGAGCCGGCGGGACTGTGGGGGGCTTGGGGACCCCCCACAGTCCCCAACGAGAGGCCAGGCCCCGGGGGATGGGGTCCCCGGGGCCATAAGTGGCCACGGAGGGGGCCACGCAGCCCCCTCCACAAAGTAAAAAAATGAAAAAAAAGTGCAAGGCCGGCCCCGGGGATGGGGTCCCCGGGCCTTAAATGGCCTGAGGAGGGGGCCACGCAGCCCCCTCCAAATAAAAAAAGAGGCCATGCCCCGGGGATGGGGTCCCCGGGCCAATACAGGCCCAGGGAAGGGGGCCATGCGGCCCCTTCCCGTTTTTTTATTTTATTTTAATTAAAAAAAGGGGGAAAGGCCCTGGGGGATGGGGTCCCCAGGGCCTAAAAATAGGAAAGGAAGGGGGCTACACAGCTCTCCCTTCAGGGGAAAAAAACAACAAAAAAAAAACGATCGGGCCCGTAGGCCCGCCCCTTCCTTCACCACTTGCAAACGCGCCCTGGCGCGCTTGCAGAGGGGAACGACCCCCTTGAATACTGGGGTCCCTGGGCCAACTAGCCCACCAGGAACCTCCAGTATGCGCCAGGGGCTGCCTGGCAGAGAGGTGTACAGAGGCCACGCCCTTTTACACCTCTCTGCAACGCAGCTCTATGGCGCTTTTGGAGGTATATGGTGGGCTAGTTGCACCCCAGGGACCCTCAGGATTCAAGGGGAGTTAATCCCCCGACTTAAAACGCGCCACGGGGCGCGTTTGCACAGTGGTGAAGGGAGGGGGCGGGGCTTCAGGTGACATGTGTGCAAACATGTGGCGCGTTTTAAGATGGGGAATTAAATCCTCTTCAATCCTGAGGGTCCCTGAGGGCCAACTAGCCCAACAGGTACGTCCAGAAAGCGCCAAAGAGCTGCGTTGCAGAGAGGTGTAAAAGGGGTGTGGCCTCTGTAAATGTCTCTGCAACGCAGCCCCCTGGCGCATACTGGAGGTTCCTGGTGGGCTAGTTGGCCCGTAGGGACCCTCATGATTCAAGGGGACTTAATCCCCCAACTTAAAACGCGCCACGGGGCGCGTTTGCACAGATGTCACCTCAGGCCCCGCCCTCCCTTCACCATTGTGCAAATATTCCTCTAAAATCAGCCGAAATACGAATTCTGATTTACTCACCTGTTATCAGGAGAGACCTCAGTGCTGCATCTTTCAGCCCAGTACTAATCCTGAAAAGTAATTTTAACCGTACTTACCAGTAACTTGAATTTCCTTCCATAGGCTAACATTGACTGGTTTCACTTGGAAATTCTTCTAAGTGTGGAGTTTTGGAACTTTAAAATATTCCTCTAAAATCAGCCGAAATACGAATTCCGATTTACTCACCTGTTATCAGGAGAGACCTCAGTGCTGCATCTTTCAGCCCAGTACTGGTCCTGAAAAGTAATTTTAACCGTACTTACCAGTAACTTGAATTTCCTTCATAGGCTAACATTGACTGGTTTCACTTGGAAATTCTTCTAAGTGTGGAGTTTTGGAACTTTAAAATATTCCTCTAAAATCAGCCGAAATACGAATTCTGATTTACTCAACTGTTATCAGGAGAGACCTCAGTGCTGCATCTTTCAGCCCAGTACTGATCCTCAAAAGTAATTTTAACCGTACTTACCAGTAACTTGAATTTCCTTCCATAGGATATCATTGCCTGCTTTTTGCTGAAAAAGTCTTCTAAGTGTTGATTTTTGAAACATACAAATATTCCTCTAAAATCAGCCGAAATCCGAATTCTGATTTACTCACCTGTTATCAGGAGAGACCTCAGTGCTGCATCTTTCAGCCCAGTACTGGTCCTGAAAAGTAATTTTAACCGTACTTACCGGTAACTTGAATTTCCTTCATAGGCTAACATTGACTGGTTTCACTTGGAAATTCTTCTAAGTGTGGAGTTTTGGAACTTTAAAATATTCCTCTAAAATCAGCCGAAATACGAATTCCGATTTACTCACCTGTTATCAGGAGAGACCTCAGTGCTGCATCTTTCAGCCCAGTACTGATCCTCAAAAGTAATTTTAACCGTACTTACCAGTAACTTGAATTTCCTTCCATAGGATATCATTGCCTGCTTTTTGCTGAAAAAGTTTCTAAGTGTTGATTTTTGAAACATACAAATATTCCTCTAAAATCAGCCGAAATCCGAATTCTGATTTACTCACCTGTTATCAGGAGAGACCTCAGTGATGCATCTTTCAGCCCAGTACTGGTCCTGAAAAGTAATTTTAACCGTACTTACCAGTAACTTGAATTTCCTTCCATAGGCTAACATTGACTGGTTTCACTTGGAAATTCTTCTAAGTGTGGAGTTTTGGAACTTTAAAATATTCCTCTAAAATCAGCCGAAATACGAATTCCGATTTACTCACCTGTTATCAGGAGAGACCTCAGTGCTGCATCTTTCAGCCCAGTACTGATCCTGAAAAGTAATTTTAACCGTACTTACCAGTAACTTGAATTTCCTTCCATAGGAATCCATTGTCTGGTTTTCAGCAGAAAAGTTTCAAAGTGTCGATTTTCACAAACTACAAATATTCCTAAAAATCGCCTGTATGACTTAAACGCATTCTTTCAACTGTTTACAGGAGATGCACCAGTGCTGGATCCAGGATCCAACACTGAGTAAGAAAAAGTAACGATAACAGTTTTTAACTTCTAAGTGAATTTCCTTCCATAGGATAACATTGGTGATTCTATGAGAAAAAGTTTCTAAGTGTGAACTTTTAAAGTACAATAATATTCCTTAAAAATCACGACTGTAACCAAAACGCTTTTACTCAACTGTTTACAGGAGATGTCCCAGGACTGAATCTAGGATCCAGTAATGTGGTTAGAAAAGTAATCCATAAAGTAACTAATTGCATTTAACTAGAAATTCACATTGAGCTGAATGTTGCATTGTGTTTGAAAATGTGTTGCCCATTGCAACAACTGTAACTACTGTACTTAAAAGTCTATTGCCTATGTGCAAAGTAATTAAACTAAAGTAATTCATTCTGAGAAAGTATTTTTGTAATGTAATGTATAATGTAATTACAATGTAATTTAAAAAATAAAATATGTAAAAAAAATTGTTTCTAAAAATTTGGAAATCAGTATGAAAAAATGTATATAACAATTAATACATTTAAAAATTGTCATTTACAAAACCTTTGAAATTCACTGAAAAACTGTAGGTTTCAGACATGTTATAGTTACAAATTAGCATTTAAAAAACCTTTGAAATTCACTGAAAAACCATAGGTTTCAGGGACGTTATAGTTACAAATTAGCATTTAAAAACCTTTGAAATTCACTGAAAAAACCATAGGTTTTAGGGACAGTTATAGTTAGTTGGACATTGCACTCGCACAAAACCCGTGAAATTCCTCCGTTATAGTTAGTCCAGCTAACTATAACTCGCGCCCCGCAATGCACTGCTGATGACGCCACATATTACATCACTCATGACATGGTCAGTGACATCACTGATGACATCACTGATGACATCTCAAATGACATCACTGATGACATCATCCACGTGATAATCTGATGCACCTCCTCACACCCTAATATAACCTTTGATACACCCACTCTAAATTACAGACTGCCATTCGCAAAACCATAGACACTCCAACACCAATAACTACATACCCACTCACTGATTCTTAGGTCTACGCACACATCCACTCACTCACCCGTACAGTCACTCATACTTACGGTCACTCAGTACAGGACTATCATATGCACTCATACTCCTATATAGACACTCAAACACCGCCACTCATCCATAGAGGTACTCACACACCTAGTCAGTCATGCAAATAATTAAACACACTACCATTTACTCACCTATACAGTTATACACACACCAGCTCACTTACTCATACAAATAGTAGCACATTCTTACGCTCTTATACAATCACTGATACAAGCACACACTCATCCATACAGCCACTATCACAATCACTCACTCCGCTTATAGCTATTTATATACTCCAACACACATATATACTGCCTTTCACATATGTAGTTACTCACACATGTACCACTGGGACATACATTCACTCACTAACACACTCTTACACACACTTACCCACCCATACAGTCTATCACAGTTGCACTCTTGAAACCATCCACCCAGTGAATCACCCACTCACACATCTATGCACAGAGTTGCACATACCCCTCCCACACAAACACTCAGGCACCCATACAGATACTCAGACAAGCATTCAATAACTCATATAGACACTCATGTAGCTATTCACAAACACATGCAGCCACTTACACAGCAACAGACAGACGGATACAGACATTCACCCAGTTTAGTCACTAACCCATGCATTCAGTAAGATACGTTAAATCACTCACTTATAGAGTCAGTCACGCACCTACTAAATCATCCATACAGACACTTACACACCCACTCATTCTTCAATACGTCTTTTCCTATATATATTAAAATATATAAACTTTACAGAAACACACAGTCACTGGATGATGTCATCAGTGATGTCATCAGTGATGTCACTGACCATGTCATGAGTGATGTAATATGTGACGTCATCAGCAGTGCATTGCGGGGGGCGCGAGTTATAGTTAGCTGGACTAACTATAACGGGGAATTTCACGGGTTTTGTACGAGTGCAATGTCCAACTAACTATAACTGTCCCTAAAACCTATGGTTTTTTCAGTGAATATATATATATTCACTGCAAAAACCATAGGTTTTAGGGACAGTTATAGTTACTTGGACATTGCACTCGTACAAAACCCATGAAATTCCCCTGTTATAGTTAGTTCAGCTAACTATAACTTGCGCCCGCAATGCACTGCTGATGACGCCACATATTACATCACTCATGACATGGTCAGTGACATCACTGATGACATCACTGATGACATCTCAAATGACATCACTGATGACATCATCCAGTGACTGTGTGTTTCTGTAAAGTTTAAATATTTTTAATATATATAGGGAAAGGCGTATTGAAGAATGAGTGGGTGTATAAGTGTCTGAATGGATGATTTACTAGGTGCGTGACTAACTCTATAAGTGAGTGATTAAACGTATCTTACTGAATGCATGGGTTAGTGACTAAACTGTGTGAATGTCTGTATCCGTCTGTCTGTTGCTGTGTAAGTGGCCGCATGGGTTTGTGAATAGCTACATGAGTGTCTATATGAGTTATTGATTGGTTGTCTGAGTATCTGTATGGGTGCCTGAGTGTTTGTGTGGGTGGGGTGTGTGCGACTCTGTGCATAGATGTGTGAGTGGGTGATTCACTGGGTGGATGGTTTCAAGAGTGCATCTGTGATAGACTGTATGGGTGGGTAAGTGTGTAAGAGTGTGTTAGTGAGTGAATGTATGTCCCAGTGGTACATGTGTGAGTAACTACATATGTAAAAGGCAGTATATATATGTGTTAGAGTATATAAATAGCTATAAGCTAGAGTGTGTGATTGTGAGAGTGACTGTATGGATGAGTGTGTGCTTGTATCAGTGATTGTATAAGAGCGTAAGAATGTGCTAGTATTTGTATGAGTAAGTGAGCTGGTGTGTGTATAATTGTATAGGTGAGTAAATGGCAGTGTGTTTAATTATTTGCATGACTGACTAGGTGTGTGAGTACCTCTATGGATGAGTTGCATTGTGTGAGTGTTTATATAGGTGTATGAGTGCATATGATAGTCCTGTACTTAGTGACTGTAAGTATGAGTGACTGTACGGGTGAGTGAGTAGATGTGTGTGTGTAGACCTAAGAATCAGTGAGTGGGTATGTACTTAGTGGTATTGGAGTGTGTATGGTTTTTAGAATGGCAGTCTGTAATTTAGAGTGGGTGTATCAAAAGTTATATTAGGGTGTGAGAAGATGCATTAAATTCTCACATGGATGATGTAATCAGTGATGTCATTTGAGATGTCATCAGTGATGTCATCAGTGATGTCACTGACCATGTCATGAGTGATGTAATATGTGACGTCATCAGCAGTGCATTGTGGGCGCGAAGTTATAGTTAGCTGAACTAACTATAACAGGGGAATTTCATGGGTTTTGTACGAGTGCAATGTCCAAGTAACTATAACTGTCCCTAAAACCTATGGTTTTTTCAGTGAATTTGTAAGGTTTATTAAATGCTAATTTCTAACTATAACGTGCCTGAAACCTATGGTTTTTTCAGTGAATTTCAAAGGTTTTTTAAATGCTAATTTCTAACTATAACATGTCTGAAACCTATGGTTTTTTCAGTGAATTTCAAAGGTTTTTTAAATGCTAATTCCTAACTATAACATGTCTGAAACCTACGGTTTTTTCAGTGAATTTCAAAGGTTTTGTAATTGACAATTTTTAAATGTATTAATTGTTATATTTATTTTTTTCATACTGATTTACTACATTTTTAGAAACAATTTTTTTACATATTTTATTTTTTAAATTACATTGTAATTACATTATACATTACATTACAAAAATACTTTCTCAGAATGAATTACTTTAGTTTAAATACTTTGCACATAGGCAATAGACTTTTAAGTACAGTAGTTACAGTTGTTGCAATGGGCAACACATTTTCAAACACAATGCAACATTCAGCTCAATGTGAATTTCTAGTTAAATGCAATTAGTTACTTTATGGATTACTTTTTCTAACCACAGGACTGGATCCTAGATTCAGTCCTGTGACATCTCCTGTAAACAGTTGAGTAAAAGCGTTTTGGTAACAGTAGTGATTTTTAAGGAATATTATTGTATTTTAAAAGTTGACACTTAGAAACTTTTTCTCATAGAATCACCAATGTTATCCTATGGAAGGAAATTCACTTAGCAGGTAAAAACTGTTATCGTTACTTTTTCTTACTCAGTGTTGGATCCTGGATCCAGCACTGGTGCATCTCCTGTAAACAGTTGAAAGAATGCGTTTAAGTCATACAGGCGATTTTTAAGGAATATTTGTAGTTTGTGAAAATTGACACTTTGAAACTTTTCTGCTGAAAACCAGACAATGGATTCCTATGGAAGAAAATATAAGTTACTGGTAAGTACGGTTAAAATTACTTTTCAGGGTCAGTGCTGGGCTAAAAGATGCAGCACTGGGTTCTCTCCTGATAACAGGTGAGTAAATTGGAATTCGTATTTCGGTTGATTTTAGAGGAATATTATAAAGTTCCAAAACTCCACACTTAGAAGAATTTCCAAGTGAAACCAGTCAATGTTAGCCTATGAAGGAAATTCAAGTTACCGGTAAGTACGGTTAAAATTACTTTTCAGGACCAGTACTGGGCTGAAAGATGCAGCACTGAGGTCTCTCCTGATAACAGGTGAGTAAATCAGAATTCGGATTTCGGCTGATTTTAGAGGAATATTTGTATGTTTCAAAAATCAACACTTAGAAACTTTTTCAGCAAAAAGCAGGCAATGATATCCTATGGAAGGAAATTCAAGTTACTGGTAAGTACGGTTAAAATTACTTTGAGGATCAGTACTGGGCTGAAAGATGCAGCACTGAGGTCTCTCCTGATAACAGGTGAGTAAATCGGAATTCGTATTTCGGCTGATTTTAGAGGAATATTTTAAAGTTCCAAAACTCCACACTTAGAAGAATTTCCAAGTGAAACCAGTCAATGTTAGCCTATGGAAGGAAATTCAAGTTACTGGTAAGTACGGTTAAAATTACTTTTCAGGACCAGTACTGGGCTGAAAGATGCAGCACTGAGGTCTCTCCTGATAACAGGTGAGTAAATCGGAATTCGTATTTCGGCTGATTTTAGAGGAATATTTGTATGTTTCAAAACTCAACACTTAGAAACTTTTTCAGCAAAAGCAGGCAATGATATCCTATGGAAGGAAATTCAAGTTACTGGTAAGTACGGTTAAAATTACTTTTCAGGATTAGTACTGGGCTGAAAGATGCAGCACTGAGGTCTCTCCTGATAACAGGTGAGTAAATCAGAATTCGTAGTTCGGCTGATTTTAGAGGAATATTTGCACAATGGTGAAGGGAGGGGCGGGGCCTGAGGTGACATCTGTGCAAACGCGCCCGTGGCGCGTTTTAAGTTGGGGGATTAAGTCCCCTCGAATCATGAGGGTCCCTAGGGGCCAACTAGCCCACCAGGAACCTCCAGTATGCGCCAGGGGCTGCGTTGCAGAGACGTGCAGAGAGGCCACACCCTTTTACACCTCTCTGCAACGCAGCTCTGTGGCGCTTTCTGGATGTACCTGTTGGGCTAGTTGGCCCCAGGGACCCTCAGGATTGAAGGGGATTTAATTCCCCATCTTAAAACGTGCCACAGGGCCTGTTTGCACACATGTCACTCAGGCCCCGCCCCCTCCCTTCACCACTGTGCAAACGCGCCCGTGGCGCATTTTAAGTCGGGGATTAACTCCCTTGAATCCTGAGGGTCCCTGGGGTACAACTAGCCCACCAGCTACCTCCATTAAGCGCCACAGAGCTGTGTTGCAGAGAGGTGTAAAAGGGGCGTGGCCTCTGTACACCTCTCTGCAAGGCAGCCTCTGGCGCATACTGGAGGTTCCTGGTGGGCTAGTTGGCCCCCAGGGACCCCCAGTATTCAAGGGGAATTACTTCCTTCTTAAAACGCGCCAGGGGGCGCGTTTGCAGAGTACT
Organism: Calotriton arnoldi; assembly: GCA_963921515.1. NCBI lineage: Eukaryota > Metazoa > Chordata > Amphibia > Caudata > Salamandridae > Calotriton > Calotriton arnoldi. The sequence goes on along the minus strand of CAWUFW010007975.1, from coordinate 436,081 downwards.
GCAGGGAGGGGGGCGAGCCTCCGGCACGATACCGTTTTTTTTTTTATGGGAGGGGGCTGCGTGGCCCCCTTCCTCAGCCACTTTTGGCCCCGGGGACCCCATCCCCCGGGGCCTGAGCATTTTTTTGTTTTATTTGAAAAAAAAAACGGGAAGGGGGCCGCGTGGCCTCCCTTCCCTGGGCCTCTATTAGCCCCGGGGACCCCATCCCCCGGGGCCGGCCTAGCCCTTATTTTTTTTATTTTATTTTTTATTTGGGGAGGGGGCTGCGTGGCCCCCTCCCGGGACATCTCTATGGCCCCGGGACCCCATCCCCGGGGCTGGCCCTTCGCTGGGGACTGTGGGGTCCCCAACTCCCCACAGTCCCAGCCGGCTCCCCGCCTCCTGCGCGAGCCGGCATTGCTTTTTCACATGGGGAGCAGCTAACATGCTGCTCCCCGTGTGGAAAGCAATTGGTTTGCATTTTGAAAGAGAGAGCAGGTTTCCTGCTCTCTCTTTCAAAATGCAAACCAGTTTGCTATGACAGGGCGGGAGCCGCGAGGCTCCCGTCCTGTCATAGCAAACAGCAGTGTCCCGGGGTAGGCACCCCGGGACACTGCAGGAGCCGGCCCTGGGGGTGGCGGGCCCCAGGGCCATCAAGGGCTCCAGGAGTGGGGCCGCGCGGCCCCCCTCCCTACATTTTGAAAGCCCCGGGAGGTGGTGGTCCCTCGGGCTTGGGGGTCCAAAACGGACCTCATTTTCAATTTTCTTAGTGCCCCGGGAGGTGGTGGTCCTCGGGCATGTGGGGCTGGAGCCCCCCACACAGGTTTTAAAAATAAAAATAAAAAGCCCCGGGGAGGTGGCGGTCCCCGTGGTGGCTTGGGGGCCCTTAGAGGCCCCCATACATAAAATAAACCCCTCACCATGCCCCCGGGACTTGGCCCACCCGGGGCAAATTAACATCGGAGAGCGTCAGTTATCGGCAGGATCCGCGCACCCTGAGCGCATCCTGCCGATTTTTTTTTAATAATAAATGCTTTGTTTGCCCAGGGGTCCTTGTGGGACCCCTGAGCAGACCTAGGGTCAGGTGTTTCTACCCTGCCCCTTTGTGCTTTGCACACTTTTTTACTGCTTTCTTGTTCCTCGGTTCTACCGAGGAACAAGATGGCTGCCAACACTTCCTGGTTTGGAGTGTTGACAGCCACTAGCAGACAGCTCGTGATCGGGAGGGTGCGCTGATCCGACGCGGCCATAGATATATATGTACTTTTACTTTTGATTTTTCAGCAACTACTGAACGGATTTACACCATTTAACAAAAAGGGTTCTTTCTGAACCAAGAACTACCTCTTTGCCAAATTTGGTGTAATTCCGTTCAGCAGTTCGGGCTGTAGCCGTGTCTAAAGTTTCCTATGGGAAATTGATTTTGACTCTTACTTTTTAATTTCTCCGCAACTACTGAACGGATTTACACCATTTAACAAAAGGGTTCTTTCTGAACCAAGAACTACCTCTTGCCAAATTTGGTGTAATTCCGTTCAGCAGTTCGGGCTGTAGCCGTGTCTAAAGTTTCCTATGGGAAAATGAATGGGGAAAACACGCTTTGGGACCCCTTTTTCTCGGCCCCCGCTTGACGAATCACCCTGAGACTTTCAGGGTAGGAGCGGACCAGAGCGGGCCATAAAGTTTGAAAATTTCGCGAATATTCGTCAACCGACGCAAGAGTTATTTCAAATAGAATGTCGCAGACTTCCTATGGAAAATAGGTCCTAACTATAACTATCTACTGGCGACCACCAGTAGATAATATATATATTATCTACAGGCGGTCTCCAGTAGATAGTTATAGTTAGGACCTATTATCCATAGGAAATTTGTAACATTCTATTCCCAATAACTTTGGCGTCGTTTGACGAATCATCGCGAAAGTTTCAAAGCTAGTGGGGCGCTCCGGTCCGCTCCTGTCTTGAAAGTTTTGGGGTGATTCATCAAGCGGGGGCCGAGAAAAAAGGGGTGTCCCAAAACATGTTTTCTCCATGTTAATTCCCATAGGAAATTTTAGACACGGCTACAGCCCGAACTGCTGAACGGAATTACACCAAATTTTGCAAAAAGGTAGCGCTTGGTTCAGAAAGCGACCCTTTTTTTAAATAGTGTAAATCTGTTCAGTAGTTGCGGAGAAATTAAAAAAATAAGAGTGAAAAAATCAATTTCCCATAGGAAACTTTATGCAAGGCTACAGCCAAATTGCTGAACGGAATTACACCAAATTTGGCAAAAAGGTAGTGCTTGGTTCAGAAAGCACCCTTTTTAAAAATGGTGTAAATCCGTTCAGTAGTTGCTGAGAAAATCCAAAATAAAAGTTTCGATATCTATGGCCGCGGTGGATCCGCGCACCCTCCTGATCACGAGCTGCATGCTAATTGGCTGTCAACACTCCAAACCAGGAAGTGTTGGCAGCCATCTTGTGCCTCGGTAGAACCGAGGCACAAGAAAAGACGAAAACAGACGCAAAAAACGCAAAAAGGGGGCAGGGTAGAAACACCCTGACCCCCTAGGCCTGCTCAGGGGTTCCTACAAGGACCCCAAGAACAAAAAATAATTTTTTTTATTTTTTTTTAAAATCGGCAAAAAATGCCCTGGGTGGGCCAAGTCCCGGGGGCATGCGGGGTTTATTGAATAATTAGTTGGGGGGCCTCTAAGGCCCCCCAAGCCCCGGGGACCACCACCCCCCGGGGCTTTGAAAAAAAATGGTGCGGGAGGGCTCTGGGCCCTCCCGCAGCCCCGGGGACCGCCACCCCCCCGGGCTTCTTTTTTAAAAATAATAATTACCCCACATGCCCCGGGGACCGCCACCTCCCCAGGGCACTAATTAAACAAATGTGGGGGTCCGTTTCGGACCCCCGAAGCCCCGGGGACCACCACCTCCCCAGGGGCTCAGTTGATGTTGGGAGGGGGGCCACGTGGCCCCCCTCCTGGAGCCTGTGGTTTCCCCAGGGCCGGCTCCTGCAGTGTCCCGGGGTGCCCACCCCGGGACACTGCTGTTTGCAATGACTGGACGGGAGCCTCGCGGCTCCCGCCCTGTCATTGCAAACTGCTTTGGATATTGGAAGCGAGAGCACGGAAACCTGCTCTCGCTTCCAATATCCAAAGCACATTGCTTTTCCACAAGGGGAGCTGCATGTTAGCAGCTCCCCATGTAGAAAAGCAATGCCGGCTCCCGCAGGAGGCGGGGAGCTGGCATGGTCCGTGGGGGAGTTGGGGTCCCCCCACGGACCCCAAAGGATAGGCCCAGCCCCGGGGGATGGGGTCCCCGGGGCAAGTAGTGGCCCCCCTCCCCAAAAATAATTAAAATAAAAAATAAAAAAATAAAATAAAGGCCGGCCCCGGGGGATGGGGTTCCCGGGGCCAATAGAGGCCTTAGGAGGGGGGCCACGCAGCCCCCCTCCTCCAAAAATAAGTTTAAAAAAGTGGCCATGCCCCGGGGATTGGGTCCCCGGGGCCGGAATCGGCCACGGGAGGGGCCACGTGGCCCCCTTCCCGTAAAGTATTTAAAAAAAAAAAAAAAAAGGCATCAGGCCCTAGGGGATGGGGTCCCCAGGGCCCCAAAAGTAAAGAAGTGGGGCCACACAGCCCCCCTTCAAAAAAAACAAAAAGAAAGAAAAAGACGCGATCGAGCGTCAGGCCCGCCCCCTCCCTTAACCACTCTGCAAACGCGCCCTGTGGCGCGTTTTAAATTGGGGAAATCATTCCCATTCAATACTGGGGGTCCCTGGGGGCCAACTAGCCCACCAGGTACCTCCAGTAAGCGCCACAGGGCTGGGTTGCAGAGAGGTGGTCCAGGCCACACCCCTTTTTACACCTCTCTGCAACGCAGCTCTCTGGCGCATACTGGAGGTATCTGGTGGGCTAGTTGGCCCCTAGGGACCCTCGGGATTGATGAGGAGTTAATTCTCCAACTTAAAACGCGCCACAGGGCGTGTTTGCAGACATGTCACCTCAGGCCCCACCCCCTTCCGTCACCATTGTGCAAATATTCCTCTAAAATCAGCAGAACTACGAATTCCGATTTACTCACCTGTTATCAGGAGAGACCTCAGTGCTGCATCTTTGAGCCCAGTACTGATCCTGAAAAGTAATTTTAACCATACTTACCAGTAACTTGAATTTCCTTCCATAGGCTAACATTGACTGGTTTCACTTGGAAATTCTTCTAAGTGTGGAGTTTTGGAACTTTATAATATTCCTCTAAAATCAGCCGAACTACGAATTTCGATCTACTCACCTGTTATCAGGAGAGACCTCAGTGCTGCATCTTTGAGCCCAGTACTGATCCTGAAAAGTAATTCTAACCGTACTGATCAGTAACTTGAATTTCCTTCCATAGGCTAACATTGACTAGTTTCACTTGGAAATTCTTCTAAGTCTGGAGTTTTGGAACTTTATAATATTCCTCTAAAATCAGCTGAACTACGAATTCCAATTTACTCACCTGTTATCAGGAGAGACCTCAGTGCTGCATCTTTGAGCCCAGTACAGATCCTGAAAAGTAATTCTAACCGTACTTACCAGTAACTTGAATTTCCTTCCATAGGCTAACATTGACTGGTTTCACTTGGAAATTCTTCAAAGTGTGGAGTTTTGGAACTTTATAATATTCCTCTAAAATCAGACGAACTACGAATTCCGATTTACTCACCTGTTATCAGGAGAGAACCCAGTGCTGCATCTTTTAGCCCAGCACTGACCCTGAAAAGTAATTCTAACCGTACTTACCAGTAACTTGTATTTCCTTCCATAGGAATCCATTGTCTGGTTTTCAGCAGAAAAGTTTCAGTGTCGATTTTCACAAACTACAAATATTCCTTAAAAATCGCCTGTATGACTTAAACGCATTCTTTCAACTGTTTACAGGAGATTCACCAGTGCTGGATCCAGGATCCACCACTGAGTAAGAAAAAGTAACGATAACACTACTTACCTGCTAAGTGAATTTCCTCCCATAGGATAACATTGGTGATTCTATGTGAAAAAGTTTGTGTCAACTTTTAAAATACAATAATATTCCTTAAAAATCACTACTGTAACCAAAACGCTTTTACTCAACTGTTTACAGGAGATGTCCCAGGACTGAATCTAGGATCCAGTCCTGTGGTTAGAAAAGTAATCCATAAAGTAACTAATTGCATTTAACTAGAAATTCACATTGAGCTCAATGTTGCATTGTATTTGAAATTGTGTTGCCAATTGCAACAACTGTAACTACTGTACTTAAAAGTCTATTGCCTATTTGCAAAGTATTTAAACTAAAGTAATTCATTCTGAGAAAGTATATTTTGTAATGTAATGTATAATGTAATTACAATGTAATTTAAAAAATAAAATATCTAAAAATAAATAGTTTAAAAAAATGTAGTAAATCAGTATCAAAAAAATAAATATAACAATTAATACATTTAAAAATTGTCATTTACAAAACCTTTGAAATTCACTGAAAAAAACCATAGTTTTCAGACATGTTATAGTTCGGAATTAGCATTTAAAAAACCTTTGAAATTCACTGAAAAAACCATAGGTTTCAGGCACGTTATAGTTAGAAATTAGCATTTAAAAAACCTTACAAATTCACTGAAAAAACCATAGGTTTTAGGGACAGTTATAGTTAGTTGGACATTGCACTCGTACAAAACCCGTGAAATTCCCCCGTTATAGTTAGTTCAACTAACTATAACTCGCGCCCCCGCAATGCACTGCTGATGACGTCACATATTACATCACTCATGACATGGTCAGTGACATCACTGATGACATCACTGATGACATCTCAAATGACATCACTGATGACATCATCCAGTGACTGTGTGTTTCTGTAAAGTTTAAATATGTTTAATATATATAGGGAAAGGCGTATTGAAGAATGAGTGGGTGTATATTTGTCTGAATGGATGATTTAGTAGGTGCGTGACTGACTCCATAAGTTAGTGATTAAACGCATCTTACTGAATGCATGGGTTAGTGACTAAACTGTGTGAATGTCTGTATCCGTCTGTCTGTTGGTGTGTAAGCGGCTGCATGGGTTTCTGAATAGCTACATGAGTGTCTACATGGGTTATTGATTGGTTGTCTGAGTATCTGTATGGGTGTCTGAGTGTTTGTGTGGGTGGGGTGTGTGTGACTCTGTGCATAGATGTGTGAGTGGGTGATTCACTGGGTGCATGGTTTCAAGAGTGCATCTGTGATGGACTGTATGGGTGGGTGAGTGTGTGTATGGGTGTGTTAGTGAGTGAATGTATATCTCAGTGGTACATGTGTGAGTAACTACATATGTTAAAGGCAGTATATATGTGTGTTGGAGTATATAAATGGCTATAAGTGAGAGTGTATGATTGTGAGAGTGGCTGTATGGATGAGTGTGTATTTGTATCAGTGATTGTATAAGAGCGTAAGAATGTGCTAGTATTTGTATGAGTAAGTGATCTGGTGTATGTATAACTGTATAGGTTAGTAAATGGCAGTGTGATTAATTATTTGCATGACTGACTAGGTGTGTGAGTACCTCTATGGATGAGTGGTGGTGTGAGTGTCTATGTAGGTGTATGAGTGCATATGATAGTCCTGTACTGAGTGACCGTAAGTATGAGTGACTGTACAGGTGAGTGAGTGGATGTGTGTGTAGACCTAGGAATCAGTGAGTGGGTATGTAGTTATTGGTGTTGGAGTGTCTAAGGTTTTGACAATGGCAGTCTGTAATTTAGAGTGGGTGTATCAAAAGTTATATTAGGGTGTGAGAAGATGCATGAAATTATCACATGGATGACGTCATCAGTGATGTCATTTGAGATGTCATCAGTGATGTCATCAGTGATGTCACTGACCATGTCATGAGTGATGTAATATGTGACGTCATCAGCAGTGCATTGCGGGGGCGCGAGTTATAGTTAGCTGAACTAACTATAACGGGGGAATTTCACGGGTTTTGTACGAGTGAAATGTCCAACTAACTATAACTGTCCCTAAAACCTATGGTTTTTTCAGTGAATTTCTAAGGTTTTTTAAATGCTAATTTCTAACTATAACGTGCCTGAAACCTATGTTTTTTTCAGTGAATTTCAAAGGTTTTTTAAATGCTAATTTCTAACTATAACGTGCCTGAAACCTATGGTTTTTTCAGTGAATTTCGAAGGTTTTTTAAATGATAATTTTTAAATGTAATAACAGTTATATGCATTTTTTATACTGATTTTGTACATATCTTTAACTGTTTATTTTTACATATTTTATTTTTTAAATTACATTATATATTTTTAATATAAATGGAAAAGAAATGTTTTTAAAAATATTGTAACTGGAATTTTTTTTTTTTTTTTTTAATATATATTTTTTTAATACATTTATATTATTTTTTTTAATTTTAATTTTTTTCTATTTTTTTGGGGAGTCGCGCACCGAAAGCGTACCTTTCACGATCGGTGCGCGGATTCTAGCCGCCATTTTAGAAATGTTGTGAAGGATCCGTGTATGGTATGCGACGGGTGCGTGTTTTCTGAGATGTGCGCGATTGCTATGCGATTGGTACGCGACTTCAGCTCCCACGCATTCGCGACACATGCACATTCCTGTACGCGACGCTTGCGCGGTGACGAGTTCTGCGTGACGTCATATATGTATCGGACGCGCTGGGTGCGCGATTTCCGCAAATTTTTTATTATGTCTAAAATTAAAATTATATGTCTTTAATATACATATTAGGGCCAGACATTATCTAAGGTATGCATAAAAAAGAATATATTTTTACTTGTAATAAAGTTATATTACTTTTAAATGCAATTTCGGGAAGTCGCGTAGAGTGCGTGTTGCATGTGCGCACGGTGCGCGGATCCCATGTGACCTGAAAAAAAAAGATTTGATTGGTTCATAGCATTTCCCATTGTAACTATTGAAGGACCCCACCCATTTCAATCATTCTTCTTTGAGCTTCTTTGGAGAGACATCTCTGTGCTTAGAAGAACTCTATTTGCATCATTTTTTTTGTTGGTGTTTTTGAAATCAAAAAAGAAGATGGCTTCAGGACAACAGCCACTGGATGAGTCAGAACATTCTTCATAGGAAGAATTTCTACCAGAAAATCCACGTCCTCAAAGGCCTGTGTCGGTGGTGTGGAAGTTCTTTACCTTTCCGGAGGGGCAGAAAAAGGTCAACGCCACAAAAGTCACCTGCCGGATCTGCGAGAGAGTCTTGTCGAGAGGTAGTGCCGAGAAAAATATTCTTGCGGTACAGCCTCAATGTACAAACACCTTAAGACTATCCATCCGGTTAATCTGGCTCGGGAGGAGTGTAGGAGAGCCGAAAGAAACCCTCCACCTGCAGTTCCTTCAACCTCTGGAACTTCTACAAGTCCATCACCACCAGACATACGTCCTGAATTCGCTTTTTGAAACAGCACTGCGTGAAGTGCAACAAACTCATTTCTTTTGGAGAGCAGTCTGTGGAAGCAGTTTGTGCTGCGCAACGTAATCATCATTGCTAGACTTTTGTTTGCTTTTTTTTTGGGAATGCCAGTTAATTCCTGAAGTTTCCTGTTTTTTTCATTTTTTTTTTTTTAAAACACCCAAAAAATAACAAAGTCGTTCAGAAAAATACAAAAAAAATATAAAAGAAAAAAAAAAGTTATTTTCAGAACTAACTTCTCTGGTTAAAGAAAGAACTATATTTGTATGGTAATGTGTGAAAGTTTGGTTGAATGTATGTGTATAACTTAATTGACTGAAAGAATGCATTAGTAGTGTGTGGTGAATGTATAAGTGCACAACTATAAGGAAGTGCTGTAGCGTGACAATGTAAGCTCTTTAGCTGCACTGTGCTGTGGTACTTCCGAAGCACAGGGATGCAACATATGTACATAAATATGTTGCAACTGTATGCTTCCCTCTGCACTGCTGCAGAAACTGCAGACATACAGTGACACAGGCATCCTTGCACCATGGTGCAAGCATGTCTGTGTCGTGAAGAGATTGTTTTTGTGCAGGAAGGGACACCTTCCTGCACAAAAACAATCAGTAAAGGCATTTTCCTCTTTGAATGTATGCTGTGCAATGCAGCATACATTGAAAGAGAAAAAATGAGGAGAAATGAAAACAATTCTCCTTGTTGTGCCTTGCTACACCAACTGGAGGATGCTGCAGCATTCACACACATCTCCAGATTTATCATTTCTGATAAATCTGGAGATGTGTCTTCTTCTATGAGTGTTGTGTGGAAACACCCACAGCAACACGTATCGAACGCCCTTTCAATGCAAAGTGGTGTGTATGAAGAGGTCGTATTTAGAAGGAGAAGAAAAGCTACACAGGGTGCCTTTTCCTCTCCTTGTAAATATGAAGGAGTGTCTGGCGCCATTACTATGTTACAAAAAGTGACATATTGTTGGTACAGGATGCTTCTAAATCTGCCCCATAAGTGCTTAGGTATTGGCAGACTATTACAATAAAAACATATTGCTAGTTGATTGATAGAAAAATTGCATGAGAGTGACAGAAGGTAAGCACAGAGATATCTCTCCAAAGATGCTCAAAAAAGAATGATTGAAATAGTTGCGGTTCTTCAATAGTTACAATGTGAAATATTATGAACCAATCAAATCTTTTTATTTCAGGTCACATGGGATCCTATGACAGAGACATTCCAAAACTACATAGATATAAACTGGGTATTTTGAAGAGTGTATTAATACTTTGTAGCTTCTTGCAGGTCTGCATACATAGTATATAAAGAAATTGATTTGTACTAGGGTTAGTGACTAGGCCAATCCTTAAGTATATGACTAATAACTAGAGTAATTTCAGTACTGCAAAGAGAGTGCAAGATGAATTTATAAGTACTTAGGTTTTAGCAAAGTGATAGGATAGATACATAGGGCCCGATTCTGATGCGGGTTGGAAAAGCTTCCCGACCGAGGGCCTGATTCTGATGCGGTTAGGAAGGCCTCCTAACGGCATTTGCTCCTTCCAAATCGGATCGGGAACGTGTCTTCCCGACTGAGGGCCCAATTCTGATGCGGTTAGGAACAAATGTTCCCATTGAAGTCAATGGGAGTTCAACCAAATTGTATCTGGAAGCATCCGGATGCATCCTACTCCGCCGGTCGGACTTTCCCGATCCGAGTGGGTCGGACACCATTTCCCAACCGATTCAGTCGGGAAGCTTTTCTAACCCGCATCAGAATCGGCCCCATAGTGCTGCAAGGATGAATGGACAAGTGGTTGGGACAGACAGAAGGTTTCCTAGACTGCTTAGTTACTAACTGAATATTTAAAAGAGTGTATCAATTCTATATTGGTGATTAGAATTTTGCATACATACTGCACAGAATATTGTAGCTGTATTAGGTTTTCTGTTTAGGCCATTCCTTTGATACTTGACTAGTTAATTAAATAATATCATTGTTGTAAAGAGAATACATGCTTCCAGTAAGCACCACTGCGCTGTGTTGCAGAGAGGTGGTGTAGGCCGTGCCCCTTTTACATCTCTGTGCAACACAGTTCTGTAGTACTTACTGGACATACGTAGTGGGCTAGTTGGACTCTTAGAACCCTTAGGATTCAAGGTGACTTAATCTCCCAACATAAAAAGATTATAGGTCGTGTTTACACAGTGGTGAAGGGAGGGGATGGGGCCTGATGTGACATGTGCAAACACACCCTGTGGCGTGTTTTAAGTTGAGAATTAAGTCTCCTTTAATCCTGAAAGTCCCTGGGTCGTACTAGCCCACCATGTCCCTCTATTAAACATCATAGAGCTGCGTTGCAGAGAGGTGGTTCGAGGCCATGCCCCATTTTACACCTCTCTGCAATGCAACTCTCTGGCACTTCCTGCACATATCTGGTGGGTTAGTTGGCCCCCAGGGACACTCAGGATTCAAGGGGACTTTATCCCCTAACTTAAAAAGCCCACAGAGCATGTTTCCACACATATCAACTCAGTCCTTCCCCCCTTTCTTCACCAGTGTGCAAACACAGTCCATTGTGCGTTTTAATACTTAGTTAATCTTACCTGGACAGTAGTCGATATGAAAAAATGCTAAACATTTTTTTCAGTTGTTTTTTTATAATTTAAATTTCTGAAAATTTCATATTTAAGAATTAGGATCTGTAAAAGAAAAGAAATATAATATAATATTTTTTACAATACAACATAATTTGAACATTATATGAAATATTTTGTTTGCCTTTTTTGCTGTTGTCAGAATATATTGAATTTCACTACAAACAGTGATTTCAATGTTACTCATCACATAACAGCGGGCAAAAAAAAAAAACAATCAATAAGATTGTTTAAAAAAAAAACAAATGTGTGTAAAAAATATTTTCAATATACTCAACTATTTCTCAACATTCCATAAAAACAACATCCTCAATAACATACCATATAATACAAATCACATATATATTAAATGCTTTCTTCTAAGAAAGTGTTCTTACTTCAATTTCCTAAAGAACTGAATTAATAATTAAATGAACAATTCTTTATCATTTTCATATACTTCAAATGATGTTCTTTAAAAATATATGCTGTGAGAATGTCCAAGAAAAAGTCCTTAATTTAAATTTATACCTTTCCTCTAGGCCAAATGGTATTCCTGAAATCCTTTATACTGAAATTGTCCAATAGTAATCGTATTAATACTTTTTAACATATTCTTAATAGGCCGAATTATGTTCTTAAAACTTTGGCTTTAAAAATATTAGGTAGGAATTTGGTAATTCGCTAGGCAAACGTTGTTTAAAAACCAATTGAGCATCATTACAATATGTCCATCCTCTATTGCATTTTAAATAGACAGTGTAATGTCCAGATGCTGTAGAAGGACCATCATGGAAAATAATTGCTACTGCTACAAAAGTTCTTCCTGATATAGATAGTTGACTTGCTACAAAATGTTTAATTAAAGTTTCCAATTTTCTTCCATCAGCTGTACAACGTTGTATCATTAAAATTATATATTGTCCAAATCTTTGTATAAATAATGTTGATAACATTTCTGATTTGCATTGGCTACACTCCATGTTTTGATTGGCAGCTTTAACTAGTTTGTTGAAAGACACTGTTTTACAGTCTGGTAATGTCAAATATATAAATCTTTCAGTATCTATGTTAGAGCTACATGTAAACATACAATTTTCACATTTATGTTCTCATTTATAGTGAAGGCCAAAAAGATTTTCAATTTCTATTCCTTCATTTTCCAATACTGCAAGCATATACATTAGAAATTCCTGAGCATCTTGTTGAATATTGTGCGTAAATTGTGTAGAACCAGAACATATGTCCAAAAGATTACGAATATCAGAAACACTTTGTATTTTCCTTTTATCAGTTTTCAATTGTTCATAAATACAATGCAACAAGGAACAAAATCTTTTTTCACGATACGCCATAATTTGCTGTTGCAAACTTTCTAGAAAAAAAACAACATTGACCACTACATTAGCATAGCAGTTGATACCTGAACTATTTTCTAACTGATACCCAACAATCTCTTCAATAGTGTCCTTTTTCTTTTTGCTTGCAATCTGAACATTATCTTGATTTTTTTCCTTCTCTATAACTTCACTACAGATATTCTCATATCTGCTTTTTCGACCTACTACACACTTTTCAAATACAGGATATTCACCTAAATTGGGAGCATACGCTCTTCTTAACCGATTATACTCTTTTACAAAGTTTGCATCTGCACTAATCTTTGTCTCAACAAAATCAATCAAATACAATCCAGATAAAGTTCTGACTCGGGACAAAGCAACATATGCCATACCCTCCTTAAATACGGTACTTCCAATGTTCACCAAAGCACTGTCTACACTTAAACCTTGAGATTTATGAATAGTCACTGCATATGCCAGAGAAAGAGGAAACTGTTTTCTACGAACATATAAATCTTTAACAAGCAAAAAACAAACTGAACAACGACCAATTTGTTTTACTTCTTCAATTTGATCAAATTTGATTTTTAAAAATTCAATTCCATCTCTATTTTGATAATTAACAAAATTAACAACTTTACCCATTGCTCCATTTACTAAACCCTTTTCCACATCCAAATTACGTCGTAAAATTACCCGACAATTTACACATATATATAAATTCTTTTCTAAACCAGCAGTTTTAGATATAGATTTTTCTAAAGAATCCAATTTTGTTTTCAATTTTTCCATCAAAACAATAGTGATTCCTTCATGCTCTATTTTATCACTGGCTTCCATTTTTATTATTTGTTCGTTTTCTAGCTTCAAAAGTTGTTCATTGAATATAGAACACTCGCGCAGTGTTGGCATTAAGCAGATTATAGGTTTATTTTCTGCAATTTTTATATCTATTTTTTCAGGAACTATATTTTCATTGGGAAACAAGTTTGTAAGTAGTCGACTTTGCAAAGCTTGTTTGCCATGTTCTGTCAGTACTCCAATTCTTATATCTTGAAGAATAGTTCCATAATCAACATCATTTGCCTGTCGCATATTTGTAATGAGTTCTTTGTATTCAAAAAATGACCAAATGTTAACGTTTCCAACACTTCCCAAAGACTTTCTGGTGTCTTCATGCACAAGTGTTTTAAATACTGGTTGTCCTTTTACGGGAGTAAGTTGCAGTAGATCTCCAAAAACTATGACATGTTTTCCTCCAAATAAGACATCGTACTCTGTTTTAAGAATTTGCTGCATTCTTAAATGCACAAAAGCAAGCATTAAGTTTGAGACCATGCTTACCTCATCAATAATTAGAAGTTTCATTTTCTTTAGCACTCTTGAAACTTCATAACAAGCTTCTCCAGATAGCTTGTGATATTCCAATTTGTTTTCATGCTCTACAGGCAGCATAAGTAAACGATGCAATGTAATTCCTTTAATGTTGTGTGCTGCCAACCCAGTTGGAGCAGTTACAACACAAGACAAATGTGAATCAGTTGTTTTCTGTAGATAACTGGTCAAAACTTTAATTAAGAAACTTTTTCCTGTTCCAGCTTGACCACTGACATCCATTCGGATAGGTTGAAATGATGTGCATGTGCATTCTTTCTTTTCATGAAGAAATCCATGGTCAATCTGTTGTCTCACTTGCTGATATATTTCTTTCTGTTCAACATTTAGTTGTTCTTCCAAGTTTCCTAAGTCCATAATATCTTCTTGAGCTTGATGCATTGCTGTTTCCACTTCATTCATTGCGATTGCTGCTTCATTTTCAAGAATTGGTTGTCCTAGTGGCTCTTGACTCAGTGGAGCAGAACTTTGACTGTCTTGAGAACTGTCTCTAGCAATCTCAGCTCCAATAGTAGCTTCTTGATCAATTTCATCGTTGAACATTTTTAGATAATTTGCAAAAACTGTACATTCTATGGTATCTTTACAAGCATTGAAGGAATCTTCATAGCTCTGAAAATCTCCAAGTAATTCCAATTCTGTACGCCACGGTTTGAAGAGTTGCAAAAGTGCTAAATAGTAAAATTCCCTTTTGTCTTGAGTATCACAACTCAGTTTTCTGTGATTAATCAAATTTCCTTTCCTTTGTTTCACCAAACATCCTTCGAAACCAATAACTGCAAATTTTCCATCATTTATGTTTTCTGTAGTATTCCGTTTAAAAGTGTAGTATTGCAGCACTTCATAGAGACATATGTTCTCAAGATGATGACTTCTATTTGGATAATATGTATCCAACATGTTTGTTTTGACAATATCTGTGCTTTCCGGTTCATTTATTGCTAAATATTCGATTTCTTGTACAGATTTAAGTACTCAATTTCGCGTTGCAGCAAGACCTAGACTCACCCAAATGATTCTTCTAGATTTTGAGTATAAACTTGCAGATGATAACCGATCTGAGCATTCATACACTCCAATTTCTCGATGGGATAACATCTTCAAACTGAAACTGTATAATTTCTTACTTAGGGGCCGATTCTGATTTCGGCCGGAAGGGCACCGAACAATGGTCGGAGCCCTTCCGACCGAATCGGAACGTGCCGCTCGGATTCCTTTCCGACCGAGCCATTCCGATGGGCTCGGTCGGAAAAGAATCCGACTCGGGTTTCCCGATGGCTCACGACGGGTTCGGAGAGCCCGTCAGCCATCCGGAAATCCCTCTGTACTCCCCCGGCTGCCTCTTTGCGACCGAGGGAGTTTGATGGCAGTTTTTCACTGCCTTTTCGTGCCGGTCTTTCCGGCACGAAAAGGCAGTCAGTCACTGTCTTTGGGGGCCCCCAGTGGGACCCCCATGGGTGCAAGGTCACCGAATGGCGGCCTGGAGGCACCTATGGTGCCCCTCTGTTGAACCCTGCACCCGGTGGCAGGCACCTTGGGGTGCCGGCCACAGGGTGCAGGGTTGAACTGCACCCCTGCTTTCTCCAATGCCAGCATGCATTCCGTCCGGAATGCATGCTCCCATTGTGGGAGATACGAGTGCGACCGAACAGGGTTCGGTCGCATCGTACTGCCTGGGCCATAACCGACGACAGCAGGTCGGTCGGTTACGGCTCCGGACCGATGTCGGACGGACCTGAGTCCGTCCGACATCGGAATCGGCCCCTAAGACTCTTCTCGTGAGAAATTTCTTCCCACATTTCTTTTAACTCCGTCTTTTCAGATTTTGTTATATAAGATGTCACATACCGGGCAACAGCAATGGAATTATCCGCAACATACTGAATATCCATATTAGCATTCCACATTGAGAGAATAACTGGATTATAATCATTGATATATTTTGATTCTTCACTTCTTCTCAAATTGTATGTATTTTTGGGAGATTTTCTAGTGATGGTATGTCTGATAGCTGACATAAAACTGTTTACTCTTCCTTTGGATATTACAGGATGTGGAAATCCAAAACGACATTTGGTGTAAAACTTTTCCTTAGACTTGTACTTTCGTCGACAGTATTTTCCACATCGATGACTTTGGAATCGTAACACTTGTTGCCTTAAAGTGTTTTCATCTGTTCTTTTTGGTATAGCACATGTCGCATATTCTTCAATAAAAGACAAAACAGTGTCATCCGAATCAGTTCCGAATTTAGGTGCATTCTTAATCCATAACAGCATATGTATATGAGGAGCACCTCTAGCTTGATACTCCTTTCTCCCAAAAAAATCTACAACTTCTCCAAGAGGAGGATTCTTTTTATTGCAGATAAAAGACATCATAGCTTCAAACCTATGATTGAAATATCTGCATACATTAACAGGATCCAAAGAGCACAATTCTCCAGGTGTCTTGTATTCAATATTTTTTAGATTTGAATTTGCCTCTCGAAGAAATTCAAGTAAATCATCCCAAGCGTATTCAGCAGAGCTTAGGGTAAGAAACCACGTAGGAGTTCCTAAGTTCCTTAGCATACATTTAAGTTCTCCATGACGATGATACCAATATTCATTAGTACCACACTGACATGCCATCAAATTAATCAGCTGAGATTCTAAATGATCGTCTCTCTGATGTACTTTATCCATAAATTCCTTTGCTGAAACATTTTGAAGATTTACTCCTGTTTTCAATATGTGGTTGACTGCATATGAAAGTCCAGACAAGCCACTCTCAAACAAAAGATGAAATATATAAGGGATACATTGTTGAAATCTTGAATCTTCTGCATACAATCTTGTTGTTCGATATTCAGATGCAGGAATCTGCACTGATCGTTCATCATATCGTCCACCTTTTCCAGTTGGAAACAACTGCGGAAAACAACGAGCTTCCAAACTTTTCTCCCATACACTCATGGGAGTACCCTTTGCTTTTTTCATTTGGAATAATTCAATAGTATTCCCCATCACTTCTTTCGAATGAAGTGGATGTACACTATAATGTTCATAGATTTCTTCACTTTTGGACATGTCCACTTTTTCAATTTGACCAGTTGACGTTTCAGTATCATCTCCTAAAAGTATTTCTTCTTCTTCCACAGACACATTTTTGTAGTAATCATTGTTTTTTATCAGTTATAATGTTGCCTTTTGCACTTTCCTAACATCCACTAATTCTTGCCAGATTTTCTTACTCTTAGGGCCGATTCCGATCTCGGCCGGTAGGGCTCCGAATCGGATTCGGCTGAACCGGATCCGATTCGGAGCCCTATTTCCCGACCGATCCGTATGCGCGTCCGGACGAGCGAGTACGATGCAAAATCGCTGACCGACTCGTTCGGGCGTCCCAACCGCTCCGACCGACTCGTTCCCGGGTCGAACCGCACCGACCGACTCGCCCGGACACGACTCGCACCGCGCAATGGAGACGTTCCCCGGCCGGGTAAGTACGATGCGCGCCGCGAGCAGTCCGACCGACACGTGCCGTCCGGCTCAAAAGAGCAGTCGGAGCCGTACTTTGGGGGTCCGTGTCGGACCCCCCTGTATGCGTAGCCGTGCGAGTCGCACACAGGGGGGACCCATGTGTCCCCCCTACCTGTGCATGTACGGCGCGAGTCGCTTCGCCGCGTACCCGCTGTAGGGGGCGCCCTTGTTCGCCTTGCACCCATTCAGGCAATGGGAGCCCGCGTACGCGTTGTACGACCGGCTCCCATTGACTTCAATGGGAGTCCGACCTACTCGAGTACGATAGCATACGGACGCATCGTACTCGTTTGGTCGGGCTGCACGGGTCCGATTCGGTCGGAAATCTCTCCGGGTCCAGCTCGGTCGGATAGATTTCCGGCCCGAATCGGAATCGGCCCCTTAGTAGGAACACCATTAACTGGAATAAGTAGTGGCTCACTTTCTACATTCTCTACACCAATAGTTTCAATATTTTTCTTTAAATCTAGAGGTAAATATACAACTCTTCCTTTTAATCCTCTCTGCAAATCTGTAGGAGGCAATTTACCTGTTTTAGGCTCCATACGAAAAATAGCTTGAAATGGGTGCACACATTGAATCAGAATATACTCATACGTATTTAAATCTATCAGTTCTGGGGGAATAGTTACCAACTCTAGATTATTATGGACAGCTCTAGCGGGCATTTTATTCTCGTCTAATTTGTTATAACAATATTTACAAATACGCTAATCAGAACCCAAATCAAAACAATTCTCTACGAACAAATAAGTTGCAAATTCCTTCCACTTATCATTATTTTGTCTTTCACTTTTTAAATACAGATCAACAGTCCTAGTCTGATTTTTATAGTGAGTTCGCCGGCAACAAATACAAGAATAATTTGGCCTTTCACCTGAATTCACCTTAAACTTTGTAATTTGTTCTTCAAATTTTTTTGTAGTAGTATGTTGCACATTCTCCTCAACATTTTCCTCTATTAATGTGTCATTTTCTGCACTCTTGTCCAGGAGCAAAGTAACAAAACTAAATTTCATCAGAAACCTTCTTCACATCTGATACTGACCCACGCAAAACAGCACTGTTCAACTCATTTAACATTAGTGCTGGACTTTTTGCGTAATACAATCTTCTGACTAACTTCCGCATTTGAGAATGATGTACTACTAACATCCTAAAATGATGAAAAACACTTTGACATACTTTTCTAGAAAGACAAGCCAGAGAATGACCTTGCAAACCAGTATATTTTCTCACTCTGCAAGGATCTAGTCCTTGCAACATCTTAATCTTTTGTTTAACACTTTTTTTACTATATTCTCGTAAGAAATTGCGTAAAATATCAATAGATTCCTGTCGTATACTACAAATACTACTGCAATCCCAAGTATACACTGGGGCTTTAGGACGTCTCCCTAGAACTACATCAGCTATCACTTCTTCTACATTTCTGGGAACCATCTTCTCTTTGTCAATTGGACAACCATTTCTAACCTCATAAGCTCGACCACTGGTATCAACTGCATGCAATAATTTATTGGTCTGAAAATAACTCTCTTCATTAAAGAAGGGCTCTGAACTTGAACTGTGTTTCCATTCACCCAAAAAAATCTCACAAAAATTTGTTCTGTTAATTACTCTTTTCTTCTTACTTTTGGCCTTCATAAAATGGATTGGTTTATCTAGTGATCGAATTCTGTTGAAAACTAAAATGAATAATTTCCTTTTGAATTCAAAAGCCTTTTGAACTAGAATTTCAATATGCTTCTTCTTTTTATAAAATAGTGCTCTTTTTATATTTCCTCACATCTTTCAACAAATTAAGAACAACTCTATTATAAAAATATCTTTTTCTGATTTCTTTATACTGACTCTGCCTTCTTTTACCATACATTGTGTCTTTTGAATGTAAATTCCCATTTTTTCTATTGTTTTTATTCATATTCTTTTTTCTGGTCGAAGCATTTTTTGTATTTTCCACAATCTGCACACTGTTTCTAGGCTTTGAAAGTTTTTTAATAAATTGTTTCGTTCTCTTACCGGAAGACTTATTGTTTTTCCCCACATGTTGTTGGTCATCCAATACTTGTTGTTGATTTTTCTTCAAATAATAGTCCTTTTTCATCCTTTTCTCTTTTCTGTTTTTTTAGGCATGATAACTTTATTTTAATGATGATAAACAATATCTGTAAAAAATAAATATATATACATTTATTTTAATAAATCTATAAATTATACTTTTCTATTACTAAGCAAACACATTGTATATAAAAACTATTTAAGCACTTTCTTTTGTAATCACTAATTGAAATTGTAATTGAAGGTGTGAAAGACAAGTGTGTAGGTGGTTAGAGGACTGCATGTGTAATGGACAAGGGTTTGTACCAGTGCATGTGTTAAGGCCTGGGTCACTGCATGAGTACTTGGGTAATAACTGAATGATTAGAGTACTGCAAGGAGAGTGCCTGGATGAATTTATAAGTGTTTGGGTTATGACGTAGTGAATGGATTAGTACATGATGCCGGATGGCTGGTTGGAGGAGTGCATGGGGAGTGAGAGGGTGATTGCTGGAGTGTATAGGTACTACCTGAGTAATTGTAGGTGTGAAAGACAAGTGTGTAGGTGGTTAGAGGACTGCATGTGTAATGGACAAGGGTTTGTAGTAGTGCATGTGTTAAGGCCTGGGTCACTGCATGACTACTTGGGTACTGACTCAATGATTACAGTACTGCAAGGAGAGTGCCTGGGTGAATTTATAAGTGTTTGGGTTTTGACGCAGTGAATGGATTAGTACATGGTGCTGGATGGCTGATTGGAGAAGTGCAATTACAAAGACTCACTAGTTTGGAAGGGGTTAGGTGACTGCATACATTCTACACATTTCACTACAGCACTGCTAGTATGAATGCCTGAATCATTCTATGAATCCATAAGCAGTGACTGAGTTCTAATACTACTAAAACTTGACAACAGGATAGGTTTTTAAGCAGTTATGTGTTAGCAAAAAGATGAAGTAACCACATCCTTCTGTCAGAATGGTTGCACAAGTGGACACAGACTCACAGTGTGATTCTAGACAAGCAAAACTATTCCCTGGACTTTAGCAGAAGAGACTCACTAGTCTGGAAGGGGTTAGGTGACTGCATACATTCTACACATTTCACAACAGCACTGCTAGTGTCAATGCCTGAACTCATTCTGCGAATGCATAAGCAGTGACTGGGTTCTAATACTACTAAAACTTGACAACAGGATAGGTTTTTAAGCAGGTATGTGTCAGGAAAGAGATGAAGTAACCACATGCTTCTGTCACAATGGTTGCACAAGTGGACACAGACTCACAGTGTGATTTTAGACAAGCAAGACTATTCCCTGGACTTTAGCAGAAGAGATTCACTAGTCTGGAAAGGGTTAGGTGACTCCATATATTCTACACATTTCACAACAGCACTGCTAGTCTCAATGCCTGAATCATTCTGTGAATGCATAAGCAGTGACTGGGTTCTAATACTACTAAAACTTGACAACAGGATAGGTTTTTAAGCACTTATGTGTCAGGAAAGAGATGAAGTAACCACATGCTTCTGTCACAATGGTTACACAAGTGGACACAGACTCACAGTGTGATTTTAGACAAGCAAGACTATTCCCTGGACTTTAGCAGAAGAGACTCACTAGTCTGGAAGGGGTTAGGTGACTCCATATATTCTACACATTTCACTACAGCACTGCTAGTCTGAATGCCTGAATCATTCAGCGAATGCATAAGCAGTGACTGGGTTCTAATACTACTAAAACTTGACAACAGGATAGGTTTTTAAGCACTTATGTGTCAGGAAAGAGATGAAGTAACCACATGCTTCTGTCAGAATTCTTGCACAAGTGGACTCACAGTGTGATTCTAGACAAGCAAGACTATTCCCTGGACTTTAGCAGAAGAGACTCACTAGTCTGGAAGCGGTTAGGTAACTGCATACATTCTACACATTTCACAACAGCACTGCTAGTGTCAATGCCTGAACTCATTCTGCGAATGCATAAGCAGTGACTGGGTTCTAATACTACTGAAACTTGACAACAGGTTAGGTTTTTAAGCAGTTATGTGTCAGCAAAGACATGAAGTAACCACATGCTTCTGTCAGAATGGTTGCACAAGTGCACACAGACTCACAGTGTGATTCTAGACAAGCAAGACTATTCCCTGGACTTTAACAAAAGAGACACACTAGTCTGGAAGGGGTTAGGTGACTGCATACATTCTACACATTTCACAACAGCACTGCTAGTGTCAATGCCTGAATCATTCTGCGAATCCAAAAGCAGTGACTGGGTTGTAATACTACTGTAACTTGACAAGAGAATAGGTTTTTAAGCAGTTATGTGTCAGCAAAGACATGAATTAACCACATGCTTCTGTCACAATGGTTGCACAAGTGGACACAGACTCACAGTGTGATTCTAGACAAGCAAGACTATTCCCTGGACTTTAGCAGAAGAGACGCACTAGTATGGAAGGGGTTAGGTGACTGCATACATTCTACACATTTCACAACAGCACTGCTAGTGTCAATGCCTGAATCCTTCTGCGAATCCATAAGCAGTGACTGGGTTCTAATACTACTGAAACTTAACAACAGGATTGGTTTTTAAGCACTTATGTGTCAGCAAAGACATGAAGTAACCCCATGCTTCTGTCACAATGGTTGCACAAATGCACACAGACTCACAGTGTGATTCTAGACAAGCAAGACTATTCCCTGGACTTTAGCAGAAGAGACGCACTAGTCTGGAAGGGGTTAGGTGACTGCATACATTCTACACATTTCACAACAGCACTGCTAGTGTCAATGCCTGAATCATTCTGCGAATCCATAAGCAGTGACTGAGTTCTAATACTACTGAAACTTGACAACAGGATAGATTTGTAAGCAGTTATGTATCAGCAAAGACATGAATTAACCACATGCTTCTGTCAGAATGGTTGCACAAGTGCACACAGACTCACAGTGTGATTCTAGACAAGCAAGACTATTCCCTGGACTTTAGCAAAAGAGACGCACTAGTCTGGAAGGGGTTAGGTGACTGCATACATTCTACACATTTCACAACAGCACTGCTAGTGTCAATGCCTGAATCATTCTGCGAATCCATAAGCAGTGACTGGGTTGTAATACTACTGTAACTTGACAAGAGAATAGTTTTTAAGCAGTTATGTGTCAGCAAAGACATGAATTAACCACATGCTTCTGTCACAATGGTTGCACAAATGCACACAGACTCACAGTGTGATTCTAGACAAGCAAGACTATTCCCTGGATATTAGCAGGAGAAACACAGTAGTATAGTTAAAAACAAAGGCACCACATACAATACCTCACAAATTAATAACTCACCTTTCAAATTGATTTGTAGATTAAGAAGTATCTGAATCACACACCAGATTTTCTCATGCACACAATGTCTGTAGTGTACTTCTCTTAGCAAAACCAAAAAATGGCAAACTTTCCCTCTCATTCTGCACACATATACACGTAAATATCAAATCACATTGCTTCCCACATTAATTCAAAAGCTAACACACATTTCTATTGGTTACACATTTCAACCCTTTCCAATTGACATAACTTTCAACCCTACCCCCATTCTGCTTAATGCCTGTTACCATAGTAACAGTTCAAGGAACACTCAACTGAACACACAGGTCACAAGTTCAGCACACAATCTTGCAAAATCAAACAGCAAGTGTGCTTGGCTTCTCAAAATATCAGCTAATCCTATCTAATGTTCCTTTCAAACAGTTTTTACTAACCAATAAGAAACATGCTTTTAAAACACAGAAACATGCACCCTATTTTTCAGTCTATAATGTTCTCAAACAGCCAATCATTTCTCTTCTTTTATTAAAACTGCATATTATCCACCATTTTAGAAAAATCTTAGTTTTCAAACTTCCCATTTCACATTCAGACATCTTCTAAGTGCATCCAGACCTCCCTTCAAGATGCTTAGAGTGTGGATTGTGGGACACAGCTTTATTTTCTGGAGCAAAAGGTATGCTGAAAGCAGAGGTATTGACAAAGATTTAGCTTTGCCAAATATAGACATTAAATGGATTGGACAGAGAGGATTAAAGTGGCACCAATTGATGCCATTGGTTAAATCCTTTTTGCATCTCCAACACCCTGACCTCATAATTGTGCACTGTGGTGGCAATGAACTAGGCACTTTGACTGGGGTAGGTGTGGAAATGCTTATGAAGGACACCTTTGTAGAATTGATGTCACTTTTTCCCCAAACTGCCTTTGTCTATTCTAACATATGCCAAAGACAGAAATGGAACTGGTCCAATCAATTTTGTCCACAGATTGAGAAAGCTAGGAAACATGTCAATAAAGATGTTTCTGCTTATCTCAGAGATTATAGGATGGGGTCCATTTACAACAACAATCTGCGTTTTAATATGGATGGCATCTATAGGAGAGATGGAGTACATTTTACAGATGAGGGTAACAGAGTCTTTCTCAACAACTTTAGACTCTGCATAGGTACTTACTTGTAGGTACCAAAATCTCTCAATAAACACAAGGGCTCTTTTTAGAGCCACCCAAGAAATAAACATATAAGCTTGATGTATATTTAAAAAATATATATATTTTTTTGTTTGGAGTCGCGCACCCAACGCGTTCACACCAGGGGGCCGCGCTGGGAGTCGCGCACCCAACACGTTCACACCAGGGGGCCGCGCTGAGCACCGCGCTGGAGTCGCGACTCCCAATTTTCCGTAAAAATGTTTTTAGCTCCTACCACTAATTTATATTCTCCCCGGGGACCCCATCCCCCGGGGCCTATACATAATGATGGAGACCGTGGGGGGAGCCCCAATGCCCCCATGGTCCCGCCGGCTCCCCGCGTCCTTCGGGAGCCGGCATTGCTTTTCCACATGGGGAGCTGCTGACGTGCAGCTCCCCGTGTGGAAAAGCCATCTGGTTTGCATTTTGAAAGAGAGAGCAGGTTTCCTGCTCTCTCTTTCAAAATCCAAACCAAGTTTGCAATGTCATTGCAAACAGCAGTGTCCCGAGGGTGGGCACCCCGGGACACTGCAGGAGCCGGCCCTGGGGGGTGGCGGTCCCGAGGGCCATCATTGGCTCCAGGAGGGGTCCCACAAGGACCCCCTGAGCAGAAAAAAGCATTTTTTTTTTTAAATCGGTGGGATGCGCTTAGGGTGCGTGGATCCCGCCGAGAAAAAAAAAAGAAACAAGTGCTCAAAACGCACAAAGGGGGCAGGGTAGAAACACTCTGACCCCCTAGGTCTGCTCAGGGGGTCCCACAAGGACCCCCTGGGCAGAAAAAAGCATTTTTTATTTTTTAAAAATCGGCGGGATGCGCGGATCCCGCCGAGAAAAAAAAAAAACGAACTGCGGTCTCCCGCGCTTCGTTGTTAATTGGCCCCCAGGTGGGCCAAGTCCCGGGGGCATGCGGGGGTTTATTTATAATATGTGGGGGGCCTCTAAGGCCCCCCCAAGCCCCGGGGACTGCCACCCCCCGGGGCTTTAAAAAAAATGGTGCGGGAGGGCTGTCGGCCCTCCCGCAGCCCCGGGGACCGCCACCCCGGGGCTTCTTTTTAATAATTAATAGTACCTGTGTGGGGGCTCAAGCCCCCACATGCCCGGGGACCGCCACCTCCCGGGGCACTAACAAAATAAATGTGGGGGTCCGTTTCGGACCCCGAAGCCCAGGGACCACCACCTCCCCGGGCTGTGCACAGGATGGGAGGGGGCTGCGCGGCCCCCTCCTGGAGCCTGTGGTGGCCCTGAGGACCGCCACCCCCAGGGCCGGCTCCTGCAGTGTCCCGGGTGCCTACCCCGGGACACTGCTGTTTGCAATGGCAGGACGGGAGCCTCGCGGCTCCCGTCCTGTCATTGCAAACTGCTTTGCTTCATTGAAGCGAGAGCAGGGAAACCTGCTCTCGCTTCAATGAAGCAAAGCAGAATTGCTTTTCCATAAGGGGAGCTGCATGTCAGCAGCTCCCCTTATGGAAAAACAATGCCGGCTCCCGCAGGACGCGGGGAGCCGGCGGGACCGTGCGGGAATTGGGGACCCCCCCACGGTCCCCAACTATTGGCCAGGCCCCGGGAGATGGGGTCCCCAGGGCTATTAGTGGCCTGGGAGGGGGGGGCACGCAGCCCTCCTCCCCAAAAATAAAAACATTTGAAAAAAAAAAAAAAAAAGTTAAGGCCGGCACCGGGGGATGGGGTCCCCGGGGCCTTAAATGGCCTGAGGAGGGGGGCCACACAGCCCCCCTCCAAAGATTTTAATTATAAAAAAAATTTAAAAGACCGGCATCGTGCCGGAGGCCCCGCCCCCTCTCTGCAGCAGTCTGCAAACGCGCCCACTGGCGCGTTTGCAGATGGAGAACGAATTCCCCTTGAATACTGGGGGTCCCTGGGGGCCAACTAGCCCACCAGGAACCTCCTGTATGCGCCAGGGGGCTGTGTTGCAGAGAGGTGTACAGAGGCCACGCCACTTTTTACACCTCTCTGCAACTCAGCTCTGTGGCGCTTTTTGGAGGTACATGGTGGGCAAGTTGGACTCCAGGGACCCTCAGGATTCAAGGGGACTTAATCCCCCAACTTAAAACGCGCCACGGGGCGCGTTTGCACAGTGGTGAAGGGAGGGGGCGGGGCTTCAGGTGACATGTGTGCAAACAGGCCCCGTGGCGCGTTTTAAGATGGGGAATTAAATTCTCTTTAATCCTGAGGGTCCCTGGGGGCCAACTAGCCCACCAGGTACCTCCAGTAAGCACCACGCCACAAACCTATGGTTTTGTCAGTGAATTTGTAAGGTTTTTTAAATGCTAATTTCTAACTATAACGTGCCTGAAACCTATGGTTTTTTCAGTGAATATATATATATAATATATATATATATTCACTGAAAAAACCATAGGTTTTAGGGACAGTTATAGTTAGTTGGACATTGCACTCGTACAAAACCCGTGAAATTCCCCCGTTATAGTTAGTTCAGGTAACTATAACTCGCGCCCCGCAATGCACTGCTGATGACGTCACATATTACATCACTCATGACATGGTCAGTGACATCACTGATGACATCACTGATGACATCTCAAATGATATCACTGATGACATCATCCATGTGATAATTTGATGCATCTTCTCACACCCTAATATAACTTTTGATACACCCACTGTAAATTACAGACTGCCATTGTCAAAACCATAGACACTCCAACACCAATTACTATATACACACTCACTGATTCTTAGGTCTACACACACACATCTACTCACTCACCCGTACAGTCACTCATACTTATAGTCACTCAGTACAGGACTATTATATGCACTCATACACCTATATAAACACTCACACACCGCCACTCATCCATAGAGGTACTCACACACCTAGTCAGTCATGCAAAAAATTAAGCACACACCCATTAACTCACCTATACAGTTATACACACACCAACTCACTTACTCATACAAATACTAGCACATTCTTCAGTGATGTCATCAGTGATGTCACTGACCATGTCATGAGTGATGTAATATGTGACGTCATCAGCAGTGCATTGCGGGGGCGCGAGTTATAGTTACCTGAACTAACTATAACGTGGGAATTTCACGGGTTTTGTACGAGTGCAATGTCCAACTAACTATAACTGTCCCTAAAACCTATGGTTTTTTCAGTGAATTTCAAAGGTTTTTTAAATGCTAATTTCTAACTATAACGTGTCTGATCTGAAACCTATGGTTTTTTCAGTGAATTTCAAAGGTTTTTTAAATGCTAATTTCTAACTATAACGTGCCTGAAACCTATGGTTTTTTAAGTGAATTTCAAAGGTTTTTTAAATGCTAATTTCTAACAATAACATGCCCCGCCCCTCCCTTCACCACTGTTTAAACGCGCCCCGTGGTGCGTTTTAAGTTGGGGCATTAAGTTCCCTTGAATAATGAGGGTCCCTGGGGTCCAACTAGCCCACCCTGTACCTCCAGTATGTGCCAGGGAGCGGCGTTGCAGAGAGGTGTTCAGAGGCCATGCCCCTTTTTACACCTCTCTGCAACGCAGCTCTGTGGCGCTTTCTGGATGTACCTGGTGGGCTAGTTGGCCCCCAGGGACCCTCAGGATTGAAGGGGATTTAATTCCCCATCTTAAAATGCACCACAGGGCCTGTTTGCACAGATGTCTCCTGAAGCCCCGCCCCGTCCCTTCACCACTGTGCAAACGCGCCCGTGGCGCGTTTTAAGTTGGGGGATTAACTACCCTTGAATCCTGAGGGTCCCTGGAGTCCAACTAGCCCACCATGTACCTCCAAAAGCGCCACAGAGCTGCATTGCAGAGAGGTGTAAAAGGGGCGTGGCCTCTGAACACCTCTCTGCAACGCAGCTCCCTGGCTCATACTGGAGGTTCCTGGTGGGCTAGTTGGCCCCCAGGGACCCCCAGTATTCAAGGGGAATTACTTCCAGTTCTTACAACGCGCCAGGGGCCGCGTTTGCAGAGTGCTGCAGGGAGGGGGCGGGGCCTCCCGGCACAATGCCGGTCTTTTTTTTTTTCCTCTATTTTTTTTTTTATGGGAGGGTGGCTGCGTGGCCCCCCTTCCCTCGTCCACTTTTGTCCCCGGGGACCCCATCCCCCGGGGCCTGAGGATTTCCTCTTTATTTTTTTAAACAGGAAGGGGGCCGCGTGGCCTCCCTTCCAATGGCCTCTATTTGCCCCGGGGACCCCATCCCCTGGGGCATGCCCTCTTTTTTTTAATTTCAAAATATTTGGAAGGGGGTTTGCGTGGCCCCCCTCCTCAGGCCATTTAAGGCCCCGTCCCCCGGGGCCGGCCTTTTTGTCCTTTTTTTTTTTTTTTTTTTTAATAAATAGAATTTTTGTGAGGTTTTAGGGACAGTTATAGTTAGTTGGACATTGCACTCGTACAAAACCCATAAAATTCCCCCGTTAACTTGCGCCCCCGCAATGCACTGCTGATGACGTCACATATTACATCACTCATGACATGGTCAGTGACATCACTGATGACATCACTGATGACATCTCAAATGACATCACTGATGACATCATCCAGTGACTGTGTGTTTCTGTAAAGTTTAAATATTTTTAATATATATAGGGAAAGGCGTATTGAAGAATGAGTGGGTGTATAAGTGTCTGTATGGATGATTTAGTAGGTGCGTGACTAACTCTATAAGTGAGTGATTAAACGTATCTTACTGAATGCATGGGTTAGTGACTAAACTGGGTGAATGTCTGTATCCGTCTGTCTGTTGCTGTGTAAGTGGCTGCATGGGTTTGTGAATAGCTACATGAGTGTCTATATGAGTTATTGATTGGTTGTCTGAGTATCTGTATGGGTGCCTGAGTGTTTGTGTGGGTGGGGTGTGTGCGACTCTGTGCATAGATGTGTGAGTGGGTGATTCACTGGGTGGATGGTTTCAAGAGTGCATCTGTGATGGACTGAATGGGTGGGTGAGTGTGTGTATGGGTGTGTTAGTGAGTGAATGTATATCTCAATGGTACAAGTGTGAGTAACTACATATGTGAAAGGCAGTATATATGTGTGTTGGAGTATATAAATGGCTATAAGCGAGAGTGTGTGACTGTGTTAGTGACTGTATGGATGAGTGTGTGCTTGTATCAGTGATTGTATAAGAGTGTAAGAATGTGCTAGTATTTGTATGAGTAAGTGAGCTGGTGTGTGTATAACTGTATAGGTGAGTAAATGGCAGTGTGTTTAATTATTTGCATGACTGACTAGGTGTGTGAGTACCTCTATGGATGAGTGGCGGTGTTTGAGTGTCTATATAGGAGTATGAGTGCATATGATAGTCCTGTACTGAGTGACCGTAAGTATGAGTGACTGTACGGGTGAGTGAGTGGATGTGTGTGTAGACCTAAGAATCAGTGAGTGGGTATGTAGTTTTTGGTGTTGGAGTGTCTATGGTTTTGCGAATGGCAGTCTGTAATTTAGAGTGGGTGTATCAAAGGTTATATTAGGGTGTGAGGAGGTGCATCAGATTACCACGTGGATGATGTCATCAGTGATGTCATCAGTGATGTCATTTGAGATGTCATCAGTGATGTCATCAGTGATGTCACTGACCATGTCATGAGTGATGTAATATGTGACGTCATCAGCAGTGCATTGCGGGAGCGCGAGTTATAGTTAGCTGAACTAACTAACTATAACTAATTAGTGAATATAGAGATCGGAATACAGCGGCCATTAGCAGATGCGGTCAAAGGTTGAGGAGACGCGCTGTATCCGGAGAAAAACCGAGTGAGTCTCGTGAAGGCGCTCCGGCGAGGGACAAGATGGCAGCTGAATTTATGAGGAGCGCCCGATCACTGACGAGCCGAGAGCGGCGCTAGCGGATGAGCGCTGGGAGGCCTGGCTGTGCTCGGCGCCGCAGTTAATTCATGTGGAGATGCGGTGTGGTGACAGCGGGAGTGCCGACCGAGCTGCCGATCGCACTGAAGTAGAGACGCGAGCGAAGGTCCATAGAAGAATGCTGGGGTCTCAAGAAGCTGCCTCTCCCTGAAGCGGACCGGTAAGCCAGATCTGACTCCAGAAGGTGGCGGCGCTGGATCCCAATGGAGCTCATCGCCCTGGAATGCCCTGAAACTAATCCAGGGACAAGTAAAGGCAAGATCGGAGGACAGTGTGCGAGCTCCCCCCCCCCCAGCCATATTGCTGAGAAATGTGGCATATTCTGAATGGTGTCCATTTAAGCAGGGTCAATCCTGGACATTTGGGGCTTGCCTAATCCTAAGATTGCCGCCATCAGGGACAACTAACAGGTAGAGCTGCTCCCTGACGAATCCCTGAGTAATATAACAGGCAATCAACTGAGCAGATAACAGGAGGATCCCTGAAAGGCACAGTAATTGGATGAGCTCTATCCTGAACAGACCCCCTAAAGACATGCGGACCCTGGCGCTCTGATACCTTCGGGTCTAGCCAGCGCTATATAAAACTCTTTACATAAATAAAATAACTATAACGGGGGAATTTCTCAGGTTTTGTACGAGTGAAATCTCCAACTAACTATAACTGTCCCTAAAACCTATGGTTTTTTCAGTGAATTTGTAAGGTTTTTTAAATGCTAATTTCTAACTATAACGTGCCTGAAACCTATGGTTTTTTCAGCGAATTTCAAAGGTTTTTAAATGCTAATTCCTAACTATAACATGTCTGAAACCTATGGTTTTTTTCAGTGAATTTCAAATGTTTTGTAAATGACAATTTTTAAATGTATTAATTGTTATATTTATTTTTTTGATACTGATTTACTACATTTTTTTAAACTATTTATTTTTAGATATTTTATTTTTTAAATTACATTGTAATTACATTATACATTACATTACAAAATATACTTTCTCAGAATGATTTACTTTAGTTTAAATACTTTGCAAATAGGCAATAGACTTTTAAGTACAGTAGTTACAGTTGTTGCAATGGGCAACACAATTTCAAACACAATGCAACATTGAGCTCAATGTGAATTTCTAGTTAAATGCAATTAGTTACTTTATGGATTACTTTTTCTAACCACAGGACTGGATCCTATATTCAGTCCTGGGACATCTCCTGTAAACAGTTGAGTAAAAGCGTTTTGGTTACAGTAGTGATTTTAAGGAATATTATTGTATTTTAAAAGTTGACAGAAACTTTTTCACATAGAATCACCAATGTTATCCTATGGGAGGAAATTCACTTAGCAGGTAAGTAGTGTTATCGTTACTTTTCTTACTCAGTGGTGGATCCTGGATCCAGCACTGGTGCATCTCCTGTAAACAGTTGAAAGAATGCGTTTAAGTCATACAGGCGATTTTTTAGGAATATTTGTAGTTTGTGAAAATCGACACTTTGAAACTTTTCTGCTGAAAACCAGACAATGGATTCCTATGGAAGGAAATACAAGTTACTAGTAAGTACGGTTAGAATTACTTTTCAGGATCAGTACTGGGCTCAAAGATGCAGCACTGAGGTCTCTCCTGATAACAGGTGAGTAAATCGGAATTCGTAGTTCTGCTGATTTTAGAGGAATATTTGTAAGTTTCAAAAATCGACACTTAGAAACTTTTTCAGCAAAAAGCAGGCAATGATATCCTATGGATGGAAATTCAAGTTACTGGTAAGTACGGTTAAAATTACTTTTCAGGATTAGTACTGGGCTCAAAGATGCAGCACTGTGGTCTCTCCTGATAACAGGTGAGTAAATCGGAATTCGTAGTTCGGTTGATTTTAGAGGAATATTATAAAGTTCCAAAACTCCACACTTAGAAGAATTTTCAAGTGAAACCAGTCAATGTTAGCCTATGGAAGGAAATTCAAGTTACTGGTAAGTATGGTTAAAATTACTTTTCAGGATCAGTACTGGGCTGAAAGATGCAGCACTGAGGTCTCTCCTGATAACAGGTGAGTAAATTGGAATTCGTAGTTCAGCTGATTTTAGAGGAATATTATAAAGTTCCAAAACTCCACACTTCGAAGAATTTCCAAGTGAAACCAGTCAATGTTAGCCTATGGAAGGAAATTCAAGTTACTGTTAAGTACGGTTAGAATTACTTTTCAGGATCAGTACTGAGCTCAAAGATGCAGCACTGAGGTCTCTCCTGATAAACGGTGAGTAAATCGGAATTCGTAGTTCTGCTGATTTTAGAGGAATATTTGTAAGTTTCAAAAATCGACACAGAAACTTTTTCAGCAAAAAGCAGGCAATGATATCCTATGGAAGGAAATTCAAGTTACTGGTAAGTACGGTTAAAATTACTTTTCAGGATCAGTACTGGGCTCAAAGATGCAGCACTGTGGTCTCTCCTGATAACAGGTGAGTAAATCGGAATTTGTATTTCGGCTGATTTTAGAGGATTATTTGCACAATGGTGAAGGAAGGGGTGGGGCCTGAGGTGACATGTCTGCAAACACGCCCTGTGGCGCGTTTTAAGTTGGACAATTAATTCCTCCTCAATCCCGAGGGTCCCTAGGGGCCAACTAGCCCACCAGATACCTCCAGTATGCGCCAGAGAGCTGCGTTGCAGAGAGGTGTTCAGAGGCCACGCCCCTTTTTTACAACACTGTGCAACGTAGCTCCGTGGCGCTTACTGGAGGTACCTGGTGGGCTAGTTGACCCCAGGCCTCAGGATTGAGGGGATTTAATTCCCTATCTTAAAACGCGCCACGGGCCTGTTTGCACACATGTCACCTCAGGCCCCGCCCCTCCCTTCACCACTGTGCAAACGCGCCCAGTGGCGCGTTTTAAGTCGGGGGATTAACTCCCCTTGAATCCTGAGGGTCCCTGGGGTGCAACTAGCCCACCAGCTACCTCCATTAAGCGCCACAGAGCTGCGTTGCAGGAGAGGTGTAAAGAGGGCGTGGCCTCAGAACACCTCTCTGCAACGCAGCCCCTGGGCATACTGGAGGTTCCTGGTGGGCTAGTTGGCCCCCAGGGACCCCCAGTATTCAAGGGGAATTGTTCCCTCTCTGCAAACGCGCCGGGGCGCGTTTGCAGAGTGCTGACAAGGAGGGGCGTGGCCTCCAGCGCAATGCCAGAATTTTTTTTTTAAAAGGGGGCTGTGTGGCCCCCTTCTTTTTAATTATTTTGGGCCCTGGGGACCCCATCCCCCAGGGCCTGACACCCATTTTTTTTTTTTTTTTAAATGGGAACGGGAAGGGGACCGCGTGGGCCCCCCTCCAGTGGGCAATTTTGGCCCGGGGACCCCATCCCCCGGGTCATTGCCACCTTTTTTAAAAATTATTTTTATGGAGGGGGGCTGCGTTGCCCCCCTCCTCAGGCCTCCTTAGGCCCCGGGGACCCCATCCCCCGGGTCCGGCCTTTTTAAATTTTTAATTTTTTTTTATTTAATAATTTGGGGGAGGGGGGCCGCGTGGCCCCCCTCCCGGGCCACTACTTGCCCCGGGGACCCCATCCCCCAGGGCTGGCCCTATCGTTTGGGGTCCGTGGGGGGACCCCAACTCCCCCACGGACCATGCCGGCTCCCCGCGTCCTGCGGGAGCCGGCATTGCTTTTCCACATGGGGATCTGCTAACATGCAGCTCCCCGTGTGGAAAAGCAATGTGCTTTGGATATTGGAAGCGAGAGCAGGTTTCCCTCCTCTCGCCCAATATCCAAGCAGTTTGCTATGACAGGACGGGAGCCGCGAGGCTCCCGTCCTGTCATAGCAAACTACAGTGTCCCGGGGTAGGTGCCCCGGGACACTGCAGGAGCCAGCCCTGGGGGGTGGCGGTCCCCAGGGCCATCAAGGGCTCCAGGAGGGGGGCTGCACGGCCCCCCCTCCCATCACTTGCACAGCCCTGGGGAGGTGGTGGTCCCCGGGGCTCTGGGGGTCCGTAACGGACCCCCATATTTAAATATTTAGTGCCCCGGGGAGGTGGCGGTCCCCGGGGCATGTGGGGGGCTGGAGCCCCCCACACAGGTAATAGTATTAAAAAAAAAGAAGCCCCGGGGGGTGGCGGTCCCCGGGGCTGCGGGAAGGCCGAGAGCCCTCCTGCACCATTTTTTTTGTAAAGCCCCGGGGGGTGGCGGTCCCCGGGCCCCCGCATCATAAATATGATAAACCCTCGCATGCCCCCGGGACTTGGCCCACCCGGGGGCCAATTAAGAACGAAGCGTGGGAGTCCGTGCTTCGTTTTTTTTTTTATCGGCAGGATCCGCGCACCCAGAGCGATTTTTGCCGATTTTTAAAAATTTGGGGGGCCCTGGGGGTCCTTGTAGGACCCCCTGAGCAGGCCTTGGGGGTCAGGGTGTTTCTACCCTGCCCCCTTTTTGCGTTTTGCACACTTTTTTTACTGCTTTCTTGTTCCTCGGTTGGCTGCCAACACTTCCTGATTTGGAGTGTTGACAGCCAATCAGCATACAGCTCGTGATCGGGAGGGTGCGCGGAACCTACGCGGCCATAGATATATATGTGATTTTATTTTTGATTTTCTCAGGAACTACTGAACGGATTTACACCATTTAAGCAAAAGGCACGACACTGAACCAAGGGCTACCTCTTTGCCAAATTTGGTGTAATTCCGTTCAGCAGTTCGGGCTGTAGCTGCGACTAAAGGTTCCTATGGAAAAATGAATGGGGAAAATGCGTTTTGGGACCCCCCTTTTTTCTCGGCCCCCGCTTGACGAATCAACCCGAGACTTTCAGGGTAGGAGCGGAGCGGAGCGCCCCAACAAGTTGGAAGCTTTCGCGAAGATTCGTCAACCGGCGCAAGAGTTATTTCAAATAGAATGTCGCGGATTTCCTATCGATAATAGGTCCTAACTATAACTATCTACTGGCGACCGCCAGTAGATAATATATATATATATATATATATATATATATATATATATATATATATATATATATATATTTAAATTGAGATGTCATGAAAGATGTCATTTATGACTGAAGTTTGCGAGGCCATAAGCAGCGTATGGCGGAGGTGCAAGTTATAGTTATTTCACTGATCTATAACTGGTGAATTTCAGTGTTTTTGTGGATTTAAAAACAGTGTTTAGCACTTTAACACATTTGTTTTTTTTATTGAGTTTCAGGGTATTTTTGTTTAAGGAAAGGGAGATCGTTTGATAGTACTATATACATATTGTGCTGATTTGATATGAGTTCGGACTTGGGTTTGCACACATATGTTATTTGATGGCAATTACGTTAAGGAATGTGACCTTTTTGAACTGTT
Source organism: Calotriton arnoldi (assembly GCA_963921515.1). Classification (NCBI taxonomy): domain Eukaryota; kingdom Metazoa; phylum Chordata; class Amphibia; order Caudata; family Salamandridae; genus Calotriton; species Calotriton arnoldi. The sequence continues at coordinate 401,050 of CAWUFW010007975.1, read as the reverse complement.
ACGTATGAAATGTGTAAAGTGTTTATGAAGTTCAGCCTTTCCGCTCCCCATCCTTAATTAATTAATAGTCGGCATGTGCTAGAGCCAACAAATCAAGATGGCTTTTAAATATTGTACTCATTTGTAGTACTCAGTTATTTTAGGGTTTCGGGCAAATCACTAAAAAATATATATGTGTCAAGTCTGCATATTAATTGAATGTGTGGGCTTACCTGACAACACTTAGTTGAAAATCTGGGTCTGTTGTATGCCATCATGATGTACGTGATTACTACAGGCAGTCCTTCATTGATGTTTGTGATTGACGAGGTTATTATTACCTATGCATGCTAGCCTTTCATTTTATGATTTGGGCATTAACGTCCACAGGCTTGTAACCCTTAGCTGCATTTTATTTTTTAATTTAAGACGCAATATTTTTTCTATGTCTATGATTCATTTAATATATATGGTGAACCTAAGATGGCGCCAAAAGGGATTGACAAAGGCTGCTGCGACAGCCGAAACGCGTCTCTCTGTGTTTCCCGGGCTGTGGCAGGCAGGATGAATTAAAGAAGCTTTTAGTATACCAGCTTCGTGTGCGTGCTCTCTATCCGGATGGTGTGGGAGTTGGTTTGGATATATAAATATATATTTATATATTTATGGTTAAAGTAAGGTTATAATTAGGTGTGCTAAAAAGATCTGTTTGTGGGTTTTTTTAAACCGTGGAAATTTACTGAAAAAACAAAGGTTAAAGTAATGTTATAGTTAGTTGAATATGTCAGTGACAACATTAACGTTTTAAACTAAAAAAAACACAGAAATTCACCAGTATAGTTATCAGAGCTAACTATAAACTTGTTAACTTGCACCTCCGCCATGCACTGCTCATGACCTCACATATTACATCACTCATGACGTGTTTGATGAGATCATTTATGACATCACTAATGGCATCTTAAATTGCATCATTGTTTCTATATTACTTTTTGTAATTATAAATATATAGCTCCATTATCTGACAATGGAGATATCTGACTTAAAAATGATCTATTGAAGACTTTCCTCAATGAATTTCTCTCTAATTTTTCAGTTACCCTCAATCATCTTTCGTACCTCATTATATATTTTTGAATTGCTATATATGTTTTATTTTCTACAATCCTTATTTTCAACTCCTGCGCCTGTCTGTAATTATATCACTGGATGATGACTGCATTTTGTGCAAAAAAGTGTCACTTTAAATCTGGAATTAATTGAAAAAATGAATAAGAAGGCTGCTGCTGTAGTTCCATAAAAGCAGAGGTACTAATGTATTTTTGTCTCCATTAGCAGGAGAGGATTTCAAAGCAGTTACCTCCAAGGCCAACACATTATCATCTTAAAACGGGCTGTGCATTACGAACAGCCTTCACACACTCTCTCTGGCCGTGAAACACTTTTGATAAATACTGAAATCCACCAATCCAAGGACAGCCAGTGCCATAACCTCAAAAGCTTTATACTGAATAAATCATCAGCAATATAGGGCTATCCAACTGCTCATTTTGCAATCATCATTATCTGTCTCTATGGGAATACAGCATATATCGACTACATTGAGCATTCTTAGTGGCCAATTGTTAACAAATTTGAGTACAGGGTAGTATGAAACCATAAGTTAATGTTGTGCTCACATAGACCCTTATACAAAAGGTATTTGCATAAACGGCCGTTTCATCTTGGGCTATTATCCTCGGGGCAGAGCCGAGCGCCTGATTTTCTGCACTTGCAGTGTAGGAAGGTGAATTCAGTTAACCCAATACTTCAACCAGTTAGAACTTGGGGGCATATTAGCAAGACCCACGTTAAAATTATCGCCGTTTTAGCGGCAGGAAACTGCCGCTAAAACGGCGATAATGGGCTTGCTAATATGCGTTATAGAATTCCATTAGAAGCCCAGGTTAGATGTGCAGGACATCTAACCTGGGCTTCTATTGGAATTCTATAACGCTTATTAGCAAGCCAATTATCGCCGTTTTAGCGGCAGTTTCCTGCCGCTAAAACGGCGATAATTTTAACGTGGGTCTTGCTAATATGCCCCTTGATTTTAAGAAAGTGGAGCTCGGAAACAGCGAGCAGGGTTTACCTCTTTATGTATATGAGCTGTGCTTTCTAAAACAATGCACCAACTCTGAGAACTTTTAGGTTAAATCCATTTACTTTTTTACGTGCAGGCACAGAAAAGCAGACGTTAGGTGCTCTGCTGAGGTGGCCAAGCCCATCAAGATATAGCCCCAGGAGGTATTTGCACCATTTTAATCCCCCAGTGGTTAAAAAAAAGTGGTGTGTTATTTGCACAGGAATTTCTCATCCATTTCACTTTTGTTATTTCCCCAATTCTCAGATCAAGCATGTCCAATTTCCACTAGAACATATTAGTAGTAAGTGCCTTTTTAAAATCTGCACTAGCGTTTGCACTTCATTTGCAGTTCATTTCTAAATAGGTAAGAGAGTGTTATACAGGTGCAAAGTATATATTTTGCCCCAATACAGCACTGCTGCGTGCGTTCAATATCCCTCTAGGGACCTTCTTCACATTTGTGTGCTTTTTTCGCATGCACAAAGTGCTCATGTGCTTTTTTTCTTATGCCCTGTGCTATTTTCCTATGTCCATGAGGCAATCGTCTGAGAATGTATTTTTTCTAGCTTATCATCAATCTTTTAATTAATTAACTTTCTGCAAAGTTTCCTGGAAAGAATCCTCTCAAATCTTCTAAATAGGGAGGCTGCTTGAATATATATATATATTCAAATAGCCTCCCTATTTATGGAATAATATTTAGGACTATCTTATCCCTTAGAAGCCATCTTTAGGGAAAGTTATATATGACTGTGCCCAAGGAGCTTTTTCTCCTGTGGGCCCTTTTGGTACAGTGGGGTCATGATCGGTACTGCAGAAGGAAGGAATCTGATTTGTTGGCCGCAGATGTAAACAAAATGCTGCAGCTGCCATGGAGCACTCACACGGACAAGGACAATCAGGTAGAAGGGGTCAGCAACATGAAATGACCATGCAGGTGAGAAGGGCATTGGCACCACAAATGACCATGGAGGGCCAGAAGGAGGAGGCAGGGGCACACACACCTAGAACTGAATGCAGAGGGAGGGTGCCTGGGGCAGAACGTTGACCACTTAGGGCAGGCATGAGAAGCAATGACAAATGAGAGCACAAAGGACCATGGAGTGCAGGAGGGAGGGGCAGGGCATGCACACACAGAGGCAGGGGTAGAGGGCAGGGGCAGCAAGCTGACCACACTGAGCAGGTGGGAGGGACAGTGACAGCACAATGGACCACAGAGGGTAGGAGGGAAGGGGCAGTGTCCCTTACACAGAGAACAGAGGGCAGGAGGAGGGGGAAGAGGCAGCAAGCTGACTATACAGGGCTGAAGGAGGTGCAGTCTCAGCCCAACATACCAGGCATGGTAGGTGGGAATGGCTGTGACATTACAATGAATCATGGAGGACCAAATAAAGGGGGCAGACTCATACACAAGGAACACAGATGGCAGGGGGTAGGGCAGGAGCAGCAAGCTGACCACAAACAGCAGGCGGGAGGGGCAGTGTCAGCACAATGGCCAATATAGGGCAGGACAGGGCATGCGCACTGAGATCAGAGGGTAGAGGGGAGGAGGACAGGGCAGCAATATGACCACGTGAGCAGATAGGATGGACAGTGGCAGCACAATGGTCCAGGGAGTGCAGGCAGGAGGGTCAGGTTTAGCTTAATGAAGCACTGAGAGCAAGAGAGAGGAGGCAGGGGCATGCACGTGGAGAATAGGTGGGAGGGGAGCCTGAGGAAGGCAGCAAACTGCCCTCAAAGGGAAGGTGGGAGAGGCAGTGACAATGCAACGTATCAAAAAAGGCAAAAGGAAGGGGTCAGAAGCATGTCAAAGGAGAATGGAGGGCAGTTGTGGGGGCAGAGACAGGAGCAGGAGACTGTCCATGCAGGCAGGTGGAAGGGACAGTACCAGAACAACAGACTACGGAGGGCAGGAAGGAGGGGGCAAGGGCATGCACAAGGAGAATAGAGGGCAGGGTGTAGTCACCAGGGTCAGCAACACAACCAAGCTGGGCAGGCAGGTGGAGCAGTGGCAGCACAAGAGACCAAACAGAGCAAGTGGGAGGGGCAGTAGGAAAACAGCAGATCACTGAGTGCCAGAGGGAGGAGGCAGAGGCAAGCACATTGTTTGAAATGGGGGTCTCTAGTTGGCAGAGGTAGGTACCTTTGTCCAAATAGGGACCCTTGCTTCTAGTCAGGGTAAGGTGGATACACATCTAAAATAAACCCTGCTCACCCCTTTGTAGCTTGGCACGAGCAGACAGGCTAATCTCGAGGGCAGTGTGTAAAGCATTCGTGAACACATACAGTAATACAGTGAAAATACTACAAATGGACACCACACCAGTTTAGAAAAATAGTAAATCTTTATCTAGACCAACAAGACCAAATACGATAAAAATCCAACATACAATACTCTTGAAAAATAGTACTTGTGCAAAATAACCTTTAAGTTGCAGGAAAATCAATAAAACACAGTTCCTCCAACTTGGTAGCTCCTCCTGGGGCTACCGCGATACTGAATAAGACAGAGTCTAACAATTCCAGCTGACCGCGTCGATACGGGCCAGCTAAAGCGTCAACAGACTCGGACACAGTACCTTTCTTCTTGCCACTAACACGTCGGTGTGAGTCGGTCGGGGCAAACGTCGAGGTCGCGTTGTGAAACGGAGCTTTGTGGCGGACGATGTCCTCACGATTCGGTGCAGGCAGCGGCTCGTTGACAGAGTCGGTGAGACCAGGGCTTGTGTTGAAGGGTGAGACGATGCTCGCTGCGGTGCTGGCAGGTCACCGTGTGGCGACGGAGCCGGTCGATGTTAGGGTCGGGCAGCGACGGAGTCGGTGATGTCCTTGCAGCATGTAGCGAAGCAGTGCGGAGTGCAGTGCCCACAGGATGCGGTGCAAGCAGCGGCTCGTTGACGGAGTCCGTGAGACCACAGTTGCGTTGCGAAGTGAGCCATTGCTCTCGACGGTTCTTTCAGGACACGATAATCCTGCGACGGACTCGATGACAGAGTCGGTTACTCTTTTACTTCTGCAGAGACAATCAGAGATGGTGCCCACAGACTCAGTGAGGTCTTTGCTGTTCCTGAGACCTCTAGAACAGGGGGCAAGCTCAGTTCAAGTCCTTGGAGATCTTTTCTTCAAGCAGGGGGACAAATCAAGCAGCAAAGTCATTTTGTCCTTTCCTTGGCAGCAAGTAGCCACTGCAGGCCAACCCCACAACCCCAGACAGCAAACAGCACAGGGGCAGTATTCCTCCTCAGCTTCTCCGGCTCTTCTCCTTGGCAAAGGTTCCTCTTGATTTCCCAGAAGTGATTTAAAGGTCTGGGGTCTGGGCCCCTCTTTTTATAAACACAAATCCTTTGTTCTCTGAAGGCAGAGAGTGTCTGTACCCAGCCAAAACCAGTTATTTCCTCACTGGTGCAGCTTCCTGGCAGGGGGTGGAGACAGCATTGTGGAAGGCAGACCAGGCCCATTCAGGTGAAAGGAAATCTCCTCCCCCTACTCTAAATGTAGGTCAGGGCTATTCAGCCCAGCCCTGACTCATCAGTCTCTCTGGAGCCACTGCTCCTACCCAGCCCCTGTCATCCAAAAGCCAGGCAGGCAATACACAAACCAGGTAGAGGCATACTGGATGGCTAAGCAAGAAAATACCTACTTTCTAAAAATGGTATTTTCAAACACAGAATGTAAAAATCACCCTCACTAAAAGATGCATTTTAACATTCTGAGTTCAGGCATATCAAACTTTATTTTCCTACCTTGCTCCCAGGGGCAGTTATGTGTATAAGATGTTATAAACAAACTCCCCATTCTCTCCTATGGGAACAGGTAGCCTTGCCATAGTGAAAAACGAATTTGGCAGGATTTCACTATCAGGACATACCACACACATCAGGGCATTCCCTACCTTTCACATACAATGCACCCTGCCCACAGGGGTACCTTGGGCCTACCTTAGGGGTGACTAACATGTAGAAGAGGGAAGGTTTAGGGACTGGCAAGTGTGTGCATTTTCCAAGTCGACATGGCAGTCCCAGACTGCACACAGGCTCTGCAATGGCAGGCCAGAGTTACATTTTACAGGCTGCTTCTGTGGGTGGCACAATCAGTGCTGCAGCCCACTAGCAGCATTTGATTTACAGGCCCTGGGCACACATAGTGCACTGTACTAGGGTCTGACTTGTAAATGAAATATGCCAATCATGGAATCACTAATCCATAATACCAATTTACAACGGGAGCACTTGCACTTTGGCACTGAACAGCAGTGGCAAAATGCCCAAAGCATCTAGACCAGAAAAACAAAGTCCAACACACAGCAAAAACACAGCAGGCAAAGGCAAAATGTGCAGGGGAGACCCAGGCCAATGGTGCCAAGTCTAACACACATGGAGAACAGAAAGCAGGAAAAAGGGGGGCAGCAAGTTGTTGATGAAGCAGGACAGGTAAGAAGGGCTGTAGCAGCACAAAATCAATGCCGGACAAACGGGAGGGGTGGTGACAGCACAACAGACCACGGAGGGTGAGAGGAAGGTGCAAGGGCATGCACATAAAGATCAGAGGGTGGGGAAAGAGCTGAGGAGGCAAGCAGACCATGCAAACCAGGCTGGAGGAGAAGTGGCAGCATAATAGACCATGGAGAACAGGAAGGAAGGATTAGGAGCACACAGACAGGGAACAGAGTTCAAGGGGGAGGTATGCAGGGGCAGCTAGCTGACCACAAATGCAGGCGGGAAGGAACCTGGGTACATAGACGGAAGGCAGAGGAGAAGATTGCAAGGGCAGTAAGCTGATCATGGAGGGCAGGAGGAAGGGGGCAGGAGCATGCAGACAGAGAAAAGTAGGCAAGACTGAGAAAGCACAGGCAGCAAGCTCACCATGGAGGGTAGCTTGCAGTGGCATGCATATGGCAATGAAGGACAGGGTGAGGGGGTCAGGGGCAGCAAGCTGACCATGGAGGGCAAATGGGTAATGAGCAGGGGCATGGTGACAGAAAACAGAGGGCAGGTGGTAATTTGGCAGGGGAAAAACAGTAAGTTAACCACAGGAAAGGCTGCAGTGTGTTGCCAAAAGTCATGCACAGTGGGTGTTTTAGCTGAGTGTTACAAAATAACACCAGGAATTCACTGAAAAAAACAAAAGTGAAATAGATGTCATAGGTACCGTAATATGATTTTCCCCCACCTTAAAAGAACAGAATTTCTTTTTTATATTTTTATTTATTCTATAAATCACAGACCATTCAAGAAATTCACGGAACATTTTTTTGGGAAAGGGAAAGAGAAAGAAAAAGAAAAGAAAACTGTTAAAAGAGAGGGTAGTATTGTGACAATTCATAATTCACATGCCATAAATAGTCATCATGTAAAAAGTAGTTCATTGATATTTGTGGGTGGACATCTAAACCTAAGTCCAAATATAAATACAATGCAATAAATAGATCATAAAAACATGCAGACTAGATTGTAGGTTCTTGTAGCTACGATCAATTATCAATATCTCTTTCTTTATTTATGTTTTGATGCAGTGCCTGGCGCTTTGATTTTAATCTGCTCCCCATATTTGTGCAAATTTACGACTGGCCCCTATCCTGAGGGAATAAAGTTTTCTCTTTCTTCGTGTTTCTCATTTTGATTACCTATTGTGAATGTTTTGGTGGATCCGATGATTTCCAGTTTTGTAAAATCAGCGATCTAGCTATTAACGAAGCATTAAAAATGAATTGTCTTTGTCGCACCATAACATTAGTGTTGGAGATCCCAAATTAAATTACCATAGGATTGGGGTCTATGCTACATTCAACTTGTTGACTCACAGATTTGAAGACCCTAGTCCAGTAAACGATCAATTTCGGGCAGGAGAAACATATATGGAACCAGTCCCCCCTTGAATTATTACATCTAGGATAGTTCGATGATGTTTCTGGGAACAATGTGTGCAATTTATCGGGGATATAATATAGGTGCCATTTTGAAAAGGATGCCATTCGTTTAAAGCCCGCCCCACGAATGGCCTTGGTGGAACATTTATTGTAGTCCTGCCTTTGGGTTGCCTCTATTCGATAACCCGTAGTCTCCTATATTTTTAGAAGGGTGTTCGGGACTACATGATCATAGATATGTTGCTGTAATATGTGGTAGCACTTTCCGATTTTCACCATTTGTTTGATATACAGCGTATGAGTGACAGCTTCGGGAAGTGGGCCCTCCGAGAGACGCAATTTCTTAACCAGGCTCGAAATTTGAAGATAGGAGAAAATTTGGGTTGAGACTTTTTCTAGTTTATCTTGTCTAATTTGTCTCCAAGTTGTCATCTCTCCTTGTATTACTAAATCTTTAATTTGATAGATTCCCAGCCTTTTCCAATTTTTCAATGCCTGTGAATCTATTGCAACTCCTAGTTCCCTACAGTTTATCAGTTTGGTTTCTGGGTTTCTGGGTGTAAGGGTGTAAATTGATACTCTTCTTTAAGTCGATTGATTCTGTCATGGATTATGTGGGGAGTCTTATAACGGTAGCGTTTGGGTTTGAGCACGTTCGATCTACCCTGTCCAATGTCAGAACAGTGCACCAATCTCACGACACCCTGAACTAACACCTTTGGTACTATAGCAAAGTACAACCTCCCTGGCTAATCTGACCTCTAATCTGACCTCTCCTTTGGAGCACTGTTCCTCAGCCGAGGACGCAAATTGTACCTGGTAACTCCATGCACAGAGGGGTCAACAAACAGCGGCTCCTTAATGGCTCGAATTTCTGGAGGGACCACTGCATTTAGCACTTCATCATTCTCAGCATCCATTTGGGTCCATGTTAACTTTGCATCGCTAAAGGGGACAAACTGAGGCACCTTCTCACACTCAGTGTCCCCTATGCCGTACCTCACCCACTGATCATAGGGCAAGGGTAAGGGTATCCTGCGGCAGTGGCTGGCGTGGATCCAGTTCTTTCGGCCGGCGACCTTCACAGCGGTTCGAGTGGCCAGGAGGACCTGTTCAGGTCCCTTCCAGCGGGGCTCCAAGCTCTTTTTCCGCTGGAAGTTCTTGACCAATATGAAATCCCCAGGCCGAATATCGTGTCTGGGCTCCTCTGGTGTGGGTGGAAGGGACTCGCGGACATGTTGGTGAATAGAACGCACATTTTCAGTTAACTGGCAAAGATAGTCTGTCAACAATGGATACTCAATATCTGAGAACCTACAGGGGCGCAGGACGCCCCAGACATTTGCCGGGCATCAAAACACGACCTCGTAGGGTGACAATCCTGTTCTAGTATGTGCTGTTGTTCTTGTCGACAAAAGAGCCAATGGTAAAGCGTCTGGCCACTGTAACCATGTTGTCTCCTGAATCTTTGCCAATTTCAGTTTGAGAGTACCATTGTACTTCTCAACTAAACCTGCCGACTGTGGGTGATTTGCAGCATGAAACTTCTGCTTTATGAACAAACCATCGCAAATCAACTGGATGACCTTGGCATTAAAATGACTTTCGTTGTCACTCCAGATCAATCTGGGCAAGCCGAAATGAGGAAAGAACTCCTTCAGGAGTACCTTTGCAGTCGCAATGGCTCTATTGTCTTTAGTGGCGTAAGCCTCAACCCATTTACTGAATGCACAAACAACCACCAACATGTACCTCAAATTATTGACCTTCTCTAACTCAATATAGCCCATCTGGAGGACCTCAAAAGGGAAAGTGGGTGGTGCAAAATTACCGGGTGGGGTAAGGGTACCTTTTCCAGGATTGTGCATCATGCTCACCATGCAGTACTTCACTAAATGTGCAGCAGTTTTTGAGATGTTTTCATTCTACCATACAGGGTCTAACAACTTGCAAATACCCTTAGCACTGATATGGGCTGGGGCATGAGCCATCGTGACCACAGGGAGAACATACGCATCTGGCAACATCCATCTCTGCTTCCCTGACTTGTCAATCCAACATCCCTCATCGTTCAATTGTGCTGTACTTTCTTGCCACACTGCTAATTCCTCCACTGTGGCCTCACTTTGGATCTCCTTCACATTCTCAAGTGTATCCTCAACCATGGTGATCTCGGGCACCCACCTAGCGGGACCTGCTACGAACATGCTTTTCATCCTAGTCCCAGCGGTTTCCTTAGCTGTCTGGTCTTCAAAAGCGTTCCCTTTAGCTACATAGACAGTAACTTTCCTATGGGCGCTACACTTTACTATTGCCAATTTCTTAGGGAGTGTCAAAGCGGACAGAAGCCTATATATAAGATGACTGTGCTGGATCTTTGTACCATGGGAAGTAAGGAACACTCTGCTCAGAGTCGCCCGAAATAATGGGCGACTCCAAAGGCGTACTGGCTGTCATTATAAATATTGACAACCAGTCCCTCACTCAATTCACAGGCTCGAATAAGGGCAACGAGCTCTGCAGCTTGGGCCGACTGATAGGGAACTTGTGATGTCCCAACTACTGTACGCAGCATAGTAATAGCATATTTAGCAGTTGTAGTGCAATCTGGTAATTTAAAGCAAGAGCCATCGACATATAGTTCACCTTGGGGATCAGATAAGGGAACATCAGTCAAGTCTACCCGTCCTTCCGACTCTTCTTCCGTCCGGAAGATACAATCATGTATGTCAATCTCCTCATCTTTAGAAGGGAGGGGTAGTAACGTGGCTGGATTCAGAGTGGCACATCGTTTGATCGTAATATGTTTGGCAAACAGTGTTAATTCATAACCTGTCAGACGTGCTCTGGTGAGGTGCTGTGTCTTTGTCTTATTCAAAAGTGTATCCACAGCATGGGGTACCATGACTGTGAGGTCAGTACCAAGTACGAGTCCAGCCGATTGTCTTATCGAGACAGCCACGGCCACGACCACTCTTAGACAGCTCAGGAGGGCTCGTGCGACAGGATCAAGCACAGCAGAGAAGTAAGCACATGGCCGTTGCTTATCTCCAAATTTTTGAGTTAAAACAGAAAGCGCGCAACTCGCCATCTCATGGACGTACAACACAAATTGTTTAGAATAGTCGGGGATGCTGAGTACTGGAGCCGAACAAAGTGCAGTTTTCAATTGCTCAAAAGACTGCTGACATTCAGCCGTCCAGGGTAGGGGTTCATGCACATCTTTTAGTGTTAGAGCAAGCAGGGGCTTGATTAACAGCAAATAGCTAGGTATCCACTGCCTGCAATAGGAAGTGATACCTATGAAAATGCGCACATCTTTCTGAGTTTGCGGAATGGACATTTTAACAATGGTACTGATGCGCTCAGGAGTCAATCTCCTACCCTCCTTCGACAGTAGGTGACCTAAGTAGGTGACCTCCTGTCGACAATACTGAAATTTGGAAAGGGATACTTTATGGCCATGCTGAGCTAAATGCAACATCAATTTAACTGTACTGTCTCTGCAACCTTGTTCTGTGTCTGAGAAGATGAGCAAGTCATCGACATACTGAAGTAATACATTACCTGTAGGGAGCGACAAGGAATCCAGCTGACCTTTCAATGCCTGACAATAGATACTCAGACTCTCTGTATAGCCTTCAGGAGTGCAACAGAATCTAAAGCTTTTATCAGCTAGGCTGAACCCAAACAGATACCTGCTGTCAGGATGAATGGGGATACTGAAGAACGCATTTTTCAAATCAATGACAGAAAAGAATGTAACAGAAGAAGGAATCATTGTCAAAAGAGTGGCAATGTCAGGAACCACCGGAAACTGGGGAATCACTATTTTATTAACTTCACGCAAGTCAATCACAAAGCGATAAACATCTGCATGATCCTCAGAGGAACCCGAAGGTGTCCGTTTGAGAACGGGAAGAATAGGGCTATTACAAACATTAGCAGTCATCTCCTCAACCACTCCTTTCTCAATCAAGTCCTGTACAATTTGCAATAAAGCTCGCTCACCTGCCTGCAGTATTTTATACTGAGGGATGCGAGGTAAAATAGCACTGTCTTTAACTTGGATCGAAACTGGCGATATCTGTAACAGTCCCACATCCATGTCACCTGTCGCTCAAAGAGTGGGCGGCACATCTTTAAATTCTGCAGGAAGAGGCGCATCTTTGGACAGGCACTGCATAGCGCGTACTACATCCGGACACATTGTCATGTAAACACCTGCCAGGGAGAAATAAATCCTAGCATGCAATTTCTTCAACAAGTCCAAACGCATCAAATTATCTCCACAATTAGACGTCAACAAGAATGGCGAATCCACAGTGAAAGGACCAATAGTCAACCCAAGAGGTTTTGAAATGGGGCTCACAACCGGTAGACCAGAAAAACCTACCGAAACATTATTATGGCCAGACAAGGGACCAAGGAACTAGAAATAGAACTGTTTGTTGCACCTGTATCCACCAAAAACTCCTTAGCCGAGCCATGCACATCCGCACTAACATACGGACCGCGTTAATCTACAGGTATCGGAACTGGTCCCTCACTCTGTCCCTGGCTATCCTAGCTGTAAGACATCCCTGTCAGCTCATCCATATCATAATCATCATGATAATACTGTCCTCCCCGAGGGTCATCAAAATAATTTTGATCAGAACGACCCTGCGAGGCCACAGCATTCTGAGCCCTGTCCTGACCACCAGCTCCACTACCCCATCCATGAGAACCTCGTCCTCTCGGAACCGCCACCTTCTGCAAAAGCACAGGACACTTGCTACGCCAGTGCCCCTCCTCTTTACAATATGCACACTCATTTGGCCCTAAAGGTGTGGTATTGGACGGCCTGCTAGTGCGTGGAAGCTGTCGGGCTGAACCACCACGTCCTCTACCATTCCCCTAGAAGCCTGCTTCAACAACACCTTCGTCTTCATATCCTTGTGCTTCTTCTCCGTCCTCTCCTTATCCTCATTTTCCCTCTGCTCATAATACTGCACCATATTCAAAATAGCAAAAGGGGAAGATGTGGACCAGGTGCTCTCGGAAGCCTGCAGTCAGGTCTCAATCTCAGGAAGCAAATTGGAAATAAATCTATTAACAAACAATCGAACACCATCTTCGATCGACAAATCCTGTCAACTATAATCTAGAAACACATCTTCAAACTAAGTGAAAAAATCAGACACACTCTCATCTTTCTTCTGACGACAAGCCGATAACTTGTCCCAATCAACTTTTCTCGGAGGAATAAGAGAATGCATATACGTAATGATACGGCCGGGCAAAGCAAGTATCTCTGGTCTAGGCTTATCACCTGGCTTCCGTTCCTGATCCCATAGTTTAATTTGATCCTAGGTACCACCTAATTCCGTAGCATGATCCTGCATGTGTACTTGTCTCCAAATATCAACCGTAACTAGTAAGCCAAAGAACATTTCAATATCCGAAAGCATCACCACAGTGGAGGAGGCGGCTTCAGCCAATTCTTTATAATAAGCAGTTGGATTCTTCCTAGGATCAGGTAACTGAGTCTTAAGAGACAAGACTTCACTCCTCTTCCATGGAGTATAAACCCATTTTTCTTGGAAACGGGCCGCTGCCCCTGGTCTAGTAACAACATTGTGCTGATCCCTTAGCTCCGGTATTTCAGGGTGATAGATAGGATGAACCTCCCGCATTGGAAACTGAGATACCGGGAGAGGGGCTCTTCTCAAGCAGTCTACCCCAATAAGCAACCAACGTCGCAACATTACCAAAAACTTGACCAGCCACTATATCACTAACATATACATGATCCTTAATATCATATAAAATCTGCTGTGCTGCATCGTTGAAACACTGCTCCCAAATACCGATCAAAGTAGCAGACATATGCTTAAGGGCATGCTGTTGTACAAAAGGCTCATAATCTTTCATCACATTCCACACATCTTCCACGCCATAAATGGGGTTTTGGGCCCACTGTGCAGCCTGATTAGCCACTACCTTTTTCTCTACATCTCCCATCTCTGATCGCACATACTGACCCATTCGCTCTTTAAACTTCGTCCAGTCTCTATCCTCAAATCCACGTACTGGTGTCCCACTACTCGGTAATGTCGGGGGATGGAAAAACACAGGGGGAGTAGCAACGGAAGTAGCAGGCACTAACATCGCTGCCGGCTGCGTTGCAGGTTTAAGAGCTGGCAAAAGGGACGTCGAAGCAATAGGTGTGGCAGGAGTACTAACAGTCATAGTTGCCACAGACGGCGAGGACAAAGAAAGGAAAGGAGGTGTTGTGGCCAAGGCAGTCCGATCAACAGAAGCAGAAACAGTAGAGACAGAAGAATCGGGTAGCTGTGGCTGTGAGGGAAGAGCGGGTTATATCCTCTGCGGGGCATATGGGGGTGGGGGTCGAATATCTAACAATTGTTCCACAAACGTATCATTTTCTTCTTGGGTCACATAAGATTTATCGATATTCTATTGAGACCTCCTATCTTCACATTCAATCCCTATCTCTTGTTTCTCTCTATCATAAGTTACAGCTCTCTGAGTCAATGTTTGGATTCTCCCCTTCTGGGCCTCTTTCTCTGCTTTCATTCGCCGCTGTTTAGCCTCTTTTTGCCACGTTCGAAGAGAATCAAACAGAGACTGTCTACTTCTTTTTGCAAACAACTTCTCCTGTAAAAACACAATTTTTTGTTCATCAAAAGTGCCCGTCAACGGCCACTGCAACTCAGCATTGTCCCTTGTATATTTGTGCCATAGTGTACTAAACATAATAGGGCCAAGGTCATGCTTCAAATACATATCAAAGTTTGGAGTCCCTTCTGGAGGTGCTGGCTGACTTTCTTCCAATTGAGCATCTGCAGAGCAACAACGACAACAAGAAACCAAGAATCGGTTAATTCCAGGCATTTTCAAAAGTGAGCCAAATTCGTTGTGTTGCCTGGCAAAGTGTTCGCAAACACTTTGTACCAAAATCGGTCCTCAGACCGTGCCAAATACAAACCAAAATGGTACCATATCCACAAAGAACCAAAACAAACTCACCTGGTGCACACAGGTCAAACAAATTTATTCTCCACTGCCGACTCTTCGGACCAAACGGTCAGAGCCAAGCGTTTTGCCGTTCAGGACCCCAGTTGGGATGACCGTTGGGCGAGGCACCATCTGGCAGGACAGAAGGGGCAGCTGTGAGTTCAGGAACTCTCGTACAGGGTTCCCTGGTCCGTCAGTCCGACCCGACGGTAGCCTCGACCTGCCCACCCGTCCTCAGGAGGGGATGGGCCACTCGCCCGATGGAGTCCCTGTCCGGGCGCCAACTGAAGGAAGTGACCCGATATGGGCCACCCGGGTCACTCACGACCACCTCTCAGCCTTCCATACAAATGAAGAGTCGGTCAGACAGTAGAGAATACGAACCAAGTATATCTATTCAGATACACTCGAGCGGAGCCCAGTCTGCCCAGTCTTTGTGGATTGCTGCAGAGGGACTGATATCAGCAAACATGGTGATACATTATGTACGATTCAGAACCAATGAAGGCACGCCCAGACTGGAAATTTCCACAAAGAAGGTACAGAAGGATAAGTTTTGATCCTGAGACTGGGCACACACTATCTCTATGCCAAGGTCGCCCTGCCTGTGCCCACTGCTGGACTAGTGGGAGCAGGCCTCAATCTATTGGGAAAAGTATGCGCTAATAAGAACAGTGTATCCATTAGTACAGCAAGGCCCGACCTTGGAGAAGACAAAAACTACCAAAGCTGCTTCTCGCAGAGAGAGAGAGATTAGTTTCGATCATGGCTCAAAATGGCGGCCAAACAGAAAATGGTGCCGGAAATGCTAACTTACGCAGAAAAATATATGAACAACACAGCTAAGACATTTTTATTCTAACAAGTGAATGAACTATAATTTGTGCCTCGCGCGTATACTGCTTATTAATTTACATACTCACTTATGACATCATTCAAGGCATGTTAAATGACATCATTGATGACTATATATATATATTTTACAAGTGGCGGTTGCCATTGGGTAGTTATAGTTACGGCCCCTATCCATAGGTGAGGAATTTTTTGGTTTTCTAATAACTTTGGCACGTTTGACAAATCTTCATTAAACTTTCCAAAGAAAAGTTTCATCCACCTAAGCTTCTTCTTGGAAAGTTCCTGGGTCATCCGTCAAATAGAGGCCAACAAAATGGGGGGGTCCCAAAACCCGCTCTTCCCATTTATTCTTACATAGGGAAATTGGAAACAGCTATAGCCCAAACGACCGAAAAAAGGAGAACCAAGTTTGGCAGAAGGACAGATTGTGGTCCAGAAAATGTGGTTTTGTGATTTGGTGTAAATCCTTTCATTAGCTTTCAAGAAATTAATGTTCAAAATGTATGTTTTTATCATGCCACAGAGGATCCGCAGAGTGCACAGATCTCTAGATAAGATATGTTTGGCTGCCACCACATTGAGAAAGATGTGGCAGCAGCCATCTTAGGACTTGGAGGCTCAGTGCCCTGTTCTTTTTTTTTTAACCCCTTCGATGCTCATGATGAGCTCAGCTCGTTATGCTGCGCGGTCGCGCTGTGCGCATGACGAGCTGAGCTCGTCACGACCACACCCGCAATCGGAATGTCCAGCACCTGGGCAGAATTCCGATCGCGGCGAAGCGGTTAAAAAAAAGAAAAAAGCCTATAGTAGGCAAAGTACAGATCCCCTGCTTCCCTAGGCCTTTTGGGGGAGGGTGAAACTGCATTTTTTTTATCAGCACCACAGATCTGATTAAAAATAAATGGCAGTCTCACCCCTTTTATTATTAAACGCCTTGGGGTGGGCCTGGGGGGTCCAGCATGTATATATTTTTGGGGAGGTAGGCACGTGGACCACAGGGCCCAATCCAAGCAGTGTCCCAGGAACCCCATCCCCCAGGGCACTCCAGTTTCCTGCCCTGGAGAGTGCTAGCATACCCTACTTGAACTCCCCTGGGCATAAAAAACAAGTTTGCACCCACCCAGCCAGAGCAGAAAAAGAAGTTCCGACCTGGGCAGAAGCACAGAAACAGCCAGCCTCTGCCAGCACCAGAATGGGTGCTGGCTGGGGACCTGGCTAAGGCCGCAGGATACTTGGGGCTCCTCCCACTCACTCCAATGTTGAGGTAAATATGGGTGCCCTGGGTGGGCACTGGGGCACATACTTACAAAAATAAATAAAACAATAGCTGGCTCACACCAAGGTGGTAGGTGGGGTCCAGCCAAGGCCATGGGGGTGTTGGAGCTCACTTCGTGTCCTAAACATAAAAAACAGGTGTGGGTGTCCAGGGTAGATACTGGGGCACCCAAAAACCATCTTAAAACAAAAAAATAAATAATTATTGAGTTACAGGGAGCACCCCATGCCCTGCATGAGCTTTTTCTTAATATATTTGTATCCTGGTGGTGCCCCTAGAAGGGGGAAAGGTTCCACCATGCATGCTTTTAATGTTGGGGGGATGCAGGGAGTGAAACAGCCCCCTCAGCAAGATTAAAAAGCACACACAGGACATGTTACTTGATCTTAAACAAATAGAAACTCACTAAAAAAACTAAGGTTAAAGTGATGGTTTAATCAGGGCAGATGGAATTATGCGGCAGTAGAGCAACAAATTATGCAGCATAGTTGACTAAATTATGCAGCAAGAAAAGGCAAATTATGCATCCTAATGCTGCACATTTTTATACCATTACTTCACTATGTTGTCATTTTTACACATGGTAATACTGTCTTGTCAAAGATTTCACCTTCTTAGTTCTAGTTTAACAACCAAATATGGAAAAAAGCAAACAAAACATGACCAGTTAACCTTTGCCATGGCCCTTCCAATGCGCGCAAACCCACATGGCCATGTTTTTAGTAACTTTTGTTGTGCTTGAGCAAGAAACAATTAGTTTTTGTCTAAATTTGCAGATAATTCAGCAGATGATGAATTATGTGGCTAATGTGGCAAATCTATAATGATGCAAACAAACTGCAGCCGCGGATTTGCATAATTGCGTTAAATCACTGAAATGCACTTGTTATAGTTATCTCAAGTAACTATAACTCATTCCTTAAAGTATCTGTAACTCTTGCCCTTGCCTTGCACTGCTAAATACCTCCAATATTACATCACTCATGATCTCTGCAATAACATGGGTGCAACATCTGATATTTCATTATTGATGACAACACTGTGCAAAGTAGAAACACAAATTATACTAACTTTAGGGCACAAGTCATAGCTACTTGAGATAACTATAACTGGTGAATTTCAGTGGTTTAGCTCTGTAGTGTAGTTCCTATTTCCCTAATAGGCTCTGCTAATTGGAATAATATACCCTATAGGTTTGACATAGGACTGAGGTCAGTATGTCCCTATCGAGTATATTAAACGTATTTACTTTGTACCAGCTAACTCAGAGGCCACTAGAAACTCCTTGTAAACAAGAAGGGAGTAGTTTCTGGCAACCGCATAAACATGACAACTTTGTTTCCCTTTAGAATCAGAACACTCTCAGAATCGTGGAAACAACAGATAACAGTTTCACTCAGCTAATTGTGCATGCTTAGTTTCTTCAGAGTTACACAGAAATAATAGACAGGCGTTTCAATAAAAGGATTTATTGAACAGTCTTGTTTCTCGTGTAAGAGATATGAGCTGTTACAATCGTAAGACAGTATGCGAGACATATGATGTACAGCGTAAGCAGTAGAAATAATAATACTGCGCTAGCATTACCTTTTAGCTATGACATATATATTCATATACATAAATAACATAAGCTAAAAATGCGAGTACTCATAAGATGCTTCTCTAACTAGTTCTATCCCAGTGTACCTAACCTAAGTGTAGTGCAAGGTAAGAAGTAGGTGATGTATTTCATAGTATGGTATGCTAAAGTATGCCAAGTCTGGTATGCCAAGAGTCCCTCTAGGTTCTAGTCAGCTCCATACCTTGAGAATGCGAGAGGTGGGAATCTCTTTCCGGGTCTCGAACTCTAACACCCCGCGAAGGGAGTCAGAAAACTGGAAGCTGGATTCTCTGCGAGCAGGGATGACAGCGTCTCTTGTCAGTGCATCAGGCCGGGACACGGGCTCCTCTAAAGTTGAGGTCTCCTCCTACTTGCATGGGCAAGGGAAGGTATATTTATACCCGGTAGGTGCCTTGGAATGTTAGCATTGACGTAAAGTCGGGCAGAGGAAGACGTCAGGAATGAACCCTTAAGGAATAGCGGTTCATGCATAATAAATGAGTTCTTGGAGAAATCAATAATCCTGTGCTAGGGGAACTCCCAAGAGCTTAAGGGTCTGGTTTCTAAGAACTCGTTGTGACGTTAGGGTGGACGGATGTAGGTGACCATGCCTGTATTTGGATAGCATGGCTAATGCCTAAATAAGGACTGGGATCTTATGCCTATATAAGGGCAATGCGAATTGTGCCTATATAAGGACATGTATCAGGAAAACCTATATACGGACACCTAAAGCGGAATACAACACCCACTCCACTTTCGAATGAACGATAGTACTAAATGCTAAACATTAAATGCTAAACATTAAACTGAGTACCACATGTTGCTAAAAACATTTCTAAAAGCATATTAAAAGAAGTTTAAAAAAACTGTGGTTAAACCTGTAATGCGGTACTGTACATTTTAAAGCATTTTTTCATTCTAAGCATATATCGGAAATAAAATGCAACATGAATGAATAAACAGAAATATATACATATGACGAAATGGTTGACAAGTATTCAAAATCAAAGCCATTTCATAACATGGTACTAAATGAAATTGTAGTAAATAAGGTGACAATGTGTCCCTGGAAGTATTTAAAGAAGTCCGTTCTATATGAATAGTTCTACTGTAAGCAGATTGAAGTGCCATGTATTTTCAAAAATAGAGAGGACATTTTTTTTTTTTTTAATTTTTAGGAAGAGTTCCAAGTTTAGTTCTGTTTTGAAAATATGGAGGCTAAATTCATTGCTTCCCCGGTACACTGTGAGCCGAATCAAAGTCAGTGTGTGGGTCTGGTGTAAACATGAAATCATCTATTCCTGTAGACAAAAGATCGTCTACCGATGTTGGTGACAGTTGGAACACCTCGTTTAGAAGGTTAACTGCACAGAGATGTGAAGCATCGCCTTCAGCATAGGATGCTGCAGCAATGTTCGCGTCCGTTGTTACCTGTGTGCCTGTTGATCTATCTCGTACCTCAGCAGCAGCAGGAAGCGTCTGTGAGATCTCAACGAATGCCGTCATCAGGATTGGTAGCCTCTGGGGACAACACAGAGCATGGGCCGTTATCGGGTCCAGCAGAGTATTGATATCCGTTGGCATGACTGATGGGAGTGTTAGACAGATGTCTAGCACACATTCTTCACCGCAAAGCAGGCAGCGTAGAACAGGTAAGATGCAATCTTGCCAGATTGGTCTAAATGACAGAAACCATGTTGTATTAAGTTCCCGTAGACGAGGTATGCCCAAAAGTTGCACTATGCGATCACGGCACTTCCTTTCTAGGAGAGCTTTCTCCAAATTGCTGGGAGTGATGCCGGTTGATAGGCTTGCCATACTGTAGTAGTAGGAATAAAAACAGGATTCCTGCAACTAGTGCTAGAATTAATGGCACCCCACCAAACACCGAATGTGCGAAGTTTGGAATGATTCCGAGGACTGCCTGAAAAGGTGCTAACAGTCCTGAACAGATGGTCTTAAATACATGTACAATCCCGCTCGTATCAGATATGTTTAAGATACGTCCCATCATTTCTACGAAATGTATAGGGCAGTTTGTAAGAATTAGAGCCTGTATCTCAGCCGAAGTCCTTGCAATTTGTAGATCATAGATTTCTTTGGCCGAGGTCAAAGGCACGGTTTGTTGCAAAAGCATGGCTTTCATTCTGCTTAAAGTATCAAAACGTATAAAAGAAACATTCAATGAAGGCCATAGAGGCGACTCCCTGACTGTGTCTATTGGGGGAACAATACTTGCAAACAACAAGTAACCCTGGAGCTAACCGTTACCAGATATGGGATTCCTGGCAACATGCCACAGCAACTCTGATCATTCAACATGAGGTAACTCCCGTTAGAAAGTTGGCCAAACGTTGGATTAATCACAGCAGCTGGTGTACCCTGCAGGTGGCAGGACAAGTTTGCCACAGAACCATTACAAGCCCCGTGTAAAGAAATGTCCTGACATATGAGTGAACCGCTCAGTGCATTTTCACAGTGTGTACCGCTTAGAAACACTTCACGATCCCCACTCCAACATCTGTATTCGTAAGGTAAATCCCAGGATGTCTTAATGTATTCTTTACCCAACCTTTCATATTTGCCTGCTTGCATTTGTTTGAGGCAATATTGAAAACGAAAAGTAGTGACAGGCAGAGTTATTTTGCCATGGATAAGCAATTCTGTAGCTGGTTTTTCTGCTACCGTAAATGGTAATTTTTCCAGTTTTTTTTCAATGCTCAACACTGTATACTTTGCTCCCCTTTGTGCCAGTTCGATCTGTTTATCCGTTGGATTGTATTCTGAAAACAGAGACGAGAACAGGGGCGGCAAGATGGTGGCCGGTCACTCGGCTGTGTGAGCTGGCGTTCGGGTGCTCTCCTGGACAATTCTTCCCAAGTTCACCTACTGACTTGATGGAATAAGTCAAAAGCGGCAGAAAATCTGTATAATTTGAAACCGACCAATATGCTCTGGCGATTGATACAGCTGCGACGAGACCTACCTAGCAGCACAGTCTGGTTGGGATTCCTTCCGATCTGTGTGGGCTTCTCAGGAGCGCTCCTGCGGCTGCATTGTGCTATGGCGCCGTAAGCACCTCCAAAGAGTCTAAAGACTCGTACTCTGCTCGCGCAGTCCGCCAGCCCCGGGAAAGGCGCTAGCGGGCAAAGAGAACCCCAAGTCAATCGTGGGACAGCAGAGACAGTGGCTGGAGCCGGCGGACACCCCCAGACGATGGCTGCAGGAGCGGGCAAAGAGAAGCAGATGCTCCCCTCACTCTTCAAGGCGCAGGCTGGGAAAATTAAAAGAGCTGAGCCTCTCACGAGCAGGGAGGGAGCAAGCAGGAGTTAGTATCTGCTAATACATCCCCAAGTCATTTGGACGCAGAGGAAGGAAAGGTGAATACAGGTACTGTCTCCACTTTGAGTGTGTCTGACGGGAGTCAGCGAGTGTCTGTCCGTAATCAAAATGAGTTTCAGCTTAAAGAGCAGGCTCGGGTCAGTTCACCGGTCCACAATGGGGTTTCGGCAGCTAATGACACAACGCTTGTTGGAGGGAGTAAAAGTATGCTTGAGGCTGATTTGGATGGGAAAACCGAATTCAGGACTATGGTGGCTCCCCCGAGCAGTGGAATTATGGGAATTGTAGTCCCTCAGTCTGAAGTCCAGGCCATAGGAGATCAACAAAATGCTAAATCGCTCAGCAAGGAGGATGATCCTACAAGAACAGAAGTTCAAGGGGTTGGTTCAAGCGATATTGGCGATGTTAGTGGGCTTGTAAAAGAGCTTGAAGGGGGAGACAAATTTTATTCAATGTCAGACCCCTCGGGATCATCGGAGGATGAAGATCCGGAGAAGGAGTGGACGGATGATGACAGCGATCTCGCTGACTGGCGGTTTGGAGAAGGGCAAACGGGCGAAGTATCGCTGCGAGTTGAGGGAACGGTTCGCAAGCCCAAGAAGCAAAGAGATCAAGGGGGTCTCATGATAAACAAGGCCTCTGGGATAATGGGATCAATGGCATGGGATTATTCCTTTTCAACTCAGCCTGGAACTATCGGGAGTGCCGACGTGGTTGATAGTAGTGGTTCAGATGTCACTCAGGGACCCCCTTCAGAGATAACATTGTCCACCATTTATCAGATTATTATGGCGCATTGGGAAGAGACACATCAGGAAAGCTCTCGTACACAGGGTGCGTGTCGTAAGATGCAAAACTCGATTCGGAGAGTGGCCAAAACGTGTTTGGATATAGCAGCTAGGATCGTCGAGGCTGAAGAGAGGATCTCTATGTTAGAAGATGATCTTGCAGTACAGAAAGGCCTTACGGACTCGATTAAAGCACAAAGGGACGATATGCTGTGGAAACTGACGGACCTGGAGAATCGCGCCAGGAGGAATAACTTACGAATCTTAGGAATTCCGGAAGGCAAGGAGGGCTCGGATGCCCGACAGTTTGTTGTAGAACTATTTTCCGAAGCATTTCCGGACTTGAAGCAGTGGGACTGGCAGGCAGAGGTGCAGCGAGCACACAGGTTTCCCTTCAAGCCAAGGCAGAAGTCGGGCTCAGCCATGGATAAACCTCGGGCGATACTAATTTGTCTAAATAATTTTTTAGCCAGAGAAGTAGTCTTCGATCTAGCAAGGCCAGACAGGAAGAGAGTAGGGAAGGACTGTGAGTTCTTTGTCAGACCCGATTTCTGTCAGGCAACAGTTGAGTGGAGGTGGCAGCTCCGCCAGCTAATTGCAGCATTTCAGGCAAAAGGGGCGCAAGCTTTTTTGCTCTATCCCTCTAAGTTGAAAATAATATTTCAGGGACAGACAAGATTTTTTTTGTCTGAAATCCAGGCAAAGGAATTTTTGAATTCAATTTAGAAAGTGCAAACAAATCAACCTTTTTTTCCATCATTGGGATTATCATAGTTTAGTTATGGAGGTGAGCTAATGAAATGTTTTTTTTTCTGGGTACTATATTGGCTTGTAGTAGCTCAGATCCCCTCCTCAGTAAAAATGGGAGGAAGAATCCAGGGGAGAGCGGGGTAGCCAGTTTATACCATCACAAGGACCTCGGTCCTGTTGCCTCACAAGGGGGGAGGAGTGTTGGGGTGGGTGGGGGGCTGGGTTGGGGTAAGGGGTGGGGGTAGGTGTAGGTGTGGGGTCAAGGGGGGTGGGGCTTGGTGGGCATGCTGGGTTTTGGTCTTTAATTGTAGTCATGGCAATTGTAATGTGAATCTTGGTATTGGAATGGAGATAATGAGTAAAAATGGTGGTGTTAACATATTATTACTATTTGTTGAGTTGTGTTCAGGATCTATGTCTTTATTAAATAATGAGGGGTAGGTTGCGTATTTGTACCTGGAACGTCTGTGGCCTAAATGATGGCAAGAAGCGGGGGCTCCAATGTAAAGTTTTACAAACCATGCAGGTGGATGTTTTGTGTTTACAAGAAACACATATCCCGTGGGGAAAGCGGGAGTGTTTGAAAGGGTTAGGCTTTGACTTAGTAGCCTGTACAAGACAATCATCTATGATCAGAGGTGTGGCCATATTGGCAAGGCAGGGAGTTGGGATCTGCAAAAAAGTGAAAGAGGATAGAGCGGGTCGATGGGTAGTGGCTGAAATTATGATTAATAATAGGCCTATTTCTATCTGTTCGATTTATGGCTCAAATTTAGATGACCCAGAGGTTATGAAATTCTTAAATGTTGAGCTAGCATTGTGGCCGCATCCACTGATTGTTTGTGGGGATTTAAATATTCATTTGGCAGGCAACTTCAATCTTTTAAGTAACCAAGAATATCTGGGGAGGAAACCGAGAGTTTTTAAAGCTCTTCGAACTCTAGTATGTGAACACAGATTAGTGGACGTCTGGTTTAGGCATAAAAAAGATGATTCTGGCTTCACGTATTATTCTGCCCCCCACAATAGTGGAGAAGTGTGGCTCAATGGTTAGAGTGGAGAAGTGTGGCTCAATGGTTAGAGCGGCAGACCCTGATGCAGAGATCTGGCCCGGGACCAGGGTTCAATTCCCACCTCGGCGGGTCTTGGGCTCAATTTCCTCGGACCTGATAATTCTCGCCTCGGTGCCTATTCTAATCATGGGTCCCACTCTGCAACTCTGGGCAATAGCTTGCTTAATCTCCACAACGGCCCCACCAGCGCTGGGATGCCTGGCTTCACCTTGGGGGTGCCCAGGAGTGGACATTTCACAGGGAAAAGACAGGAAGGGTTCCACAGCGGTATGTGTACAGCGCCAGGACACCCTAGGGTAACAGTGTGCTTTACAAGTACAAATTTCATTTCATTTCATTTCAATAAAATGGTCCATCTGGACTATTTTTTATGTCTGACCAGCTGGTAGAGGGAATCTCTATTGAAATTCCCCCAAGAATATTATCTGACCATAATTCGTTGATAGTAGAATGTCCCTGGGGGTATATGGATAGGGTTCCAAGGCCATGGACATTTGAAAGGAAATTATTGCTGGATCAAGCCTATCGGGACCATATGTCTAAATGGATAACGGAATTGTTAAGCATTAACAGAAAGACCGCTTCAGATTGTACAGTGTGGGATACATTCAAGGCGGCAGTACGGGGCGAGACTAAGAGCTTTGCTGCCTATCGCTGGAAGACTGCTCAGGAGCAGACTAAGGGGCGCATCGAGCAATTACGGGTAGCAGAGTTGGAGCTAATGCAGGATATTAAGGATGGTCACAATACTGATCAAAGTCAACAAGCGGTGGCCATTATCAAATCCAAATTATTAAAACACTTTGGGGAAGACTTGGCCGCAAAGTATATGCAATATCGTACTATGATGTATGAATTCGGGGAAAACTCTGGTAGAGTTCTTGCTAAATGGCTACAGCAGAGAAATGTAGCAAATAGAATTCTCAGAGTCCAAGATCAGTATGGTCAGATTCAGGATACACAGGAGGGGGTCACGGAGGTGTTTGAAAAATTTTACACTTAGCTATATACGGAGGAAAGGACTATGATGTCTAGTGAATCTCGGACGGACGGGTTCCTGCAAGACATTGATACTACTAAAATTACAGCAGAACAGAATGAGGCTCTGTCAGTACCAATTACATGGGAGGAGGTCGAAACGGCCATAAAATCTTTGGCCAATGGAAAGGCCGCTGGCCCTGACGCTATCCCGTTAGAATTTTATAGGGCTTTCTCTCAAGAAAACCGACAGGATGTTTTATCTGTATTTCGGGAGGCACAAAGGGGTGTTATACCCGAATCCTGGAGGCGAACAACCATTGTTCTCTTTAAGAAAAAAGATAAGCCTGAGTTAAACCTCTCCTCCTATCGCCCTATCTCACTTATTAATACGGATAGTAAGATTTACTCAAAAATCCTAGCCACTAGACTCCCGAAAGTCATCACTCCGCTAGTGTCCATACGTCAACATGGGTTTATTCCTGGAAGGGACACGGCTGACCATGTTAGACGGGTCATCGCTCTGCTGGATTGGGCGCAGGCCACAGAGTCGACCTTGGGGGTGATCCTGTTGGACGCCGAGAAGGCGTTCAACAGGGTCCCCTGGCGATTTTTGTGGGCAGTGCTTCGCTGGAAAGGGATCAGTATTGAATTTATTCAGGCACTACAGGCGTTGTATATCTCCCCAGATGCAACAATCCGTATTTCAGGTCAGGAAACAGGGACATTTAACATTAGCAGGGGCACTAGACAAGGGTGTCCGTGTTCACCCTTGCTTTTTGCTCTGTACATTGACCCTTTTCTTAGCAAAATTGAAGGGAATCAAAATATTCTGCTGATTAGGGTCAATGACACAGACTATAAAACGCTAGCTTATGCGGACGATAT
This sequence comes from Calotriton arnoldi, assembly GCA_963921515.1. Classification (NCBI taxonomy): domain Eukaryota; kingdom Metazoa; phylum Chordata; class Amphibia; order Caudata; family Salamandridae; genus Calotriton; species Calotriton arnoldi. The sequence continues at coordinate 374,504 of CAWUFW010007975.1, read as the reverse complement.
CGTGGTCTTAACTAGGGATGTTGCTTTGGCCTTTGCGACCTTAAAGACTTTCGCAGAGCAATTTGGCTCAACATCAGGGTATAAATTGAATATCGAGAAGACGCAGATCCTACATTCAGCGTTTCTGTGTCCTGCCGATGTCCCTGTTATTACTGAAGCAACGTATTTGGGGGTTAAAATCACTGCCTCAGTTGATAGTATCCACGACCTGAACATTTTACCAGTGGTCGAATCTATAAATACTAAACTAGAAAGACTAGACCATCTGCATCTTTCGCTATACGGCCGTTGTAATATACTTAAAATGCTGGTTCTTCCAAAGTTTATGTATTTATTCAGAACCATCCCCCTAGAGTTTTCTCAAGAATTTATTTATTTATTTTTGTGTTATATAGAGCGCGAACGTGACCCGTTAGGGTATCAGAGCGCTTTACAGAGTCATAGAGTTGTACACGAGGCATGGAATCACAAGAGTATACCATAAATTGGGAGGGGGCGAGGTGCTGAGTACAAGCGGGATGGAGGGATACAATGTACAGTTTACATTACAGTTGCTGAGGACAGGCCCCAGGTTTCTTGGTGGGGGGAAGGGTCATCGGAGGGAGGCAATAGCCGTGAATTGATCAGGGTCTCTGTGGCGGTTGATGGTAAGGGTTTAGACAAGGAATTTACCCATGAGGAAGGATTTGGCCTCCTTTTGAAATGTGCAAGAGAGGGGATTCTTCTGATGGCGGGTGGGAAGGAGTTCCATATTCTTGGCGCAGCCCCAGCGAACGCCCGATTATAAGTTTTTTTTTTTCTAAAGCGTGCAGGCTGGAGTAGGAGGTCTCTGGCGGACCGTGAGTTTCTGATTCCTCCGGATACCACAAGTTTCTGTGCAAGATATGCAGGGGAGTTTGAGTATAAGGCCTTGTGTGTGATGCATGCCAGCTTAAGCTGTATTCTGGCCTCGAGAGGAAGCCAGTTAAGCGCTTTCAGGTGTGGAGAAATGTGATCAAATTTCCTTGTCCCGGTAAGTAGTCTGGCGGCCGCATTGAGGCAGGCTTTTAAAGGTGCTAGGGAGATCTTGGGTAAACCAGAGAGGGTGGAACAGCCATATTCCAGTCTAGAAATGACTAGTGCTTGGACTGCCAGTTTTAGGTCGGGAGCGTCAAGGAAGGGTTTCAGTTTCCATAGGTAGTTCAGGTGGAATCTGGCTGATTTGGCCATCAAGTTGATGTGGTCCTGCATGTTCAAGTTGCAATCCAAGGTTATTCCCAGTGATTTGGCCGAATCCACAATGGTCGGTGGACAATTTAAGGCTGTGATGGCCTTAATCCATATCTGAATCTCAGGGTCGGTTTTTGGAGGGGAAATTAGAAGAAATTCTGTTTTCTTTGCGTTGAGTTTGAGTTGATTGGAGGAGAGCCATTGGACGGTCAGCTTCAGGGCCTCATTCAGGGAGAGAATCTCCTCGAGAGAAGAGATTTTGATGTAGATCTGAGTGTCGTCAGTGTACATATGGTAGGAGATATTTGCGGTGCGTAGGACTTCGGCAAGCGGTTCTAAATAAAGGTTGAAGAGGGTGGGGGACAGCGTTGATCCTTGAGGGACTCCAACCGTGACCAATGAGGGAGCGGACAGGTTGCCGTTAATTAGGAATCTCTGAGATCGGTTTTGGAGGAAGGATCTAAACCATTCTAGGACAGAGCCATCTAATCCCATCCTGAGTTTGAGGCATTCGAGTAGCTTCCCATGGTTGACCGTGTCGAAGGCCGAGGATAGATCTATGAGGATTAGGAGACAAGTTTTGCCTTGGTCAAGGGCTTGGAGGGCATCATCGACGATGTGGAGCATGGTGGTTTCAGTGCTGTGTCCCGGTCTGAATCCAGATTGGAAGTCATCGAGTAGGTGGAAGTTGTTGATGTGATGACTTAGCTGCAGTTGCACACACTTCTCCAGCACTTTAGCTAAGAGAGGGATGTTGGAAATAGGTCTGAAGTTGTCAGGGGAGGCTGGATCCAGCGACAGCTTTTTCAGAATGGGGAGGACTTGGCCCACTTTCAGAGAGTCAGGAATTGATCCCTGCCGGAGAGAGGCGTTAATTATTGCAGTCCAGCTAGGAATAATGGATTGGGCGGCGGCAGCTAGGCAGTTAGCGGGGAGCGGGTCGTTGAAATGGTTGTTCGGGTTTAAGGTAGATAGGATTTTGGAGACGGAGTCTTCGTCGTAGTGTGTGAAGTCGGTCCAGTGTGCTTGATTCTTAGGTGAAGCCTGGGGTGGCGTGGAGGGAGGAGGCAGGTCAGGGGGGGTAGAGAGTATGAGGCAGAACTAAGTTCGTTACCTAGGGCTTTGATTTTGTCCGCAAAAAACGAGGAGAATGCCTGGTTAGGGCTGAGAGGATATGCTTTAGATTTCTTTGGGGCTATCATCGATCACGCAGGGCTGCCAAATGGATGTGTCTCCCTAGCGACCGGGGTGGCTGGGCGGTTCCCAATATTTTGCTGTACTACTGGTTATCCATGCTGCAACATTTTGGAGTACTTTTAGTAGGGGATAGGGCTGAGGTCCCGTTGGCTAACAGACTGACTATTTATGAAATAGGTCTGGGGGAGGCGGCAAGCGGCATTCTAGTTCGGATATTGGAACCGAGTTATTTTAAGAAAACGAGGTTTAAAGTAATCAGTGCTGCATACTCGATTTGGCGGAAAATTCGGCGTAAATGGAAAATCCCGAATATCAATGCTTATACGCCGTTTTCGGCTGCTGGTATTTTGCCATCGATTTTTCAGGATCAGGTTATCTTTAGATGGCAGCGGGTGGGTTTGAAGGTTATTGGTGATTTGTGTCAGGAAGGGCAAAGGGCATCCTTTTCTTTTTTAAGGGAGAAGTTTCAGCTAAATAACTACGACTTTTTTAAATATCTTCAGATTAGGAGTTTTTTTGATAGACATCGAAGTGGGACTACTTCTGTGTTTGAAAAGATCTCTATAGTTGAATTGGGCTGAAGGAAAGTGAGAATAGTCATAATTTATCAATATCTTCTGTCTCATTTCCCGGATGATATCGATGATCAGAATATCAAGTGGGAGAGAAAACTTGGTAAGAAGGGGTCGATATTGGTTACATCTTAGAACTAGCAAGCCAGATCTTAATCTCTGGCAGCCTTCGGACTCAATGTTATATGGCGGTGTTTGATTTGTACTACACACCTGCGAAGATTGCTAAGTGGGGGGGTGGAAGGGCGATAGATGTGGCAAGTGTGGGTTTCAAGCGGCTGATGCGATCCATATGTTTTATCTATGCCCAAGTCTGGGGGAATTTTTTCATGAAATTGAGTATTTTATAAATACAGTTCTAAAAATCCCGGTCGTAATTTCCCCAGAGTTGGTCATAATGGGTTATGAGGATACCGGGATGGTCGGAAGACCCAGATACACTGCCGCCTTTTTGTTATAACAATGGCGATGGCTCGGTTGTGCATTACGTCACAATGGATAGGCCCGGAAGCTCCTACTTTTTCTAATTGGAGATCTAGGATGTTGGCACTGTATAATATGGAGTCGTCTGTGTACCTCTTAAGGGGGAAAAGGAGCCGGGAGATGAGTACTAAAATGTGGTCCCCTATCAAGGAATGGTCTCAATGATAACTGTTACAGGTGGGATCGGCCGATTGTTGGTTGCATAGTTATATAGGTATATGTCCTATCGTGCTCTTCATTTTAGTTTTTTAGGCTCCATGACGGATCTCAAAGTTTATGTTATGTTTTTGGTTATGTTTTTGTATTATTGTCTCTTTTCCTAATGAATCTCTTTGTATGTTATCTGCCATGACATGTGTTAACGATCAAATAAATAAAAAAAGTAAAAAAAAAAAAGAAAAAGAAAACAGAGATGACGTGTTGATAAAACGCCAAGGCACATAGCCTGCACGCAAGGATTGTAGCGTCCAGCCTAATAAGATAATAGAACGTAACTGAGATTGGCCTTGTTGTAACATGGCTAAATCTTGTTCCAGTATGTCAATAGCAGTAGATACAATGTTGTCCAGTGAATACATTCTGGATGACAAAGTTGTTAACCCATTGTCGACCACAGTGAGAGATTTCTCTAAGTTAATACGATCAAGCTCACGTATTCTTTCCGCAGCCTCTGCCTGTGAATGCTTCCATATTTCATTATAAGCAGCATAAATGCCGGCATATATGAAACGTTTTTGACGCGGTTTTCTTGGTCCTAGCAAGAAATCCCTAAGGTCTGCGTCTTTTTTAAGTAAAGATAAGTGTTGTTTCACATCCTCGAGTGTAGATTTTTGTAACCAGTCGAGGCACAATTTTCCTACACTTTATGTTGTTACTACCCCCGGATGTTGTTGCTGAACATAACGTGGGTCTGGCCTATGGATAGTAAAGCCCTGTATTCTATTCAGGAATCTTTCTTGACAGATGTTTGTGTCTGTGGGCCAGAGCAACCATGTTTTCCAATCAGGATCTGATCTGTTGTTTTGTAGTATTGTGTCTACTGTGACCGCTCCCTGTGTAGTGCTATTACTTGCAGGTGTTGGTACAGAAGGTGTGTTCATGTCTTTGATCTTGGCTAAACCAAGGCAAGACGTTTGTTGCACAGTGTCATTCAAAAACATTATTTGCTGTGGGATGATACAGGCTCTAAACAAAGCTTCTATCCCCTGCACTTGCCAATCTTTAGAACCCCAGACAGATTTTGTGTCGATTGTGTCTTTCCAAAATCAAATCCTTGTCTAGACAGTTGGGTAATAAAGGCTGCAGAATAAATCTGTTTTGTATTAGTTAACATAATTTTCTGTCCTGTTTTGTTTACATTCTTATAGTAAAATGTTTCTGGATCAGATGTATTGTACCCTGAAAAATATGGAAACTTATTTGCAAACGTTTTTGAACTACCCCTTGGTGGTGTAGGACAATGTTCCCATTGGTTAAACATAAACACATTTCTAGGTGTTGCAGATTTATGCAAGAAATTATGACCATAGTGGTTGTAACAATAAAGCTGTTCGTAGTCTGATGAACCCTCTAAGTATTCATTGTTAGAGAATGCACAGACCTTTCTAGATCAGACATCATGTTATTAACAGTCTCAAAGTTCCAATCATCAGAATAGGTACTGGAGGTAATAAAGTCACTTAATGAAAGTTTAAATAAATGTGGAATCTTCAAAAGTTCTGTTGGGCCGAATATGTCGAAATCGGTTTTGTTCCAAACTATACCATCCTGTATAGGAACGGCTGTGATGTTCACTGCTGACATGTCTCTTGCTTCACGATGGGATGATTTGTGTGGTTTTAAAAGTAAGTTCACATTTTTACTTTCAATGTCCATACGAATGTATCTGCCATTTATAAGCACGCTAAGAGTCATTCCTAAAGCTAGCCAAAGCAGAAAGAAAAATATTCCAGAAATAATCCATAGTTCAATCCATGGTGAAACCAGATAAGTCTCTTTCAGGAAATGAAAAAGATCTTGTACTTGTTGTTTAAAAGCTTTTAGGGCTGGCGTCGTTTCAGGCTCACTTGGCTCCTCAGAAAACGTATCAAAGTTAATGAAGTAGCCAGAAGCAGTTCGGTCAATTGTTGGAATTGCATCAGGATTCATTGAAATCGCTGGAACCAGTTGATCACGTGTTACGTTGGTGTAGACAGGTGTATCTGGACAAACTGTTACTTGAGTTTCAAGAGGGATGAGTTCCATAGCATTGTTGCTTAGTCCTTCATCTCTTACTGCTGAATTCTCGATGGTTATGAGTCTTTCAGTCTGAACCTCTTGGATAGTAGCGAGAGGAGTGCATCTGCTACTAGGTCGGAGTCCACGAGGCCTACTATTTAGTATTGGCCACATACTGTGGTTTGATGAGGTCGATTGAATTGACACAAATCTTTTCTCCTTTTTTCCAGCAAGGGGCGGCAGAAGTACTGTTCTTGTTCCGTGGGCGGCTAGGACAGTTACTGGTTGTCTGTATGAAGGTCCAAATTCCTTCTTGTCCGCAATCTTCTCTCTGACTAGATCCCCAACTTTTGGGATCCAGACAGGCCTTGCTGGGACTGCAGGTTTTTCCCCAGTGGTGGTTGGCTTCAGGAACACGTTGCTTTGTTTCGATCTTAGTTCATTTAGATCCTGTAAAACAGCCAAACGATCTTTGATATCAAAGGGTTTATTTTCCACCACTGTGCCTTTACATTCGAGATCAGGAACCCACATTCTTGTCCCAAATAGGACCTCATATGGAGTTACCCCCCCTGGAGAACTTGTTGGCAAATTATTTAATGAGCGTTGGACCCCATAAAGATGTTTGACCCACCCATCACCCGAACCTAATACTCTAGCTGTTATAGACTGCTTTATGTCCCGGTTTTACCTTTCCACAACAGAATTTCCCTCAGGATGAAATGGAGAGGAGTACCGCAATGCTACGCCCAAACTGGCCATGGCATATTTGTAAGCCCGAGAGCTAAACGCAGGGCCCTGGCCAGAATGTAGTGTGCCAATTGCGTATGTGCCGATAAAGACTCGCAAATCTTTTATAACAGTTCGAGCGTCAGCCGAGCGCTGAGGCCACATCCATAGGAACCTTGAGCACGAATCCACTGCGACCATTATATATTTATAACTACCGTCCCTTTGCAAGGGACCGCAGTTGTCCAGGTAAACACAAGCTAATGGTTTGTCTGAAATCAACAGGGGTGTCAGCGCAGGACGTTTCACTGTGGAGACTTTCATCTGTTGGCATATTTCACATTCCAAAACATAGCTCTTGGTCTGTTTCCTAATGTCAGGCCACCAATATCTTTGTTTAAGTAAAGATACTGTTGCAGAAACACCTGCATGGGCAGAGGCTATCCCTTCATGTGCTGCTAGGATCAGTCCTAATCTATGTTCCATGTTTGGAATTACCCTATCCCCCACTCCAGGAATTCGAGCAAAAGGATTGTTGTTTGCATCAATTACATAAGAGTACTTGAGTGGACATTTTTTTGGTAACGCCGCACCACTGCCTTTGCTTGAAGCATTGACAGCCAACAATATCTCACTGTCTATTCTCGTTTTTGAATGAGTGATCGCAGCTACGGAAGCCATCTGAACAGCCCCCTTGGCGGCTTCATCAGCCAATGAATTCCCTGCAACGTGAACGCCATCACGTTGATGACTCAGCGTGTGTATAACGTGAGATTTTGGTAGTTCGTTTCTCAACTGAACTACTTGTTCCCAAAGCGTTTTATGCTTTATTGTGCCACCTTTTGCATCTTTTAATCCGTTTTGAAGCCAATTCTGTATATATTCATTATATGACTGAACACAGTAAAAGGAATCGCACACTATAAGTGTGGGGAATTCGCGATCTGTATTTTCAAGTGCCAGTTTGAATGCTTGTAGTTCAGCTCGCTGAGCTGTACAATCTCCTAGAGATTGAGTTTTAGTGACCATTGGTCTAAAGTTACCATCGCGCATGCGACCTTTAACAATTGCGCACGCTGCACTGTAAGCTTGCTTACTCCCTGTAGCGGGTTGTGCTGATCCGTCAGTATAAATTATAAATTTGTACTGATCGAGAGGCAAAATTTCAGTGGGCAGAGGACATTCATGTTCATATTGCAGGAACGCTTGTGTTTTTAAATCAGGATCAAAAACATATTCAACATCTGTTGCAGCAAGAGAATTAACCCATTGTATCCATCTAGGATGTAAAGCTTTTGCATTTGGAATGCTGGCTTTTGTAACCGCCTCTAAGGCTAGTACTGGAGTTACGACAATAATGCGTCTCCCTTGAGCTAGAGCTCTTTCTTTTGCTACAGCGGTTTGAACTTCTGTCAGTATTTTTTCTGTTGACGTGAAGCGCATTTCTGCTTGCGTATACAAATGGGATTTGTATGCTATTGGTACTTTTTCACCCTCATTAAATGTTAAATAGGTGAATCCGCATTGTCCCGAAATTATTCGGATCACTAAATTGCGTTTATTTACGCGTGTTTGTAAGTGATTTGTTGCTAACATGTTAGCTTGGAGTGAATGCAGGATTTCTGGGTGTTCTTGTGTCCAATGTTTTGTTGAAAAATCAGGTTTGATTAATTCGTAGAGAGGTTTAACCCTTTCTGCGTAATTTAGAATGTAAGTTCTTCCAAAATTTAGGAAACCCAAGATGGATTGTAAATTTTTCAGCGTTTTTGGAGGGTGGAGCAGCGCGCACTTTTCTAAAAAGTTAGCTGCCAGGCTCTTGCCTTCACTTGAAAGCTCATATCCTAGGAAAAGGACATTGAGATGAGCATTTCTGGATTTTTTAAAGTTGAATTTGTAGCCCTCATAGGCAAAGCCCAATATAATGGTACTCACCCTGTTCAAGTGCCTATCTAGGTCATCGTCTGTCAGATAGATGTCATCGACATATGAGAATGCCTCATTATCATAAATTTGTAGTAACTCTGTTACTCTTGCTGAGAATAACCCCAGGCTGTTTTTGAACCCTTGTGGGAGTTTACAAAATTGACGCTGGGTCCCCATTATTGAGAAAGCTGTTAACTACCTGCTGTCAGGTGCTATGTTTTGACAAAAGAAACCATTTGAAATGTCCAATGTGGTTTTATATTTTTTACGCACAATGTTATTCATTAATGCTGTACTATGTGCTTTTTGCACTGCAAATGTTTTGGAACAAGTGTTCAAGTGTCTGTAATCCAAAACTAGATGATATGTATTGTCTGGTTTGGATACAGGAAACAAAGGATTGTTCATTGAGGAGGTGCATGTTTCAATCACCCCTTGGTATTCAAGTTGATCTAAGATCTCCCTACCTGTTTTTTAGCTTCTTGCTTTATTGGGTACTGCCTTTGTGCAGTAGGTTGATTTTTTTAGCTGTATTTTGTGGTGAGGTGAGTCCTCATCCCATCCTACATGATTTTTGCATAATGCTGGGGCCTGGGCAACTGCCCATTTCCTGGCATTAGTATATTTTAGGTGAATTGGAATATGGTTGGAGAAGGCTGGCATAATGATGTCCTCGCCATGTGGGCACTCCCTGACAAAGTTTGGTGGCCAGTCCTTTTCTGCTAGAAGTGTATCATAACCCCTTGAAAGTTACTCCCAAAAGAGTGTTTTCACTTTTCTTGGTATGTCTCCCTCCATTCGGAGTGTTATTTCATATAACTTTTTGTGGAGTACTAACCCTGGTGCCTACAGTCTCTACTGTGATGTACTCATTCAAGTCCACTATCTCCAGTAGTTCCTTCAGGATCTGGCGAGCTATTGTTACTTCTGCTGCACTGTCCAGCATTGTCTGAGCCCATTCTCCGTTCTTGAGCTGTGTTCTCAGTATTCTCTGCATGTCTGATCGTCAGACCTGCTACCTTCTTTTTTGTGAATTGAGGTTTTGATTTATTTTTTGTGAACGTGTTTATCGTCTTTGGATTTCACGCGTTCTTCTTTGTGACCTGACCGTCCTCTTCTTTCTGATGTCTGTGACGATATCTGAAAGGTACGAGAGGAACGTGTATCAGTATCTTGATACCTGTCAGGTTTTCTTAAATTATCCCTATTCCTGAGGTTATACCTCCTTTCAGAGGGCTCCTTTTGAGGAGACCTACCTCGTTTGAATTTTGTTTATTAGTTTCCCACTTCTTTTTAGAAGATGTAGGATTTTGTTTAATAGAGTCCTTCTCAGGACCTTCAGATAGTTTTGGCTTCAAAGGTTTTCCACCCAAACTATCTCTGCCTAATTCTGCATAAGATTTTTCTATTATTCTGGGTAGTTCATGTTGATGTTCTGTTACATCAAATTCCCTTAAGCGTTGGCGGATCGCCACTGATGCTGCCTCTCCATTAATATTAGATAATATTATTGTTGAGACCTGGTCAAAGTTTTTCTGTAATTTCATACCTTAATTCAGAGCAGGTTCTGCCCCGTATTCGTTTGGAATTTGTTTCAGGACATCTGGTATTACTGCAATTGACGGAACACCATGTGTTTTAGTATAGATGGCAGCAAAGACTGTGCCCCTAGTGGTGCAGTCTTCCAGCTGTGGTGTGATCCCCATTGGTAAACAGATTGTTAGGATTCTGTGTTTCTCATAAGGGCTAGTATTTGGAAATACTGCTTCGATTTGAGTAATTCTTTGAGCTATCCAGAATGGAATTTGTTCACGTTTTGTGGGCATTTTACCCATGACTGCGTGTAAAGTCTGTGGAGTAATTTTTAGTATATTCCCCTGTTGAGGGGTCTGATTTGGAATTGTTATAGGTGGTTGGACTGTGAAAGTCCGCATAACATATTGGACTAATTGTCTGTAAATTTTTATCAACTCTTGTAGTTGAGTAAGTAATTCTTCGTCTGACATTTCTTCGATGTCAGGATGAGGTGTGTAGCCGGCTAAAATCGACCATGTTGCTCCTGGTCTACCTAGTGGACCAAGCCTGGTAATGTTTTTGTGATGTTTTAGGGCGCCTTTAAACCAGAGATCATGCTCCTGGTATGTGAGTGGAATTTCAATATCCTCGAAAGGAATATATTCCTCTGGTGGTTCATCTTCTTTAAAGAAGTGAAATACTTTTGTTACTGGATTTGATTCTGGGAATACTATCCATGAATAGAATACCTCTGTCTGAAAGGATTCGTGTGCCTCTATCACGAAAACTGCTCTACCACCTCTTGGTGATAGGCCGTGTTTTATAAGTTTTAGAGTGATGGCTCTCCTTAAGTTTGGAGGGATGTTTATAACACCCTCATCGGTTTCATTTAAACCTGTAAAATTAAAAGCTGTTACGACTGGGTCAGCCGCAGCTACACCGTTCTCGGTGTTAGTATCCCCGTTCAGGGACATTGTTTTTTGAAAAATGTAGAACAAGTTTCAAGGAAACAAAGATAAGGTGCACAATATTTTGGAACACTGTATCCTTCAACGTTGAACAAACCATACAGCTAATATATAGGATTTTTGTCCTATTCAGCTTTGGCGGATACTTAACCCTACCCACTCCAGACGTCTTATGGAGTATGTGAGTAAGGGTCTCTGAGAAAAGCCGACTGAGTTACTCAGTATCTAGCGTTAAATGAGTGCCTTACCAAACGTTGGGCGCCATGTAGTGTAGTTCCTATTTCCCTAATAGGCTCTGCGCATTGGAATAATATACCCTATAGGTTTGACATAGGGCTGAGGTCAGTATGTCCCTATGGAGTATATTAAACTTAATTTACTTTGTACCAGCTAACTCAGAGGCCACTAGAAACTCCTTGTAAACAAGAAGGGAGTAGTTTCTGGCAACCGCATAAACATGACAACTTTGTTTCCCTTTAGAATCGGAACACTCTCACAATCGTGGAAACAACAGATAACAGTTTCACTCAGCTAATCGTGCATGCTTAGTTTCTTCAGAGTTACACAGAAATAATAGACAGGCATTTCAATAAAAGGATTTATTGAACAGTCTTGTTTCTCGTGTAAGAGATATGAGCTGTTACAATCGTAAGACAGTATGCGAGACATATGATGTACAGCGTAAGCAGTAGAAAGAAATAATACTGCGCTAGCATTATCTTTTAGCTATGACATATATATTCATATACATAAATAACATAAGCTAAAAATGCGAGTACTCATAAGATGCTTCTCTAACTAGTTCTATCCCAGTGTACCTAACCCAAGTGTAGTGCAAGGTAAGAAGTAGGTGATGTATTCTATAGTATGGTATGCTATAGTATGCCAAGTCTGGTATGCCAAGAGTCCCTCTAGGTTCTAGTCAGCTCCATACCTTGAGAATGAGAGAGGTGGGAATCTCTTTCCGGGTCTCGAACTCTAACACCCCGCGAAGTGAGTCAGAACACTGGAAGCTGGATTCTCTGCGAGCAGGGATGACAGCGTCTCTTGTCAGTGCATCAGGCCGAGACACGGGCTCCTCTAAAGTCGAGGTCTCTTCCTACTTGCTTGGGCAAGGGAAGGTATATTTATACCCGGTAGGTGCCTTGGAATGTTAGCATTGACGTAAAGTCGGGCAGAGGAAGACGTCAGGAATGAACCCTTAAGGAATAGCGGTTCATGCATAATAAATGAGTTCTTGGAGAAATCAATAATCCTGTGCTAGGGGAACTCCCAAGAGCTTAAGGGTCTGGTTTCTAAGAACTCGTTGTGACGTTAGGGTGGACGGATGTAGGTGACCATGCCTGTATTTGGATAGTATGGCTAATGCCTAAATAAGGACTGGGATCTTATGCCTATATAAGGGCAATGCGAATTGTGCCTATATAAGGACATGTATCAGGAAAACCTATATACGGACACCTAAAGCGGAATACAACAGCTCTTTTAAAATGGTATGTTTAAACTGACATTTTCACCTAACTTTAAGGTCCTTTGAATCTTATATATCACAGAGTTAGCCCTAATTGCTCTTCCATCTATCCAGTTAGCCAGTGGTACGGTGAAAGGCTGTAGTACAGCTTTTAATATAAGTCAGTTTTTAATAAGGAGTCAAGCTATCCTGGCTGATGAAGGGGTGAAACCCGGAAACCGGTCCTAGGATGCTTGTTTCCAGTCCAGGGAGGACCTGGCCTGGCAGTTCGGGCTGGACTGTTCCCATTGGGCACAGGGTCAAGACTTATTTGCATAAGGCAGGGTTCAAACTGGAATTACATGGGGAGCAAAAAAACAATGGATTTAGGTCCAGATTTCTGTACTGGGGTGAATGTATGACATTGTTCTGCATTCTGTCCATCAATCATTCTTTTTGCATTTAATGAAGCGGCTTCCACATCTCAGGGAAGAACATAAAGACAGCACTTAAGGATGGCAATAGTTACTCTGTTATATGCCAATACATGCAGGTTGGCATTCCCATAATGACCACATAAAGTAGTGAACGAAACTCTGCTTATCAAATAGTATGGATTGAGCATGGAAAAGCAATACTACAAACTGTTCAAGGTAAGTTCCTTTCAACAAAGGAAAGGTTGGCGTTCATTACAGAGTGTATGCACTGAGGCTACATCTTTGAAGAGACTAATCAACACTGCAGCATTTTCACAATGAACTACAATTCCCAAAAGGCCAGGAACTCTTGAACGTGCTGGAGAGGTAATGGCCATCTTACATTAACAGGTAATACTCAAGTTTCATTGCTAGGCAAGCATGATACAATGCTACTGCAGCCAGGATCTTACTATACAGATCTTGTATTTTGCTTGTCATGACTTGTTGCTTCATAAAGATTTGTATTGATGGACACTAGGAATACAGAGAAGTGTTCAGAAAAGTCATAATGTTGGTGAAAATTAACTTTGAACTATTTCTTGAATGTTTTTTCTGAGATTTACTAATACTTGGGTTTCTTATATTATGCTAAGGGTTATGCTGTCACAGAACAGGCTGTATTCTTAGAATGGACTTTGCTACATGTACATATAAATGCTATGCACAAGGTATTATAGTTTTAATATGCACATAAGAATTGCTAAGAATAGGGAACAACTGATGTAAGAATATAAATTATTAATTGGGGTTGGTGGTAATCCACCACAAGTGATAATGTCACTAACCCGTTAGGTCCAGTCAATGGTTTCAATAATTTAAATCTGAGCTCATTCCCGGCTAGCCATGGCACAGAGCAGACAGGATTAACGTAAAGAAAATGAGTAAAGCCTTAACCAGAATAGAACTTTGTAATTTTTTCAGAGGTTAAGAGAACTCTGTGTGGGACACAGCCGAAATTTAATCCAACTCTGTGGAACTTCCAGTCTAATACTTTTCCCGGTGGGTCCCGCTAAAGCTCTGGAGTAGACCAAAAGGAGGGCCCTGTCCAGGCCCAGTTGCTACTGGTCAGCTGAAGACTTTAGGAAAATGAAATGGCCTCCTGCAACTTGTTGAGTCCCTGTAGCCACACAGGGAGTCAGCTAACTGATACTTAGAGTCCACGCCTTTGTCCTGGATAGAATTCAGAGCTGGTTCAGCTCCTCAGGTCCCATCACAGATATGAAACAATAGGTGCAGTGCACCCTCTGCTCTTCCACAGATCTAGAATGTGTTCTAAGGGTAGTGTCTTGTGGTGCTACATTTATAGTTGGCACTAACTAATAGGTGGGGTGACGCATGGGCATTCCTTAGCCAATGGGGTGCAGATTCCCAGGTGGCAACCATACACACTTTTTTAGTAGTTTCTGTTTGTATAACAGAAAAAAGGCTCGAAATGCCATGAGTCATGGCAGTGTCACAATGGCTGAAATCATTATAGACATTAAACTTGGGCTCTGAGAGCTGGGGTGTGTACGGTAAGCTACTATGGAAATCACCACTGTCCTCCCAAATCTAACACTAAAATCCATTTTGAAGCGGGCCCTGGGCCCACAACAAAACAGGAGACTGAAGTCTGGTAGGACAAAATCAGGGTCATTCAGCAACCAGACAGGGGACACACAAGACTTGTGTTCTGGTCCTCTTTAATGCCTTTCAAGGGGCAAAGGTTTTATATGTGCCTTGGACAGACATGTCAGGCTGGATTTAACTCTAGTGTGTGCAAAGGGTGGGGCAGTAGCCCCTACCCTGAAGGTCCAACTGAGCTCAGAGGAGTCATCTCTGCCCATTCAGGTGGACCTGTCAATCAAAGTTGTCTATTCTGTATCTCCTGGGAGACATTTACCACTTCTCATTAAAGTCAAGCACTTGATTGATAACTGCTGGACAGCTAATGTAGATTAGCCTACAGGAGTGTAAGACAGGGAAAACATAAGTTTTTAAAAGCAACTTTTCATAAACAATTATTAAATATCTAACTTTGGCACTGAATTGGGCTTTCAACCTCTTGCATGCTAAGAACATGGTGGCGCCATCCTCAGCACCAGTGCTCAGGTGCTGAGAATGGCTCCAGCATGTCCTGGCACCAGAGGCAGGAAATCCCTCTTTCTTTTACTCATTTCAGCCACAAGAGCTGGGGAAGAGCTTCCCCAGCAACCAAGGCTGCTTTTTTCCCCTCTGAAATGACAAACAGTGTGCATGGTGCGCTGATGTAGTTATAGAGAAAGTGAAATGAGCATGTCGGCTCATTTCCCTTTCACTTTCACTGCATTGGTGCTCGGGGGCATATCTCACCCCCCAAGCACAGATTCAGATGGAAGAGGTATCATTGGAAAGGGGAGAATCTCACCTTACAAATTAGATCTTTCACTAAAGGATACATGTTTGGGGATCGCCACAAGAGGGCAAAACCCAAGCAGGGTTCCACCCACTAGACACCAGGAACTATTTTTTGAGGGAAGAGCAGCCCCCTCACAGTGCTCCTCTCCTACACCCAGTCCCAAATGTTTTCTGCCCCCGGGGGGAAGGAAGAAAGCCAACTAGACACTAAGGAATGTATTTTAGACTTATGGGTAAAGGCGGCCTGCCCAGGCATCGGGCCTAGCCCCCACCCCTAAATCACCCCCAGCAGTCTTTATGCACCCCGTCCGAGGCAAATAAGAGGTGTTAGGGAGTGTATTTGGTGGGGGGAGCTCACCCCTGGCAATGGGCTAATGCTCCCCTTTCCCGCAGCCTCAAAATGAATTATTGCCCCTACTGGGGCAGATAGGAGGTTGTTACCACCAATCTGCCCCCGGGGTGGCAGAAAGTCCAGTCACACAACAGAGTTTTTTTTTGGGGGGGGGGCTCTGAAAGTCTTTGTCCCCGCTGGAGGGCAGAAAACCATTAAACTCCAGGGAGTATTTTTTTGTAATTAAAAAGGTGGCCCACTCAGGCGACAGGCTGAAATTCCACCCAATGCATATGGCAACAGTCTTTCTGCTCTCCCAGTGGGGCATATAGGAGGTCTTTACTGCCAATCTGCCCCTCAGGGGCAGAAAGCCTAGTAGACACAAAGGAGATTTTTTTATTGCTGTTGGGGGTGGGAAGGCCTGCCCGGACTTCGTTCTGAATCCCTATCCCCAAACTGACCCTCACAGTCTTTCTGCTCCCCAGGTGCAGACAAGTAGTCTTTAGCTCCAATCTGCCTTCCAGTGGACAGAAAGCCCACTAAACACCAGGGATAAAAAAAATGTAATGAAAAGTGATGGGGGGGCCCACCCAGGCATTGGGCCAAACTTCTTTTCCAACAAATATGCCAATGCGCTTTCTACCTCCTGGAGAGGAGACAGGAGGTCCTTACCTCAAATGGGCCCTGCCCCAAAAGGTGGCACAAAGCCCACTAGCCACCTAGGAGATTTTTTTATTGCTGTTGGGGGTGGCCTGCTCAGATATCCGGCTAATCTCCCCCACCAGCATTACCCTGACAGGCTTCCCGCCCCCAAGACCAAATAGGAAGTCTTTGATTCCAATATGCCCCAGGTAGAAGAAAGTCCACTAGATACCAGAGAGTTTTTTCTGTGCCTTGGGTTGAAGTGTGTTTACCCCCAATCTCCCCAAAGGGTCACAAAAACTGTTTTGCCCCTTCTGGACTAGGGGCAAGGCAGAATGCATGGGTGAGTCGCCCACACCCTTTTCTGTCCCCTCGAGGAAGATTTTGAGTAAATGCCTCAATCCACCCCCAGGTGAGCAGAAAGACTAATTCTGGGGTGGCAGCACGGTGTGATGCCTGAGTGAGCCGCCCCCACCCCTTTTCTTTTCATTGTTAGGCCTATTTTTTGCTGGTATCCTGTGGCTTTTCTGTCCTCAGGGGCCAAATTTTAGGTAAACACCCTCAATCAACGCCCAGGTGGGCCGAAACACTGATGCACCTACTCTGGGGTGGGAACATGACAGGATGACTGTATGAGTCTTCCCCACACTTTTTTTTGGCCTAAGAAAAGTGTTGGGGGTGGCTCACCCAGGCATCATTTCGTGCTCCCATCTCAGAATAGGTGCCCAGGTCTTTCTGCACCCCCGGGGGATGGATTAAAGGTATTTACCCCAAATCTTCCCCGGGGTACAGAAAGGCCACTAGACACCAAGGGAAAAATAGACCCACAAATTAAAAAAGTAAATGCAAAATTACAGGCACAATTTGAGGTGTGCAGGGCATTGTGGATGAGAAACTGTTAGAAATGGGGGTCTCTAGCTGGCAGGTTGTTACCCTGTCCAAGTAGGGACCCTTCTTCCTACTCAGGACAAAGGGGATACACTACTGAAATAACCCCTGCTCACCCCTTTGGTACATTGGCACGAGCAGTCAGGCTTATCTCAGAGGCAGTGTGTAAAGCATTTGCACATAACCAACATTAATATAGTGAAAACACTACAAAAGGACACCAAACCAGTTTTAGAAAAATATCCAATATTTTATCTATTCAAAACAAGACCAAAGACGATAAGAATCCACCATACAGTTCTCAGAAATCTCAATAATCAAAAATAGACTTAAAATACAGTTCCTTGAAAACAATAGCTCCATCTGGGGCCATCACAGCATCGTGAACAACAAATCCAAACAGTTCTGGCTGGCCATGGCTTTGCGGGTCTTCTACAGCGTCGGAACTACCCGCAAAACAGTACCTTTAGAAATGCAGGGCATTGGCGACCTCTCGTTGAGCTCCGAAGAGCTGGTGTTGACAGGCGTTGGCTCCGGAGGTTGGTGCAGGAGTCGTCAGGCCCTTGAGGTCACACGCGCTGCTGATCGAACTCCTCATGGTTGAAGTCGGGAGCGCCGGCGTCGGCAGGCGTCGAGGCTGAGGTGCGATGTGCAGCGTTGTGGCACGCAGGGCCCTCCAGTCGCAGTGCAGGCAGCGGCTCGGTGACAGTCGTTCAGCGGCATCAGTGAGACCAGGGCTGCGGTGCGAAGTGATGCAGTACTTGTCGCGGTGCTGGCAGGTTACGGTGCAAGCAGCGTTGTTGTCATTGCTGAAGTGTTGTCATCGGCTGTGGAACTGGAGTGGATGGAACCGATGTCGGTAGGGCAAGGCTGTGGTGCGGGATGAGGGTGGTGCGCTGTGTAACTTACAAGCGGTGCCTTCAAACCACGGTGCAAGCAGTGGCGTAGATGTCAGCATGGAGCAGCATCGTTGGGGATACCAGGGCGGCGGCGTGAAGCTAGGCGGTGCAAAGTAAGGTGCCCACAGGTTGCGGTGCAAGCAGCGGCTCAGTGCCGGCGTTGGGCGTCGTCGTCGTTGAGACCAGTGTTGAGGTGCGAAGTGCGGCAGTGCCCTCTACAGTGCCTTCAGGACACAGAGCCAGCAGCAGCATCGGTGACGGAGTTGGGTTGCTTTTTCTTCTGTTGCAGCACAAAACACACAGTTCCCAGTGCTGGTAGCAGATGAACTTGAAGTCTTTGCTGTTCCTGAGACTTCTTGAGCAGGGGGCAAGTCCTACCTCAAGCCCTTAGAGGAGCTCAAACAAAGAAGTTGCAGAAAGTTCAGTCCAGTCTTTTCTCTGCCCAAGACAAAAGCAGGTACTGCAGGCTAACACAGCAAAGCACACAGCATAGTGGTAGTTCCTCCTCACAGCTTCTCCAGCTCTTTTTCTTGGCAGGTTTCGCAGTCCAAAAGAGTTCTAATGTCCTGGAGTCTGGGCCCCAATATTTCTACCACATTTTCCTTTGCTCTCTTGTGGAAGAGAGTGTTTGTGCTTAGTCCAAACCAGTTCTGTCCTCTCAGGCCCAGCTTCCTGGCAGGAGGTGGAAACAACATTGTCCAAGGCAGACCAGACCTATTCATGAGCAAGGAAATCTCTTGCCACCTCTCTAAATGCAGCCCATGTCTATTCAGCCCAGCCCTGACTCATCCAGGAAAGGCAGGACACACCTCAACTCCCCCAGTGGTTGTCTACAGTGAATGCACATCCCCAGCTTCTGTCACTCCAAAGCCAGACAGTCAATCCATAACCCAGCAGAGGCACATAGGATGGCCAAGCAAGAAAATACCCACTTTCTAAAAGTGGTATATTTAAACACACAACATAAAAATGATCTTTACTAACAGACACATTTTTACATTCTGAGTTCAGGCATACTAAACTCAATTTCTCTATCTTGTCCCAATGGGAAGTTATACTTGTAAGATGTTACAAAGCATTTCCCATTCTATCCTATGGGACAGATAGCCTTTTAATAGTGAAAAACAAAATATACTGTATTTCACTATCAGGACATGTCACACACACCAGTACATATCCTACCTTTCACATACACTGCACCCTGCCCCTAGGGATACCTTGGGCCTACCTTAGGGGTGACTTACAGGTAATAAAAGGGAAGCTTAGGGCTTGGCAAGTGGGTGCACTTGCCAAGTCGACATGGCAGCAAAAAACTGCATGCAGACACTGCAGTGGCAGGTCTGAGATACCTTTACAGGGCTACTTCTGTGGGTGGAACAATCAGTGCTGCAGGCCCGCTAGTAGCATTTGATTTACAGGCCCTGGCACTCTTAGTGCACTTTACTATGGACTTACCAGTAAATCAAACATGCCAATCATGGAAACACCAATCCATAACATAATTTACAGTAGGAGCACTTGCACTTTAACATTGAACAGCAGTGAGAAAGTGTGCAGAGACACTAAACGAGCAGCAAACAGAGTCAAACCATTACGTCAGAAAGCAAAAAGACAGGGAAAACATGCCAAAAGATGCCAGGTATAACAGAAACCTTTGTGGGATCCATGGAAGGCACACCACCCTGGACTCCCCTGGCTGTCTAGTTTTCAGAAATGTCTGCCTTTGTAAGGATCCCCTGGGTGGCCTCTGAGGCCGGGCCCAAACACGGCAGCTACACACATTGCAAAAACGGGTCGGTTTTGTGACAGGAAACGGTGATCTCTCCACATTGTGTTTTGGGCCCTTTCCTGTAATGTGCACTAGGCCTACCAACACAACTGAGGTACCATTTTTATTGGGAGACATAGAGGAATGCTAGGTGGTAGGAAATGTGTGACGCTTCACAGATTCTATAACAGAAATGTGAGGAAAATGTATTTTTTAGTCAATGTTTGAGGTTTGCAAGGGTTTCTGGGTAAGAAATCCTGGTGAGAGCCACACAGGTCACCCACCCAGGATTCCCCTGGGTGTGTAGTTTTTGACAATGTGCAGGTTTGCTAGGTCTTCCTGCGTGCCAGCTGAGCTAGGGCACAAAATCCACGGCTATCCACATTGCAAGAAAAGGGTCAGTTTCGGTGGAAAAATGTGATGGGTCAATGTTGCGTTTTGGGCCCTTTTCTGTTGCGGGCACTATGCCTACACACAGAAGTGAGGTACCATTTTTATCAAGAGACTTAAGGAATGCTAGGTGGTAGGAAATGTGTGGTTTTCCACAGATTCCAGAATTTTCCATAATAGAAAAGTGAGGAAAATTAGTTTTTTTTGGTCAAATTTTGACCTTCTGAGTAAGAAAACCTGATGCACATCACACAAGTTACCCCAGCCTGGATTTCCCCAGGTACCTAGATTTAAAAAATGTGCAGGTTTTCTAGGTTTCCGTAGGTGCCGGCTGAGCTAGGTCCCAAAATCCCCAGTTACCCACATTGCAATAAACGGCCAGTTTTCAGTTAAAAAATTTGATGTGTCCATGTTGCATTTTGGGGCCCTTCCTGTCTCGGGCACTAGGCCTACCAACACAAGTGAGGTACTATTTTTATAGGGAGACGTGGGCGATCCCAGGATAGTAGAACATTTGTTAGTACCAATTGTATTGCTCTGCATTTGTGCCTTCCAAATGTAAGCCAGCGTGTAAGAAGACATTTTGAGAAAAGCCCTCAGACTCACATACTAGTATGGGTACCCAGAAATTCAGAGATTAACAAATAACTTCTGAACTCCATATCTGGTGTCCATTTGAGAAATACAAAGATGTACTTGATACCCATTTTTCACTCTTTATATTTTATCTTATGAATTGCTCTATGCCTAGTGCACAATGAAAAACCATTGTAAGGTGCAGTTCACTTGTTGGCTCTGGGTACCTTGGGTTCTTGGAAAACCTATAAACCCTACATATCCCCAAAACCAGAGGGATCTATTGGATGTAGTGGTATATTGTATTTGTAAATCGGCCATTGTGACAAGAAGTTACAAATGAAAACGTTATCATACATGGACGTTTTTTCGTACTCATTTTCTATATTTTTTTCGTTCAGCTGTTAGTTTCTTTGGAGAAACCTTTTAGGGATCTGCACAAATGTCCCCTTGTTAAATTCAGAACGTTGTCTACTTTTAATAAACGTATAGCTTTCCGGGATCATCCATGGGTTTCACAGTGGTTTCCACCACAAATTGGAAGGAGGTTGAGAGCACAATAATTGGGAACAATTGGCTATCTCTTTGAAAAATGCCAAGATTGTGGCAAAAAATATTTTTTGAATCAGCTCTGCATGTTCCTGAAAGCTGGGAAAAGGTGACTTTAGCACAGCAAACCTTTCACTGAGGCCATTCTTAGGAAAAACACAGGCACTTTTTTGCAGAGCGCTTTTTTCCCAAACAAACAAAATTGAGCTACATTTTGGCTATTTTCTCAGTCCCCTCGAGAGGAATCCACAAACCCTAGATACATTTATAAATCCCAGGATGTCGAGAAAAAATAACACAAATTTAGCATGGATAGCCTAAGCCCAAAAAGGGCTTAGCATTCTAGGGCAAAAAGATCTAAAGGCAAAAGGGTTAATAAATATTGTCAGTGGTTGAATTATTTTTCTAGCTGTTCCCAAACCCTAAAAAGCAGAGTTAATATTTTAATCTGTAGTCTAGTTTTCTCATATGACAGTCATGATGTTCCACAGTGCAAATACCTTTTGCGGTCTTGTCACTGCAGGGACATGGCGACATTACATTTCAATGCTACGCACTCCACTTAGTGGCCTGCAAAGCCTACATAGGTGTGACATTAATAATTAAAAGGAAGGTTTTACCCTGTCAAAAGGGTTATTTTGACAGGTTAGGCTGCAGTTTTAAACTGCAGCAGTCAGGCTACAGTGGTAGGCATGAATTTATGTTTTTCTTATCACACTAGTGGATGGCACAATAATTGTTGCAGTCCACAGGCGACATTTAATTTTCCATGCCATGGGTGTATTTTCTGCACCATATAATATGGCCTTAAAGAAAGTTAAATAATCCAATATTAGATCAGGCAATTTCAACATGTGTTAGGGGTCAGAACAGATACACTGGGCACTGGACAACCATGCCCCAATGCACATAGTCTAAAAACAGCAATACTATTCATCAAAAAATAGGGCTGACAATACAAAAATGTACATTTACTCACAACTGAAAATTACCATTGTTGATTATTTTGCAGTGTTACACACAATTAGTTGAAACTATAATTCCTCTTCCTCCAGAGAGTACCTAGTGGCAAACCTTAAATTAGTTATGCAAACCATAGGGAGAAGAGTTAGGGCATATAAGATTAATATGCTTTCTGTGTGCAGATTTTAGGACATACTAATTTAACATCAAGGAACAGAAAGCTAATCACACAGATATATTGCTGCGATATATCCTTTTACTATCACAATAAGCCTTAGACATCTTAATGATAAGTAACTTAAGATATGTCTTTACCTTTTAGATAGTCCCATATACTGCAGACATCCTTGATCAATGGAAGTGGTGAATCAGAGGGATGGAGTCCTGCATCTCTTTTCTCTCTCTTCTTCAATCCCCCCTTTTCCCATGTTTACCATGTACTTTCATATACTTGTGTATGTTGAAATGTAATGTAATGTAAAGAGAACTTCTAGGGCGCAACTGTTACTCCGTAGTGTGTTCTGTCACTCTGCACTGACAGTGTGGGAGCTGAGAAGCGAGAAAGGGAACAGAGTTCCTTATTAGCGAAGAGCCATGTTTTCAGTTTCTTCCGAAACAGAGTGATGGAACTGAGACATCTTTGTTCCAGTGGAAGAATATTCCATACAGGTGGTCCCAGAAAAGAAAAAGACCTGCACCCCCTTTCTGGATTTACGGATCTGAGGAATTTTGGCCGAAAGCAGATTTGCTGAGCACAGACTTCTAGGAGGGATGTAGAGACCGATTCTCGATTTCAAGTATCCTAGACCTGTTCCATGCAATGCTCTGTGGATTAGTAATAATGTTTTAAAAGTAATCCTCTTCCTTACAGGGAGCCAGTGCAGTTATCTGAGAGATTAGGACAAATGGGATCTTAAGGGCAAGCTGAGTATCGTGCGAGCGGCCACATGCTGGACTACCTGCAACCTACTAATCAGATAGTCAGGCAAGCCCAGTTACAGTGCACTACTATAGTGCAGTCTAGATGTAATCAGAGGCTGGACCACCAATTTTCTAGCCGACAAAGACAAAAAGTGCAGAAACTTCCTAAGCATACATAACATGCCAAAGCAAGTGCCTACTATTGCGTTGACTTGTGCAGCAGCGGCTGGGCCATTTGGGCTGAGGGGCCACGCCCCTCGACCTTTTGACCCTCACATACAGTGTCTGTCAGGCTGAACAAAGGTCAATCTGACAGACACTGTTCATTTTCAGGTCAGGCAGCCAGGAGCCAGACATGTGCTAAATGCGCAGGCTGCCTGAGCTGAACTTTGCTGGGCTGAGGAAGTCACAGCTCCTGTGGGCGTGACGTCCTCAGCTCATCAAAGGTCTCTGAGGCCTTCCTCTCAGTGACAAGGGGTAGCATCACTGATTGCCTCGCACCTGGTTGCCTCAGTTTTAAGCCCGGAAGCTTCCAGGGTCGAGTGTCAATCAGTGACACTTCATCACAGAGTGGGGTGGGGTCAGCAGTCTCACTGACCCCATCCCACTCTGTGATGATGTTGGGACTGACCTTAGGTCAGCCAATGATGGAAAGCAGCAGTCCTAAGCCTTCTGGAACCTCTGAGGCAGAGCTGGCTGCAGGTACGTGTGTGTTTTCTTTTAAATTAATGTTTGGTGCATACATGCGTGTATGTATGAATGAATGTTTGGTAAAGAGTGTTGGGAATGGATGTGTTTGTGTGTGTGTGTGCACGTGTGTGAATGCATGGCTGTGAGTGTTATGTGTATGTGTGCCTGTGCGTGTGTGTGTCCCGTCCGCCCCCCTCCCTTCAAACCTTACCGGCTGCCACTGGACTTGTAAAAAAAAGGAAAGTTCCCCATTAAACTTAATGCCTAGATTTTTAATAGCATTAGTGTGGATAGATGGAGGCGAAGCATCCTTTGCCCAAAAGGTCTGCCAAGGCACTTCCAATCTTAAACCCAAGAAGAAAAGCTAGGCCTTTCCAGCATTGCACTTCAGTTGGTAAAGGAAAAGCCATTGGAAAACTTTGGTCAGACAGTTTCAATTTTTTTCGCCAGGGAATGCTTCGTCCCTACCCCATGAGAAAAGCAGCTGGGTGTTGTCTGCATAAGAGACTACTTTAGCACCAACGGTCTCTGCAAGTCGTGCCAAAGGGCCAAGGCATATATTAAATAGTGTAGGGCTCAAGGCCTAGCCCTGCAGCACTCCCATCTTAAGGGCCAGTGGTCCAGAGGAAAATGGAGGACACTACACCTCTTGACCCCTATCTTCAAAGAAAGAGGCCAACCATTTCCACGCCTGTCCTCCAATCCCGATGGACTGGAGGTGAGTCAAAAGAGTTAAGTGGTGGATCGTATCAATCGCAGCTGACAAATCCAGCATAATCAGCACAACTTTGCCACCAGCATCCACGGTACACCTGATAAAATAGACTACCTCCACTAGTGCTGTTTCTGTGCTACAGCTGGGGCGAAAGCTGGATTGACTAGGATGCATCAAGTCCTTGCTTTTGAGGTACCGGGACAGCTGCACATTAACATGTTTTTCCAGCACTTTGGAGAGGGCTGGGAGAAGCAAAATAAGCCTATAATTAGACAGGTCTGTAACCACCGCCTGAGTTTTTTTTTGTAGTGGTACGATTTTGGCCTTTTTCCATGTCTTGGGGATAATAGCAGAGGAGAATGAGGTATTCAGGAGATGGCTAGCAAGAGGATTAATAGCCTCTGCTCCCATGACCAGAAGATTCGTGGGGCATGGGTCAGATGGAGAGCCTGATTTAAGACTCCTCATAGCGAGAAGTGAGTCTTCCAGGGAGATTGGATCAAAACTATCTAAGGAAGAGGTTAAGTTTGAGGTTTGATTTACTTGCTGACTGATATCCAGTCTCTCCTCTCTCAGTCCTGGGTGGGGGGACTGTCTTGGATATTGGAGATCTTATCCTGAAAGTAGTCAGCCAGTTGTTCACACCATTCCATGGAAGGTACTGATGGCTTATACAGGCTACTGGGGAAATAAAATATTTCACTATTTTAAAGGATTTCTCTAGATTTGTTACCAGCCTTTGGAATTCTGGCCTCAATGTATAGTTTTTTTTTCTTTTTTAATTTCTTTCTGATGCTTTTTTAGAGATAAGTTGTACCTCGTTTTGTCAAAAGGGCAGGATGACTCCCTCCATTGTCTCTCAAAGTGCTTACATGCTCATCTGGCCTTTCTCAGGGATTGAGTATACCATGGATTAGAAGGTTTGGTTCAACGTAACTGTCATATCCGTTCCGGGGCTAGAGCGCAAGTAGTGGCTCCAATCCAATTATCTATAAGATTAACATCCCGGTCCACAGTGTTTGTAAGAGAGGGCGTTTTCTCTTTTAGGGCCCTACAAAAGGCCTTCGGTTGGATTTTGTGAAAGGCTCTAGCCGCTCTAGGCTTAGAGCCAATTTGGGATGTAGATCTCGCTACCTTGGCCCACCTAAACCTAATCATATAATGGTCAGACCAATCTATAGGGATAGGAATGTCCACTTCCAGGGATAAATTAGAGAAGATCTGATCAAGAATATTTCCAGCTTGGTGTGTAGGCGAGAATACAGTCTGAATCATAGTCATAGGTGAAATACTCTCACGCAGTATTATTATTTCCTTTTCTTCAACCAACTCTATGTGAAGATTGAAATCACCTTGGAGAATACAATGGGAGTATCTGAGGGCTAAGGGAAGGAAAGCATTACATAGGGAGGAAAGGAAGGAACCAGCTGGGCCTGGTGATCTATAGACTAGAGCTTCCACTTTTGATTGATTGGGGGATTGGGTAATGCAAAAACCTAAAACCTCTGCTTCGTCCAAACCTACTATGGGAATGGAGGTATGAGTAAAATGTTCCCTATAAGTTATGGCCACCACCCCATCCTTGACTTACTCTCCCCCCCCGGTTACTCCATACTCAGAAAAGATAGACAAGACAGAATAGGAGGTGGTCTAGCCATAATCTTTAAAAATGAACTACAACTCTCGCTTGTTAAGAACTCTGACCCTGCTACCTTTGAATACCTCGGAGCGGAACTTAAAACTCAGGGGTCCCCACCTATTCGCCTACATAATATCTACCATCCTCCTGGCGACCCGCTTCCCTTCGCAGAGGAACTTTCCGACCTCCTCACCCAATCCTCACTTTCCAACTCTAAAAATGTCTTCCTTGGAGACTTCAACCTCCACTGGAATGATATCGAGGACCCTACAGTTAATCTCCTCACAAATCTTCTGGAGATTAGTGACCTTAAACAACTTTGTCATTCCCCAACTCACACCAAAGGGGCCACTCTTGATGCCATCATCACAAATAATGATTTGGCCTCCCTTTCCAACATCATCCCCATCGACTGGTCCGACCATCACCTCATCCTCTTCACGATCACCACTATGGCCCCACCCCTCTACACCAAAAGCATCAAACACATGAAATTGACCAGAAACCTTCATCTTATCCCCCCGGCGAACTGGAGACTAAACTCAAAGCCCAACTTCTGCTCACTCCCCTCTCCCAAAATGCTAACGCCCTCACCGAACACTTTAATAAATCAGTCACCGAGGTCCTAGACCTAATGGCTCCTCCCAAACTAAAACCCAAAGAAACATACCCTCCAAATCCTGGTTCAACTCTGATCTCAACAGCGAAAGACGCTCTCTTAGACTAACTGAAAGAACCTGGAGGCAACACCCGTCCCCTCCCATCTAGCCCTCCTCCGATCTGCTAGGTCCAACTACAAAAAACACATCCTCAATGAAAAGGCCTCCTTCTTCCGTGCACAACTTGATAGGGTCAAAAATAGACCTAGAGAACTGTTCAGCATCGTCAAAAACCAAACATTCTCTGCCCCCCCAAAGTTGACGGCCTAAATTGATAAAATAAATTGATAAAATCACCAAAATTGATCAATCCTTCCTCTTAAATCCCCTCTCTCCCAACCCACTATTTTCCTATGACATTTCTCCTGAACCTCCATCCCTATCAACTCTTCCCCCTGTCCCTTCTCATCTCTCTTCCGTTACCTTCCCACCTGAATCCAACACTTGTTTCCCCCAGCAAAAAAACAATGCCTCCTGGCATAATTTCCACCCTGTTACTGAACACGAAGTCTATAACATCATTACTAAGCTAAGACCATCCTCTCACACCAAAGACCCTCTTCCTTCTAACCTAGTCCAAGACCTAAAACATATCATTGCCCCATACTGGACCTCTATTATCAACTCCTCCCTGGCCACGGGGTGTGTCCCTGCCTCCCTCCAACTGGGTTAAATCACACCCATCCCCAAAAATCCCAATGTCGATCCCAACAACCCAAATAACCTCTGACCGATCTCTAACCTCCCTCTTCTCTCCAAAGCCCTTGAAAAATGTGCCCTGCTCCAACTGGATAATCACATCAACACTTTCAACCTCTTTGACTCACTGCAATCTGGCTTCAGAAAAGGCTGCAGCACAGAATCTGCCATGCTTAATATAGTTGACAACATACATCACTCCCTCAACAATGGCGAGTCTTGCCTACTCATTCTCCTCGACCTCTCTGCTGCATTTGATACAGTTAACCATTCTGCCTTACTTAACACTCTTAAAGTCCGCTTTGGCCTCAATGGCCTTGTCCTCAACTGGGTCACCACCTTTTTCCAACACAGAACTCAACAAATCAAAATTGATGACTGCCTTTCTAACCCTACACCAATCTCCCTCGGTGTCCCTCAGGGCTCCATTCTCTCTCCTGCTCTCTTCAACCTCTTCATGGAACCCCTCACCCTCATTCTCAAACAAGCAGGAATCAATTACCACCTCTATGCCGACGACACTCAACTTTACTATAAGATTAAATCCCGCTCTGATGTCCTTCACCTCAATGACACCCTGACCAAGATCCAATCATGGTTCCACCACAATCATCTCAAACTCAACCCTAAAAAAAACGAAATCATTCTCTTCTCCCCTAAAAACAACCCACTCCCCATACAAGACTGGATCTCCGACCTTAATGCTCTCAACTGTTCACTCACCACTTCCAACTCAGTTAAATCTCTCGGCATCACCATGATAATAGCCTTACTCTTATTTCCCACATAAAAACCTCAGCCAAAGGAGCACTCTTCACCCTCCGTCATCTCAAGAAAATTAAACCCTTCATCCCTGCTGACGACTTCAAATCTGTTGTCCAATCGCTGGTCCTGTCGAGAATTGACTATGGCAACGCTATCCTCGCTGGAACACCTAAAGTCCACCTTGCACCACTCAAATCTGTGCTCAACCTAGCTGCTAGACTTAACTCTGACTACAAACGTTTTGACCACATCTCCCCCGCCCTTAAAACCCTCAAATAGCTACCCATCGAAGGCAGATCCACCTACAAGATTGCATGCATCACGCACAAAGCCCTTCACCAAAACACCCCGCGTTACCTCTCAGATAAACTCCACAAAGCGGGCTGCGCCCGACCGACGAGGAGCACCAACGCCCTCGTTCTAGTCCCCCCTCTGTTAAAGAAGAAATGCACACAAGCTCGCTCCTTCTCCGGAAACGCTCCTTCCATCTGGAATACCCTGCCTAAAGACCGGCGCTGTAACCCCTCCTACTTCAACTTCAAAAAAGACCTTAAACTGTACCTCCTCAACAAATATTGGGGTCCATAATACCTACCTCTGACACTGACTCCCACTCTTTTCCCCCGTCAGGTTCCCCTCTATTGCCCTCCAGTCTCTCTCCTTCCCATTCTCCCTCTTAACTCCCCTCCCTCATGCTACTCTCTGCCTCTATCTATACATCCTATATCTATCCTTACACACGGCCTCCCACGGTTCTCCTAACTCCTATTCTTTTTCCCCTTCCTTTATCTTTTCTTTTTTTTCACCCACCCACCCTAGCCTAATTACTAACTGCCCTCTTTAGCTTAATATAGTACTTATGTAAATAGCACTTGAATTTATCTGCTCTCTTTGGTCTAATGGTTCTTATTGCTATTTCATTGATCAAATGTTTTTTATTACCGTTCCTCGTCACACTCCTGTAAAGCGCTCTGATACCCCTGGGTCTAGCCAGCGCTATATAAAACCTTTCAAATAAAAATTAAATAAAATAAATAAAATAAAAAGGTCTCCTCGCATAACATCTCAAAGAAATAGTCAGCATGTTTAGGGAGTGAGCGGGCATTAATAAGGGCTGCCTATAAGTCTAAGGCCTTTCTGTTTCTTAATTCAGATGGCAGACTACGATCTTTGCCAAGGTCCCTCGTGTTCGTATGAAAGCTACATTGAGTACGCCTCATTTCAGTGAGGACTGAAGAGGCAAGAACTAAGGGTGAGCAGGTCCGTGTAGGGGCTAGCCAATGTAATTTATGTGAACTATAGAAATAATTCCTTTTACCTGTAGAGTCCATTAAGGCATGGTGGCTGGTGCTGGCCACTTCCGGGATGCTGACGGGCTCAGACGGACTTGCCACCATCGACGCGCCTGCTGCGCGCGTCCGCGCTGCATACTTCTTAATGTTGGCACTGGAGGTTTTAGTAAGAGATGGAAAAGTGCATCATTCTCATTGGATTCTGAGGACAAACGCTATTGCCTCCGGACAGAATCAGTTAGAGTAATTTTAGAGATTGTTTACAGTTAGTGCAAGCATTAATGTTAGGGACCATGTATATTTTGGGGTTAACGTTGTTATTAGGGCTAGGATTAAGGTTACATTGGACTAAGGCAAGTGAAACGCCTTTTGTCACCCAAGGAAATTGCCATACCAAGCTTGTTGTAATAGAACATGTAATGGTAATTCATATTATTATTAATAATTCTTTATTGCATGATTAGTTTAAATCTTTGCAAAAGTTAATTGAAGGAAAGGGGAAAAAGAACATTGCAAGAAAATGATGCCAAACGAAATTTAATGAAGTCGTAATATTCATAGGGGTGTGAATCATTACTAGAAGAATGTTCCCTTATAAAAATCATGATAAAAATGATACCTCCAAGAACCATTAAATTAAAATAGTCCATTGACAAAGCTGTCATAGGTACTATGGCTCTTTCGTTTAGCAAACTCTCCGGCAAGGTCTTACTCAGGATATATGAAGTTTTTGGGGTGGGTACCATAAAGTGCGTGAATGAGTGCCTAATTGTCAGGATTGTATCGGCTGGATTCAGCACCTCCATAATAGCCTGCCTGCTTGTCTGCACCTTTAGATTATTAAAACGCTTACACAATAATTGCCTTCCGACTTCTAGAAGAACAGGGCTCAGACATTCAATGTGTATAAGTTTTTTTTTCCTCATTTTGCAGAGCCTGCAGTTTAAGTCCATGGGCTGCTTGGGCCACCTCGGCAGAAAGTCCAGTGTTGGCAGACCCGCAAACTGATCCATCATAAGTTTGTGTTTGATGTATTTTGAATAATTTCTGTCTATATACATCTGCTTTCCTTTCATGCTAGATGTATTTACCACCAACTAGGTTTGGCTACTTGCGCTACTGAGTTTTTGTCCTGCAGTCTGCTAATTTTTTGAGCACTGGTGGTGATGTTTTTTTTAAACACCACATGGGTCACATACAGATTCTATACCACCCTTGCCTGTAGCGTATCTAGGGCTTTTTACAAAAAGTGATGATGTGGCTGTCTACAGGGTCTGCTTGCTAGTTCTTGATAGTTAATTTATGACACTGTATAAGAAATGCACAATGTCTGGCTATGAGCTGATTAAGCAAGCCAAATTCTATGCGGGCCTGAGCTGGGGACGCTATCTTTAGCAAGCAAACTATGGATTTATATATTTCAACAACCAGTGCATTTTCCCCAGCATGATCTCACTCCCATATGTTATTGCTGGTATAAACTTTGACTTCATGACCTGAAAGATTGGGTCCAGGCTGGAACCCCTTAAATGCTTTGAAGCAGCTGCAAATGTGCATTGCAAGGCATGTGCTTTGCTTCTGATCAATTCCTTTTACCTTGCAAAGTTTCCTCTCACAATTCACTTAATGTACCGATCAGCCGCTGAAGTCCCACTCCTGTTTTACTTAGCATCACTAGATCATCAGCATACAACAGATTAGATAGTAGGGTTACTCCTAGTTTTGGTGGAGGAGCATTAACAAGGTCCAGTGCTGATGTTAGATTATATATATCATATATATATATATATATATATATATATATTCACTGAAAAAACCATAGGTTTCAGACACGTTATAGTTAGAAATTAGCATTTAAAAAACCTTTGAAATTCACTGAAAAAACCATAGGTTTTAGGGACAGTTATAGTTAGTTGGACATTTCACTCGTACAAAACCATAGAAATTCCCCCGTTATAGTTAGTTCAGCTAACTATAACTCGCGCCCGCAATGCACTGCTGATGACGTCACATATTACATCACTCATGACATGGTCAGTGACATCACTGATGACATCACTGATGACATCTCAAATGACATCACTGATGACATCACTGATGACATCATCCAGTGACTGTGTGTTTCTGTAAAGTTTAAATATGTTTAATATATATAGGGAAAGGTGTATTGAAGAATGAGTGGGTGTATAAGTGTCTGAATGGATGATTTAGTACGTGAGTGACTGACTATACAAGTGAGTGATTAAATGTATCTTACTGAATGCATGGGTTAGTGACTAAACTGTGTGAATGTCTGTATCCGTCTGTCTGTTGGTTTGTAAGCGGCTGCATGGCTTTCTGAATAGCTACATGAGTGTCTACATGGGTTATTGATTGATTGTCTGAGTATCTGTATGGGTGCCTGAGTGTTTGTGTGGGTGGGGTGTGTGTGACTCTGTGCATAGATGTGTGAGTTGGTGATTCACTGGGTGCATGGTTTCAAGAGTGCATCTGTGATGGACTGTATGGGTGGGTGAGTGTGTGTATGGGTGTGTTAGTGATTGAATGTATATCTCAGTGGTACATGTGTGAGTAACTACATATGTGAAAGGCAGTATATATGTGTGTTGGAGTATATAAATGGATATAAGTGAGAGTGTGTGATTGTGAGAGTGGCTGTATGGATGAGTGTGTACTTGTATCAGTGATTGTATAAGAGCGTAAGAATGTGCTAGTATTTGTATGAGTAAGTGAGCTGGTGTGTGTATAACTGTATAGGTGAGTAAATGGGTGTGTGATTAAGTTTTTGCACGACTGACTAGGTGTGTGAGTACCTCTATGGATGAGTGGCGGTGTGTGAGTGTTTATATAGGTGTATGAGTGCATATGATAGTCCTGTACTGAGTGACTAAGTATGAGTGACTGTACGGGTGAGTGAGTGGATGTGTGTGTAGACCTAAGAATCAGTGAGTGGGTATATAGTTTTTGGTGTTGGAGTGTCTATGGTTTTGAGAATGGCAGTCTGTAATTTAGAGTGGGTGTATCAAAAGTTATATTAGGGTGTGAGAAGATGCATGAAATTATCACATGGATGATGTCATCAGTGATGTCATTTGAGATGTCATCAGTGATGTCATCAGTGATGTCACTGACCATGTCATGAGTGATGTAATATGTGACGTCATCAGCAGTGCATTGCGGGGCGCGAGTTATAGTTAGCTGAACTAACTATAACGGGGAATTTCTATGGTTTTGTACGAGTGAAATGTCCAACTAACTATAACTGTCCCTAAAACCTATGGTTTTTCAGTGAATTTCAAAGGTTTTTTAAATGCTAATTTCTAACTATAACGTGTCTGAAACCTATGGTTTTTTCAGTGAATTTCAAAGGTTTTTAAATGCTAATTTCTAACTATAACGTGCCTGAAACCTATGATTTTTAAGTGAATTTCAAAGGTTTTTTTAAATGCTAGTTTCTAACTATGCCTACAGAGGTAGGACATGTGAAGAAAGAAGAAAAAATGCACAGAAAGAAGCAAAAGATGTGCAGAAAGAACCAACAGAGGAGCAGAAAGAGGCCTTGTTGCAAAATCATCCTGTGCCCACAACTTTTTCAGACGGGTACTGGTGGTAACTGACTCTGACTAACCAGAGCCAGTGCTATGCTAAAAGACACTTAGAATGCAGTGAAAACACCTACATACACTAGGGAACACTATGCGTTGGGGTACCCCTGTGATTAGCATGACCTCCTCTGCAAGTCCCTAGTACATAATAGGGCAGGGGGATTAAAACTACCTCTTAAAACGCGCTACAGGGCGCGTTTGCACAGTGGTGAAGGGAGGGGGGGCCTGAGGTGACATGTGTGCAAACGCACCCCGTGGCGCGTTTTAAGTTGCGGGATTAAGTCCCCTTGAATTCTGAGGGTCCCTGGGGCCCAACTAGACCCCAGGTACCTACAGTTAGGACCACAGAGCTGAGTTGCAGAGAGGCGTTCCGAGGCCACGCACCTTTTTTCACCTCTCTGCAACACAACTCTGTTGTGCTTACTGAAGGTACCTGGTGGGCTAGTTGGCCCCCAGGGTCCCTCAGGATTCAAAGGGAATTAATTCCCCAACTTATTACGCACCACAGGGCGTGTTTGCGCACATGTCACCTGAGGCCCGCCCCCTCCCTTCACCACTGTGCAAACGCGCCCCGTGGTGCGTTTTAAGTTGGGGGATTAGGTCACCTTGAATCCTGAGGGTCACTGGGGCCCAACTAGCCCACTAGGTACTTCCAGTAAGCACCACAGGCCTGCGTTGCAACGCCTGTAACAAATTGTGCAGTTGTGTTTAGGTAGTGAAGAGGGTCGTGCTGGGGGTAGTGTTTTAGGGTTTAGGGTAGTGCAGTGGTGTTTGTGTAGTGTAGGGGGTCATGCTGGGGGTATATTTAGGGTTTAGGGTAGTGCAGTGGTGTTTGGGTAGTGTAGGGAGTCGTGCTGGGGGAGTGTTTTAGGGTTTAGGGTAGTGCAGTGGTGTTTGGGTAGTGTAGGGAGTCGTGCTGGGGGTAGTGTTTTAGGGTTTAGGGTAGTGCAGTGGTGTTTGGGTAGTGTAGGGGGTCATGCTGGGGGTAGTGATTTAGGGTAGTGCAGTGGTCTTTGGGTAGTGTAGGGGGTACTGCTGGGGGTAGTGTTTTAGGGTTTAGGTTAGTGCAGTGGTGTTTGGGTAGTGTAGGGGTACTGCTGGGGGTAGTGTTTTAGGGTTTAGGGTAGTGTAGTGGTGTTTGTGTAGTGTAGGGGTAGTGTTTTAGGGTTTAGGGTAGTGCAGTGGTGTTTGTGTAGTGTAGGAGGTCGTGTTTTAGGGTTTAGGGTAGTGCAGTGGTCTTTGGGTAGTGTAGGGAGTCGTGCGGGGTAGTGTTTTAGGGTTTAGGGTAGTGTAGGGGGTCATGCGGGGGTAGTGTTTTAGGGATTAGGGTAGTGCATTGGTGTTTGGGTAGTGTAGGGGGTCATGCGGGGGTAGTGTTTTAGGGTTTAGGGCAGTGCAGTGGTGTTTGGGTAGTGTAGGGGTCGTGCTGGGGGAGTGTTTTAGGGTTTAGGGCAGTGCAGTGGTGTTCGGGTAGTGTAGGGGGTCGTGCTGGGGGAGTGTTTTAGGGTTTAGGGCAGTGCAGTGGTGTTCGGGTAGTGTAGGGGGTCGTGCTGGGGGAGTGTTTGAGGGTTTAGGGCAGTGCAGTCGTGTTCGGGTAGTGTAGGGGGTTGTGCTGGGGTAGTATTTTAGGGTTTAGGGTAGTGCAGTGGTGTTCGGGTAGTGTAGGGGGTCGTGCTGGGGGTAGTGTTCTAGGGTTTAGGGCAGTGCAGTGGTGTTTGGGCAGTGTAGGGGGTAATGCTGGGGGTGGTGTTTTAGGGTTTAGGGCAGTGCAGTGGTGTTCGGGCAGTGTAGGGGGTCGTGCTGGGGGTGGTGTTTCAGGGTTTAGGGCAGTGCAGTGGTGTTCGGGCAGTGTAGGGGGTGGTGTTTCAGGGTTTAGGGCAGTGCAGTGGTGTTCGGGCAGTGTAGGGGGTCGTGCAGGGGGTGGTGTTTCAGGGTTTAGGGCAGTGGTGTTCGGGAAGTGTAGGGGGTCGTGCTGGGGGTGGTGTTTCAGGGTTTGGGGCAGTGCAGTGGTGTTCGAGCAGTAAAGGGGGTCGTGCTGGGGGTGGTGTTTCAGGGTTTAGGGCAGTGCAGTGGTGTTCGGGCAGTGTAGGGGGCGGTGCAGGGGGTGGTGTTTCAGGGTTTAGGGCAGTGCAGTGGTGTTCGGGCAGTGTAGGGGGTGCTGCAGGGGGTGGTGTTTCAGGGTTTAGGGCAGTGCAGTGGTGTTTGGGCAGTGTAGGGCATCATGCAGGGGGTGGTGTTTCAGGGTTTAGGGCAGCGCAGTGGTGTTCGGGCAGTGTAGGGGGTCATGCTGGGGCTGGTGTTTCAGGGTTTAGGGCAGTACAGTGGTGTTCGGGCAGTGTAGGGGGTCATGCTGGGGCTGGTGTTTCAGGGTTTAGGGCAGTGCAGTGGTGTTCGGGCAGTGTAGGGAGTTGTGCTGGGGCTGGTGTTTCAGGGTTTAGGGCAGCGCAGTGGTGTTCGGGCAGTGTAGGGGGTCATGCTGGGGCTGGTGTTTCAGGGTTTAGGGCAGTGCAGTGGTGTTCGGGCAGTGTAGGGGGTCATGCTGGGGCTGGTGTTTCAGGGTTTAGGGCAGTGCAGTGGTGTTCGGGCAGTGTAGGGGTCTTGCTGGGGCTGGTGTTTCAGAGACTAGGGCAGTGCAGTGGTGTTCGGGCAGTGTAGGGGTCTTGCTGGGGCTGGTGTTTCAGGGTTTAGGGCAGTGCAGTGGTGTTCGGGCAGTGTAGGGGGTCGTTCTGGGGGTGGTGTTTCAGGGTTTAGGGCAGTGCAGTGGTGTTTGGGCAGTGTAGGGGGTCATACTGGGGCTAGTGTTTCAGGATTTAGGGCAGAGCAATGGTGTTCAGGCAGTGTAGGGGGTTTTGCTGGAGGTGGTGTTTCAGGGTTTAGGGCAGTGCAGTGGTGTTCGTGCAGTGTAGGGGTGGTGTTTCAGGGTTTAGGGCAGTGGTGTTCAGGCAGTGTAGGGGGTCTTGCTGGGGTTGATGTTTCAGGGTTTAGGGCAGTGCAGTGGTGTTCGGGCAGTGTAGGGGGTCGTGCTGGGGGTGGTGTTTCAGGGTTTAGGGCAGTGCAGTGGTGTTCCGGCAGTGTAGGAGGTCGTGCAGGGGTGGTGTTTCAGGGTTTAGGGCAGTGCAGTGGTGTTCGGGCAGTGTAGGGTGTCGTGCTGGGGGTGGTGTTTCAGGGTTTAGGGCAGTGCAGTGGTGTTCGGGCAGTGTAGGGTGTCGTGCTGAGGGGTGGTGTTTCAGGGTTTAGGGCAGTGCAGTGGTGTTCGGGCAGTGTAGGGGGTCGTGCAGGGGGTGGTGTTTCAGGGTTTAGGGCAGTGCAGTGGTGTTTGGGCAGTGTAGGGGGTCGTGCAGGGGGTGGTGTTTCAGGGTTTAGGGCAGTGCAGTGGTGTTCGGCCAGTGTAGGTGGTCTTGCTGGGGGTGGTGTTTCAGGCTTTAGTGCAGTGGTGTTCGGGCAGTGTAGGGGGTCTTGCTGGGGGTGGTGTTTCAGGGTTTAGGGCAGTGCAGTTGTGTTCGGGCAGTGTAGGGGGTCTTGCTGGGGCTGGTGTTTCAGGGTTTAGGGCAGTGCAGTGGTGTTCGGGCAGTGTAGGGGGTCGTGCTGGGGCAGGTGTTTGAGGGTTTAGGGTAGTGCAGTGGTGTTCGGGCAGTGTAGGGGGTCGTCCTGGGGCTGGTGTTTCAGGGTTTAGGGCAGTGCAGTGGTTTTCGGGCAGTGTAGGCGGTCGTGCTGGGGCTGGTGTTTCAGGGTTTAGGGCACTGCAGTGGTGTTCGGGCAGTGTAGGGGGTCGTGCTGGGAGTGGTGTTTCAGGGTTTAGGGCAGTGCAGTGGTGTTCGGTCAGTGTAGGGGGTCGTGCTGGGGGTGGTGTTTCAGGGTTTAGGGCAGTGCAGTGGTGTTCAGGCAGTGTAGGGGGTCGTGCTGGGGCTGGTGTTTCATGGTTTAGGGCAGTGCAGTGGTGTTCGGGCAGTGTAGGGGGTCGTGCTGGGGGTGGTGTTTCAGGGTTTAGGGCAGTGCAGTGGTGTTTGGGCAGTGTAGGGGGTCATGCTGGGGGTGGTGTTTCAGGGTTTAGGGCAGTGCAGTGGTGTACCGGCAGTGTAGGGGGTCTTGCTGGGGGTGGTGTTTCAGGGTTTAGGGCAGTGGTGTTCGGGCAGTGTAGGGGGTCTTGCTGGGGGTAATGTTTCAGGGTTTAGGGCAGTGCAGTGGTGTTCGTGCAGTGTAGGGGGTCGTGCTGGGGGTGGTGTTTCAGGGTTTAGGGCAGTGCAGTAGTGTTCGGGCAGTATAGGGGATCGTTCAGGGGGTGGTGTTTCAGGGTTTAGGGCAGTGCAGTGGTGTTCGGGCAGTGTAGGGGGTCGTGCTGAGGGTGGTGTTTCAGGGTTTAGGGCAGTGGAGTGGTGTTCGGGCAGTGTAGGGGATCGTGCAGGGGGTGGTGTTTCAGGGTTTAGGGCAGTGCAGTGGTGTTCGGGCAGTGTAGGGGTCGTGCTGGGGCTGGTGTTTCAGGGTTTAGGGCAGTGCAGTGGTGTTCGGGCAGTGTAGGGGGTCTTGCTGGGGGTGGTGTTTCAGGGTTTAGGGCAGTGGTGTTCGGGCAGTGTAGGGGTCTTGCTGGGGGTGGTGTTTCAGGGTTTAGGGCAGTGCAGTGGTGTTCGGGCAGTGTAGGGGGTCTTGCTGGGGGTAGTGTTTCAGGGTTTAGGGCAGTGCAGTGGTGTTCATGCAGTGTAGGGGGTCGTGCTGGGGATGGTGTTTCAGGGTTTAGGGCAGTGCAGTAGTGTTCGGGCAGTGTAGGGGGTCGTGCAGGGGGTGGTGTTTCAGGGTTTAGGGCAGTGCAGTGGTGTTCGGGAGTGTAGGGGTCGTGCTGGGGGTGGTGTTTCAGGGTTTAGGGCAGTGCAGTGGTGTTCGGGCAGTGTAGGGGGTCGTGCTGGGGGTGGTGTTTCAGGGTTTAGGGCAGTGGTGTTCGGGCAGTGTAGGGGTCATGCTGGGTGTGATGTTTCAGGGTTTAGGGCAGTGCAGTGGTGTTCGGGCAGTGTAGGAGGTCTTGCTGGGGTTAGTGTTTCAGGGTTTAGGGCAGTGCAGTGGTGTTCGGGCAGTGTAGGGGTCATGCTGGGGGTGGTGTTTCAGGGTTTAGGGCAGTGCAGTGGTGTACGGGCAGTGTAGGGGGTCTTGCTGGGGTGGTGTTTCAGGGTTTAGGGCAGTGGTGTTCGGGCAGTGTAGGGGTCTTGCTGGGGGTAGTGTTTCGGGGTTTAGGGCAGTGCAGTGGTGTTCGGGAAGTGTAGGGGGTCATGCAGGGGCTGGTGTTTCAGGGTTTAGGGCAGTGCAGTGGTGTTCGGGCAGTGTAGGGGGTCGTGCTGGGGGTAGTGTTTTAGGGTTTAGGGTAGTGCAGTGGTGCTTGTGTAGTGTAGGGGGTCATGCTGGGGGTAGTGTTTTAGGGTTTAGGGTAGTGCAGTGGTGTTTGGGTAGTGTAGGGGGTCGTGCTGGGGGTAGTGTTTTAGGATTTAGGTTAGTGCAGTGGTGTTTGGGTAGTGTAGGGGGTCGTGCTGGGGGTAGTGTTTTAGGGTTTAAGGTAGTGTAGTGGTGTTTGTGTAGTGTAGGGGTCGTGCTGGGGGTAGTGTTTTAGGGTTTAGGGTAGTGCAGTGGTGCTTGTGTAGTGTAGGGGTCATGTTTTAGGGTAGTGCAGTGGTGTTTGGGTAGTGTAGGGGGTCGTGCTGGGGGTAGTGTTTTAGGATTTAGGTTAGTGCAGTGGTATTGGGGTAGTGTTTTAGGGTTTAGGGTAGTGCAGTGGTGTTTGTGTAGTTTAGGGGGTCATGCTGGGGGTAGTGTTTTAGGGTTTAGGATAGTGCAGTGGTGCTTGTGTAGTGTAGGGGGTCAAGCTGGGGTAGTGTTTTAGGGTTTAGGGTAGTGCAGTGGTGTTTTTGTAGTGTAGGGGGGTCATGTTTTAAGATGCAACGCTCCAATACCTGACCAGTCTGCACTACATAAAACTGCAAAAAACTAAAAATAAAAAGTGTTTTGCACACTTTTGTCATTGGGCTATATGTGGGCTACATCTGGGTAATATTTGTGCTACATTTGGGCTCTTTTTCACTGGTGGCCATCTTGGAAGACTTCTTTGTTATGAAGTTTCCTAATTTCCTCATTTACTGCAGTCTCCTCAATAGGAAATGCTTTCAGTTTTTTACTTTGATTCCATCAAGAAGGCATTCAGATGTGTCACACATTTGCCATAAATTCAGAATGTTATTACTCTAGTTGTTCATTAGATCACTGTAGTAAAGCTACTGCTCACCAAGGAGTTAACTGGAAGTCTACTGCTGGTATTGAAAGTGATTGTTTCAGTCTGCATGTCAGAATTTTCTAATGAAATAGAAGAGGATTTGAGATCTCACTTAAAACGTGCACTAAATTTTCTTTTTGCAGCACTAACCATAATTTCTATGGCAAAATGAACCCCCTCATTTTGTTCCTTTTTAAATTAAATGTTTTAAGTGTTACCAGTTTATTCCAATCAAGATGGCTTCAGGTGTGCCATACTTTTGTCATAAGTTTGGCTGTTAGCACTCTAGTTGTTCTTTAGAACACTCTGGGAAGCTGCAGTAGAACACAAAGGCATCAACTGACAGGCTGCTCCTGTTGAAATATAACAGGAAGATATTTGAGATCTCACTTAAAACATGTCCTAATTTTTCTTTCTACAGCACTAACCATAATTTCTATGGCAAAATGAACCCCCTCATTTTGTTCCTTTTTAAATTAAATGTTTTAAGTGTTACCAGTTTATTCCAATCAAGATGGCTTCAGGTGTGCCATACTTTTGTCATAAGTAAGACTGTTAGCGCTCTAGTTGTTCTTTAGAACACTCTGGGAAGCTGCAGTAGAACACAAAGGCATCAACTGACAGGCTGCTTCTGTTGAAATATAACAGGAAGATATTTGAGATCACACTTGAAACATGTCCTAATTTTTCTTTCTACAGCACTAACCATAATTTCTATGACAAAATGAACCCCATCATTTTGTTCCTTTTTAAATTAAATGTTTTAAGTGTTACCAGTTTATTCCAATCAAGATGGCTTCAGGTGTGCCATACTTTTGTCATAAGTAAGGCTGTTAGCACTCTAGTTGTTCTTTAGAACACTCTGGGAAGCTGCAGTAGAACACAAAGGCATCAACTGACAGGCTGCTCCTGTTGAAATATAACAGGAAGATATTTGAGATCACACTTGAAACATGTCCTAATTTTTCTTTCCAGAGCACTAACCATAATTTCTATGACAAGATGAACCCCATCATTTTGTTCCTTTTTAAATTAAATGTTTTAAGTGTTACCAGTTTATTCCAATCAAGATGGCTTCAGGTGTGCCATACTTTTGTCATAAGTAAGGCTGTTAGCACTCTAGTTGTTCTTTAGAACACTCTGGGAAGCTGCATTAGAACACAAAGGAATCAACTGACAGTCTCTGCCCTTGTTGGATGTACATGTTTTACTGAGAATGTCAGACTTCATTCTCACATGACTGAGAAAGATAATGTGAATTTACAGAAAATATGCTCTCATTTTAGCTTCTGGGGCACCTTCCAAAACTGTATGGGACAAGCATGTGAAAATAGTTTTCTCTCAAACATGATTCATGATATCCCAGCAGAAGGTTTTCACAGGGTAAAATCACCTTAGAACACACCACAATTCCTGAAATTAGTATGGTACCATCAACAAATGAATTCTAATGTAACTAAAGTCTGTTATCACCCTTTATAGTTCTCCTTTTGGTAACCCTCAAAATCTTCGATTCACTACAATGCATTTCAAAGGGGTACTATCATTTATATTGGTCCCAAGATGGCTGCCAGCAATTCCAGGATGAAGTGCTGACAGCCAATCAGATCTCACGATGACATGTGTGGTTAGGCTCCGCCCAGATATATATGTGTTTTTACTTTTGATTTTCTCAGCAACTACTGAACGTATTTACACCATTTAACAAAAGGGTTCTTTTTGAACCAAGAACTACCTCTTTGCCAAATTTGGTGTAATTCCGTTCAGCAGTTCGGGCTGTAGCCTTGCATAAAGTTTCCTATGGGAAATTGATTTTTTGACTCTTATTTTTTTAATTTCTCCGTAACTACTGAACGGATTTACACCATTTAACAAAAGGGT
Source organism: Calotriton arnoldi (assembly GCA_963921515.1). Lineage (NCBI taxonomy): Eukaryota > Metazoa > Chordata > Amphibia > Caudata > Salamandridae > Calotriton > Calotriton arnoldi. Next base: position 333,267 of record CAWUFW010007975.1, on the reverse strand, counting down.
TCTTTCTGAACCAAGAACTACCTCTTTGCCAAATTTGGTGTAATTCCGTTCAGCAGTTCGAGCTGTAGCCGTGTCTAAAGTTTCCTATGGGAAAATGAATGGGGAAAACATGTTTTGGGACTCCCCTTTTTCTCGGCCCCTGCTTGACGAATCACCCTGAGACTTTCAGGGTAGGAGCGGACCGGAGCGGGCCATAAAGTTTGAAAATTTCGCGAAGATTCGTCAACCGACGCTTAAGAGTTATTTCAAATAGAATGTCGCGGATTTCCTATGGTAAATAGGTCCTAACTATAACTATCTACTGGCGACCGGCAGTAGATAATATATATATATATATATATATATATATATACTTGAAGATGGAGGATCACAAGAAAACAACAGCCAGCCAGGGCAAAAATCTGGATCCCAAAGGATACAATGAGTCACAAAGAAATAAAATATCCAAGAAAGAAGTGACTCAAACAGATAGATTCACCAAAGAACAAAAATATATTTCAACTACAACGTTTCAGCTTCCGCCTTCCTCAGGTAGTACAAGATGGTTTGCTCAGTGGCTGCACAGATGACACAGCTGAATTTTCAAAAAGCATCATGAGTGAAGATTCTATTTGGAATGTGGAATCAATGCAGTCCTGAGAGCTCTTGAGTCACTTCTTTCTTGGATATATATATATATATATATATATATATATATATATATATATATATATATATATATATATATCCAACAACACCTCCAAATCAGAAGAGAAGAAGCACGCCAGACTATATTTCAGGAGTTACCTGTACTTTTATTCCACAAAGAAACAGCCTTATTGTAAGTCCTTACGCGTTTCAGCTACATGGGTAGCCTTGTTCACAGGTGAGCCGTATAGATGAATTTGCGGCATAACTACGTGCTTTGTACGCCTTTGTCGGACTACAATATTTCTACGTAGTCCTGACATACTGCAATTCCCAACATGCACTTTGAAAGTAAAGTCTCATAGTCTAAGAAAATCACTGGTATTCATTTTCCCTTCATATTTGAATTAACGGGTATTTTCGCAGTGAAACGTAAAACATACTGAGTCCATTCAAAGTGCACTTTTCTTGCTCTATAATCATTAGGCTGTCGCTGAATTCCCAATTCATAGCAGTACCTGGAAATCCTGAAATCTGTACGTGAGGGACAAGTGTCCTTCACTCTCCCTTGCCTCACAGTGTTTTCCAAAATTACCCGGCTGGAATTGTCCGTGCCTTACTGTTTGGAACAACTGCGGGAGGGTCCTGCTCCTTTTCATAAACAATCCTACACAATTTCATCCGCAGGGAGCATGGACCTCACCAGGGCGGTCATGGCGCTGAGGGCGGACAGCCTCCATTCATATCCAACAACACCTCCAAATCCGAAGAGAAGAAGCACGCCGGACCAGATTTCAGGAATTACCTGTACTTTTATTCCACAAACAAACAGCCTTATTGTAAGTCCTTACGCGTTTCAGCTACATCAGTAGCCTTGTTCACAGGTGAGCCGTATACATGAATTTGCGGCGTAACTACGTGCTTTATACGCCTTTGTCGGACTACAACATTTCTACGTAGTCCTGACATACTGCAATTCCCAACAGGCACTTTGAAAGTAAAGTCTTTACGTAGTTACGCCGCAAATTCATGTATACGGCTCACCTGTGAACAAGGCTACTGATGTAGCTGAAACTCGTAAGGACTTACAATAAGGCTGTTTCTTTGTGGAATAAAAGTACAGGTAATTCCTGAAATCTGGTCCGGCGTGCTTCTTCTCTTCGGATTTGGAGGTGTTGTTGGATATGAATGGAGGTTGTCCGCCCCCAGCGCCGTGACCGCCCTGGTAATGTCCATGCTCCCTGTGGATGAAATTGTGTTGGATTGTTTATGAAAAGGAGCAGGACCCGCCCGCAGTTGTTCCAAACAGTAAGGCACGGACAATTCCAGCCGGGTAATTTTGGAAAACACGGTGAGGCAATCAATCAATCAATCAATCAGGGGTTTGTTAAAGTGCGACTACTCACCCGTAAGGGTCTCAAGGCGCTGGGGGGGGTGCAGGTTCCATCCATCAAGGAGGGGGTCTGTCGAAAAGCCAGGTTTTGAGGTTTCTTGCGAAGATGGGGAGCGATGTTGTCTGTCTGAGGTGGAGCGGAAGGGCGTTCCATGCTTTGGCCGCGAGGAAGGAGAAGGAGCGGCCTCCCGATCTGGTCTTTCTGGTGCGGGGGACCACGGCGTAGGAGAGCTGGGCTGATCGTAGGGTCCTTTGGGGTGCGTGGAATTTGAGTCGGCTGTTCAGGTATGCTGGTCCGGTGCCGTGGAGGGCCTTGTGTGCATGGGTGAGCATCTTGAAGGTGATTCTCGCCTCGACAGGGAGCCAGTGGAGTGAGCGCAGGTGCTGGGAGATGTGGCAGTGTTTTGGCAGGTTGAGGACCAGTCTTGCGGCGGCGTTCTGGATGTTCTGTAGCTTGCGGGTGAGGTTTTTGTTTATTCCGGCATAGAGTGCGTTGCCGTAGTCGAGTCTGCTGGTGACCAGGGCGTGAGTGACGGTCTTTCGGTGTTCGAGGGGGATCCATTTGAAGGTCTTACGAAGGAGGCGGAGGGTGTGGAAGCAGGAAGACGAGACAGAGTTGATCTGGCGGTCCATTTTGAGCTCGGAGTCCAGGATGATTCCCAGGTTGCGTGCGTGGTCCGTGGGGGTTGGTGGGTTTCCGAGGGCAGGGGGCCACCAAGTGTCGCTCCAGGCATCGGGGTTTGGGCCCATGATGAGTACTTCTGTTTTGTTGGTGTTTAGTTGTAGGCAGCTGTTTTTCATCCATTTGGCGACGGCTTCCATGCCTTCTCGAAAGTTGCGTCTGGCGGTGTTGGGCTCGTTGGATAGGGAGAGGATGAGCTGGGTGTCGTCTGCGTATGACACGATGTTGAATCCGTAGGTTCTGACGATGGGGGCGAGTGGAGCCATGTAGACGTTGAAGAGCGTTGGGCTGAGGGAGGAGCCCTGGGGGACTCCGCAGGTGGTAGGTGTGGGGTCTGAGAGGAAAGGGGGGAGTCTGACCTGCTGCGTCCTGCCGGAGAGGAAGGAGCGGATCCAGTTGAGGGCCTTGTCCTGGATTCCTGCGTCGTAGAGTCTGCGTATTAGGGTGCGGTGGGAGACTGTGTCGAACGCCGCTGATAGGTCAAGGAGGATGAGGGCTACTGTTTCTCCTTTGTCCAGTAGGGTGCGGATGTCGTCTGTTGCGGCGAGGAGGGCGGTTTCCGTACTGTGGTTTTTCTGAAGCCGGATTGGGAGGAGTCGAGGATGTTGTGTTCTTCAATGAATGTGGCGAGTTGGCTGTTGATGGCTTTCTCTATGACTTTCGCTGGGAACGGGAGCAGGGAGATGGGTCTGTAGTTTTTGAGGTCGGTGGGGTCCGCTGAGGGTTTCTTTAGGAGGGGTTGACCTCAGCGTGTTTCCAGTCGTCGGGGAACGAGGCAGTCGCCAGGGAGCGGTTGATGGTGTGGCGGAGCATGGGTGCGATGGTGTCGGCGGCTCTGTTGAAGATGTGGTGGGGGCAGGGGTCCGTGGGGGCCCCTGGAGTGGATTGACTTCATTGTCTTCAGTGTGTATTCCGTGGTGAGGGCTGTCCAGTCGTCAACCGCTGGTTTCCGGGTGTCGGGGGTGGTTGGTGAGGGTTCAGTGTGTTGGTTGTCTTCGTCGAAGTTGTCGTAGATGCTCTTGATTTTGTGGTGGAAAAAGGTGCTGAGTTTGTCGCAGAGGTCTTGTGAGGGAGGGATGTCGGTAGACTCACTAGTGGGTTGGGCGAACTCCTTGATGATGCTGAAGAGTTCCTTGCTGTTGTGCGCGTGGGTGGAGATTCTGTCTTCAATCGCTTTTTTCCTCGTTTTTCTGATGAGTTGATGGTGGGCGTTGGTGGCGGCTCTGAAGTTGTCGTGGGCTTCTGTGGATTTGGTGTTCCTCCAGGCCTTTTCGAGGCGGCGGCATGTGCTTCTGGACTCTCGAAGTTCGGTGGTAAACCATCTGGCTTTCTTGGCGCGTGTATTGTTGTTTTTCTTGAGGGGGGCTATGGTGTTGGTGCTGTCCGTGATCCATCTATGCAGGGTTCGGGCTGCGGTGTTGGGGTCGTCGTTTTCCGTGATGGTTGGGGTGGAGTTGTTGAGTGAGGAGGTGAGCTGGTCGTCGGTGATTTTGGTCCAGTTTCTTCGTGGAAGCAGGTGCTGGTGTCTGGGGATGGTGGGTGTTCTGAAGGTGAAGTGGACGCAACGATGGTCGGTCCATGGGAGTTCGGTGGTGTGGCTGAAGGTGATGGAGTTTCCTGTAGTGAAGAGGGGGTCGAGGGTGTGTCCTGCTGAGTGCGTGGGCTCGGTCACGATCTGGCGCAGTCCAATGTTGTGGAGGTTGTCCAGGAGGGATGTGGTGTTGGGGTCCAGTTGGTTGTCGAGGTGGAAGTTGAGGTCTCCCAGCAGGGTGTGGTTGGTGGATGCGATGGCCTGCGGGGAGATAATGTCCCGTGATGGAGTTGGCGAAGGGTCCGCGGGGTCCAGGGGTCGGTAGATGAGTGTTCCTCGGAGGGTGGCGGTGGGGCTGGCCAGTATCTTGAAGTGAAGGTGTTCCATCAGTTCTGTGGGCTCGTCAGGGAGTGTGCTCAGGCGGAGGCTGGATTTGTGGACAATGGCGATTCCTCCTCCTGGGCGGGTGGGGCGGTCCTTCCTGGAAATCTTGTATCCTTGGGGGATGGCGATGGCGATGTCCGGTCCCGAGGTGGTGTTGGTCCAGGTTTCGGTGAAGAACGCTACGTCCGGGGTGGTGCTGTCAAGGAGGTCCCAGATTTCTGTGGCGTGTTTGTGGAGGGATCGGACGTTGAGGAGGATGCATTGCAGGGTCTTCGGTTCGGTTGTGTTCTTGTGGGCGGGTTGTGCTGGATCCGTGTTCTTGGCGGTGCTGCAGGTGTGCCGGCAGCGGTGACAGCTGAAGGGTCCGTGGGAGTCGGCTGGTGATGCTAGCTTGCAGTTGTTGTTGCGGCCTGGGTTGAGTGCGTGGAGTGCTGCTGGGTCGTAGCGTTGGCGGGGCGGAGGTCCAGGGTTCCTGGCGCTGGTCGCGGTCGGGTCGAGGACGGGCGCAAACGGGCTTGCCTTTGACGCGCCTTCGGCGCGACAGCGGCTGCGCAGTGGCCGCCATTAAGTAGGGGTCGGGGAGGGCTGGACAGCTGGGAGGCGGGAGCAAGGAGGGGAGCTGGATTGGCCGGTCGCGCTGGGGGGAAGGGGCCGTGGGGGCAGCAGCGGCGGGGAAAGGTAAAGGGAGGAAATAAGGGATAAAGAAAAAAGGGAAAATAGGCAGAAATAAGGCACAAAAGAGCAGAGATGCAGAAAGGTGAAAGATAAAAGAGGGTAGAAAAACGAGTGAAAACTAGTGAAAGGGCAGAGCGAGAGGAAGGGAAAATGAGCAGAAATAAGGCACAAAAGAGCAGAGATGCAGAAAAGTGCAGGAAGGTGAAAGATGAAAGAGGGTAGAAAAACGAGTGAAAACAAGTGAAAGGGCAGAGCGTGAGGAAGGGAAAATGAGCAGAAATAAGGCACAAAAGAGCAGAGATGCAGAAAAGTGCAGAAAGGTGAAAGATAAAAAAGGGTAGAAAAACGAGTGAAAGAGCAGAGTTAGAGGAAGGAGACAGAGGTCCACTGGACCACCAGGGATGAGGCGCAGGGAAACCTGCGGGTGGAGGAGGGCCTCGATCACCAACACTCGAGAGTGCAGGGGCAGGGGCAGGCCTCACTTAATGGTGGAGCTGCGAGGGTGGGAGAGCAATTTCACTGTCAATGAGTCAGTGGTCTTGCTCGCCTGTCCCCGCAGTGGCCGCCATTAAGTAGGGGTCGGGGAGGGCTGGACAGCTGGGAGGCGGGAGCGGGGAGGGGAGCTGGATTGGCCGGTCGCGCTGGGGGGGAGGGGCCGCGGGGGCAGCAGCGGCGGGGAAAGGTAAAGGGAGGAAATAAGGGATAAAGAAAAAAGGAAAAATAGGCAGAAATAAAGCACAAAAGAGCAGAGATGCAGAAAGGTGAAAGATAAAAGAGGGTAGAAAAACGAGTGAAAACTAGTGAAAGGGCAGAGTGAGAGGAAGGGAAAATGAGCAGAAATAAGGCACAAAAGAGCAGAGATGCAGAAAAGTGCAGAAAGGTGAAAGATAAAAGAGGGTAGAAAAACGAGCGAGAGGAAGGGAAAATGAGCAGAAATAAGGCACAAAAGAGCAGAGATGCAGAAAAGTGCAGAAAGGTGAAAGATAAAAAAGGGTAGAAAAACGAGTGAAAGTGCAGAGTTAGAGGAAGGAGACAGAGGTCCACTGGACCACCAGGGATGAGGCGCAGGGAAACCTGCGGGTGGAGGAGGGCCTCGATCACCAACACTCGAGAGTGCAGGGGCAGGGGCAGGCCTCACTTAATGGTGGAGCTGCGAGGGTGGGAGAGCAATTTCACTGACAATGAGTCAGTGGTCTTGCTCGCCTGTCCCCGCAGTGGCCGCCATTAAGTAGGGAGTCGGGGAGGGCTGGACAGCTGGGAGGCGGGAGCGGGGAGGGGAGCTGGATTGGCCGGTCGCGCTGGGGGAGGGGCCGCGGGGGCAGCAGCGGCGGGGAAAGGTAAAGGGAGGGAAATAAGGGATAAAGAAAAAAGGGAAAATAGGCAGAAATAAGGCACAAAAGAGCAGAGATGCAGAAAGGTGAAAGATAAAAGAGGGTAGAAAAACGAGTGAAAACTAGTGAAAGGGCAGAGCGAGAGGAAGGGAAAATGAGCAGAAATAAGGCACAAAAGAGCAGAGATGCAGAAAAGTGCAGAAAGGTGAAAGATAAAGAGGGTAGAAAAACGAGTGAAAACAAGTGAAAGGGCAGAGCGAGAGGAAGGGAAAATGAGCAGAAATAAGGCACAAAAGAGCAGAGATGCAGAAAAGTGCAGAAAGGTGAAAGATAAAAAAGGGTAGAAAAAACGAGTGAAAGAGCAGAGTTAGAGGAAGGAGACAGAGGTCCACTGGACCACCAGGGATGAGGCGCAGGGAAACCTGCGGGTGGAGGAGGGCCTCGATCACCAACAAGGGAGAGTGAAGGACACTTGTCCCTCACGTACCGATTTCAGGATTTCCAGGTACTGCTATGAATTGGGAATTCAGCGACAGCCTAATGATTATAGAGCAAGAAAAGTACACTTTGAATGGACTCAGTATGTTTTACGTTTCACTGCACAAATACCCGTTAATTCATATATGAAGGGAAAATGAATACCAGTGATTTTCTAAGACTATGAGACTTTACTTTCAAAGTGCATGTTGGGAATTGCTGTATGTCAGGACTACGTAGAAATGTTGTAGTCTGACAAAGGCGTATAAAGCACGTAGTTACGCCACAAATTCATGTATTCCGCTCACCTGTGAACAAGGCTACTGATGTAGCTGAAACTCGTAAGGACTTACAATAAGGCTGTTTCTTTGTGGAATAAAAGTACAGGTAATTCCTGAAATCTGGTCCGGTGTGCTTCTTCTCTTCGGATTTGGAGGTGTTGTTGGATATGAATGGAGGTTGTCCGCCCCCAGCGCCGTGACCGCCCTGGTGAGGTCCATGCTCCCTGTGGATGAAATTGTGTTGGATATATAAATATCAGGGGTACCAACACACACCCTTGTTTTTGCCATATTGTAGTGCTGTTTTTTTCTGAAGAGAAACCTGCCATCTCCTAGACTTATCCTCATGCAGGTGTCCATATCCAAGACTTCTATTGCCCTCAGCAGCTTTGCAGGTATTGCCTATGATTGCCGTTTTTTTCAACAGTGCACTCCTAGGGACCCAATCAAAGGCTGCCTTAAAATCAACAAAGCACATGTATAGTAATGTCTGCAAATGGACAGCCTGGGCCATGAGCATGGAGATTGCCTTCAGGTTTAAAGTGCATACTTGATTTCGTTTAAACTTTGTCTGGTTCAGAGGTATTAGCTGTCTCTTCAACCCAGCCTTTAAGCACTTCCAGACGTAATCCTGCTAAATATTTAGCGTCAATGTCCAGAAGGGATATCAGCCAATAACTACTTGGCTGGATCCGCTTCCCTCCTTAAAAACAAGGAGGATTATTGAGCCACTCTACGAGAGTGTAAGTAATATTTATGATGCGTGATTAATTAAAATCTTTGCATACACATAGCAATAGAATAAAAAATAACATTATTCACAGTTTAAAAAATAATATTAAAACGTTGTTAAAAACCATCGATAAACATGTTTGCAATTATACAATTGGCCATTATGGTTGACAATAAATCTAAAGTGCTTGTGCATCTGGAAGAGCTAGACTGACAATAATTTCCCTGAGTTGACCAACCGGCCTAATACAGCATAATAAAGTGCATCGTTTTGAGCTGATAGTCATTGTTAATTTAAAGTGCTGGTGAGGCTGTAAGGTGCTGTTACTTGCTTTTTGCAGCTCATTTCAAGGGGTACCTGATGCTACTTCATTTTTAGGCCTGGCGTCTGCATCCAACGAATTCTTAAGTTTCCTGGTTACAGTCTCAAAAAAATTTGTTAGACAGTAGTTTAGCTGTACCTCGACAGGATTGAAGCACAGCTTCACTGCCTGCCTACAGGTCCGGATGCCGTGATGCCTGAAAAAAGGATGTAACAAGGAGCATCTTATGTCCTTAAGGCTAGGGCAATTACAGATGACGTGGATGATATCCTCCTTCCCACATCCACATAGGCGACAGGTCTGCAGACCTCCTCTTCTTTCCCATGGAGGGAGATGGGGATTGATCGGAATAACCCCCAGTCGCAGTTTAAAAAAGTTTTCCTTCGTCCTTATTTTGACTCCTGTACTCAAATAAGATTGCGGGTTGCGTCCTTCATAGTCACTGAGCACAATCCAGCCATGTGGCTTTTTAGCAAGCGCTGCCTTGTCTTCTAAGACTGATATCATGTGCGTTTCCTTTTTCACAATTTTTTTGAAGGATAGATGATCTGTTGGTATTCCCCAGAGTTCGGACAGACCCAGTAGCTTGAGGGAGTCAAACAAATATTCCCTGGCTGGGCATTTACCTTGGCGAAACAGCTCGATCCAGAGGTGGGAATTTAAGGATCCTGCCTCAGCACTGTGGAATTTATGCCACCTTTTTACATACGCACCCCTTCTTTCCACCGATTGTTTTTGTAGCCCAAATTCCAGCCATATTTGAGCAGGTGAAACATACTTCGGGAGATGGAAAATTGCTCTGTAAGAGTTGGCTATTACTGTGTCCAAGGCTGCCGCATCTTTACCTTTAAAAGCCTCGCTTCCGTATGTTAATGTCAGCTGCAATTTAGCGTGCAATACTTTTAGTAAGGGATCAATCGTGAGGTCGGGAAGCCGTTTCTTCAATGGTTTCATCGCTAAATAAGTCATTATTCCCTTTCTCCGTAGGGACTCTAAGTGTGGTTTAAGAGAACTTTTGTGGTCCAGAAGTATTCCAAGATATTTATAGCTGGTTACCTGATCCAGACAATGACCGTCTAGATACCAGTTGTTTTTTCTCTTTTTATGATAATTTACTGCCATGATTTTGGTTTTCTTAAGATTTATTTGTAGGGCGTTCTGTTGTGAGAAGCTACTTGTCGTATTCAAAAGATGTTGAAGGCCGATGGGAGTCCAATTTATCAGCACTGAGTCGTCCGCGTATAACAAATTTGACAGTAACATGTTTCCCAGTTTTTGGGCGTGAGATGTACAACTGTCCAGTTCCCCTGGGAGATCGGCTAGGAAAAGGTTAAAAAGAAACGGTGCTAGGACACACCCCTGCTTTAGGCCTTTCGAGGTCGTGATTCGGTTGGAGATATGTGTCCCTGCACTCAGTTTAATCCTGATCCAAGTATCTGCATGTAACAGTTTGAGCCGATCCAGGAGTAATTTTGGTAGTGCCAAACTTTCGAGTATTTGCCAAAGTTTGGCTCGGTTGACATGATCAAAAGCAGCTGTATAATCAATAAAACAAAGGAATAAGGGAATTTTTGCATCTTTAGCTGCATCCATTTGCAAGGCTAGAGCCATTTTGTTGGTTGTGGTTCCTTGGCCCCGGCAGAACCCGGTTTGATTTATAGGAATGATAGAGTTTTCTGATGCCCAAGATGTTAACTCGTCCAGGATTGTTCCCGCGTAGTACTTAGCTTCTACGTCGATGAGGGCGATTAATCAATAGTTATTCGGATCTTTCCTATCGCCCTGTTTAAAAGTTGGACTGATGATTGATCCTTTCCAGGATTCTGGAATTGTAGCTACAGAATTTATGTCCTTAAAAACCGGTTGTAAAGCCTTGCTCCAGTATTCTGCATCGTATTTATACAGCATCGGAGGAATGGCTTTGGGGCCTTGGGTGCCCATAGCTCTGCCCCTGGCTATTTGTCCCTTTACCTGATTTATTGTAGGGACATAGCATTCCTCTTTGACAGATACTGATAGGTCTAAGTCTGCTGCCAAGTCGCTCCCCTGATGATTTTGCGGTTTTGAAGTTGGAGCCATGTTGCTCTTTCAGAGTAGGGTTATGCGTCACTTCTTCCCTGTTAGTATCTCCTCTACCCATTCTCGCATTATCCATTTCCTTATCCACTTCTGCATCCTTTTGCGCTTTATTATTAAAATGGGTGGAGAGGTAGTCTACCCAGACAGCCTCTGTTATGTTAGAGCTTATTCCGGGATGGTTTGGTCGCTCTATTCTATGGATTGTTTGCCAAAACTTAGCGCTGTTTTTTTGTTTGGCATTGTGAAGTAGCTTAACCCATAGTTCTTCGTTCTTTGATCTTATTTTCCCCCATTTCTTTCTTTTTAGAAGTGCCTTTGCTTTCCGGAGGGTACATTGCAGATCTGGGTTCTCTGGAGTTTTACGAAGCTGCCTTAATGATTGGTTTATGGTACGTTTTAGTGTTTTTGATTCCGGGCTAGTTGTCAGCCTTGTTAAGGCATCAGCCGATTGTCCTGATTTTGTCCCTTTCCCGGTTGCGAGTTTCCCACCAAGGGTCATAGTGAAGTTTTCCCATGCTTTCACTGTTTGAACTGCTGAGTATTTTCCTTGGTTATATAGCGATTTAACGGTGACTGATATTGCTTCAATGTTGTTAAGATTGCATCTTATTCGTTTAAGGTTTGCGGTTGCTTCAATGTCAATGGATTTACAAGTGTCTAATATGAAGGCTGGACCCGCTTTAAATGTCACTTCTTGGGGTAGGTGGTTAGCATGTTCATTGTCACCTATTCTATAGGTGGCTATATTGTTGAACATAGTTAGGGTTATAAACGTAAAATCTAAATAAGATGAGGTTTTTGATTAATGAAATGTGGCAGCCGGTGGGTTATCCCCCGGAAAGCGGCCGTTCAGTGCTCTTAGGTTTAGATGTTCAAGTTCCTGAAGCAGGTTATTTGAGCTTCTCGTTGGTTTCTTTATTTTTGCTATGCCCTGAGTCGGTATTCCCCATACCGCAGTAAGGTCTTGCGCAGGGACATCATCTAATCGGGACCCTAGAAGGTGTGGATTGAAATCACCAGCCAGGATAACGTGATCGGTGTCTTGCTCATCCATAAACCTTTTTATTTCTTTATTCAACTCTTTTACCGCTTTTTGTTTTTGTTTGGGATGCACATAGGTGTTAATTATTATAATCTCTTGGGATGCCTTGTTGAGCTTAAGCGTTGTCTTCACTGCCTGAACGGCGCTTGGTGCTGCGATTTTGGCATCTATGGATAGGATTATTCCTATTGTAGATATTGAGGCTGGGATCATTAGCCCTCCCGAGCGATGACCAAAATCAGATCCCTTTATTGCTGGAATGAAATGGGAGGTGTAACCCTGGAGCTCAAAACTCTTATCTTCCCAGGTTTCCTGGAGGAGTATCATATCAAATGTTTTTAAATAATTTGCTACCTCATGATCTTCAGTTTTTCTTGCTAGGCCATTGATATTCCAAATACACATACTGATTTTGCCTTGTTCTACAGGGGCTACCAATGAGGTGCACATCTCTTGTCAGGTTAGTCGCTCTGTTGGTATTGTTCGTTTTATTTGCATCCAATTCTGCAATACCGATGTCAAAGCTGGGATTGGTAGCCCAAGGCCTGTATTCAGATTAAAGCCTGTCGTGTAGTTCCTATAGTACCCCTGCAGGACCTATGCGTTTGGATAACATATACTGTGGGCTTGGTGGCAGACGAACTCTGAACACCCCCACCGTATATGTTAGCCTGGTTTGCATTAGCTAGCTCACAGTGCCACTAGAATCTCCTCTTCTCGGGGAGAGATTAGTTTCTGGCAACCATAGATCATGACAACTCAAATTCCTCAGAATCGTGGAAACAATGTACTACCTTTCGCTCAGTCACTCGTGCCTACTTATTCGGTTTGTCTCAGAGAGTTACACAGAATAAACAGTTGGGCGTTTCAATAAGTATTTATTGAACAGTTGTTATTCTAGTGTAAAGTATATGTGCTGCGGCAACCAGCAGACAATAGCAGAGATATATTATCAGCAGTACGATAAAAGCAAAGGGATAGAACAGTTCTACCATATTGCGATAATCATGAATACATACATGAATATAAAAGCATTATGCAAGTGCGCGTACTCCTACGATGCCTAACTAGATGTACCTGAATGTACCTAGCATATGTGTAGGTCTAAAAGCCTAAGAGCCAAGAATCCTTCTAGGATTTAGTCGAACCCCCATACCTGAATAGAGAGAGTGTGGGACACCGTCCTGGTCTCGAGTTGGACACCCCGCAAGGGCTGTGTTAGACCGCTGTCAGCTGGAGCGACTGCATGCAGGAGCCTCAGCGTCTCTGGTCAGTGTGTCAGCATGGAAGTCTCGGGTCCCTCTGTCTTACCGGGGCAAGATGTGTTATGTTATGTTATGTTATATAGGTTTGTAAAGCGCACTGTTACCTAAGGGTGTCCTGGCGCTGAGCAGCCGGGACCACGGGAGTCCGCAATAGGTTGTAGCGGGAATTCGGTCTTGATGAAAGTGTGACTATAGACGATTCCCCTCCCGGGCCCTGATTTCCTGCTAGACACTTAAAACGAGTGTTGTTTCTAGTGGGGTTGTAAGTATCGACTCCCTCCAATCATTTCCAACCCACCTTAGCGTGTGCGTTGTGATTTTTTACCATTCACGTGGCTATATTTTGCCACTCACTCACTTTTTTCACCTGGTCCTGATGAAAGCCCCCCCTATTCTCTTTGAGGGGCTGAAACATGTAGACCCATCACAGACAACTATAAGTTTCAAGTAACTTTATTAGTTGCGCCTTCGGATTTTAATATATCCTGGGCCGCCACAATTAAATACAATTGGCAAGGATTCCCAGAGATATTTTTATAAACTCTCACATCTCACATCACATTATTACACCACACCATCTCCGCTGTAATCAGGCGTTGTAGCACAACCGGGCGGCATTAGGCCACCCGGTTGGGACCCCTATGATGAAGCATGACACCACCTAGGTTGGTGTGTGAGGGGTCTTTTAATAAAACCTAAGGGTTGTGCGACACTGCCATTTGCACAGTGAGTCCCGATTCTTTGTTCCTTCAGTGGGTACGTCCACATTGTTTATTTGCTGAGCACTGTATACCTGGCAACATAACCTGGCATCCTCCACCCCTGAGCCCAACTGAGACTAAGCTGAAAACAACCAGGTTTTCAGACCTTTCCTGAACGAAAGGAATTCCGTACCGGACCTAAGATATAAAGGAAGATCATTCCAGGCATTGGTGGCTCTAAGGACAAAGCTCTTCCCACCCCAGTTACCCTTTTTGGCTCTAGGAACGACCACCCGCTTTGCTTCCGTTGAGCGCAATGTTCTCCCGGGGACATACCATTGGATACGCTTTTGTAGGTCTTCAGGGCCAGTTCCCATCAGGGACTTAAAGACCGTACAGAGAGCCTTGAATTGAACTCGTTGTTTGATTGGGAGCCAGTGAAGGTAACGTAGGCCATTTCTGACCGACTTAAACCTCGGAGTGCCTGTAAGCAACCTAGCTGCCGCATTCTGCACCATCTGTAGTCTGTTGAGATGTTTCTTATTAATAGTCAAGTACAGACTATTACAGTAATCCAGACGGGACAGAATGAGGGCTGAGACGACTGTTCTAAAACTTTCCTCTGTAAGGAAAGGTTTTATTTTCCTCAGTGTCCTCAGAATAAAAAAGCTTGTTGCCACCACCCCGCTGACCTGGTCCCCAAATGTGAGGGTATTGTCCATGATCACCCCCAACTTCTTAACTTTCCGTGAAGGGGGTGGGGGAAGGCCCATATCACTGGGCCACCATGCTGGGGTCCAGAGGTTGGGGTTGTTCCCAAAGATAATCACCTCTGTTTTGCCTGCGTTTAACTTCAGGCAATTAGCAGCCATCCAGCCAGTTATTGCTAACATACAGTCTTGGCAACTAGGGGCCTTTTCCGCTTCTTTACCTCTCTGCAGAGATAACACAATTTGAGTATCATCTGCGTAAGAGGTCAGGAGTAGCCCAAACGATCGTATAAGGGCAGCCAGCGGTCTCACATACATATTGAAAAGCGTTGGACTAAGGGAGGACCCCTGTGGGACTCCGCAGGGGATGGAAAATGGTTTCGATCTGTCCCCACCTAGTTCTACCATTTGTATTCTATCGGCCAAAAATGATTTTAGTAGGTTCCAGGCCGTACCCTGGACCCCAGTCTCCGATAAACGGCCCAACAACACCTCGTGATGGACCGTATCGAAGGCTGCCGACAGATCCAGCATGATCAAAATGGCAGAGCCTCCCCGGTCCACCGCCTCGCGAACCTCCTCCGTGGCTTTGATCAACGCTGACTCCATACTATGTCCCGCTCGGAAACCGTACTGAGAAGGGTCCAACGTGTTGTTTTTCTCGATGAACAGACTTAGTTGCATGTTCATAGCCTTCTCCAGTATCTTAGCCGGCAAGGGGAGTCGGGAGATGGGTCGGTAGCTATTAGGATCGCTAGGATCTAGGTTGGGTTTCTTAATCAGTGGCAGAATTGAGGTAGTTTTCCATGCTATCGGGTAGTGACCTGCCCCCATTATAAGATTCAATAAGGAGGTTAGAGTGTCAGAGATAACTTCCGGGGAAATTTTGATTACTGCCGCCGGGCACGGGTCCATAGGGGAACCAGATCTGCAACCCATAAGCATATTGGTAACCTCTTTGTTCACCAAAGGGGTAAAACTGTTAAACGTAGGAGAATTGTTAGTTACCATTGTCCCGGCTGCCAAATCACTGGCCTCACCCTGTAGATTCCTGAAGGAGGAGAAAATAACCTCAACTTTATTCAGAAAAAAAGAGGCTAAGACGTCACAGAAATCTGGACTGCTATAAATAGTAGGTTTAGGGGGGTTCATGAGATTAGTTACTGTTCTGAAAAGTTCCTTCGCAGAGGATTTGGCTCCAGTGATCTGTTCGGAAAAATAGGCCTGTGGTGTATTTATACCCTAAAGAGTCTCGGTCCTCAGTATGGTTTGTATTGGTCTGTCGTTAGACATGAGGAAGACGTCAGGGGTGAACTTTGTACATACATATTATGCAGGTGGTATATTCCTAGAGAGCCATGCATAATTGATGAGTACAGTGTGGGCCTGTGTTTGGGAAAACCCCTGCTGTATTCAAAACCACAGGATAGACAACGTTCAGCCCTCAGAGCACGTTGTGTACTAGCAAGGACCAATGTAGGTGAAAGATCATGCCTATATAAGGAATCATGACTATAATAGGACATGTACAGTTATGACCATAGTTGGGCATATGCGGCTATGACCATAATAGGGCAAGTACGAATATGACCATATTAGGGCAAATATGAATACGTCCATTTTAGGGCATGTATGAACGGGTCTACATTAGGGCCTCTAAACGGGACATAACACCCACTCCTCTTCCGAATTGGATAACAAAGACCATACTTAAAATCTGGACAATTTAAAAATATTTTTAAAAGCAAGTAAAAACATAATACTAAAAATGGTTAAAAAGTATTTAAAAGAAAATGTTAAAATTCAGCTATTTCTAGTTGTCACTTGAAAAAGTCCATATTGTTTCCCTACAAAAGTTGCTTTACCATAAGCAGGAGAAGGCCATGCTTTTCTCAAGTAAAAGTGTCAATTTTAGGAAATGTTCCAAATTTAGATCGTTTGTTTTGAAACGAGTGAAGAAGCCAAATTCTTTCCCAGGACACAATGAGCCAATTCAAGATTAAGAGTCCTGGCTGGGAAGCACAATATTATCGGTGTTACCTGCTGCAGACGACAAATCCAACGCCTCACAGAGAGCGTCAATCGCACATAGATGGAATGTAGCACTGCCAACAGTCTGTGCTGCGGCAGCTTGTGCGGCAGTTTTAACCTGGGTGCCTGTGGAGGAGTCACCTAACCCAGCAGGAGCAAACGGCACCTGTGGATTCTCCAAGAATGCATTCATCAGAATCGGAAGCCGCTGAGGACAACACAGAGCGTGGGCCTTTATGGGGTCCAGCATTGCATCTGTGTCCAGATGCGCATCTGATGGAAAAGTTAGATAAAGATCCAACATGCATTCTTCTCCGCAGAACAGGCATCAAAGAACAGGTAAGATGCAGTCTATCCAGACTGGTCGAAAGGATAGAAACCAGGAGGCATTGAGTTCTCGCAGGCAAGGAATGCCCAGAAGTTGTACCATGCATTTACGGTATGTCCGCTCCAGGAGCGTGTTCGCCATTCCCTCAGGAATTGGGCTGTCCATTGCGTAGCAGTAGTATTATGAATAAGACCCCTGCAACCAGCAATAGGATAAGCGGGAGTCCTCCAAATACGCTTCCCAATACGGAGTGTATAAAATTTGGGATTACTCCGAGGACTGTCTGAAAGGTGCTTAACAGTCCTGACCCTATGGTCTTAAATAGGTGTACAATACCGCTTGTATCAGACATATTGAAGATACGTCCCACCATTTCTACGAAATGAAAGGGGCAGTTTGTACGTATAAGCGCTTGTATCTCAGTCGAGGTCCTTGCAACTTGAAGTTCATAGGTTTCTCGAGCGGAGGTTAAGGGCACGGGTTGCTGTAAAAGCATGGCTTTCAATCTGCTCTGAGTATCAAATTGTATGAAAGAAACATTCAGTGAAGGCCATAGCGGCGCCTCCCTGACTGTGTTTAGTGGTGGAAACAATACTTGCATACAGCAAGTAACCCTGGAGTTAACAGTGACCAGATAGGCGACGCCCGGAAGCATCCCACAGCAACCTTGATCATTTACCATTAAGTAACTCCCATTCGAGAGCAGCTGGAAAACCGGCATGATCTTGGCCGCCGGGGTCCCTAACATGTGACAAGATAAGTTCGCTACTGAACCGCTACAGGTTCCGTGCGGAGAAATATCCTGACACATGAGAGAACCGCTTAAAGCGTTCTTGCAGTTTGTACCACTCAGATACACTTCTCGATCCCCATTCCGGCATCGATATCTATATGGTAACTCCCAAGTTTCCTTGATGTATCTCTTACCCATTTTTTCATATTTGCCTGCCTGACTCTTCTCAAGGCAATATTGAAACTGAAATGTAGTGACCGTCAGAGTGATTTGACCATGAATTAGCCATTCTGTTGATGGTGATTCGGCTACAGTGAATGGTAACCTTTCCAGTTTCTCACTACGCAGCATTGTATATTTGGCTCCCCTCTGTGCCATTTCTGTCTGTTTATCAGTTAGATTGTATTCTGAGAACAGAGACGTGGTGTTTATAAAACGCCAGGGCACATAGCCTGCATGCAAAGATTGCAGCGTCCAGCTTAATATCATAATAGAACGTAGCTGAGATTGCCCGTGTTGTAACAAGGCCAGATCTTGTTCTAATATGTCGATTGCCGAAAACACAATGTTGCCTAAGGAGTAAATCCTGGAGGTCAAAGTAGTTAACCCATTACCCACGACAGCTAATGCCTTTTCTAAATTGATACGGTCTATTTCCCGTATTCTTTCTGCGGCCTCTTGTTGGGATATTTTCCAGTTTTCATTATAATAGGCATAAAGGCCAGCATATATGAAACGTTTCTGACGTGTTTTGCTTGGACCTAGTAGGAAATCCCTAAGGTCTACATCAGGTGTGAGTAAGGTCAAGTGATGTTTTACTTCTGTGAGTGTTGAGGTCTCTAGCCAATCAAGGCACAACTTCCCAACACTATAGGATGTCACTACCCCTGGGTGTTGTCTCTGTACATAGCGTGTATCTGGCCTATGGATACTAAACCCTTTGGTTGTATTCATAAATCTCTGTTGACAGGTGTTCGTGTCAATGGGCCAAATCAGCCATTTCGTCCAATCAGGATCTGATCTGTTGTACTGGAGAATGTCATCTAATCCTACCTCTTGTGTAGTTGAATTCTACCCCCCACCCATCTGTGATGGTGTTGGAAACCCCGGTGTGTTCATTTCCTTGCCTTTGGCTAAACCAAGACAGGTTGTTTGTTGCACAGTTTCATTCAGAAATAGCATCTGCTGCGGAATGATGCATGCTCTAAAAAGTGCTTCTATTCCCTGGACTTGCCAGTCTATGGAACCCCAGATCGATTTTGAATCTATTGTGTCTTTCCATAGATCAAAACCCTGTTTAGAAAGCTGGTTCAGAAAGGATGCAGAGTAAATATGTTTGGTGTTTGTTAACATAATTTTCTGAGCTGAAATTTTTGCCACTTTATAATAAAATGACTTCGGGTCGGATGTGTTAAACCCTGAGAAGTATGTGAATTTCTGTGCAAATGCTTGCGAACTACCTTTCGGTGGTGTTGGGCAGTGTTCCCACTGGTGGAACTCAAATACATTTCTAGGTGTTATAGATTTATGTAAGAAATGATGACCATATTGCTGGTAACAGTACAATGTATCATAATCTGAAGTACCTTCTAACATTTCATTGTTCGGAAATGCTGCAGTTTTTTCTAAATCAGAAATCAAATTGTTCACAGTATCAGTGTCCCAATCATCAGAAAATGTACTGGAGGTAATGATATCACTTAAAGAAATTTTAAATACATGTTTTAGCTTTAAAAGTTCAGTCGGACCGAATACATCATAAGCAATCTTGATCCATACTATACCGTCCGGTATAGGAACTGCTGTGATGTTCACTGAAGACAAGTCTCTTGGTTCACGATGTGAAGACTGGTGTGGTTTTAAAATCAAATTGACTCTTTTGGCTGTAGAGCTTTGCTGGAGGTATCGTCCATTAATAAGCATACTAAAAGTTATTATTAAGCTTACCCAGAAAATAAAAAATAAAATCCCAGTGATATACCATAGTTCAATCCAAGGTGACACCAGGTAAGTCTTTCTAAAAAAGTTCAAAAAGTCATTGAGTTTCTGTGTGAGTGATTTTTTGGCTGGCGTCGTTTCTGGCTCATTTGGGTCCAGTGAAAACATATCAAAGTTCATGAAATAGCCAGAAGCAGTTCGATCAATTGTTGGAATTGCCTCGGGATTTGTTGAAATCGGATTTTGCTCTTGACGAGGCATGTTGACGTAGATGTCTGTAGTCGGTCTGATTGAAACTTGATTGTTAAGTTGATTTTCATTTTGAAGATTAATTTCTTGTTGAAGTGGAACGAGTTCCATAGCATTGTTGCTTAGTCCTTCATTCCGTACAGGTGGCTCTTCAAACGTGATGAGTCTTTCTGTTTGAACTTCTTGGATTGTAGCAAGAGGAGGGCGTCTGCTATTGTGGAGTCCACGAGGCCTACTGTTTAGTATCGGCCACATAGTGTGGTTTGATTAAGTCAATTGAGACAAATCTTTTCTCCTTTTTTCCGGCAAGAGGCGGCAGAAGTACCGTTCTTGTGCCTTGGATTGCAAGGACCGGTACAGGCTTTCTGTAGGATGGCCCAAATTCTTTCTTGTCAGCAATCTTCTCTCTGACCAGATCCCCGACTTTTGGGATCCAGACAGGTCTTGCCGTTACTGCCTTGACTTCCTCAGTGGCGGCCTGTTTCTGGAGCACTTTACTTTGTTGTGTCCTGAATTCATTTAGATCCTGTAAAACAGCCAAACGAGCATGGATATCAAATGGTTTTTCATCCGCCACTGTGCCTTCACAATCAAGATCAGGTACCCACATTCTTGTCCCAAATAGGACCTCGTAAGGAGTGACACCCCCTAGAGAGCTTCTTGGCTGATTATTGATCGCTCGCTGTACCCCATAAAGGTGATCGACCCATCTACCGGCCTTGCCTAATACCCTAGCTGTTAAAGATTGCTTTAAGTCTCGGTTTTTCCTCTCCACAACAGAATTTCCCTCGGGATGGTACGGAGAGGAGTACCGCAATGCTACGCCCATTCCATCCATGGCCTCTTTGTAAGCCCGAGAGCCAAACGCCGGACCACGGTCAGAATGTAATGTGCCGATAAAGACTCGCAAATCTTTTATAACAGTTCGAGCGTCAGCCGAGCGCTGAGGCCAAATCTTGGGGAAATTTGAGCTGGACGTACACGAACGGACAATCTAATGCTGTCTAATAATGGTATCTGTACTGGACGTGTTGTGGTGGACCCTTCCATCTGCTTGCAGATGTCGCAGTTCCAGACATAGTCTCTAATCTGCCATCTCATCACGGGCCACCAGTAGCGTTCTTTCAACAAAGAAACAGTCTCCCTAAGTCCCTTATGTACAGAACCTTTCCCTTCGTGTGCTGCCACAATTAAGCCTAACCTACGATCCATATTTGGTATTACTCTATCCCCCACTCCAGGAATCTGAGCATATGGAATGTTTTGTGCATCTAACTTGTAAGAGTACTTGAGTGGAAATCTTTTAGGTACTGCTGTGCTGCCTTTGCGTGAAGCATTGACAGCTACCATTATCTCGTCGTCTATTCTCGTTCTTGAATGAGTGATTGCAGCTACGGACGCTGTGCGTACAGCCCCCTTTGCGGCTTCATCAGCCAATGAATTCCCTTCAACGTGAACACCATCACGCTGATGACTCAGTGTATGTATCATGTGAGCCCTTGGTAGTTTGTTTCTCAACTCCACTACCTGTTCCCATAGCTGTTAGAAATGGGATCTCTAGTTGGCAAGGGCTTGCACCTTTGTCCAAGTAGGGACCTTTCTTCCTAGTCAGGGTAAGGAAGTTACACTCCTAAAATAACCCCTGCTCACCCCCTTGGTAGCTTGGCACGAGCAGTCAGGCTTACTCTAGAGGCAGTGTGTAAAGCATTTGCACATAACCAACAGTAATACAGTGTAAGCACTACAAACTGACACCACACCAGTTTAGAAAAATATCCAATATTTTTATATACTTTAAAACAAGACCAAATACGATAAAACTCCACAGTACAGTACTTTAAAAATCTTCTGTTATCAAAATGTCCTTAAAAACAGTTCCTTGATGTCGATAGCTCCGTCCAGGGCTATCACGGCGTCGTGAACAAACAAATCCAAACAGTTCTGGCTGACCGCGGCGTCGCGGGTCAGCTACGGTGTCGGGAAGACCCGCAAACAGTACCTTTCAGAAATGCAGGGCGTCGATGACCTCGCGGTGAGCTTCCAAACATACGGCGTCCGCAGGCGTCGGTTCCGGAGGTCGGTGCGGCGTTGTCGGGCCCTCGAAGTCACACGCGTTGCAGATCGATCTCCTCTCTGTTGAAGTCAGGAGCGCTGGCGTCGGCTGGCGTCGGGTGCTGCAGTGCGAAGTGCAGCGGTGCGGCGTGCGGTGCCCTCAGGTCACGGTGCGAGCAGCGGCTCGGTGGTGGCGTCGGATGGCGTCGTCGGTGAGACCAGGGTCGCGGTGTGAGATGAAGGCGGTGCTCGTCACGGTGCTGGCAGGCCACGGTGCAGCAGCGGCGTCGTTGTTGCTGAAGCGCTGTCGTCGGCTGACGAACCTGGAGTCGATTGCACCGGCGTCGGTGGGCCAAGGCTGCGTTGCGGGATGAGGGCGGTGCGTCGTGTAACTTATGAGCGGTGCGCCTGAACCACGGTGCAAGCAGCGGCGTCGAGTCCGGCGTGGAGCGGCGTCGTCGGGGATACCATGGCGTCGTCGTGAAGCGAGGCGGTGTGAAGTGCGGTGCCCACAGGTCGCGGTGCGAGCAGCGGCTCGGTGGCGGCGTGAGCAGGCGTCGTCGGTGAGACCAGGGTCGGCGTTGCGGCGGTGCCCTCTGCGGTGCCTTCAGGACACGGCGTCGGCAGCGGCATCGTAGACGGCATCGGGCTTGAAGTCTTTGCTGTTCCTGAGACTTCTTGAACAGGGGGGAAAGCTCTACCTCAAGCCCTTGGAGACACTCACAAAGTAGATTGCAGAAAGTTCAGTTCCAGTCCTTTCACTGCCCAAGACAGAAGCAGCCACTGCAGGCCAACACAGCAAAGCACACAGCAAAGTGGTAGTTCCTCCTCACAGCTTCTCCAGCTCTTCTTCTTGGCAGTCTTCTTGATCCCAAAGAGTTCCCTTGAAGTCTTTTCTATCCCTGAGACTTCCAACAGGAGGCAAGCGCTACTTCAAGCCCTTGGAGAAAGCTCTAACAGCAGGATGATGAAAGCACAGTCCAGTCCTTTCCCTACCAAAGACAGAAGCAACCACTGCAGGCCAACCCCACAACACGCAGCATAGGGGCAGTACTCCTCCTCCAGCTTTCCCGGTCCTTCTTCATGGCAGGTTCCTTAGTTCAGAAGTAATCTAAAGTTCTGGGGTTTGGGTCCCCCTTTTTATCCTCAATTTCTCTTTGTTCTCTGAAGGCAGAGAGGCCTTTGCCTAGTCCAAACCAGTTCTGGTCAGTCCTGGAGCACTTTGTTGACAAGACTCCTTCTTTCTTTTCACAGTGCAGGCCAGGGACATCAGACGCACCACAGGAGGTGGAGCCAGCATTGTGGAGGGAAGGCCCAGCCCTATTCAGGTCCCATGTGCAACTCCTCCCACCCATCTACATGTAGATCTTGCTATTCAGCCCTGTGCTGACTCACCCTGTCTCCTGGCATCCCCCAGCCCCTGTCACTCACACTCCAGACAAGGAATACACAACCTAGCAGAGGCAGGCTTGGATGGTTAGACAAGAAAATACCCACTTTCTAAAAGTGGTATTTTCAAACACAGAATGTTAAAACCAACTTCACTAAAAGATGCATTTTATCATTCTGAGCCCAGGCATACTAAACTCGAATTTCTACCATGTTCCCTGGGTCAGTTAGGATTATAAGCTGTAATAATCAAAACTGCCCATTCTGGCCTATGGGGAACAGGTAGCCTTGCAATAGTGAAAAACGAAATAGGCTGTAATTCACTATCAGGACATGCCACACACACCAGGGCATGTCCTACCTTTCACATACAATGCACCCTGCCCTCAGGGGTACCTTGGGCCTACCTTAGGGGTGACTAACATGTAGAAAAGGGAAGGTTTAGGGACTTGCAAGTGTGTGCACTTGCCAAGTCGACATGGCAGCCCCAGGCTGCACACAGGCTCTGCAATGGCAGGCCAGAGTTACACTTTACGGGCTGTTTGCGTGGGTGGCACAATCCAGTGCTGCAGCCCACCAACAGCATTTGATTTATAGGCCCTGGCACTCGCAGTGCACTTTACTAGGGACTGACACATAAATCAAATAGGCCAATCATGGAAACACCAATCCATAACACAATTTACACGGAGAGCATATGCACTTTAGCACTGATTAGCAGTGGTAAGGTGCCCAGAGTCCTAAAACCAACACACACAGGGTCAAAAACAGGAGGCCAAAAAGCAAAAAGTCTGGGGGTAAACCCGCTGAAAAAGCCAAGTCTAACACAACCCCCTCCCAGCCTAAAGCCAGGGTAGACTAATCAATCCCTTGATGGACTTCCCTGCTTGGGGCGATAGAACATAGACCTGGCCCACAACAGCGGGGGCACGTTCTGGTTCTATGCCTTTCCAAACCCAGTTGGATCCCTCTATCCATACTCTCAGGGCTCACTAAGCTGACCCATGGGGTACCCTTCTCTTCACCTGTGAACCCCATCTGTGCAGCGCCTAAACTTACTTTGCTCACAGATGTGTCCCAACAGGCTGACAGTGCCCACATGGCCAACACAGTGGTGTGCCCAGTCCACCCCCGGAGTGTGACTCCTGTCCCCCTCTCAGGGGCAACGCTGTCCACCAGGACAGTAAGCCACAGTGGCTACCGACAGTTGTCAGTGGGGAGACCCAGGCCTTATGCCTCTCAGGGCTCTCTAACCTTGGTGGCATCAGAGAGTGGGGGGCGGTAGCCCCAGGTGCCTGGCACCCTTGGTCCACTCTCCCTCCTGTCAGGTCAGGTATGACATCCTGACACTGACCCACCAACCCCGGGCCTGTACCCGGCAGCTGGACAGGAGACTGGGGTGGCCTCCCCACACCCGGTCCTCCTCCCTGGGGCTCTGTACCCTCCCACCTGGAGCGGTACCCCCTTCCAGAATTGTCAGGGCAACTGTGGCAGGTGTCCTGCACAATTTGCCCACCAGTTCAGGGGTTCTATCCTGCAACTGGGATTCCAGCTTAGGGTCTGTATCCTTAGGCTGGACAGGGGACTGGGGTGGCCTCCCCCACACCCGGTCCTCCTCCCTTGGGCTCTGTACCCTCCCACCTGGAGCGGTACCCCCAAAAGACAAACTGGTAGGGGCACTGTTAGCAGTCGCCCCTTCCTCCAGTCAGGGGGGACACCCTGAACCTGGTCCTTCAACCCAGGGTCTGTACCCTTAGGTTGAACCTGTGCCTGGCAACCCAGGACTTCCGGGGGAGTAAACCAACCCTCCCCAAGGGAAACACACTCCTCATGAGTCGTGCGAGAGACTGCCTGGTGCAGGTCTCCAGCCTCCTGCCACCTGACAGAGCATGAAGACCCCCCAGGCCCGAAGTGGCCTCACCAGGGTCAGTCCTGGGGTGCTCTGACCTCAGAGCGGGCAACCCCTGACCCACTGGTCCTTCCACTGGGGACAGTGCCCCCCCCTCACCCTTTTCTCTGGACTCATGCCCCCTCCCAACTGGAGCGGGGCTGCCAGACACCGGAACCGGTGGGATGCTCGTTACAGCAGTCCCCCCCAGTTCCTTGACACTAGGGGATCACCCTCAATGGATGGCCAGGACCAGGCCCTAGGCCATCCAGATGTCTCTGGTCTTTGCCAACTAACAGAGTGGGGGGCAGTAACCCCTGGTACATAGTAACCATACTCCACTCTCCCTCTCATCAGTGCAGTTCTTAAGAACCACTGATCCTCCAACCTAGGGTCTGCACCTTCAGGTTCACCAGAGGTCTCGGGCGAGGCTCTCCTCCCCTTACCTCTCCTTCTGGGGTCCGGCCCTCTCCTCCCAGGAGAAGCACCCCCAGAACCAAAAACTGTCAGGATGCTGGAACCAGACCTCCAACACAATTCTTCCACCAGTTCAGGGCCTTGACCCTGCAACTGATTCACCACCCTTGGATCTAAACCCTCAGGTTGAACCGGGGTCAGAGGCGAGGACTCCCTCCCTCTGCACCCCCTTCCAGAGTTCTGTACCCTCCCACCGGGAGTGGTACCCCTAGAAGACAAACCGGTCAGGACACTACTTACAGTCGTCCTTCCCTCCAGGTCAGGCAGGACCTGAACCTGGCCTCCCAACCCAGGGACTGAACCCTGCAGCTGAGCACCTGCCTGGCGCACCAGGACTTCCTTGGGAGCATGCATACCCCCCCTGAGGGCAACACATGACTCATGTGTTGCGTGACAGTCTGCCTGGTGCAGATCTCCCGACCACTGTCCACCGGACAGTGCGCAAAGATCCCCCAGGACAGAAGTGGTGTCACCATGGTCACTGCTAGGAGGCTCAGCCCTTCTGGCTGGCCTCTGACTCACTGGTTCTCCCACTGGGGAACACATCCCCCTCTCACCCCTCACTCTGGACTTCTGCACCCTCCCAACTGGAGCGGTACTGCCAGACACCAGAACCACTGGAGCACTGTTTACAGAGGCTCCAGGTTCTCCTGTCAGTAGGAGATCTCCCTCAACGGACGGCCTACCAGTACAGTCTAGGCTCCCCACCTGGGGTTCCCTCCTGAAACCACCCAGCCTCCGGGACCGGGTTTTGGGCACCTTGGGCCGCAGCCCCTTCTCACTCCTTCTCCGCAGAGACAGGACGTGAGTCCCTACACCCTTCCCATGACACCGGGACCTATCTGGGCTATTACAAACCTTTCCCACCACTCTTGGTTGGGAAATACCTAAGCCACTTCCTCCAGGATCACCCCCAGATGCTTCTCCAGACCCTCTGGAATCCACCAAAAGGTCTGTCTCCAGTGCAAGCTCCCTGGGGTCAGAGAACTCACACTCCACTGGGTGTTGGCATAGCTGTGGAAAACAGGGACTTAAAATATGCTCTTCAACAATTGAATCACACAGCCCCACACAGGTGTTAACCAAACTACCCTTCGCCCAACCATCCAGTGCCTCAGAGAAGTACCCCACATCATTCTCACAAGACTGGTGAGACAGTGTCTGACTGTTGCTGTCTCTCCACCCATACTCTTCTGGCTGGTCTCCATACTCACTTACCAGGGCTTCTATCATGGGGGAACCCCTCTCCCTGCACCTCTCCTCTAGAGTCAGAAGAGTGTCCCTCCCACTACCAGGAATATGATCCCCTGTGCCAGTTCCCCAATCTACCTCAGGGACACTATGCACCTCTGGAGTAACCTCACAATCCTGAACCCCCTGGTGTATGTCAACCCCTCCTTGAAGTAGGGCCCCAAATCTGTGTGTGTGTGTACCTCATCCTCAGTACTAGACACTACATTTTTGCTGCCACCATCTGGGCTGGACAAAGCCCTCCCGGCTTCCCAATCCAGCTCTCTCATTTTAAGCTCATGATCCAAGATCATCCTCCTTTCCTCCATGGCTATTCTTTTGTCTTCCCTCTCACTTTCCATCCTGAGTTTCTCTAATTCGAACTTCCTTGCTTCCCGCCTGTCCTCCAGCTCCTCTGGGGACAAGCTACTGCTGCCTTGCCTGGAGGGTCCCCCCCCTCCCAAAAGCACATCCACCCTAGAAATAGGCTCCTCTGCCTCTCCACTGAGATCACCAGATTGTCCACTGGCATGTCTGGCTGCTACCCAGGCCCTCAGCGCCTTTTGTAGCTCCTCCTTCCTAGTGAGGCCTCTGATTTGGATTCTTAGGTTTTTGCAAATCGTTCTCAATTCCTTAACATTGTAGGATTCCAACCTATCCTCCTCAAAGGCAATTTCCCAGGATGCAACCGATGATGCAATTGATTCAGGCATGTTGAAGTAGCAAGTTCAAACTGGCAAGATCAAAAATAGGCCAAAAGAAAAAGAACCTGTATGTGGTACGTAATGGTCTGCGATATGGTAATAGTGCACACCAATCACTGTAAGTCAAGTGCAAACACAAGTCCTATCCTCACCGCTGACAACCAATGTTAGAAATGGGATCTCTAGTTGGCAAGGGCTTGCACCTTTGTCCAAGTAGGGACCCTTCTTCCTAGTCAGGGTAAGGGAGTTACACTCCTAAAATAACCCCTGCTCACCCCTTGGTAGCTTGGCATGAGCAGTCAGGCTTACTCTAGAGGCAGTGTGTAAAGCATTTGCACATAACCAACAGTAATACAGTGTAAGCACTACAAACTGACACCACACCAGTTTAGAAAAATATCCAATATTTTTATATACTTTAAAACAAGACCAAATACGATAAAACTCCACAGTACAGTACTTTAAAAATCTTCTGTTATCAAAATGTCCTTAAAAACAGTTCCTTGATGTCGATAGCTCCGTCCAGGGCTATCACGGCGTCGTGAACAAACAAATCCAAACAGTTCTGGCTGACCGCGGCGTCGCGGGTCAGCTACGGTGTCGGGAAGACCCGCAAACAGTACCTTTCAGAAATGCAGGGCGTCGATGACCTCGCGGTGAGCTTCCGAACACACGGCGTCCGCAGGCGTCGGTTCCGGAGGTCGGTGCGGCGTCGTCGGGCCCTCGAAGTCACACGCGTTGCAGATCGATCTCCTCTCTGTTGAAGTCAGAGGCGCTGGCATCGGCCGGCGTCGGGTGCTGCGGTGCGAAGTGCAGCGGTGCGGCGTGTGGTGCCCTCAGGTCGCGGTGCGAGCAGCGGCTCGGTGGCGGCGTCGGATGGCATCATCGGTGAGACCAGGGTCGCGGTGTGAGATGAAGGCGGTGCTCGTCACGGTGCTGGCAGGCCACGGTGCAGCAGTGGCGTCGTCATTGCTGAAGCACTGTCGTCGGCTGACGAACTTGGAGTCGATGGCACCGGCGTCGGTGGGCCAAAGCTGCGGTGCGGGATGAGGGCGGTGCGTCGTGTAACTTACGAGCGGTGCCCCCGAACCACGGTGCAAGCAGCGGCGTCGAGTCCGGCATGGAGCGTCGTCGTCGGGGATACCACGGCGTCGTCGTGAAGCGAGGCGGTGCGAAGTGCGGTGCCCACAGGTCCCGGTGCGAGCAGCGGCTCGGTGGTGGCGTCAGCAGGCATCGTCGGTGAGACCAGGGTCGCGGTGCGGTGTTGCGGCGGTGCCCTCTGCGGTGCCTTCAGGACACGGCGTCGGCTGCGGCATCGTAGACGGCGTCGGGCTTGAAGTCTTTGCTGTTCCTGAGAATTCTTGAACAGGGGGGCAAGCTCTACCTCAAGCCCTTGGAGACACTCACAAAGTAGATTGCAGAAAGTTCAGTTCCAGTCCTTTCACTGCCCAAGACAGAAGCAGCCACTGCAGGCCAACACAGCAAAGCACACAGCAAAGTGGTAGTTCCTCCTCACAGCTTCTCCAGCTCTTCTTCTTGGCAGTCTTCTTGATCCCAAAGAGTTCCCTTGAAGTCTTTTCTATCCCTGAGACTTCCAACAGGAGGCAAGCTCTACTTCAAGCCCTTGGAGAAAACTCTAACAGCAGGATGATGAAAGCACACTCCAGTCCTTTCCCTACCAAAGACAGAAGCAACCACTGCAGACCAACCCCACAACACGCAGCATAGGGGAAGTACTCCTCCTCCAGCTTTCCCGGTCCTTCTTCATGGCAGGTTCCTTAGTTCAGAAGTAATCTAAAGTTCTGGGGTTTGGGTCCCCCTTTTTATCCTCAATTTCTCTTTGTTCTCTGAAGGCAGAGAGGCCTTTGCCTAGTCCAAACCAATTCTGGTCAGTCCTGGAGCACTCTGTTGACAAGACTCCTTCTTTCCTTTCACAGTGCAGGCCAGGGACATCAGACACACCACAGGAGGTGGAGCCAGCATTGTGGAGGGAAGGCCCAGCCCTATTCAGGTCCCAGGTGCAACTCCTCCCACCCATCTACATGTAGATCTTGCTATTCAGCCCTGTGCTGACTCACCCTGTCTCCTGGCATCCCCCAGCCCCTGTCACTCACACTCCAGACAAGGAATACACAACCTAGCAGAGGCAGGCTTGGATGGTTAGACAAGAAAATACCCACTTTCTAAAAGTGGTATTTTTCAAACACAGAATGTTAAAACCAACTTCACTAAAAGATGCATTTTATCATTCTGAGCCCAGGCATACTAAACTCGAATTTCTACCATGTTCCCTGGGTCAGTTAGGATTATAAGCTGTAATAATCAAAACTGCCCATTCTGGCCTATGGGGAACAGGTAGCCTTGCAATAGTGAAAAACGAAATAGGCTGTAATTCACTATCAGGACATGCCACACACACCAGGGCATGTCCTACCTTTCACATACAATGCACCCTGCCCACAGGGGTACCTTGGGCCTACCTTAGGGGTGACTAACATGTAGAAAAGGGAAGGTTTAGGGACTTGCAAGTGTGTGCACTTGCCAAGTCGACATGGCAGCCCCAGGCTGCACACAGGCTCTGCAATGGCAGGCCAGAGTTACACTTTACGGGCTGTTTGCGTGGGTGGCACAATCCAGTGCTGCAGCCCACCAACAGCATTTGATTTATAGGCCCTGGCACTCGCAGTGCACTTTACTAGGGACTGACACATAAATCAAATAGGCCAATCATGGAAACACCAATCCATAACACAATTTACACGGAGAGCATATGCACTTTAGCACTGATTAGCAGTGGTAAAGTGCCCAGAGTCCTAAAACCAACACACACAGGGTCAAAAACAGGAGGCCAAAAAAGCAAAAAGTCTGGGGGTAAACCCGCTGAAAAAGCCAAGTCTAACAATAGCATTTTATGCTTAATTGTGCCACCTTTTGCATCTTTGAACCCGTTTTGTTCCCAATGATGTAGATATTCATTGTACGACTGTACACAGTAAAAGGAATCACACACAATCAGTGTGGGGAATTCGTGATCCGTATTTATAAGTGCCAGTATCAGTGCTTTGAGTTCTGCCAACTGAGCCGTGCAGTCTCCTAGAGATTGCGTTTTAGTACAGCTTGGATGGAACTTGCCATCACGCATGCGACCCTTAACGATTGCACACGCTTCGCTGTAAGCTTGCTTATTCCCTATGGCCGGTTGGGCAGAACCGTCAGTGTAAATAATGTATTCATACTGATCTAAAGGCAAAATTTCATTTGGTAGAGGATATTCTTGTTCGTCTTGCAGGAATGCCTGTGTTTTTAAACTTGGATCAAATCTGTATTCAACATCTGTTGCAGTAAGAGAATTAGCCCATTGTATCCATCTGGGATGTAAGGCTTTCGCATTTGGAATGCTAGCTTTTGTAACAGCTTCTAAAGCTGGTACTGGGGTCATGACAATTATGCGTTTCCCCTGAGCCAGAGGTCTTTCTCTTGCTACAGCAGTCTGCACTGCTGTCAGGATTTTTTCTGTTGAAGTGAAACGCATTTCTGCATTTGTGTACAGATGTGATTTGTATGCGATTTGTACTGTTTCACCTTCATTAAAAGTTAAATAAGTGTACCAGCATTGACCCGCTATTACTCGGATCACTAAGTTCTGTGCGTTTACACGTGTCTGTAAATGTTTAGAAGCTATCATGTCTTCCTATAGGGAACATAGGATGTTTGTATGTTCCTGTGTCCATTGTCTGATTGAAAAATCAGGTTTTATTAAGTCGTAGAAAGGTTTTACTCTTTCTGCGTAATCCAAAATGTATGTTCGACTAAAATTTAGGAATCCCAGAATTGATTGTAAATTCTTTAATGATTTTGGAGGTTGGAGCAGCGCACACTTTTCTAAAAAGTTAGCTGCCAGGCTTTTTCCCTCACTTGACAGCGCGTATCCTAAAAACAGGACACTGAGGTGGGCAATCTTTGATTTTTTAAAGTTAAATTTGTAGCCCTCAGAGGCGAATCCCATAATAATGGTGCTCACCCTGGTCAAGTGCCTCGGTAAGTCATCGTCCATCAGATAAATATCATCCACATAGGACAATGCTTCTTCATCCAAATTTTGGAGTAACTCTGTTACCCTTGCTGAAAATACCCCGGGGCTATTTTTATACCCTTGGGCTAGTCGACAAAATTGTCGCTGGGACCCTAACGCACTGAATGCAGTCAGATACCTGCTTTCAGGCGCTATATTTTGGCAGAAAAATCCATTTGAGATATCAAGCGTTGTTTTGTATTTTTTCCGCACAATGTTATTCATTAATGCGGCACTGTGTGCATTTTGAACTGCAAATGTCTTTGTGCAAGTGTTTAAATGTCGGAAATCTAAAACTAAA
Source organism: Calotriton arnoldi (assembly GCA_963921515.1). Classification (NCBI taxonomy): domain Eukaryota; kingdom Metazoa; phylum Chordata; class Amphibia; order Caudata; family Salamandridae; genus Calotriton; species Calotriton arnoldi. The sequence goes on along the minus strand of CAWUFW010007975.1, from coordinate 301,642 downwards.
CGATATGTGTTATCGGGTTTTGATACGGGAAACAAAGGATTGTTCATTGGTGAGGTGCAAGTTTCAACCACCCCTTGGTATTCAAGTTGATCTAAGATCTTCCTGACCTGTTTTTTAGCTTCTTGCTTTATTGGATATTGCCTTTGTGCAGTCGGAGTATTTTTCAAAGGAATTATGTGGTGGGTTGAATCCTCATCCCATCCAACATGGTTTTTGTATAATGCCGGAGCCTGGGCTACCGCCCACTCCTGCGCATATGCGATTGTTCATTGGTGAGGTGCAATTTTCTATCACCCCCTGGTATTCAAGTTGATCTAGGATCTCCCTGACTTGTTTTTTAGCTTCCTGCATTATAGGGTATTCCCTTTGAGCATTTGGGAAAACCTTTAACGGGATCACGTGGTGGGTTGAATCCTCATCCCAACCAACATGATTTTTATACAATGCCGGAGCTAGGGCAACCGCCCACTCCTGCGCATATGCATGTTTAAGATGTATGGGAACGAGGTAGGAAAAGGCTGGAAAAATTACAGTTTCTGCCCTAGGGCACTACATGACGAATGCTGGCGGCCAGTCTTGCTCTGCTAATAGAATATCATACCAGATTACAGATTTTTCCAAAAGAGACCTTTAATTTTCCTGGGCTTTTCCCCCTACAGCCGGAGTGTTATCTCATGTAACTTATGTGGGACACTTACCCGAATATCAGGTGTTTCCACCGTGATATACTCACTCAACTCCGCTCTCACCAGAAATTCCTTCAGGTTCTGGCGAGCTATCGTTACTTCTGCCGTGCTGTCTAGCATCGTCAGAGCCCATTCCCCATTCGGAAGCTGTGTCCTCAGAATTCTGGGCATGTCTGATCTTGAGACCTGCTGCCTTCTTCTTTTTGAACTGAGGTTTCTGTTTTTGTTTATCCTCTTTTTTAGGTGCGTAGTCCACAGCGCGTTGCGTGTCTCTGGACTTTGTACGCTCCTCTTGTCTGTGTTCTGACCGTCCTTCCCTCTTGGAGTTTCTTGACGAACCCTGAAAGGAATGAGAGGAACGTGTATCAGTATCCTGATACCTGTCAGGTTTTTTAATATTATCCCTATTCCTGAGGTTATACCTCCTTTCAGAGGGCTCCTGTTGAGGAGACCTACCTCTGGATTGAGATCTGCTGTCTTTAGACTTTTGTTGTTTTTTATTTTCCCACTTCTTTTTAGAAGAAGTAGGTGTCTGCTTTGTAGTGTCCTTTTCAGGACTGCCCACTAGTTGTGGTTTTAATGCTTTCCCACCTAGACTGTCTCTGCCTAATTCTGCATTTGCAGTTTCAATTATTTTGGGTAGTTCGTGTTGATGATCCTCTGGACTGAACTCCCTTAGGCGTTGGCAGATCGCCACTGAAGCTGCTTCCCCCTTAATGTTAGCTAGTATTATGGCTGATACCTGGTCAAAGTTATTTAGTAACTTCATCCCTAAGTTAAGGGCAGGCTCTGCTCCGTACTCATTTTGTATCTGTCTCAATACGTCAGGTATTACTGCTAAGGACGGGATACCATGTGTTCTGGTATATATGGCAGTAAAGACTGAACCCCAAGAGGTGCAGTCCTCTACTTGTGGTGTGATCCCCATTGGCAAGCAGATTGTTAGAATTCTGTGCTTTTCATAGGTGGTAGTATTCGGGAATACCGCCTCAAGCTGAGTTATTTTCTGAGCTATACAGAATGGGATTTGTTCGCGTTTTGCTGGCATTTTGCCCATTACCGCGTGTAATGTTTGTGGAGTAATTTTATTTCCCGTACCCTGAACTGGAGTACTGTTTGCTGCACCTGCTGGTGCAGGTTGGATTGTTAAAGTCCTCATGACGAATTGTGTCAGGTTTCTGTAGATTTTAATTAAATCTCTGTGTTGTACGAGTAAGTCTGGCTGTGGCATTGTTCCAATGTCAGGATGCGGTGTGTAAGCCGCTAGTATTGGCCATGTGGCCCGTCTCCTCCGAGCGGGCCTAATCTTACTCTTTGTCGTACGTGGGGTAGGGCGCCATTAAACCAGTAAAAATGTTCCTGGTAAGTGAGTGGAATTTCTATGTCCTCAAATGGGGCATATTTCCTTGGTGCATTTCCTGCTATGTAGTAGGGAAATGTTTTTGTTATGGCATTTGCTGCTGGGAATGTAACCCATGAATAGAACACCTCTGTTTTGTTTGATTCGTGTGCCTCAATCACGAAAACTACCATGCCACCCGTGGCTGGTAAGCCATTTTCTAATAGTCTTATGGTGACTGTCCTTCTGAATTTAGGTGCAATCTGTACCGCATCCTCAGGATCTTCTTCTGCTGTTAAGAAATTCAGGTCAACTCTTTGGTCCCCTGCCTCGTTATCAGGCATGTTTAGAGGAAGAAGTGTTCAAAGGGAACTAAGGTGAGGTGTTATGCACAATTTAGGAACTAAATGTCCTTCAAGCTTGATTAACCAACAGCCAATAAATAGTATTCTCGTACTACTCAGCTGTGGCGGATTTTGTGCCCACCCACTCCAGACGTCTCTGGTGTTTTGTGAGTAGGTTCTCTGAGAATAGCACGACTGAACTACTCAGATTCTACTGTTAAATAAGTACCAAACCAACGTTGGTGGCACCATGTCATGTAGTTCCTATAGGACCCCTGCAGGACCTGCGCGTTTGGATAGCATATACTTTGGTCTTGGTGGCAGACGAACTCTGAACACCCCCACCGTATATGTTAGCCTGGTTTGCATTAGCTAGCTCACAGTGCCACTAGAATCTCCTCTTCTCGGGGAGAGATTAGTTTCTGGCAACCTTAGATCATGACAACCCAAATTCCTCAGAATCGTGGAAACAATGTACTATCTTTCGCTCAGTCACTCGTGCCTACTTATTCGGTCTGTCTCAGAGAGTTACACAGAATAAACAGTCGGGCGTTTCAATAAGTATTTATTGAACAGTTGTTATTCTAGTGTCAAATAAATATATGTGCTGCGGCAACCAGCAGACAATAGCAGAGATATATTATCAGCAGTACGATAAAAGCAAAGGGATAGAACAGTTCTACCATATTGCGATAATCATGAATACATACATGAATATAAAAGCATTATGCAAGTGCGCGTACTCCTACGATGCCTAACTAGATGTACCTGAGTGTACCTAGCATATGTGTAGGTCTAAAAGCATAAGAGCCAAGAATCCTTCTAGGATTTAGTCGAACCCCCATATCTGAATAGACAGAGTGTGGGACACCGTCCTGGTCTCGAGTTGGACACCCCGCAAGGGCTGTGTTAGACCGCTGTCAGCTGGAGCGACTGTATGCAGGATCCTCAGCGTCTCTGGTCAGTGTGTCAGCAAGGAAGTCTCGGGTCACTCTGTCTTACCGGGGCAATATGTGGTGTATTTATACCCTAAAGAGTCTCGGTCCTCAGTATGGTTTGTATTGGTCTGTCGTCAGACATGAGGAAGACGTCAGGGGTGAACTTTGTACATACATATTATGCAGGTGGTGTATTCCTAGAGAGCCATGCATAATTGATGAGTACAGTGTGGGCCTGTGTTTGGGAAAAACCCTGCTGTATTCAAAACCACAGGATAGATAACGTTCAGCCCTCAGAGCACGTTGTGTACTAGCAAGGACCAATGTAGGTGAAAGATCATGCCTATATAAGGAATCATGACTATAATAGGACATGTACAGTTATGACCATAATTGGGCATATGCGGCTATGACCATAATAGGGCAAGGACGAATATGACCATATTTGGGCAAATATGAATACGTCCATTTTAGGGCATGTATGAACGGGTCTACATTAGGGCCTCTATACGGGACATAACAAGACCTTTGTGCAGGTAGTTGGTGCGCCAGGAGTGCTGCTCCTTGCTCCTCTTAATACAGAAGTGGAGTTTTTGATTGACATCTTGGTGTGGACGTTTAGGAAAGGTGCTGGGTAGGGAGATTTTGATTCAGCTTCCAGCTTTATTCCCCAATGCTTGAGCTTGATTTCTTCTTTCATAATTTTGTTAGCTGTCTCGCTGGATGTCCATCTTGTTTTGGTCGCCTCTGTGCACAGCCGATTATTGGTTGGTGGGAATTCTATGGAAAGCAGATCTGCAGAGCTTATATTTTCTAAGCTTGTGATGGAGTTTAAAAGTCGTAATATGTTCCCTCTGTTTAATACGTCTGCTCTTCCACAGGATTCATACTCAGGGTTGAATATGATGGAGGCCGTTCCTTCTGCGTTTCTAGCCTCCATTTCATGGATAGGGATTACCTCCTGCAGAGGAAGCCTTGGTTGGAAAAAATTGTTCTTACCCTCTCCTAGATTACCATGAGTGCGAGAGATTTGCAGGGGGTCAGTTGATGACTTTATTTTTCCTGGCAAACAGCTTGTCTTAATGGTACATCTCAACAGCTGTTTTAATGGCTCTCTATGTTCGAATGGTTGGTCATCTTGTTGGTGCGGCCTTAGACTTTGTTTCACTTTAATGATCTTACTTGGTGCTTGCTTCGATGTTGTTAGCTACTTTCCTGATGGAAATATCCTGTTTATTGTCGTCTTTTGAGGTGCTCTGTCTTGGTAGTCTTGAAGATGCCCCTGTAGTCATACCCGCGGTAGTATTAGGCCTTGCAATGGGGCGCTTAAACCTATCCGACAAAATGGAGGTAGAGACGTGCTTGATTTCCTCAACTTCAGAGTCAGGTGCTGCTGAGGTTGCCTGTGGGTGATTCGTGGCACTGAGGCCCAGGACTGCTGACTTCCTATTTCTTCCTTTTTTGTTTGCAACGGACTTCCCGAGGTGAGTGATTTTTTATGGCAGCACTCTCTTTTGTTATTGCCGTGGCTTCGCTGACTTCAGGAAAGGGTGGTAAGTTGGTTGATGACAAACCCATTTTTTGCACTTCTGGTATTGTTGTTTCTGCCCCGAGTAAGCCGTCGTTGGAGTAAGTGTACAATGGGTCATTGCCTTTTAAATCTAACAGGAGGTCACCTAACATTGATGGCAATGTTATTAGCTTGTCGATTATTGGAGCACAGGTACATTCTGGTTGAGGGGTTTGACTTCCGTGGGCAGCTTCTTGCCCCCGCTTTATTAGGCTATTGAGTTCTGATAACTTTTTATCGTAAAGTCCGCCAAGGTTTGAAGGACCGTAAGCTGTAGGTCCAGTTTGTGCGATTGATATTGGAGCGTCGCAGCTGAATATTGCATTGTGCTTAGCATTGTGGCCCAAATGGATTCTGTGTATGATGCTCCGCTAAGGTTGCTTCTTTCTAACCGCAGTGTGTTTGTTGTTGCTGCGGGGGTGTAATTCGGAGCGAGTTTTAGATTATATGAGGCAACGAGTTCCTCCCATTCCTGTGAAGCCAGGAAGGACATATCTGGGTTAGTTGAGTGGGAGTCTTCATAGGGAAGCATCGTACGACGTTCTGAAGGCATGTTGTCCAATGGATCACTGAAAGCAACCAGGGCTGCCGGGGCGTCACCTTGAATAGTTTGCATCTGGAGTGGAGAGCTGTTTTTTGGCTGTGAGAGAAAGACCTGTACCTTTTGTTCTGCCGACTGGCTTGATTCCGGGGGAGAGGCTCGGTGGTCCTTAGGGTCCACTCGGACTTCAGTTTCCGGTTGCTCCAAGGTTCCTGTGGTGCTTGTGTTTTGCTGACATTTGTAGTCTGATTTGGAGTTTATTCCAGACTTTTGGTGTCTTTTCGGGCTACTTTGTACATTGGTAGCTGTCTCCTGGGCTAGCTCGCTGCTATCCCTACCGACTCCGATGCCTGTTAAAATCTTTGCCTCCATGTTTGTCCTGTTCTCTGTGTCTTGTTTTTTAATAACCTGGTCTCCTACCTTAAGCACGATCTCTTCGTGTATTTTAATTTTGGTTGAGACGAGGATTCAATAGATATAATGGAGGTCTGTGGAATTAGTTCAAACTTCCCTGGCTGCAATGGGGTTTGCAGCCGTTTACGTTCTCACTCTTAGAGTAAATTACTGTAACAGGATCTTTCAGGAAGGAACATTTTGTGTACATTTTTGGCTGGAGGGTGCAAGAGTTTTTCCTTTGAGGCGCCCCCTCAATATTTACGAGTTCTTTTGACTCTTGAGTTCCCGGTGGCAGCTTCAAATCGGCCTATTGTCGAGAATTTATTGTCGCCGGACTTTGGGCTTTGATGGCGCTTGTACCGTTGGTTGTAAAATTTATGGGGGTACTGGTGCTGGTGTCCCGTTGACCCATGACTGTGTTGCTTTTTTCACTTAATTTGTGACAGGGTGGCCCTAGCTCGAGGGCGCTTGTGCCCTCTCTGTTAGCTTTCTCCTTTTTTGGTTTGGATTTTGGTCTTGTAGTGTTAGAATTGAAATGTAAAATTGTCATATTACTCGTATTTTACCCACTATTAAGTTAGCATTTATATAGCTAATACATTAAATATGCATCTGGTATGTATACGCAACTAGTAAATGCAGATGTTATGTTTGTTAGGTTGACATCTGTGCCGCCATTTTGAATCTCCAAGACGCCATTTTCTATAATAATCGAAACTGTTACTTGTTCATTTACGAGAAATGGTCCCTGGTAAGTTTCGTTTCTCCAATGCTGAATCTTGCTCATTAACGCATGCCTTTTCTTTTACATCGAGGCCTCCTCCCACCTGTCTAGTGGGGAGGATAAGCCAGATGACCTTGGGTAGTAGATAGCTTGTGCCAGGCTGCGGAATCGAAACTCATGTTCTCTCCCCCATTGTATTACGACAGCTACCAGTGTTTTTCCATAGTAGGCGGGTCTTTGTGGGCTCCGCAACATACATAATGTAACTTTATGCTTGTTAGAGGCAGTCCCTCGTCAGCCATCATAGGAGGCTGATCAGATTGGACTCCACTGCAGTGTACTTTGTGAATAAACTAGTTTGGTTGTATTCTCTACTGCGTCATCGGCTCTTCATTGCATGGAAGGCTAGAGGAGGATGAGAGTGACCCGGGTGACCTTAGTTGGGCCACTTCCTTCAGTTGGCACCCGAACAGGGACCCCACCAGGAGACCCATCTCGTCCGTAGTCGGGTTGTAGAGGTCGAGGTTGCGTCTGGTCGGATCGGGGTACCCCACATGACCAAGCCTAGTTCTCGCAGCTGCCCCGCCTGTCTGATCGGGCGGCTCCTCGTCTAGTGGTCATCTCGGCTGGGGTCCTGAAAAGGCGAAACCCTTGGATCTGACCGTTTGGTCTGAAGAGTCGGCAATGGAAAATAATCTTGTTTGACCTGTGTGCACCAGGTGAGTTTATCCTGATTGGTCTTGGTAAGAGTGGCGCCATCTTGATTTACTTGGTGGGTCTGTGGACCCTTGTGATACGGAGTGTTTTAAACGTTCTGCCAGGCTATTTGTTGAATTTGGCTTATTCTTTAAAAGGCCTGGGGCTAGAGCCTATCTTGTCTTGGTGCAGTCTGAAGACTATTTTTGAGAGCTCTTTTGTTTGTTTTTGTTTTTATTGTATGTGTGTGTGTTGTTTGAGTGAATAATGAATGTGTCTGATGTTAGGATGCCTTGTTGGAGTAAAGTGTGGTGCTTGGTGTGCCGCTGCTGTTCTGTCGGGCATCGGCTGGAGGAAAGGCAGCCTGCGCCTCCAGAAGGCACTCCAAGTTTTGAGATGTATGTGAAGCACGGTATTGGCCCTATTATGTTTCGTACATTATGGCACAAGTATACGAGGGACAATGCTGAGCTTCAGTGGCCATTGGACAGTACCTTTGACGAACAAAAATTGAATTATTTACAGGACAAATTATTTGCTCGAAGAAGTAGACAGTCGATGTTTGATACTTTGCAAGTATGGCAGAAGGAAGCTAAGCAGAGGTGTATATGGGCCAAGAAGGAGTCTAGGAAGAAGGCAATGCAGATGGTGGTGCAGAAAGCTGTAGCTTATGATAAAGAGCAAACAGAGAAAGGTATTGAGTGTGCTGATAGGAAGTTTCGATTACAATTTAATAAGTCCTATGTGGTTCGAGAGGATGAGGATCCTTTTGTGGAGGATCTGTTGGAAACTCGTCCCCCACCTTCCTATGCCCCGCAGAGAATATATCCTGTTGTTCTGTTGTCTCAGTCTTCCGTTGCTTCTCCGCCTTCTTCAGGTCTCCCTGTGGACTCGGCAGTGTCGGCTCCATCTCTGTCGCTCTCCCCTCCGGTTTCACAAGCTGCAAGTGTGGTGACTGCAGGCACCCCGCAGTATCTGCTATTTCTGTTTCTCCTCCTTCTCTTACTCCAACCACACAGTCATTGTTGACACTGTCCCCTACGTCTGTACCTCTTGTGTCTTCCACAAACCTTTCATCTGCAGTGTTGTGTAGTGTTGAGACACCAGTGCGAGGGTCGGACGGAGGGAATTGGGCGGCAGCACAGGAGCGAATGGAGCGGGTATTGACTCGATTTAATGTAGGTGAAGAGGAGAAAAGGATGGTTGCACATCAGGCAGCACAGTGGGCCCGGAATCCGATTTATAATGCGGAGGATATATGGAGTGTGATGAAAGATTTTGACCCGTTTGTACAACAGCATGCCCTCCAGCATATGTCAGCTACATTGATTGGTTTGTGGGAACAGTGTATTGGAGGCACAGCCCCTCAAATTATTTATGACATTCGAGATCGTGTATATTCAGCTAGTACAGCCTATGCAGAAGTTCTTGGCAATGTTTGGACGCTACTCAGTTATCGAGAAAGATTATATCATCGTACCCCAACCATTGTGTCCCAATTTCCGATGAGGGAGGTACACCCTATTTTTCATCCCGACATCCCAGAGCAGCAGAACCAAAGAAATGAGGTAGTCCAACAGCGGGTGGCGGCTCATTTTAAGGAGCAGTGGGTTTATACCCCGTGGAAGAGAAGTGAGGTGCTAGCTCCTAAAAGTCAGCTACCTGATCCAAGGAAAAATCCTATGGCGTATTATAAAGAATTAACAGAGGCTGCCTCCTCGTCGGTTATGACCTTAGCAGATATAGAGATGTTTTTCGGGCTGTTGGTGCCGGTGGACATATGGAGGCAGGTGCATACGCAGGATCACAGGGTAGAATTGGGTGGCTCTTGGGATGAGATTAAGGCATGGGATAAGGAGCGAAAGCCCGGTGAGAAGCCTAGAGCTGAGATCCTGGCCTTGCCGAGTCATATCATCACTTATATGCACTCTCTTATCCCACCCAGACGAGTAGATTGGGATAAGCTGACGGCATGTCGTCAGAAGAAAGAAGAAAGTGTGTCTGATTTTTTTTACTAGGTTTGAAGGGGACAGGATATGTCAGTTGAAGGTGGTTTTTCTTTGTTTGTTAACAGGTTTGCCACAAATTTACTTCCGGAGATTGCAGCTCAGTTGCAGGCTGCTGAGAGCACTTGGACTACCTCTTCCCCTTCGGTGATATTGAGTATGACTCAGTACTATAAGCATCGAGAAAATGAGGAAAAGGACAAGGTGGAAAAGAAAGTAAGGATTTGAAAACGAGGGTGTTGCTGCAGCAAGTTGTAAGAGGGTCCGGAAGGGGACGGGGCGCTGGTTCGGCTCAAAGGTCACGGGGTGCTGGTAGAGGTGGAGCACCCCTAGGACCGAATCAGTGTGCGTATTGTAAAAATGAGGGACATTGGCGAAGTGAGTGCCCAGATTTATTACAAAAACTTGCAGTTCCTAGCGGGCAAGTTTCGAGAGGAAGAGGCCGTTATGATGTTGATCGGGGTGAGGTTCAAGCAGGTGCATCCTCGGGGTCGTTCTGATCAGAACTATTTTGATGACCCCCGGGGAAGGCAGTACTATCATGATGATTATGATATGGATGAAGCTGCAGGGATGTCCTATGGCTAGGGCAGCCAGGGACAGGGAACGGGACCAGTTCAAATTCCTGTAGATCAGCGTGATCCTTATGTCACAGCAGATTTGCATGGTTCAGCACAGAAATTTTTGGTGGATACAGGTGCAATGAATAGCTCTGTTTCTCGTTCGCTGGTTCCCGGGGCAGCCCTGTCTGGCCGTAATAATGTTTCGGTAGGTTTTTCAGGCGTACCGGTTGTGCACCCCATTTCCAAGCCACTTGCTTTGACTTTTGGTCTTTTTACTGTGGACTCTCCATTTTTGTTGACAGCTAATTGTGGGGAAAATTTATTAGGATTGGATATGTTGAAAAAGTTACATGCTACCTTTTCTTGTTCCCCGGATGGTGTTTACATGACTATTGGACCCAATGTGGTTAGTGCAAATCAGTGTTTGGCAAAGGATGCACCGCTTCCTGTTGAATTTAAAGATGTGCCATCCTCATTGTGGGCAGCAGGTGATACAGATGTAGGGTTCTTGCAGATACCACCAGTTTCTATAAAGATCAAGGATAATGCTGCGCTCCCTCGTATTCCCCAGTATAAGATATCACAAGCAGGGGAGCAGGCTTTGATGCAGATTATACAGGACCTGATAAAATCGGGGGTGGTTGAGGAGACTGTAGCGAATGTATGCAATAGCCCCATTCTCCCTATTCTCAAGAAGGCACCTTTGGATTCTCCTGATGCACATCCTGATGTTTATCGTTTTGTGATTGATCTCCGAGAGATCAATAAGTTAGTGGTTCCTCAGTTCCCGGTCATACCAGATATCACTGCCCTCTTGACGATGATTCCTTCTACTGCTAAATTATTTTCTGTGATTGATTTGAAAAACGCTTTCTTTAGTATTCCTATCCATCCAGACGGTAGGTATCTGTTTGGTTCGCTTTGGCTGGTAGAAGTTTCCAATTCTGTCGAGCTCCTCAGGGGTATACAGAAAGTCCCAGTATTTATAGTCAAGCTTTGAAAAGTCAATTGGACTCTCTCTCTCTCCCCGCAGGTAATGTATTATTGCAATATGTGGATGACATTTTGATAGCCTCCGATAGCGAAGAGGGTTGTCGGGATGCTACGGTACGATTGTTAAAGCATTTGGCGAACGAAGGGCATAAAGTGTCCCTTTCTAAATTCCAATATTGTCGACAGCAGGTCACCTATTTAGGTCACCTACTGTTGAAGGAGGGTCGGAGTCTAACACCTGAACGAGTTAATGCCATTGTTAAGATGCCCGTCCCTGTGACACAGAGTGATGTGCGTGCTTTCATAGGCATCACCTCGTATTGTCGACACTAGATATCCGCTTATTCTTTATTAATTTAGCCCCTGCTTCACCTAACAACTAAAGATGTGCATGAACCTTTGCCCTGGATGCATGAAAGCTGCGGAGCTGATAGCCCTTTTGCGATCATGTGAATTGAGTGAAGGACTGACCGTCAATATTTATACTGACAGTCAGTATGCCTTCGGGGTGGCTCATAATTTTGGGTGCCTTTGGGCAGAGAGAGGATTCTTGACTTCACATGGAACCAAAATCCAAAATGGTCCGCTGATAGAAAGACTTTTGACAGCCTTGACCCTTCCCAAACGATTGGCAATAGCGAAGTGTAGTGCTCATACAGCAATTACTGATGATGTGGGGAGTAGAAACACTTTTGCAGACCAGACAGCAAAAGAGACAGCCAGGTCAAAGATGACAAGGATGTTTGTGGCAGGACCTGCTAGATGGGTACCAGATGTTACCATGTTTGAAAATTCGTTAGAGAGCGTTCGGGAAATACAGAGTGAAGCAACAATTGAGGAGTTGGCAGTGTGGCAGGAAAGTACAGGACGTTTAGATGATGAAGGGTGTTCAACTGATAAGTCCGAGAAGCAGAGATGGATGTTGCCTGATGCATATGTATTTCCTGTAGTTACCATGGCACATGGTCCAGCTCATATTAGCGCTAAAGGAATCTGTAGGTTATTGGATCCTGTGTGGCAAAATGATAATATCGCAAAGGTTGCTGTACACCTAGTAAAACATTGCATGATTTGTATGAAGCACAATCATGGAAAAGGTACCCCTACACCTTCTGGTAGTTTTGCACCACCTTCTCTCCCTTTCGAGGTACTCCAGATGGATTACATAGAGATGCAGCGAGTTAATAATTTGAAATATGTGTTAGTGGTGGTTTGTGCATTTAGCAAATGGATTGAGGCTTACCCAACGAAAGAAAATACAGCCATGGCGACGGCGAAAGCTCTTATAAAGGAGTTTTTCCCGCGCTACGGTTTGCCCCATTTGATTTGGAGTGACAATGGAAGTCACTTCAACGCCAAACTGATCCAATTGGTGTGCGATGGTTTTCACATCAAGCAAAAATTCCATGCAGCAAATCATCCCCAGTCAGCAGGTTTAGTTGAAAAGTACAATGGTACTCTCAAGCTAAAATTGGCTAAGATTTAGGAAAGTACTGGGTTAAAATGGCCAGATGCATTGCCCCTTGCTCTATTATCCACCAGAATGACAGCCCATTCTAGAACTGGATTATCGCCATATGAAGAGGTCTTTGGCCATCCTGCAAATGTGTGGGGCGTCCCTAGACCGAAAAGATTTTCTGAGATTGATTATCCTCTGTTAGTCGTTTATTTATATGATCTCACTAAAGGTTTGCATTCTATTCACCAACAGCTACATGAAGCTTTGCCTCCAGCACCAGAGGGGCCCGGGCATACCATACAGCCCGGCGATTTTGTACTTGTGAAAAACTTCCAGAGACGAGACAGCTTGGAACCTAGGTGGAAGGGGCCATATCTGGCCCTTATCACGACAAGGACAGCGGTGAGAGTGAACGGCCGGAAGCATTGGATCCACACCTCGCATTGCCAGCGGGTGCCACTCCCCACCCCTATGATCAATGGGTGCAAGAGGGTATTGGGGACCACGAGATAGAGAAGGTTCCATGTTTTGTTCCTTTTTCCGACGCCCAGCTGACTTGGGTGTGGACGGAGGAAGAGAGTGAGGCGGCTCTGAACGAGGCAGTACCCCCAGAAATTAGGGCTGCCCAGGCTTCTTCTTTATCTGACCCACTGGAGCCCGAGCCTCGCTCTCCGACACCCCCTGAATTTCAAATCCTTCTCTGTGATGAGACAGTGCCTGGAGTAGAAAGGTACAATTTGCGTCCTCGACAGAAAGGTAGTGCACCAAAAGAGAAGTGAGTGTAGCAGGGATGAACTTCGTGGATAAGATTAGTAAAATTCCCCCTTGTTTCTGCTTTTTCCTATTAGACTAGGGATCAGAAGATTGGTGCATTGCCTGAGACGCAGGACAGGATAAGTTGAGGGTATTTTCCAAGGAGGGAGAGTGCCCTATCCTGAGGACAGTGAACATTTGCTGATGAGCTGCAACAGTGTGGCTCCACCGTACAGTGCTCAACAGCACCACCGAGGATTGAACAATAGAAGCCTGCCAGGGAGGCTTGTAATGGACCCTGATCTTCTCATCGTTTTTAAAAGTTTTCCTTTTTGTGTCCTTTCCACCGTTGGTTCCATTATAAGACATCTCTTTCTCTGGTGTTTTCATTTGTAGTTCTATAGTAAACATATCTTTTTGGTCGTCCCCGTGTAGAAGATGAACAGTTTCTTGTTGCCCTGCGACCGGGGCAGATCAGTTTTGAATGATTGTTCAGGAAGAAAATGCTTTGGGCTGTAGTTAAATTGTTATTTTTCCTAGTGGGAGGGGGGCTGTTCTGGGTACTGGAATGTTCTTCTGGAGATACCTTGTCATGTGTTTTATATCAGACAGTTTCCTCAGACCGTAGTAAAAGAACAATGCATAGCAATGTTTTGTTAGACACACACCGGAAATTCTTTGGAGATAACACAGCTTGTTACCCCACTGATTCTGTTACAAGTTTATGGACCGCTTATCCATTATCATTGGTAAATTATACATATGCTCGTCCTCATTTTGTAGAAGTAAAAGGTGAATTCGGCCTGGGATATCGTGGACCTTGCTTATACTATAGAAAGCTGAGGGTAACAAGGTACCCAGGGTGCATACCCAAAATGTATTGTGGTGATTTGTATCTTGGTAAAAGAAATATCAGCTCGACAGGTTGGCACTACCAAGATCTAACTGTACTCAAGAGGCAGGTGTTTATCCAGCATTTTGCCCTGAGATAAATTGTACAGATGCTTATTTGTATCTGAATTGCTCTGGAGAAGTAGTGTACAAAAATGTAATGCATTTAGGGAGAAAGGATGATCCCAGTATGAGGGGAATGAATACTAGATATGCTCCATTAGATTATCAAGGTCCGCTCTATGCACATCCAGGTTTCTATTTTTTATCAAATGGTACGTATTCGAATATGTACAATGGTACAGAGGATGTGGCCTTGGGAATGGTGCTACCTCTTGGGGTGCCTTGCAAGTACAGTAAACCGAATATAAGATGGGTGAAAAGAACATTGACCAAGGAATTTTGTGAGGGCGTTACCGATATGGAAGTTAATAATTATAGTAACGGTATCACTTTTGGATATATCCTTTCCTCTATTATTACATTTGGTGGTACTGCCATGGCCAGGGGTGAACGAGCTGGAGAGTATTTTGGGTGTAAGTTGCAAATTTTATCTAATTCTACAGTGGCAGCTTTACGGGACATCACCACTCAGTTAGAAAGTATGCGCATCTACTCTGAACAAACGAGATATGCAGTTGACTTTATTTTAGCCAAGAATGGTGGTGCATGAGCAATAATAGGAGAACAGTGTGTGGTCGGTATCACAAATATAGAAAAGAACATCACTCAGCATATTCTAGATATTTTGGAAAATGTTAAAGGGATGGAGAGTGGTAATTGGAGCTGGTCTTTATTTGGTGGTGGGGGTTGGATTCTAGAAAAGGCGATATATTTCATTGTCCTTCTAATTTGTTGCTGTGTTTTGATTCAGTGTCTTCCCGTATGTTGCTCATACTGTACTACTTATCTCACCCCCAAAAGGATCTCAGTTCATGATACCAACGCCACTATAATGCTTCAAAAAGAGTTCGATACTATCCTACAGATAGATGAGGGGGTCTTTGGGTCTACTACCTCTCTTGCAGGTTCAATTCCTGATGTCACTCCTACTGCTAATGCTTAGTGTTATTTTTCTCCTTTACATTGGCTATGCATATACACATATCCGTACTCGACATATTATTGTCTGAATGATTATATTTTCACTGTTAGAATTGTAAAGACCCTAACCTGATAGCAAGAATAAAGGTGCACGTATTAGCTTATAATGCTAAAAGGAGGGTCTGTTAGAATTGAAACGTAACATTGTCATATTACTCGTATTTTACCCACTATTAAGTTAGCATTTATATAATTAATACATTAAATATGCATATTGTATGTATACGCAACTAGTAAATGCAGATGTTATGTTTGTTAGACTGACATCTGTGCCGCCATTTTGAATCTCCAAGACGCCATTTTCTATTATAATCGAAACTGTTACTTGTTCATTTATGAGAAATGGTCCCTGGTAAGTTTAGTTTCTCCAATGCTGAATCTTGCTCATTAACGCATGCCTTTTCTTTTACATCGAGGCCTTCCCCCACCTGTCTAGTGGGGAGGATAAGCCAGACGACCTTGGGCAGTAGATAGCTTGTGCCAGGCTGCGGAATCGAAACTCATGTTCTGCACCCCCATTGTATTACGACAGCTACCAGTGTTTTTCCATAGTTGGCAAGTCTTTGTGGGCTCCTCAACATACATAATGTAACTTTATGCTTGTTAGAGACAGTCCCTCATCAGCCATCATAGGAGACTGGTCAGTTTGGACTCCACTGCAGTGTACTTTGTGAATAAACTAGTTTGGTTGTATTCTCTACTGCGTCATTGACTCTACATTGCATGGAAGGCTAGAGGAGGTCGAGAGTGACCTGGGTGACCCTAGTTGGGCCCCTTCCTTCAGTAGGTGTCCTCCTTACTCTGCCTGACCGCATGACCTCCTTGTTAGCCTCCTTTTGACCACCTTGTGACCAGGATTACACAGTCCGCGAAGCAATAGGCCCCACGATGTACTAGGCACAGGGTGGTCTATTTGGTATTGGCCTTGAAGCCTTGACGCCTTTTTTGGTGTCCTGAGCGTGTCTCTCTCTTTAACTCTTTAACTCTTTGACTCTGTGACTCTTTAACCGTTGAGACCACTAAGACCCCCTTTATGACCGATGCCCTCTTTCCCTCGGCCACTACAATCTTGCTGCTCCTTTCCTGTCCTGTCCGTCCATTGTTTTGTGAGTTAAGGCGAGCTTGTAGCAGCCTGGAAATTACTAGTGGCTAGCAACTGATGACAGATATGCAGCGCCGCAGATGGGCCCGCTGGTGGGCCCACAGCCCGTAAGCCCATAAGCCACGCCTTGCTTCAATAAGTCTCTTGACTGTTTTGTTCCCATGTAAATGCCAAGAGACAGAGGTAGAAGTCTACAATAGCTGCAGCTGTAGCTGCGGGTGAGAGAGTTAACTGATGGTGGCTGATAGTTAGTTAATAATTGGCTAATATATGGCTGGGTAGAGCTGAGCAAGATCTGTAGCACTGGTTAGGGCCAGTAGAGCCAGTGGAGCAGTTGAGACGGGAGGACAGAGGGGTAGAAAGCAAAAGGCAGACAGGCATACAGGCGGCAAGAGGGCAGATAGCAGAGAGCAGGGGAGGGAAAACAGAGAGCAGGACACACTGGCTAGCCGCAAGCCGCACCCAACCTAGTTGGGCTGCTTCCGCGGACTCGCCGGGCACGCACTCAGCAGCCGCTGCTAATGGCAGCTGCGCTCTCTCGCGTTTACCTGCTGCCCCCTGTCATTACTGCTTCCTCTCAGGATCCCCTCAGAGTCCGGGTGTTGTCCTGAAGTTGTTTCCCGCTGTATGCTCACTGGTCACTGCTCATTGCAGAATAAGATCGAAGAGCTCCGAAGCGCTCCTCGCCTGCCGCGGCTCCTTGGCTCAGGCACTTCAGCTGCGCACCTCCCCTCTTCCGCTCCTCGGCTTCCTCGCAGCTGCCACACTCTGCTCGGCGAAATCATGTGACGATAATGGTGGCAGTCCAGATCACAGGGATTGGCATCTCTCAGGTGTGGGTGTCTAGCCGCCTTCCGTGACTCTGCAGCTGCAAGCAGTGTCTCTCTCCCTCCAAACGTGGCTCTGAATGCAGCTGCGGCTCGAGGCAACCTCCTTGCCGCAACTTTCTCTTAATGGCCTGGCAGGTCTTGGGACCCGGCTGACAGCCTGCTGTGAACCTCGGCTGCCTCAGACACTGAGCACGCTCCACGCCGGCTTGCCGCAGCAGCTCCACTCAGGTCTAGGAACTGACACTGACACTGATGCCAATGCCGCAGCCTGCACTGTTAACCGGTAAACAGCGGTAACAGTGATAAAACAGCAGGTCTGCCTGCTCTGCCGGTACCTTGGCGGCCACGCTCACCACACGTCGGTCTCGACTCTCTACCAGATGCACCATAGATTGTAACCTCTGCCAAGTCGCTGCTGGCCTACTTGGATCACAGTTGGGGCTGTGATTAAAGCCTTGCTCGTCCGTGACATAGCACAACTGCATGGGAGTTCTACGAGAGTGGGATTTCTTCTTGGCGAAGCACTTCGCTGAAAAGCAGTGCTAATTTGTCTACCCAGAACAAATGGTCTTATTTGACTATTGCCTGTGTTGTCCTGTTTGGACCTGGTGCACAATCAGTACGGGATTTTACGATGATTTTTGGGAATTGCTATTGACATACTCTCTGGTTACCACTGGGAAGACTTCTTTTTTTTTTTAACAACTTTATTAATATTTTCTAAGTAACAGCAAGACATGACACTATACATCTTCATGGCAGGGATGTAAAAAGAAACAGTGATCACAGCATAACGGCTCACAGTCAGTCTTATCAATTATTATGGTACCATACACTTTGTCAGCAAAGTTAACCAAAGCAAGCAACAGTAGCTCAATCTAAAGCACAGAGCAGGTCACCTCTGTCGTAACGCCAGGCCCCCCAGAAGTTCTCCCCGTCGGCTGGCACGGCAGCGCACAGCAGTGTAACAGCGTGACCCCACAGATCCCTTTCAATGTCTATTCAGTGTTAGGACGCCTAGGTTTCCTCACCATTACCTGCAGCAGCGTCAGCACTTCTAGTCCCGCTATCCTTTGCCAGTAAATGTGTCTTGTACAACGACCAGAAGTTTTTAGGACGACTGCGCGGCGGAAGAAGTTCGCTATAGAGCTCTGTTTGCGTACTACAGAACACCATGTCCCTGGACCAGTCCACGACCATGGGAACCGGGCCTTTCAGCCAACATATCGCCACTCTGCGCATAGCAAGTAGCATACTCATATCTACAAATCTGCGAATTGCTTTAGGGAGGGGCTTAGAGTATCCCAGTAAAGCAAGCAGGGGATCCAGCGTGAGTGGCCTATCTATTATGTTTCCTACCTCTCGAAACACTAGGGCCCAAAAAGTATTTATCCCCGGACATAACCACGCTAAGTGTAAAAAATCCGCAGTTCTTTCGTCACAGCGGTCGCATTTAGACGTGTCACGCAGACCATATCTACATAACCTTTGTGTAGTACACCCTATTTAAAAATTTGAAATGGATAAGCCTATGCCTCCCATTTAGCGAGATCCGCTTTGTATTTTCGCAGCAATATTTCCAAGTTATGTCGTCTAATTCTTTCTCTAAATCAGTTTGCCAAGCAAGCCTCGCCTTGGTGTAAAAGTTTTCTCGGTACCCCAGTGCTGATTTATAGATTTTGGACACAATATGTGTTGGTGTGTCTGCCTTTATTGTGCCTGTGAGGGGTGCCACTTCCGGTGGGTCGTCTAAATCGCTGCCTAATATGTCCGCAAGTGCATGTCGCGTTCTATGAAAGTGAAATCTATGCAAGAGAGTTGTTCCAAGGTCAGGCTTCTCACATTCCTCCCATGTCTTCACCTTCCCCTCTAGGAACATATCGCCGATCTGCTCCACGCCTAAATAGCCGAACGCCCTCGTAACACCTCTATCACGGCACGGAGGTAACCACTGACACCATTCCAATGGAGCAAGCAGGGAGTATAGTACTGCCCCAGCTTGGAGCTTCAACAAGTGATGCCATGCATGCCTAGTTGCGTTTATGGAGTCTAAGATCCCTGTCCTGCGGTCTGGTGGAGTAAACAACATAGCCGGTAGCGAGCACGAAGAGGTTGCTACCTGTTCTATCTGAATATGTGGGGTGCTTGGCGAGCCGTGCATCCATTGATAGGCATGGGCACTTTGTGCTGCCCTATAATACAAATCCAGGTCTGGAGCACCCAGTCCCCCTAGACGGTAAGGGAGTGTAAGGATATCCCACCGGACCCTGGCTTGTTTCCCCGCCCAAGCTAATTTTATCATAAGCGACGTGAGTGTACGGAAGAAAGACTTCGGGAGGACCATAGGAATATTAGAAAACAGAAATAGGAAACGCGGTAGCACCACCATTTTCATAATTGATATTCCATCCAACAGTGACAGCAGCAGTCGGATCCATCTATCTATCTATCTCATCCTCCAACTTACTGATAGCTACACCATAGTTCTCACGGAGCACTACATCTGAATCAGTATGAATCAGTATGAATCTTGATTCCCAGGTATCTCACCGGTTCCGTTGTCCATTGCAGCGGGTAATCTGGCGAAAAGGGCACAGTAGCAGGAGTAATGGGGAAAATTATCGATTTCGACCAATTCACCCTGAGCCCCGAAATCGTGCCGTACTTCACTATTTCCCTTAGTATAGGGGACAGATTAGTCTCCGGCTCTCTAACATAAAGTAGCGTATCGTCCGCGTACGTGGAAACTATCAAGTCATACCCCGGAAATCTTATTCCCCTTCCACTATGGTATTCCCGCAATGCACAAGTCAGTGGTTCTGCCACAAGTGCATATAAAATCGGGGATAAGGGGCATCCTTGCCGCGTGCCCCTGGTAATACATATTGGGTCAGTTACTAAGTTGCCAATTTTAATTCTGGCGGATGGAGAGTTATACAATACCCCCATCATTTGTAAAAATATTTCTCCCAGCCCCATCCTCGTCAAAACATGCCTCATGAACAGCCAGTTAACCGAATCGAAGGCTTTCTCCATGTCTAAGAATATTGCTACCGCCTGTACATCCTGTCTTGTCTGCTGTATAGCCCCAAACACCGTTCTGAGGTTATAAGTCAGGTTCCTGCCAGGAACGAATCACGCCTGCTCTGGTGCCACTAGATACGGAACCAGTGGTGCAAGTCGGGTCGCCAGTATCTTGGCATACAGTTTGGTGTCAACATTTAATAGCAACAGGGGTCGATACGAGGAGCAGTCAGACGGGGGCTTGTCCGGCTTCAATATAGCCACGATGACCGCTTCTCTCATCGAAGGTGGCATAACTCCATCCACCACCATCTCTTCAAATAGCGTAGCCAGATGCGGGACCAGCAGGTTCTTAAATTCTTTATAGAAGTTGACAGTAAGGCCATCTACCCCAGGAGCGCTACCCGATTTCATCCCCGCTAACGCAGATATTATTTCTTCCTTCTCCAGCGGACGCATTAAAATCTCACGATGTTCATTAGTAAGCCATGGCAACTTAACATGAGTCAGATAGTCTAGCATTTCAGTCTCCACACATGCATTTTGTGAGTTATATAGTGTCGAGTAATACTGTCGAAACCGCGCAGCTATTTCGGTATCGTCCATAATGGCCTCTCCCTCAGCCCCCTTGATTTCCGTCACCACCGTAGCTTCTCTGCGCTTTTTCAGGAGTGAGGCCAGGACAGCTCCCGGGCGCTCTCCTTCTCCATAAGTACGTGCTGTCGCGTATTTACCTAAATGCCTGAGTTCAATGTCCGCCGTATCATGATATTCTTCTAAGAGTGTTTTAAACGTTGTTGCAACAGTTTCATTCGCTCTGTCTAACAATTGGTGTTCTAGCGCTTTAAGCGAGCTCTCCAAATCAGACAGCTTCCGTCGGAGCGACCGAAGCACTCCGGAGTGTTTAGACATTGCAATCCCCGGATATAAACCTTAAACGTTTCCCAAATTGTTGCAAATGTGTCCACCGAGCCAACATTACAAGTGAAGAAGGTGTATATAGCCTCGGCTATTTCCGACTTAAAGGCCATGTCCAACAGTGAGTAAGGGGGGAAAACGCCAAGTGAAAGGAGGTATATGCTTCTGTGGAGTGTCTGCCACTAATAGTATAGGGGAGTGGTCCGAGTAGGTGCGAGGGAGAACCGTACATTCGCGTGTGCGTGCATAAATGTCCTGTGAGGCTAACCAATAATCTATCCTTGTGTGCAAGTCGTGAAATGCAGAGTAATGGGTGTACCCGCCCTCCTGTGGTCTCTGCTGTCGCCAAACGTCATACAGGTCTAATTGCGTCATCGCATCCGCAATAGCCCAGGCCGCCGCAGTGGTGTGCGCCATTCTGACCTTCCAGGTCTGTCAAGTCGTGGATTTAGAACACAGTTAAAGTCGCCCCCCCAGAGGTGAGCTCTCCCCATGTAGCGTCGCATCTTTTCCGTGAGTGAAGCATAGAACTTCGGATTATCATAATTAGGGCCATAAACATTTACCAAAATCAAGTCTAGCCCCTTCCCCGTGCAGCGTGATATGGCAAATCTGCCCTCCTGATCTGTGTCCAAGGGATCCAGTGTGAGATGGGATTTAGGGTTCACCCAAGTAATCACCCCCCTCGCATGTGTTGTGAAGCCAGCCCCATGTGTCGTCCCCAAGAGACCTCTGCTGCGGATCATTCGACTATTTAAGGGCAAGTGTGACTCCTGTAATAATGCAACGTCTACCTTATGCCACTGCAAGTACGCCATTACCTTCCTTACTTTCCTATAGTCATTGAGGCCCCTAACGTTCCACGTCAAAACCCGCAGTGTACTGTGTGTTGCTGTGTCGTACGCATTATAGGTCAACATCCCATCTGCCGCGCAATCAGGTAGATGCCAGTCTGCGATCTTGAGTCATCAGAAAGGTAACCCATGCCCCGCCAAAACATAACAACTCTGAAAAATCTGCAATGTGTCAGTCTCAGGACCCTTCCACCCCCCACCCACGCCAAGCATTCCCCAACTCTGCAATGGCGATAACCCCTCATATAAACCCCAGGTATCATATCAAATTCACATCAAACAGTGTTGCGTCAACAATAAGTGAGATAAAACTCAGATTGTGGTGCACACCCATGGGCGGATGTTGCCTACCCCAACTGTAACTCAACTTTGATGGGCTATCTGCCTGTTACCGTCTGCCATCAAGTCTATATGTTGCATGAGAAACTTATACCGACATCGTGTTAAAGCCCCATAGCGCCTTTCTGTAAAAAGCGTTCTACACCTCTCAGCATACAATTCACAATCTTGCCACAATCACAGCACAGGGGAAGTGCCCCAAGCCTCCCATAAGCAGTAGCACAGATCCCGTCATAGGAGCCAGAGCTGAGCATGCCACAACTTGTTCGCACCCATACCGCCCTCCAAATGTCCCCATCTTATCTGATAGTCCGGATGAGTCGCATGCTAGTCCTGTTCATCCAGAGTGTCTCCAGTAGCACCCTCATAAGCCTCCGAGTCTGGGTTTCTGCGCCGCTCCTTCGACCACTCCTTCAGGGCTTTTTGTAGCACTTTGGGGTCAGTGAAGATCCTGGATTTCCCTTGTCTGTTCACCCGCAGCCTCGCCGGATACAACATAGCATAATCGATATTTTGGTCTCGCAGTTGACGCTTGAGTGGGGCAAACTGCTTACGTGCTTCTTGCACTCGGGCCATGAAATCCGGGTATAGCGAAATGTTGGAGCCCTCAAACTGCAGGGACTGCTTCTCCCGCGCCACTCTCAGGGCTGCATCACGATCTCTATAGTTTAATAACTTAGCGATAATGGGCCTTGGCGGTGCCCCCGGAGCAGGTCTCGGGCCCAGCGAGCGGTGCGCTCTCTCTACGACGAACAGTGAAGAGAACGTGTCAGATCCCAGCAAGTTATGCAGCAGTTTCTCAACAAATAGTTCCATGTTCCCCACCTGCGTGGATTCTGGTAAACCCGTAATTCGTATATTACATCTTCGGGAACGAGCCTCAAGGTCCTCTGCTTTATCTTGCAGGGTTTGCAGCGCTCTGCCCATCTGTTTTTGCATAGTGTCCAGCTCTGTCTGTGCCTCTTCAACTTCTGTCACCCTGCATTCCACCATATCCATCTTTTCCGCCTGTTTATCCATCCGCTCCAACATTCTATCCGTCCTGTACGACAGAGAGTCCAGTTTTGCGCCTATAGCGGACAGGCTGTCCTGGAGGCTTTTCTGCACGGCTGCGAGCATGACACGAATATCTCCCTCCACCTGCTCCGGCGTCTCCTCTTGCGCGCTGTGGCTCCTTTCTGGGGTATTATCTCAGGTCTTAGCTTTCCGCTGCTCAAAATTGAGCTTAGGTTGAGCCTAATCATCTTTCCCCATGAGGAGTGAGTAGGGTCTGCTGCCCCAAGACTCACCGCCGCTGTACAAGAGGTGGCAGGCCAAGATCCTCCTCCGGCTCTCGGGCTGTTATCCTCCACTTCAGTGTAGCCGCCTCAAAGGAGCTGTTGTCACCTCAGTGCAGTCCTCCCGCTGTCAGCGCGGCTGGCAACCCAGTCAGAGGCAGTGTCAATGTAGCTGCAGATACACGTGCAGGGGCTATCACCGAGGTACCGCCCCAGTGCGTCAGGAATTCCAGGCCTCACAGGATCACACCACCGCAGGCAAGAGGTAGGAGATACTCCGCTGCCACCCAGAGCTCACTCTATTCATTGGGAGCGTCGCGCCCAGTGCAGTGGAGGCACAGTCGGACAGTAGTCCCAGCCGGGCCGCTGTAGTAGCATGAATACTTCTGTGGGGCGCCAGGTGCTTGGGGAGTGTCTCCTCCAGTAGCAAACCTCAGTATGTCTCAGCGCTCCCCGTGGTAAACGGAGCTGTAGCACTGCGCCAGGGCAGTGGGTGCCCAGTCCTTATCGCAATGGACTCCGTGCCCCCACGAGCAGTTAGTCCCGGAAGACAGGGTGTCTGCAAGCGCTGTTCCAGTCACCGGAGGGTTGGCTCAGCTTGTACTTCTCCAATGCCCCTACTCGTGCTGATCACATTGCCTCCGGCGTTCAAGCAGCTCCACCTCGATCGCTTCAGGCACGCTCCGGTCAGCCAGGTCGGAGCGCTCTAGGCGTCAGCGGCGCCTCTCGGAGCGGCTGCTAATCGATATAGTGAGCCAGGTGCAAGCGCCGCCTTCACTCTCACCGGTACCGCTGTGAATGCCGCATCGTACATCCACTGTCGCCTCAGTCTTCAGTCGCTCTCCTTCACGAGGCGCCGTAGCGGTGTCACCAGGCAGCGCGTCTCCGTTTCCGCCCCGTCAGGCTTCACCACGCAGTCCCCGCTTCCAGGGTCCCAACTCGCGTAACTTCGGCCTCCGGCAGTCCCCGCTGATGTAGATGGAGTCCAGCGGTGCAGGATACGTTCCGATGTACGGGGCTGTAAAGGTATAGCCGGAGAGCTCTTTCAAAGGCAGGATTTTGACAAATATGTACATGGCTCGATGGAGCGCTCAAGTTAGGCGGCCATCTTAGGTGCAGGCAAGCTCCGCCCCCTCCACTGGGAAGACTTCTTGCTCATCGTCGCTGCAAGCATCTATGATAGGCGGCGGCAAAAAACTGCAGAGATTATCCATGGGTTGAGCATGTTCGTCACTTGGCTCGATTGTTTCCTTTTTTTTATCCTATGGGTTCTGCCTGCTTGCTGTTCGGGATCCTCAGTTGTCAAATGAGTTGTTAAAAATGTCACTCATGGATAGGGCCTGCACGCCTGTTAAGAAACACATGTATAACAGCAATGTCTGCTTGTAGGAATGATCTTTATGGGATAGCAATTTATAATTACGGTGTAACTATGTGCATGTAACATTTCGCACTGTGCACTGCAACTTGATGTTTGTGCCTTTTTGTTTTTGTTGGGGTAAAAATAATAACTAACGTTTTTCTTAAAACAAATGTCACCCATTCTTGCTCACTGATATTCTTATTCTTTGCCCATTGTGTTCCACACTCCTTTTGAATGACAATCTGCTAGACTTTCACGGAGTTCTTAGTCTTGCTGGCACAGACTAGGTTAACCCAATATTTATCATAACAATCCTTTTTAAGCTGCCAGAGCTCTCCTTTAATCTTTTTCCTGCCCAGTTCTACTACTAATATTAGTTCACTATTGTGTGGACTAATTCACAGTTTTCGTATATGTTTATTTAGTTGTTTTTAATACACTGTGGGGCATATTAGCAAGACCGGCGATAAAATTATCGCCGCTTTAGCGGCAGGAAACTGCCGCTAAAACGGCGATAATGGGCTTGCTAATATGCGCTATAGAATTCCAATAGAAGCCCAGGTTAGATGTGCAGGACATCTAACCTGGGCTTCTATTGGAATTCTATAACGCATATTAGCAAGCCCATTATCGCCGGTCTTGCTAATATGCCCCTGTATTTCCAGAAGGAGTCTTTTAAATGGTTGCTCTTCCTGAGAGAAACCCGCGGCACAGCACTTCTGTTGGAAGTTTGCAATTTTGTATTCCGCAAACTTCCTCCAGTTACTTATCAAATCTCCTCATCCCAAATTCTTTGTAAAGAAGACTGTGCATTGATCAATAATTGCTGCCAGCTTCTCGTCGTTTCATTGCAGCCTCTTCAAGTTTGTTGTTTATGCTTCGGATGATGGTACTTTAGTTGCCAGAAGAAATGTCATTTTTGCAGAAAACATGACTGACTGTGGTTGATGGTCACTTTCAGTGCGGGCATCAGTTGCGGCTCAGCCCTTGCCAAAGTGGCGCGCCGGGCCGGAGGAGGGAGCTGGGGGGGCTCCGGGGGACAAAATAAAATAAATAAATAAATTTACCTGATCGCCGCTGCCGTCCACTCCATCCAGCTCTTCCTGCTTCTGGGACAGGCTTCCAGACTGCACTGCGGCCAATCATGATGCTGCAGGAAAGCAGTGTCAGGATTTGCCTGAGCGCTACAACTTTGCACTCTCAGGCAGACTGGGAGCCTGTGCCTGCTTTCTCCAACCCCAGCAAGCAGGTGAGGCCAGAGAAAGCTTCACTGCGCATGAAGTGTTAGGGCGGCCAAACACCTCATGCACAGTGAAGGGACAAGGGAGTGCACTAGCACTCCCCCACCACAGTGTCATCCCCCTGGACCCACCCCCAAGACTTGTCAGAGTCCTGGGGGTGGATCCAGGTTGATTAAAATAAAACGATAATAAAACGGGTTAGAAACCTATTTTATTATCATTTTATTTGTGGCTATTGGCAGGGAGGGTGGCTCTCCTCCGCCCTAATGTAGGGGCCGCCGCTGGCGGTGATCAATTCTAAATTGCATGATATGGCCAAATAGGGAAATGGTGGCTAACGTGTAATCCAGATAGGACACGCAGTTCTCAGTGGCCCGGATCCATGAGGGTGGGATATCATCTGCAAACCTACCATTCAGCACTCTTAATCCTGCTATTATACAGAAGGTAAGGATGCTTCCTCCCAGTTTATCTCAGCGCAGCTTGTCCGAAAGAGGCTGCTCTGGTTTTATCTATGTTCATATGCCTCATATTGGGCAAGTTCAACACCTTGACTATGGAATAGACTGATATTAAAGTTCCCTATTATAATGATTTCTGAGTCCTTGTGTATCATTTTTATGTCCATTATGACCTGACTCAGATTTTTCATCATTAACTTTTATCCATTCAAATTAGGATTGATATGCATATTGATGAGTATTAGTTGGAGTTCGGGGTCTGCAGCACATCTTTTAATTATTACTGCCAGGATACCTAGCTTGGTTATCAAAAGCTGGGGAGGGTGCAGGTTGAGCCGAGAGTTTATATAGATGGAGACTCTGCCCCTTGAACAGCCTTCTTTTTACATTTTTATCGATGGGCTCATAAATTGCCCATGTCCTATTGTTAGCACTGACGACGTGCCAATGTCTCCTGCAGCATAATTATATGAAATGTTTGCCAATAACTTGTCAGGACATAGTCATTTATTTTGAACATATCTGTAAATCACTTTCTGTTGTAGTTGGTAGTTTTATATCCTCTGTGATTCAATTGCCATTATCCTTGGAGTAGAGGGTTGATGTGAGCCAGCACCAATCCAACAGAGGAGTCTGATGAGCTTACAAAGGTTTGTACTGATTTATCTGGAGGTCTGAATTGAATGTTAAATTTAGGGTAGCTGATATTTAGTCAGTCCCGGTTAAATAGTAATATTTTTCCGCTATTTACTCGGCAACTGGCTAAATAGTAGAAACTATTTACTATTTGGCCAACAGCCTTGGAAATAGCAGAGAATATTTACTATTTGCCTGGCTGCTGGCTAAATAGTAGAGATCCTGCACTGTGTGGCAGACAGCCATTCAAATAGCAGAAATACTTAAGTATTTACCCAGCCACCAGTTAAATGGTAGAGATTCTGCACTGTTCGTCTGGCAACTGTGCAAATAGGAAGAAAACTTAAATATTTACCCAGCTGCTGTCTGAATAGTAGCAATTCTGTGCTGTTCAGCTGGAAGCCGCAGAAATAGCAAAAAAAGTCACTATTTTCTTGGTCTCTGACTAAATAGTAGATAATCTGCACTGTTTGGCTGACAGTTTTTAGAAAACGTCTTCCTCCACCAGAGGCTGCCAACATCCTGTCCTAAGGGAACACCTTCCCCTTTGCAAATTTGTTACCACCACAACTTGGAAGTTGTTAGCTCACCAATGATTTGTGACAGCAATTGCAGTCACAAACTATCAGTAACTTCCTTTCCGAAATGGAAAGGGGAGGGAGGAAACACCTTTCATGAACCCTCCGATTTGCAATTCAGAAACGATTGCAAAAGTCCTTTTACCAGTCTAAAGAAATTTTCCAACTCATAAAAAAGGTTTTGTTACATAATGATAGGTAATTTAGTGGTCAAAATCCTCGTGATTTTGCAACATGTGGCTCTTTGTGCTAATACTGACTTAGATGCAGGCACTAACCTATACGTTCAAAGGTCCCAATGTTTGAATGTTTCCAATTTATTTTGACAGACATGACACAGAATGCCACTCCATTACACCGTGGGTCAAGACATCACAACTTGGAAGGCTGTTTATGGGGCTGTCTCATGCACCATAAATGCTTCTCCATTGCATTTACCTGCAGATGTGACTAATGATAAAGCTGATTAGAACCTTTGCAAGACCAGTTAAAGCTATATAGTCTACTAAAGCTATATACTCGCTCTTACTCACAAAGTCATGGAAATGTACAAGGGCCAGATATAGGATTATCAAAAGACTACGCGCACGAAGAATACCTCTTTTGTGCAGCAAATCAGTGTGTTCTGGAAATATTAATTCTGGTTCAGTTCCAGTAAATTAGACTAACAACTTGATTATGAGTTCGGCGATCCATGGGACTGCCGAACCTATGTTGGAGGTGCTTTGGTGGTTCGGGACCGCCGCACCAGTGGTCCGACTGCCGTATTACGAATACTGTGGTTGGACCATTGTGAGACCACTGTAACCATTGGGGAACCACAATCCCCGGTGGTGGTGCAGTGGTCTTGAGGCCCTAATATGCTTGGCGGTGCAAGCATATTACGAGTTTCCTCAACGCTAGCAGTTTCATGGCAGTGAACCCGCCATGAAAATGCTGGTGGTGAGAAAACAAAGAGAGCCCTACAGGGACCCCTGTTGCCTCAGGCCCATGGAATGTATGCAGGAGGGCACATGGTGTGCTCCCCTGTGTGTATGGGCACCATTTCCTGCACAGCATGGACTTGAGAGGCCATGCTGTGCAGGAACGGGCTTTGATGTTACCATTACAGTGCCTTTTTGAAAGGCACCACTGTGGGAATGCCAAAGGACCGCCCCACAGACTACAAAAATACTTGTGATATGGCGGGCGGATGCCGGCCCTGTTTGGCAATCCTGAAGCAGTGTGGTGGCATTGCGGCCTGCTCCAGTACCCCCAAACTTGTAATTGGGCCCTAAAACCCCTGAAAACAGTGATTTATAAAAGCAAAATCCAGAAATGGAAATGTTATAGCCCAGTAACATAAAGCCAGCTATTCATTTAGGGTGATTCTATCAATATAGAAACAATTGCATAGGGCTCCTCATGAAGTGACCAACACAGTACAATTGAGGGGCTTGGTACCAATCTTATGACAGAAGAATGGAAAGCTATGGGCCTGATTTATAATCAATTTGAACTGAATGTCATTGAAATATGAATGAATGTTCCCATCAAATCAGAGAAAGACATAAAGGCATCAAAGATACAGAAGAAAAAAAAATCACAGAGATTTTTATTCATTGACTAAATTACAAATATTATTTAAAAAAGACACTGAATAAACAGAGCCATTTGTTTCCTCCATTCTTGTGACCTACTGATCGATCATTTCACAGTGCCACTTTAGTACAAATTTCCAGACAGGGGATGTGGATCCACTATTGAGGTTTCAGAATTGTTTGCGGTAATTCTCTTTCAATTATTGTTTTCTGGCTGTGGCTCGAACACAGCCTTTGTGCTAGGTGATGGCTCTCAAGGCAGCAGCAATAGTGCTGACTCCAAGGAGAAGTATCCAAATCAAGGACAAAATGAAGCATGAGATCACAGCACATGGCTGTCATCATCCTTTCTGTGTGGACGTCAGGCATAGACAAAAGAGCAGCCTTGCTTAGAAACTTTGACACATATAACAAGAGAAACCTATGACCTACCTCTTACTTCTACCATCCACCCTATGTTGTCACTCAGGAAGAACTAGTCAGGAACGCTTTTCTCAAAAGGACATCATAAAATGTTTTTGGTACCCTTTTCTCCATTCTCTCTCACTTTAGTTCTGAGTTGGCATGCTCTATCCACATAATGCAGGCAATACATTCCCACTGTGTAGGAAAGCTGTATCTACTCTCCATCACATCATGCAAAATGCATCCCACTGGTCCATGCACTAAGACCTTCATCACACAAGGAGTCCTAGTACTACTCACTTAGGGGCAGATTTACTAAGGGCTTGCATTGCCTTTGTGTGGAGCGAGGCGATGCAAGGCAACACAAGCCCTTAAATGTGTTTTACTAAGCCACGCCAAGCCATCTTATGTGGCTTAATGAATCCTGAGTAACGTAAGCCAGCTCAAATCGCTGCATTGTACTATCCTGTGCTGAGAATGCATTCCATGGGTGGATCACGCGCGTTCTCATGTATCCACTCTGGACTTTGATGCAATCCTAGACTTACTAAGGTGAGTAAACCTGGGATTGCTTTAAAATGGTACCCCTTCCTAAATAAGGAGCAACAGGAAGAAATATCTGTATTGCTTCTTGTTACTTCCTCTTTGTATGCATGCTGCATACTGCAGCATACATCCAAAGAGAAAAATGCCTCATAGGATTGTATTTGAGCAACAATGTGCTCATTCCTGCGCAAAAAACAATCCTACTCGTAATGCAGGAACCATTGCACCATGGCGCAAGGGCGCCTGTGTTGGCGTTAGGCAGCACACAGGGTGTTAGTGCAGGGAAAGAGCAGAAATACATCATATCTTAGTACATATGATGCATTTCTGCTCTTTCCCTGTAACACAATGCAGCAGAGCAAGTTGCTTGCTGCCTTGCGTTTCACTTCTTAATAAATCTGTCCACTTGGTACTGCCCCCACTGGTCCTGGTGCTCATTATCAGGTCCTCTTGGACTGGGCCTTCTCATTTTGGTCCTGGTCTGGTACCATTGGTCCTCATGGCTCTGGCTGTCCTGGTTCTCCTGATCTTTGCAAGCCTGGTCTAATACCCTAGTTCCTAGTCCTCCTCCCCCTTAGAACCTCAGGTGTTGGTCCCTTGGTTCTGACCTCTCTAGTCCTCCTAGCCCTGTTCCTGGTCCTGTTTATACTGATCTTTCTAGTCCACATAACCCCCATCTGGTCCCTGGTCTTAATGGCCCTAGACCACCTACTCCTGACCTGACAAGTTCTCTGGGTCCTACTCCAACATGTCATGATACTCTTGGCCCTTGTCCTCCTGCTTGGTGTCATCTTGGACTAACCTGGCCACTTTATCCTGATCCTCTTGGTTCAGGTCATCCTATTTTTAGCCATCCAGCTTGGTCATCATCACTCCTGTTATGTTATCCTGGCCTTCCTTTACGGGTCCTCCTTTTCCTCATCATCCTGGTCGTGCTTGTCCTGGTATGCCAGGTTCTGATACTCTGTGAATTGAGTTTCCCTTTCCCCTTGGCTGTGGTGCCACTGGTCCTCATTACCCTAGAACTCTTAGCTCTTGTCCTGTTGGCTCTGGTTGCCTGGCCATCTCCTCTTAGTCCTCCTCACTCTCAGTCTGGTTTGCCTAGCAATGGTCTTCCTAATCCTGGTTCTTATAGTCCGTGTTCTCTTTCTGGTTTTGTGCCCACTAGACTTGATGCATTTGTTTCTGGTCCTCCTTGTTTGGGTCTTTGTATTCCTAATTCTCTTGATTCTGGCCCTTCTGGCCATCCCGGTCCATGCAGTCCCCCTTCTCCTGGCTCTTTCTTTTCTTTTCTGATCCTCTTGACCCTTGTCCATTTAACCTGGTCATTTTGATCTTTCTCACCCTTCTCATTTTATTTTCAGTACATCAGTTCCTCATCCTGCTGGTCCCCTCAGTCTACCTGGCCTCTTCTGTCCTGGCCCACATAGTCCTTGCTCTCTTAGCTCTTGTCTTCCTGCTTTAGATCATCCTTGTCCTCCTGACCATGTGCAGCACAGCACCCAATGATCTGGGGCATCTAGGCCCTGGTTCTCTTTGTTTGGCTCCTTCTGAGTCTAGTCCTTGTGGTCCTGGTCCTCCTGACCATCCAGGTCCAGTCCCCTTAGTCTTCCTGGCCCTGGCTGTTTTGTTCCTCCTGATCTTCCTCACCATGGTCCTGCTACCCCCAGGTCCTGGTCTTTCAGCTCCAGTTGGTACTCTGGGCCCTGGTCTGATGGTCATGGTCCCCCTGGTACTCCTAGGCTTGTTCCTGGTCCTATTGGTGCCGATCCTTCTAATCCTCCTTGCTCTGGTCCTGGTCCTCATGGCTCTGGTCATCGTAGTATTCTTGGTACTGACCCCCTTGTCTTCCTTACTTATTATGCCCTCCGCCATGCTGGCCTAGAACTTGTCTTCCTGGATCTAGTCCTGGTCTTCTTGGCCCTGGTCTTCATGCTGCTTGTCCTCGTGCTGTTACACAAACTCATAATGGTCCTCCTTTCTCTAATCCTCCTGGATCTGGCCAACCTGTTGCTCGTCTTCCTGGTCACCCTGTTCATAGCCTTGTGTCCTGGACCTCCAGGCTGTAATCATTCTGGTCCTGATCCTCCTCAACATGGTCCTCCTGGTGCTCAAGGCTCTGAGCCTCTTTGCCCTTATCTTCCTGGTCCACTTCATCCTTTATTTCCCAGTCCCCTTAGAACTTTTCTGTCTGGCTCTGGCTGCCTGTGTCCCTGGTCTCAGCTACCTGGCACTCCGGGCCAAGGTCGTTCTATTCTTGTTTTTCATAGTCTTTGTCCTTCTCGAGATTCTGTGCCCATTGTCCCTGATTGGCTTGGTCCTGTTCCTTATAGTTTGTGTTCTCCTAGACCTAGTTCTCGTGGATCTGACCCCCCTGCTATCTTAGTCTTTGTCTCCTGGGTCCTGGTCGTCCTGGTCCTATTGTGCTTGTTATCATAAACTTTGCCTTTTGGCCACCATGGCACTTCCTGGTTCCCCTAGTCTTGGCCCACCCACCTGGGCCTGTTCCTTTGTGGTCCTCATGGTCCTAGTCACCATGTTCTGGTTCTCCTCACTGTCAGCCTCCTTGCCCTGGTACCACAGGTCCTGGTCCATCTTACTTCCCGTGCTTGGCACTCTTTGTCATTGTACTTCTGGTCTGGTTTGTCCTTGTTCTCCTGGATCTGTTCCTTGTCCAAGTAGTCCTATTGGCACTGCAGCCATTGATCCAGGTCTTGTTGATCCAGGTTCTCCTTATTCAGGTCCTCCTAATCTTGGTATTTTTGGTCCTTGTCCTCTTGCCCACCACTGTCCTTTCCATTTGGTCTTCTAGCTGTTGGATGGCCATCTTACCTCAGATCCCCCTCACCCTAGTCCTTCTAATTGTAATGATTGCTCTGCCCCTCTTACTAATCTGAGACCAGCCCACCCCTAAGTCCTTATCTTCATGACCCTCGTAGCCCAGTTTCCTGTCCTCCTGGTTATGATCCTTTTAGTTTACCTAGTTCTCTTGCCCTGGTCTTTTTATGTGCCCTTGGTACTGCCCCTCCTTCTTCTTCCTAATCCCTGTACTGCTTCTCCTAGTATCCTGGACATACTGACCATTGCCCTTCAGATCCTGACCTTCTTAGTCCTCTTCAATCTGGTCCTTATCCGCCTGGCTCTTATCCTCCTTCTCCTTACCCACTTGGCTCTGCAATACCTTGTCCGGTCACAGATCATCCTGACCTTTCCTAATTCTGATGTTCCTTTTTCTCCGGTTCATGCTAGTCTAATAACTTCCTGGCACTTTACTTTCTGGTCCTGGTTTTACTGGTTGTTATATCTATGTACTCCTGCCCCTAGTTGTTTGGATTTTGGGTCTCCTGTTTCACAGGCTCCCAGTCCTGGAACTTTTCATCCTCCCCACCCTAATTCTCATCCATCAGTCCTCCTGATCCTGCTTCCGTGGTTTATCCAGTCTCCTCATTTCCCTGTTCCAAATTCTTCAGATCCTGGCTACCTTGGTCCATGTCGTCCTGGTCTTAGTTCTGGTACTCCGTTGTCTGGGTCTCATGTATTGGGTCTTCTGATGCTAGTTCCACTTGCCTTGGTTCCCGTAGCTCTCATAGTCCTCGGTCCTCCTGCCCCATCTTACTCCTACTAGTCCTTCTGGTCTCCTGGTTTGCCTTAACTTTTTTGTGTCCATCTTACCATGGACCCCTCTATCATGGTTCTCCTATTAATGGTCCTATTGAGTTTGGTCTTCCTCATCCCTCTAGCATTGGTCCTCCTTGTTCCTATGTTGTGGGTCGTGTAGTTCTGGTTACCCTGGTTTTGGATCCCCCTGAGTCTGACATTTGTGGACCTTCTGATCCTGGTCCCACTGGATGTAGAGTTTCTCATCCTTTATAACCCAGACTAGGTTTTCCTACACATTGTTCTTCTTGTACAGGTCCTCATGGCTCTGGTCATCCTAGCCCTCCTAATGGTCCACCTCTTGGCCGTATGCTCCAACATTTCATCCTCTACCACCTACTGCTTCCTTTCCCAGCGCCCCCTCCATAATGACTTTAGTCAGGTACAGCCTCCAAGCCTATCACTCGGATTTTTATTGTTATTTTTGGCTTCCAGATTTCTTTTGCTGAGACAGCACTGTCAAATACAGAAATGTGGGCCCAAAAGAGACAGGATCTTGCCCACTTAAAACACTGCTTAACATGTAAAAAATCAGAACTATCATTCCCAAGATGCAATGTGCAGGTGACTAAAATGTTAGTGTGGCTAAAGGGGCTGCTCCTGACATGGGACCAATAAGCATCAATGCCATTAACCTACTCTACTAGGTGAATAGAATTAAAGAGTTTGCTTATTCACAGGCAGTAGAGTGAACTCCTGCGAATTACCCATAAGCATTTCTTACCTGTCTCCTGATTTCACTTCCCCATTCCATAGAAGCCCCGTTACAGTTTCTCACTCAATTTACCTCCTGCAAGTCACCCAAAGCATTATGCCCTAAACACTTATTACCTATGACAGAAGCGCTAAATATCTGTGTGCCATATACTGAAGCTTCTGTTTGATTTATACATGTCTTATTTGAATGATAAAATGACATATGTTTTTATTTACTTTATTTTTTATCTGTAAACAGCTTACCTTAATTCATCCACCTAACTTTTTACAAACTATTGTACATTTGTATATGCACTTACTTTCAAATGCTTCAAACGTATTGCATCCCCATTACAAGATGACCACCCCACTACCATTGCCTGGAGTCCCCTTTTTCTTTATGGCTGGTCAACTAAAGACCTCTTTCACACTATTTATCCAGCCCCTGGTCAAATTGTACATCATCTCAACTATTTAGTCTATGGCTGGATAAACAGCAGAGATTGTGCACTATTTTGCCGGCAGCTGAGAAAATTACAGAGATTTTGTAGTATTTGGCCAGCTGCCTCGTAAGTAGACAGTTCCTAGTTTTATACTTGATTGCCTGTACTATAGGGTACAGCGCGGGGACCCTATGGCACCCCCTTAATACTGATGTTGACTTGAGCGCCATTCATGAATGTCAGTTTGCGTCAAATAATTGTGAAGGGTAAGCATTCACAAGAAAATGGGAGATTTTTATGCCTCAGCTTCTTAATGTTGTTTTCCTTGAGTATACAAGGTTAGTAAGTTGTTGTTTTGCAAAGATTACCACTGTGGGCTCAATTAGTTGTGTTCAATGCCGGGGAATAATGTCAATGGATAATATGTCTTCTGATTATCGTGGTTAGGTCTGGAAGTTCTGCAATGAGCCTGAGGATATTACAGTGGTTTAGGATGTCTTCTTTCCCCCTTGATTGATATTGTTGGCACCACATGAGCTTGTTTGAGACAGGACCAGCACCAGTGTTTGCTTGGTCTTTGATGGAACTATTGAACTTTTTTCCCCACATGTGGTTCTCTACCAGTTGCCTGGGGTTTGGCTATTAATCACTTGTTTTTTAATACCAGTATGTAGTCCTGCGGCATCTTGAGCAGCATACAACATTTGATCTATGTGTGTGTTCATTGCCTGCTTCTGTTTGCAGTCTGCGTCTTTAAGCACCATCTGATTCTCGGTTGGTGCTATTATTAGTTCAGATTGCTGCACCAGATGACTCCCCTTGACTAATTTTGTGGCAGTCCGTGCAGTTTCGTACGTATCTGTGGTCTAGGTATGCGGGTGCAGATATCCTGAACGGCCTGCTTTAAGGTCTTCATGTAATTGTGGGCTCTTCCACTCTGTTTGTGGGGCCATAGTGGCAAATGCTGCCCTGGGATGCTTAGGATAGCTGCACCTGATCTCTTGTTGCTCCCTGCCCTGCCTGCAGGTTGCCGGCTAGGAGTCATTTTGAAATCAAAGACCTGCGGTTCCTACTGCTCTTGAATGATGCAGTAATCATTCCCTGAGGTGCTTAGATGCCTTTTGCCATTTTGGGTCGTCTGTCCTATTATAAACTACTTGATAGACTTTTTGCAGGTTGATCTGTGATCCGCTCATTAATACTCTTTGCGTTGCATATGCCAAATGGCTTATTTTGCTCGGCATCCGTACTGGGAGGTTGTTTTTCTCCTGACCCTCATCAGCTGCTGAGATTCGTGCTTTGATAGATGAATCCCTTTGCAATTTATTAGCCAGTTCTTTTTGGTTTTCGAAGATTAAGTAGAATTTTTTATAGTGTTAAATATTTGCCCTAGCAAGTCCTTTGTGTTTGCATTTGTGCAGCCTCTTCCTTTCACGTTTACTTCGACAGGCAGATCTTTTTGGGCTGTTCCGACACTTGAACGGGATGGGTCCCCCTCCTCCCTTCTGCATCTCGCTATCTGTTGTAATCAACGGCTCTCCTATTGTCATATATGTATGTTTTCTTCTCAGGTATCTCCAGAGCGGATTCCCCATAGCCGTATATTGTTTCTACATTACTTTTCAAAATTATATAGCCCCATTATCTGACATTATTTGACGTAAAATGATCTATGGATGATCCTCTTAAATGAATTTCTCTCCGAATTTTCAGTTCCCTTGATGACCTTTTACACCTCATTATATATTTCTGAATTGCTGTATGCTTTTTTTTCTAAAATCCCTAGATTTTGTTTTCAACTCCTACTCCTGTCTGTAATAATATTACTGGATGATGGCTGTATTGTCTGCAAAAAAGGGTTAATATATAGATCTGGAATTAATTGAAAAATAAATAAAAAAGCTGCTGCTTTATTTCCATAAAAGAAGAGGTACTAATATGTTTGTCTGTATTAGCAGCAGGATTTCCAAGCAGTTACCTTTAAGGCCAACACATTATCATCTTATAATGGATAGTGCATTAGGAGCAGCCTTCACGCACTACCTCTGGCTGTGAAGCACTTTTCATAATAACTGAAATCCACCAAGCCAAGGTCAGCCAGTGCCACAACCTCAACAAGCTTTATATTAAATAAATCATCAGCAATATAGGGCAACCCAACTGCTCAGTTTACAATAATCATTATCTGCCTCTGTGAGAATACGGCATCCCTTGATTTAAATTGCGTGTTTTTAGTGGCCAATTGTTATTTCTGCATGTCTGCAACAGGACCCATTGTATCTATTAAAAACATTGGCATGTTTGTGCACAGGGTAATTTGAAACCATGAATTAATGCCTAGATCCCAATACGAAAAAGGGCTGTATCATGATCGGCTCGGCTTCCTCAATGCAGAGCTGAGCGTCTGTTTTTCTGCGCCTGCAGTGCATAAAATGAATTCATTTAACCTGAAATTTCTGCCAGTTAGAGTTTGATTTTCAGACAGTGCAGTTCGGAAACAGAGAGCAGGGTTTGTCTCTTTTAGTTTATGAGATGTGCTGTCTAAAATAATGTGCATCCTGGAATATGCTCCAAGGCCCCCATATCAGAAATGTTTACTGTTTTAGGAAGGAGAGGGAAAACGCTGGACACAGTGGTGTAACAAACATCCCCGCAGCCCCCGCAGTGCGGGTGGGGGGCCCTGAGCTCCAGTGGCCCCCCTCCGGCATTGGCAGGTCCATGGCCTGAGAGCTCCGGACTGCGTCCGGAGCATGGGAGACCCCTGCATGTACTTTGCAGGGGGACCCCCCTCAAGTTTTGTAATGCCACTGACTGGACACGTATCACTACAAATGAAATGAGGCATGGGTCAAAATGCTGATGACTTATTCAAGTATTTCAAAGAAGCCGTGAGGATGTGTCTGCTGAAATCTTCTAATTTGTTGAGGACGAGCATGGCATTCGGATTTTGCAGAGGCTGATCTTCTGTTTGTTGAACAGGTTGACATAAGTGATGATTGAGGTAGTGAAAGTAGAGAGCTGCTCTCATTGTTGGAATGAACCATAATATTGCATTCGGAAGAGGAAGACCAAATATAGCCATGAGGGAAAGAGATGATTTGGTCATTTTGCTCTTTGGAAGAGGGGAAAGCATTTTGTCTCAGCTGTTAACGAGTAAAGCATTAGACAGTAAGTGAAAACCCAAAATCAATTGTAAAAACAGGCATTTAGATACATGAATAAGGTGGGAATATATAGGGCAGGGGAAGGGGTATGGTTTGAGTGTCTTAAGCAAAGAAGTGATAGGAAAGGCTAATGGAGGTAATAAAGGGGGATACTCTCAAGAACGTGCCATAATCATCACCAAAATAGGTTAACGCAATTTTTCACATCGCCGTCTATCGCGGGAAAATAACTCAGTGTTAATGTCCTATTCCCAACACGGCGGTAACATGCTATAGTTTCCCGACAACGCGACAAATGTCCGCGATAAATTTCCCTCAGCGGCGATAAAAATCTAAACCCGAACGTGAAAAAAGTTGCGATGGGCCCAACTGCAATACAAAATCCAGCGATAAGCAGCGCCAGGCCTGCAAGTCCCAAAAAGTCAGGCGGGAAAAACCACTAAAGAAGCGGCAACAAAAAACACTAACAAAACACAAACAACTGCGAAGCACCATGGAGGTAGCCGGAGCAAGTACAGAGGACAACCAGAACCCCACAAGCCCCACGGAGGACCAGCCTGGGACCTCGGGGACAGGGAAGGGCAAAGAGAAGAATAAGAGGAACCTGCGTTTCAGTACGCAGGAAAACCAGATCCTCATTACGGAGGTGACAGAACACCACCACCAACTGTTCATCACCTCCACTGTGACATTGGCAACTAAAAATAAAATATGGCAGTCCATCTTGACCAAGGTGAATGCAGTCGGAGTGAAGAGAAGAGAAGTGGACGGCTGCAAGAAGCGCTGGACTGATGTGAAGCACAAAACCAAGCTGAAACTCGCAGCCAACCTGAAAGCAGCAATGCAGACTGGAGGTGGGAGTCAAGCGACACACCAGGAGCTGGATGAGATGTAGGAAATGGTGACCCGAGTCATCATTGGGGAGACGGTGGCAGGAGTTGGGGGACCGGACACTGCACAACATGACCTGAGCCAATAGCAACAGGGTGAGTAATGACCAGGGACTGGGGGGACGTGGGGAGATGGGCACAATGGCACACATGCACAATTAAGTATAGCACATCTGCGGACAAACCATGCCCAAGAGTCACAACTCCGACCAAGAGCCCAATTTACCCAAGTCTGCAATATCTCAGCACTGTATAAGCACAGAAGTGAAAGGCACACAGCCTGAAAGGGATAAGGGCCATCCAAATCAGAGCTGAAGGGGCAACACACCCACAATGCAGCACACACACATAAGAATCAGAGCACCTCAACATTGACAACAATGTGGTACAAACTGCAACACTTTCACAACAGAACAGAGGACACAACTGCTGCTGCATGTGTGTAGAAAATGGCCATTCGCATTTGGCATAGCAGGAAACTGTGAGATGAAAATGCACAAGTACAACCTCACATCCCTGATGGTGTAGAAATGTCAACTGTCCCGCATCAAATAGGCATCTCCACACAAACAGTCACAATGGACATTGTCATGCAGTCTGTCAGTAAACTTGTACAATGCGTGAACATACATGTGAACACAATGTCAATCTGCATCTCCCTTTCACATTGCAGAGGGAGAATCAACACCTCCTGCAGAGCAGACCCAACAACTCAGCACTGATGATGAAGAGGACCTCCCCAACATCGACACTGACGCCCTCTAACAGCCCATGGACAGCTTCAGCACCCCACCTCCAGGAGCAGGGCAGCCCAGCTGCATCGAGGAGACCCAACCCCCTGCACAGACCACACAGCAGGAAGCACCCACCACCACAGCTGGCTCCCAGGACCCCCACGACCAACACATGGCATTCCAACGCCGTGTGTTAGGGTGCCAGGAGAAGATGGCTGGTCAGCTGCGGGTGGGGTTCGACCTCATGGCAGCCAAACTAGGTGCCATACGTGGGTGTCTAAGTCCCATCAAGGATGACTTACAGTCCCTAACGGACACCCACTGTCCGCTCCATGCCCTCCAACAATCCATGGCTGACATTGCTGAAGTCATGACTCTGAGCCAAGAAAAACTGTCTAGTCAGAGTGGCTCCAACGATGTCAGCCGGGAGTTGGGACACATAAGGAGAATGATGGAGAGCTTGGAGCGGATGCAGGCAGAAAGAATGTTTGCCACGGCTGCACACCAGCGAGATGTAGCTGGGATCTTCCATGCCCTGCAGATCCCCGTCATGGCATTGCCGCCACAAGGCCTGGCGTGGATGAATGCTGCTGCTACTACTCCATCCACATCTCCGCCCCCTGAAGTGTCAGTGCCACACAGTGATGCAGACTAAACACCACCCCCCACATGTGAGGCACCTGACACAGAGGACGAAGATGATGATGAATCTGTCTTCGTGGTAAGAATGAAGTGGTAGCATTAATCTCCGCCATTTGGCCTGTATCAGCTTGGTTCTGCCCTCTGCATCATGCCCTGGAATAACACCTTCCACTGTCCACCGATACACTCAGAGACACTCACCTTCGACCACGACATGGACTGCCATATCTGGTTTGGTTACCAATGACACAGCAATCACACTGTGGACTGAAGTCTTCCTCTTCCGATGAACTTGTCAATCCCTAAAGGACTCTGGCTGGCCCCCCACGGGGCAACAATGTTAAGTGGGGTTTGCATGGCCTTTACTGCTCCAGCTTCAACACTCCACTGAATGCGAATAAAACATTCCAATTCACACAGATGTGTCATGGCTATGATCAATCAAGTATGAAAGTATGGATGAATGTAGGGACAGTGATTCCACAAAAAGGTAATCCCTGGGTAATGCTATCAATGCGCATGTATGGCCGTGACCCAGATAGGCAGTGAGACACACATTGTCATTCAAATCAACACTCATCACAGTTGAATACAAGTGAAGGTGCGTAGAGTCTATTAGCATATGCGTGTCAGTACGGGCAAGATAAGTGCCACAACAAGCAGACCAATGCAGCAGTATGTCAGAAGGAGGAACGTTATCAAGCGCCGCTGTCCACTCCGGGGGAGTGCCTCACCTTTCACAGCTGTGTGTTTACCAGCGTTGTTGTGCGCTCATGTATTCGGAGTCCAGGCGAATGCAGCCATGTCCACTGTTGTCGTGGGATATGTGACCAGATCTCCAAGATGCAACAAGGTGTCGGGACATGTGCAATGGGTTCCAATCTGTCGTGGCTGCAGGTACGTAGTTACTCGTCCATGAAAGCGATTGCAGCTTCGTAGGCTATCATTTCCAACATGAGGTCGTTGTCGACTTCATCAAACAGGACGGCGAGGCAATCCATTAGCAGGTCCGGACAGATGTGCTGCGTCCACCCCCTTTCACCAATTAGCACTTCAGCCCAATAGGACAGCGGTTCAATGTGGTCACTGCACACGAGGAGTTGTGCAATCTCCCAGGTCCAGCTGCCAGCATGTATGCCAAGTATCAAGGCATAACCAAAGGGGATGATGGACGGAGTGTTGAAAATTGCAAGCACTCACCCCCAGTCAACTGATCTGGGTTTAATCCATCATCATTCTTTAGCTCACTCCGCCACCCCAGTTCAGACATGGCTATATGCAAATCAGTCTGACCCTGTGCCTCATGGGAACAGTCCAGCCCGAACTGCCAAGCCATGTCTTCCTGGACCGGAAACAAGCATCCTGGGACCGGTTTCGGCTCACAGCCCTCATCAGATAGGCTATCTTGAATCCAGTGGCAAAGTGAGCAAGGGACCCACGTCTGGGCATACCCAGCCAACTTAGGGCGAACAAAGCAAAACCAAAGGGGATGATGGACGGAGTGTTGAACATTGCAAGCACTCACCCCCAGTCAACTGATCTGGGTTTAATCCATCATCATTCTTTAGCTCACTCCGCCACCCCAG
This sequence comes from Calotriton arnoldi, assembly GCA_963921515.1. Classification (NCBI taxonomy): domain Eukaryota; kingdom Metazoa; phylum Chordata; class Amphibia; order Caudata; family Salamandridae; genus Calotriton; species Calotriton arnoldi. Next base: position 259,673 of record CAWUFW010007975.1, on the reverse strand, counting down.
TTCAGACATGGCTATATGCAAATCGGTCTGACCCTGTGCCTCATGGGAACCGTCCAGCCCGAACTGCCAAGCCATGTCTTCCCTGGACCAGAAACAAGCATCCTGTGAGCGGTTTCTGGGGTTGAGTGCTTGCAATGTTCAACCCTCTGTCCATCATCCCCTTTGGTTTTGCTATGTTCGCCCTAAGTTGGCAGGGTATGCCCAGACGTGGGTCCCCTGCTCACTTTGCCACTGGATTCAAGATAGCCTGGCTGATGACGGCAGTAAGCCAGCAACCGGTCCCAGGATGCTTGTTTGCGGTCCAGGGAAGACTTGGCTTGGCAGTTCGGGCTGGACTGTTCCCATGAGGCACAGGGTCAGACTGATTTGCATATGGCCGTGTCTGAGCTGGGGTGGCGGAGTGAGCTAAAGATTGATGATGGATTAAACCCAGATCAGTTGACTGGGGTTGAGTGCTTGCAATGTTCAACACTCCGTCCATCATCTCCTTTGGTTTTGCTATGTTCGCCCTAAGTTGGCAGGGTATGCCCAGACGTGGGTCCCTTGCTCACTTTGCCACTGGATTCAAGATAGCCTGGCTGATGACGGCTGTAAGTCAGAAACCGGTCCCAGGATGCTTGTTTCCGGTCCAGGGAAGACATGGCTTGGCAGTTTGGGCTGGACTGCTCCCATGAGGCACAGGGTCAGACTGATTTGCAGATGGCCATGTCTGAACTGGGGTGGCGGAGTGAGCTAAAGAATGATGATGGATTAAACCCAGATCAGTTGACTGGGGGTGAGTGCTTGCAATGTTCAACACCCCATCCATCATACCCTTTGGTTTTGCTATATTTGCCATAAGTTGGGAGGGTATGCCCAGATGTGGGTCCCTTGCTCACTTTGCCACTGGATTCAAGATAGCCTGGCTGATGACGGCTGTAAGCCAGAAACCCATCCCAGGATGCTTGTTTCCGGTCCAGGGAAGACATGGCTTGGCAGTTCGTGTTGGACTGTTCCCATGAGGCACAGGGTCAGACTGATTTGCATATGGCCATGTCTGAACTGGGTGGCGGAGTGAGCTAAAGAATGATGATGGATTAAACCCAGATCAGTTGACTGGGGGTGAGTGCTTGCAATGTTCAACACTCCGTCCATCATCCCCTTTTGTTTTGCTAAGTATCAAGGCATCCCATAAATGGGTATCACGGTGACACTCCTGGTCATGGGCCAACAGGGGGAGCACACACATGTCAAAATTCAGTTCAGCCAACGTCCCATTGGATAGGCAGACATCCATGGTCCACTCGAATATGCACGATCGACAATGCAACACAGGCTGGACTCAGGTGACGCTGGCAAGGCGGAAGCATAGCCGGGAACTGATCCGCAGTGCCCCCAGTAAATGCAGCATACGTGCACAGTACAGTTCCACGTGACAGGGTTGTGCATGTGTCCGGGATGTTCTGCCATTGGGTCAGTGGCTCTGGTTGAAGCAGCACTGTTCTGACCTGCGCCAGTTCTGTGGATGAGATGCCTCAGCTCGGTTCATTGAGTTGTTTCAGTGTGCAATGGTTGTCCGCCTGGGATGGTGTGGGAGTAAGTGTGATGGCCATTCCATGCAAGATAACTTCGAGCAAGGACTTCTGTTTTTGGTGTGTGTATACATTGGTCTTTCGTCGGGCTGTGCGTAGTGTGGGAGTCCTCATCAGCTGCTATAGTATCGGTCTGGGGGTGCTGGGCACATGCAATTCTGAGGTCGGAGGTGCAGATGTGCTTCCGCCTGATAGTTAAGACAATGGAGCTTTCATCCCTCATGTTAGTTCGTCATCTGCTTGCATTCAGGAAATGTGATGTGGCTTGTTGGGGTGGGGTGGGATGCGTGCGAATTTGGGAGTTATGTTTGACATGACTTGCATGTGGCAAATGAGCGGCATCACCGTGTGTTGCGTTGCCTCACAGCTGCTCCTCCCTCCTCCCGAGCCTATTTACTTGTGTGCGCTGTGCGGTTGCATCACTTACACTCCTACGGCAAACCATTGTCATGCCTGTCTGCGCATGTCCACAAGCCTGACAACGACACTGTGATGTTGGCCGTTGAAGGTGGGTGGCCACGTGAGTGTAGGCCTATTGTAAGGATAGGGCGGACACAGATGTAGAGTCCATGCCTGGCTGAACTCGTGCTGCGATCAAGGCTAGGCATTTGGCACATGCTGCGGCAATACAGATACACACAACACTTGGCATGTATGAGCCAAGACCCCGAGCGGTCTTGCACTCCTACATTGCTCCGTTCGTGCGAGCTGGCCCTCCGGGTGCATGCTACATTGCAACATTGTCGATTGCGGGCCGGGTGGCACAGACACTACAACAGAGACACACGCATTAGTTACTTCCTTGTCCAGGCCAGAACTGAACCACGCCCAGAGCCCCGGGCAAATTCTTCACACCCCTACGCAGGACTGGCATACGCCAGCCCAGCCCAGTCCGCTTACGCTTACAGGGTGGGACGACAAAGCTACGTGTCCAAGGTCTTACCCACTGCCTGCAGTGACATGGTTGCGTCCGCTGTCCACAGCACAATGTGAGGTGGTGGGCCCGGGGCCATCATGCATACATAATGACCACACGGACACACTTAGATAGGTAGTGGAACTGGCTACGGGCACGTGCGCCCGGCCCCTTTTTATTACCAGGGTCACATGTCCCGTGACGCCTGTGCTGGATGGGTGTGGGGTGAGTGTAAGCCAGCCCTCAGGGAGTGGTTGGTGCTGGCAACAACTAGAACAGTGATCAACGTTTCACACTCACAAGACTCAATCATGAAGGGTCCATGACTTGTGGTGCACTGAGGTAGGGGCACCAGCTCTGACATCACACACAGAAGATTCAATCATGAAGGGTCCATGACTTGTGGTGCACTGAGGTAGGGGCACCTGAAGCGCTCAGCGGGTGTGCAGCCAGCGATGATGCGTCGTCCGGGCGGCCCGCACTGGCTGCAATGTCTGTTGCCTACTGAACTGCGCCATCCATGAATGAAGTCTCTATTTGAGTTGGGGGACCTGCTGACCGCAGTGTAGGCCGGAGGCAGCGGTCAGCGAGGGCCCACAGCCACGTGGTGTTGACTTGAGCTGCACAGAGTTAGTGGCACCTGAAGCGCTCAGTGGGTGTGCAGCCAGCGATGATGCGTCGTCCGGGCGGCCCGCACTAGAAGCAATGTCTGTTGCCTACTGTACTGTGCCATGAATAAATCAGGACTGAATTTGAATTGGGGGACCTGCTGACCGCAGTGTAGGCCAGAGGCAGCGGTCAGCAAGGGCCCACAGCCACGTAGCGTTGACTTAAGCTGCACAGAGTTAGTGACACCTGAAGCGCTCAGCGGGTGTGCAGCCAGCGATGATGTGTCGTCCGGGCGGCCCGCACTGGAAGCAATGTCTGTTGCCTACTGTACTGCGCCATGAATAAATCAGGACTGATTTTGAATTGGGGGACCTGCTGACCGCAGTGTAGGCCGGAGGCAGCGGTCAGCAAGGGCCCACAGCCACGTGGCATTGACTTGAGCTGCACAGATTTAGTGGCACCTGAAGCGCTCAGCGGGTGTGCAGCCAGCGATGATGCGTCGTCCGGGCGGCCCGCACTGGAAGCAATGTCTGTTGCCTACTGAACTGTGCCATAAATAAATCTAGACTCAATTTGCATTAGGGGACCTGCTGTCCGCAGTGTAGGCCGAAGGCAGTAGTCAGCACACACATAACTCCGCGGTGCTGTGCTGCTGGGTGCGCTGGGGGCCTGTGTCGCGGAAGCAAGCGTTCGGCTGAGGAGGCTGGCGCTCACAGCGGCAGACTCATGGCAGGGTGAGGGGCACCGCCCTGGCAGACGTGTTGGCCGTCTCGGAAGTGAACCATGCCCAGAGCCCCGGCCTATTTATTCACACTCCTACGCTGGACTGGCGTACGCCGGACCAGCCCACTGCTCTTACGCTTACAGGGGGGGACAACACAGCTACATGACCGAGGTCTTCCCCACTGCCTGAGGTAACATGGTTGCGTCCACTGTCCACAACACTACAAACACCAGCAGTATCTGTCCACATGGATATGTCTGTGCTCTGCATACTGATGTCTGTCCAGCACATCACCGCCACACTTGGCATCGTGTACATTCTTATTCATGGGTGACTTGCCTCCTTCACACATACTTGGGGGCATATTATCAAGGGCAATATCGCCGCTTTAGCGGCACTCTTTGCCGCTATAGCGGCGATATTTTTATCGCCCTATTAGCAAGCTGTCGCTAACAGCCATTAGCGACAGTTCACTGGCAATAGCGCCCGTTTTCATGCCGCTTTGTATGTCAGCGATATTTATCGCTAATGACATGCAAAGTAGGCATTCCTCAGTTACAGTAAAGGGAAACAGTCACAAAGACAAGTTCGCCCTATTATCAATGCCCGCGTTGCGTCCAGAAAAGTAGCGCTACCCGCGATTACCGCCGTAAGCTAACGTCTGCAAAAAACCAGACTTAGCTATGCATATCATGGGAGGTGGATTCTATGGCTGAATCTACATCTCCCTATCATCAAGCTTTCCCCTATCGCTGCGGGAATATTGCTGGATTTCCAGCGATATTCCCGCATATCGCCGCTTTTGCAGGATTTCTGATCGCCTCTGTGATACGCGTTGATGATAGCGCGCTAACCGGGCGATAAATTCAAGAGACAGACGGCGATAAATATTAAAGCGCTAAGCGCGCTTTGCGATATTTATCGCTGTTTGTTGCTGATATGCCCCTTGGTTCCCACCTCTCCCCACATTCCGCAATTGTGTGACTGAGGGGCCATGCCATTTTCGGAAGGTCAGCTGTCTTGTTCTGCGCTGCCTGGGTGGTAGTCCGGGGGGGGCTGGGGGGGGCCTGGGGTGGTGGCGGTGGGTGTTGTGGACCTCTTGGGTCTCCGTGATGCATGATCAGTAGCTCCATGACATGTGTTGGTCTTCAGATGTGGCTCTGTGCTGGGCTCCCTTTCATACTGCAGGTTGTCGTCCTGCTTAACACCAGTCAAAAGCAGGTGTTAAATCCCTGCTGCTAACGCGCCTCATCGCCTGTTTTTTGGATCGCATCGCAGTCTGGCTGGTCGTTGGGAATATCGCGAAGTGGTGTTTTTGTGTGTTTTTGCACGGGAACGCCTACTCTGCATATCATTAGCGTTAGTTGTCGCTCTCATCCGTGGCAATGTTTTTTGCGGCAGCTATCGCTGGGAAACTGCAGATTTCGGCAGTTTGCACCAGCTTCAGAATAGGGCTGACAAATCTATCGCAATTTTGCGGCGCGAAAGTGCCGATAAATTGGCGATAAGTCCTTGAGAATATGCCCCAAAGTCTCTAAAAGAGCTTATTTTGAGTAAAAGAAGGAAGTTGTCAAATTGCAGAATGATGAGGGTGAAGATACTGTCCTAAATTGAAAATGCACAAAAATGCCACTAAAAGATAATAACCGATATATGTGCCTTTAAAAAAGTGAGAGGAAAATGTAAGCCAAGAATTATTTATTTGCCACGATTGAGACAACCATTTTCCCCATTGCTAGACTTCGAAGTATTTCTTGTTCTTCACACAATATGAACAGTATATGCAAAACAGACAGGTACTCCACTTCATATTGGGTGATTCTAGGAATACATAACAAGTTAGATGAGGAAACAGAGATATCAATCTCTAATGACTATCATGTGTTGAGGAAGTAAAAAGAAATCTGTTCACAAGGTGACATTGTAGTGAAAGCAGAGTTTCAATGTGTGGAGAAGTGTGGCTCAATGGTTAGAGCGGCAGACCCTGATGCAGAGATCTGGCCCGGAACCAGGGTTCAATTCCCGCCTCGGCGGGTCTTGGGCTCAATTTCCTCGGACCTGATAATTCTCGCCTCGGTGCCTATTCTAATCATGGGTCCCACTCTGGGCAATAGCTTGCTTAATCTCCACAACGGCCCCAACAGCGCTGGGATGCCTGGCTTCACCCTGGGGGTGCCCAGGAGTCGACATTTCACAGGGAAAAGCCAGGAAGGGTTCCACAGCGGTATGCGTACAGCGCCTGGACACCCCTTTGGGGGTATGGGTGCGCTTTACAAGTACAAATTTCATTTCAATGAGAGTGACAAATAGTCTGGGGAAGAAATTGAACATGACTGAAGAGTCTGCCTAGAAAAAATGAATGCAAATGAACATTGCTTTTCAGTATATACCAGAACTTAACTACAGATATTATGGATGGCAAAATTGCAGTTACCAATAACAACTCTAAAACATCTTATACTCACATGGACTAGGTCTTAAAATCCCTTGAGAATGAAAGTTGATGCCCTCATCTTATAGTTACTACTCTCCCACCTACATAAATACCCTAATATGAATGACTGGATGCCTCCTTCATTCCGATTCCAGTCTTAACTCAGGTGTAACTCAATTGAATGCTGTCCCTTGAAACAACAAAGAATCTCTCCCTATTAGATTCTCAATTTCATTACTTCAGAAAAAGGCAAATGACCTAATCGCATCATGCAATGGTCCTGAATTTCTCACAGTTTCAGATATTACAGCAATTATGAATGACTAAGACCCCAATTAACCGATTCTAAATCAGCCACTAGAACTAAATTGAAATCGTTATTGGCTAAGCCCCCATTATCAAAAATATTACTACATACTCAAATGTGCACAGCATAACTGCAACTCTGCAACCAAACATCATCTAGAAATCACTGATCTGATTACCACTAATAATCTTGAACTACTGTTCCTGTATAAACATGTCTAATCAAATCATCTGCACCAGTTCTGGAACTCTTCTTTCCAAATGGCTATCTATAATCCATCTGGATTGTGAAGAAAACCACGGCGAGGAGTTACATTAATTCAAAGAGCATCCATCCTGGTATCTTTTGGCGTGTTTCCCCTGTCTTTTTGCATACTGACCTCCCAGTTTTGACTCTGTTTTTGCTGGTTTAGTGTCTCTGCGCACTTTCTCACTGCTGTTCAGTGTTAAAGTGCAAGTGCTCCTTTTGTAAATTGTATTATGGATTGGTATTTCCATGATTGGCCTATTTGATTTACTGGTAAGTCCCTAGTAAAGTGCACTGAGAGTGCCAGGGCCTGTAGATCAAATGCTGCCAGTGGGCCTGCAGCACAGATTGTGCCACCCCCACAAGCAGCCCTGTAAAGGGTTCTCAGACCTGCCACTGCAGTGTCTGTGCACAGTTTGTAACGGCCATGTCGACCTGGCAAGTGCACCCACTTGCCAGGCCTTAATATTCACTTTTCTTACATGTAAGTCACCCCTAAGGCAGGCCCAAGGTACCCCTGTGGGCAGGGTGCTGAGTATGTTAAAGGTAGGACATGTACTGTTGTGTGTGACATGTCCTGGTAGTGAATTACTGTGTATTTTGTTTTTCACTATGGAAAGGCTATCTGTCCCATAGAATAGAATAGGAGTTTACTTATAACATCTTATAAGCATAACTTCCCATTGGGACCAGATAGGGAAATAGAGTTTAGTATGCCTGGACTCAGAATGTAAAATGCATCTTTTAGTAAAGATGATTTTTATGTTCTGTGTTTAAAAATACCACTTTTAGAAAGTAGGTATTTTCTTACTTAGCCATCCTGTGTCCCTCTACTGGGTTTGTGGATTGACTGTCTGGCTTTGGAGTGACAGGAGCTGGGGATGTGCATTCACTTCAGACATCCACTGGGGGGTCAAGGTATGTCCTGCCTTTCCTGGATGAGTCAGGGCTGGGCTGAATAGACCTGGGTTGAATTTAGAATAGTGGCAGGAGATTTCCTTGCGCCTGAATGGGCCTGGTCTGCTTTAGACAATGCTGTCTCCACCTCCTGCCGGGAAGCTGGGCCTGAGAGGACCAAACTGGTTTGGACTAGGTGCAGACACTCTCTGCCTAAAAGAGCAAAGAGAAACTGAGTATAAATATGAGGGCCCAAACCCCAGAACTTTAGAACTCGCTGGAATCAAGGAACCTGCTAAGAAGAAAAGAAGAAGAGCTGGAAGAGCTGCCGGGGGGATACTGGCTCTTTGCTGTGTTGTTGCTTTGTTGGATTGGCCTGCAGTTGCTGCTTCTGCCTTGGGCAGTAAAAGGACTTTACTGAACTTTCTTTACTTGTGCTGAGTATCTCCAAGAACTTGAAGTAGAGCCTGCCTCCTGTTCTGAAGTCTCAGGGACCGCAAAGACTTCACTGATCTCTGGGAACTGCTTCTGGAACCCTGGTTTCAGTTGCCACAGAGGGGGAAAAGCAACTGACTCTGTCACCGACTCCGTGTCCTGAAGGCACCGGTCGCAGCTCAGTACCATGACTGGGTACCGACGGAGAGAGCGGGCCCCCTTCCCTGAGCTGTCGCCAGGTTGAGGTGTGGCCGCTTATCCAAGAATTTTGGGTACAACCAGTAACAGTAAACAACCACTTATGAAGGGATAACTGGTTTGATATTATTATAGTTATTATTTTTCACAAACACTGTGTACTTTGGCAGCAGCTATATATATTTTTGGTCCTGATGAAAACCCCGATACCCTATGGATCTATGAGGGTTGAAAATGTAGACCTGGTTTTTGTATCAAATATTGAGCAATTCAAAGTCCGTTTGCTCATAACATTGTCTTTTTAACCCTACCAGTAGGACTGAGTCATTAAACTTTGTTTTGGATCCTTACTAGGTAGTTTTAACTTCACCACTTCACTAGTTAGTTTTTCTTTGCGCTGCGTCCCCACCACTTCTCTCATCATTGGGATTTAGTATATCCTTTATAGTGTAGGTGCACTTAAAACATCCCTGATCTCCCTCTCCTCAGAGGAGGGGTTGTAGCCCTTAGTGGGACTAGATTTTCCCACTAAGAGGAGATACGCAAATGATGAAGCATGCCACCTATGGTGGTTGAGGGTATTCGTCCTAAAAGGGATCTTTCCCCGAAAGAATCTGTGTGAAATTGTAGTCATTCACTCCTTATGCTGAGTTTTGTTTAATTTAGACCCAAGGTTGTTTTTGTGTTACTATTGTGTATTTTAGGGGTATTTCTCTCTTGCAGGTCTTTAAACTCCCTACCCCTGGACCCTCCCCTCCCGTTTTTTGTGTGCTATACCGCAGAAGGCACCTCTGCATCTCGCACCACAACTGACGATGACGACTGACACCGCCGCCACCGGGCCACTGATTGCACCGTGACCTGTGGGCACTGCACTCTGCACTGCCTCGCTTCACTATGACGCCCTGGTCTCACTGACGCCGTCGCTTCCTGCTGACTTTGACACCCGTGACTGCATTGTGGCTGGGGGTACCGCTCATAAGTCTCACGATGCACTGGCTCGTCCCACACCACAGTCTGGGCCAACCGACACCAGTTCCCTCTAACCGGCTCTGTCACTTGCACCGTGATCTGTCAGCACCGCAACGAGCACCACCTCGCTCCGCATCGCAGCCCTGGTCTCACCAACGCAGCTGGATGACCGTCACTGAGCCGCTGCCTGCACCACGCCTTGAGGGCACCGCACGCTGCACCGCCTCACTTCACATCGCAACTGCGATGGTTGTCCTGACCGACTCCTACCACTATAATCGGCTGTGACAAAAAGATACTGTTTTCGAGTCTGCCAACACTTCGACTGACGCGGTCGGACGGAACTGTTGGATTCTGTTGTTTTCAGGATCGCAGTAGCACCGGGTGGAGTTACTGACTCCAAGGAACTGCATTTTCAGTGTTATTCTTGCAAAGTGCATATTTTTAAGTACTGTATGTTGGATTCTTATCGTTTTGGTCTTGTTTTAAATATATAAAGTATTGGATATTTTTCTAAACAGGTGTGGTTTCCTTTTGTAGTGTTTGCACTGTATGACGGTTGGTTATGTGCAAATGCTTTACACACTGCCTCTGAGATAAGCCTGACTGCTCGTGCCAAGCTAACAAGGGGGTAAGCAGGGATTATTTTAGGAGTGTAATTCCCTTACCCTGACTAGGAAGAAGTGTCCCTAGTTGGACAAAGATGCAAACCATTGCCAACTAGAGACCCCCATTTCTAACAGATGACAATAAACATATCATTGTATTGTCGAAGTATTCTGAAGGTGCCCACTTTACCTATCCTCCCTTATATTTCCATGGGTGAATCTCTAATGGCCATTAAGGGACTTAAGTCAGGGTCCCTGTCTGATCCTTGCCCTCCCAGCCTTCTCGCTAAAGTAGCTCCGGTGATGAGTCCTAAATAAATCACTGTCGTCCGGAACAGTACCTACTAGATGGAAACAAGCTAAAATCTTACACTTACTTAATAAACCTACGGCCGATCCCAAAGTTCAAGCCAACTGCATGCTAAACTCCCTTCTCCCAGCATTTTCAAAATTCTTAGAAAAGCATGTTAACTCATACATCTCGAGTTACCTTGAAAATAACACCCTCCTTCATCCTAGTCAGTTGGGCCTCAGAGCCAAATGTAGCACAGAAACAGCTCTGTTGGAAATAATAGGCCACATCAAAGGCACACTCGAAAATGGGGGCAAAGCTGTTGAAGTTTGCTAGACATATCGGCGGCTTTTGACACTGTCCCCCATGAAAGACTATTAGCTTGCCTTCAGGCTATTGGGATTGAAAGCCTATCCCTAAAGTGGTTGACCTCCTTCCTAAACAATAGAAGTCAAGAAGTGTGGATTCCTCCATGCTCATCCCCGCTTACTGAATTAGAAGCAGGAGTCCCTAAGGGGTTGGCACTGAGTCCTACATCATTCAATCTGTACCTTACACCCCTAGCCTTGTTAGCAGAGGCTCTGGGGGCAAAATTAATATCATACGCGGATGACACTCAGTTGTCTTTTACCTGTGAAAAGGGGGAGCAGTTCGATGGAAGGGCCATTAAGTCCTGTCTTTCCAATGTGATTAATTGACTATCATCTGACCAACTAAAATGCAACCCTGATACAACTGGGATTGTGTTTTATAGTAACTCCCCACCTGAGGTGTGGAGAACTTGATGGCCGCAAGACATTTCTCCCCCAGCTATGCAACAAAGTGCAGTAAAAAACCTGGGAATTAAAATTGGCATCACCCTGTCTTTTCAACCCCAAATTCAGACACTGGTGGGATCCTGTTTTGGGTTCTTACATTCTCTGAAACAATGCTTTCCTTTTCTGTCAGTAGAAACTAGGAATCAGTGGTCCAAGCCCTGATCACCTCAAGGCTTGACTATGGGAATGCTCACTATCTAGGCTTTCCAGTCTATCTTCTCAGCTGTTTAGAGGTAGTCCAGAATGCAGCAGCCAGAATCATTCTCAATCTTGCTCCAAGAATCCACGAGACCCCACAGTTAAGGGTGCTTAACTGGCTGCCCATTAAGAAGAGGATTTGTTTTAAGACATTGGTCTTGGCACATAAAGCCCTCCACGAGAAGGGTGCTGTGTACCTTAGGAGGAGAATATGTGTGTATGTCCCCCTCAGAGATTTACGGTCTGCACACAGCTACTTAACACGGACCCCTAAAATTTGCAGGGGCAGAGTTGGTAGAAGATCTTTCACATTTCTTGGTTCAAAGGCATGGAATAAAATCCCTAGGGAACTCCATACCATCTCAGAGCTTCCTGTTTTCAGAAAAAAAGATAAAAACCTGGCTGTTCCAACAAACAAAATAAGACAATCACTTTTTCCCAGCTGGCAGGCTTACCTACGTTCAGCGGCAGGACATTCCCTGGAGTATGTGTGCGCTATACAAATGCCATTACATTCATTCATTCATATGTGTTGTGTGACTGGGAAGATTATAGCCAAGCAGATGACAAACATCTCTAAATATCTTCAACAGTAACCCACTATCTACACTGTTCATGTCTCAGACGTGCAATTGGCCTTACAGTGGGAGCAACACCAACAGAAAAGTGTCAACAGACCAGTGTTAGTAAAGGGGCAGTCATTGTTGACAGACATACACTGACAGTGTTGTTCAATGGAAAGAAGCATCAGGTCAGGGGATGACCTCAGTCCCCATAGTGTCCATGTAACAGCTATCAGCGCTACTAGTGGGACATATCACTCTTTCTGGGAACATCCATGGATCAGCAGGTCTACAGGGACATAACTGTGAATCAGTTCTCCTGCCACAGTAACTCTGTCACAGGCTGGGCCATGGCCCAGACTGCCCACATATCAATGTCAGGCCTTGCTCTCCGCAGGCAGAGGCTACTTATCCCACATGTACCTCACTTTCCTATCCAAATCAATACTGCAATTTCAAACATCTGGCCATTCCATATATGAACAAATGTTTGTTTGGCCCTTTGAAGGGTTCTGTGAGGTAAAACTACCTCCAAGACAACTGTTTTACAAAGTCTGATATGGGCTGAGTGATAAGTGGGAAGGTAAACTTGGCTAACATCATCCTCAAATGCGTATAACAGTATACGTTTTGCCTTCTGTTCCCCTCGTGTGCCCCGATTCTGTGCCCGTTTTGCCTTCTGTTCCCCTCGTGTGCCCCTGATTCTGTGCCCGCCTTTGCCTTCTGTTCCCCTCGTGTGCCCCTGACTCTGTGCCCGTTTTTGCCTTCTGTTCCCCTCGTGTGCCCCTGACTCTGTGCCCGTTTTTGCCTTCTGTTCCCCTCATGTGCCCCTGACTCTGTGCCCGTTTTTGCCTTCTGTTCCCCTCGTGTGCCCCTGATTCTGTGCCCGGTTGCCCCCGGTTACCTCGCCGCTCCCGGTTCCCGCCGCTGCGTCCCCTGCGGCCCCGCCCCCTCACTGACCATTCGCTGCCCCTGCCTCCCGCCTCCCAGCTGCTCCTCCCTCCTACCTCCCCATATATGGTGGCCACGCGCAGCGGGCCCGCCGCTGGCGCGCCGAAGGCAAGCCCGTCTGCGCCCGTCCGTGCCTGGACCGCACCCAGCGCCAGAACACCTGGTCCTCGCGCCCCCCGCGCCCACCACGACGACCGCCGCCGCTACGATGCCAGCACACTCCACGCTCTCAACCCCGGACGGACCCACACCTGCTTCAAGGCCGCCCCGAAACGCACTCATGGTCCATTCACCTGCCGGAACTGCAGCTACACCAGTCTCAGAGCCGCCGAAGCGCCCGCCAAGAAGGAGCTCAACCACCTCCGATGCATCCTACTGAACACCCGCTCCGCACGCAAACACGCCGTCGAGCTCTGGGACCTGCTCGGCACATCATCACCGGACGTCGCCTTCCTGACAGAGACCTGGATGAACGACTCCTCCGCACCCGACATCGCCATAGCCATCCCAGACGGCTATAAAATCACCTGCAGAGACCGCACCAATGGAGTAGGAGGAGGAATCGCCATCGTCCACAAGAACACCATCAGGGTCTCGACCAGCACCGACGACACTCTCTGCACCGCCGAACACATGCACTTCCAGATCCACATGGACCCCAACACCACCCTTAGAGGCACCCTCGTCTACAGACCCCCGGACCCCGACCCCAGTTCAGCGACTCCATCGCCGACTTCATCAGCACGCACGCCTTGACCTCCACCGACTACATCCTCCCCGGAGACCTGAACTTTCACCTGGAGAACAACAATGACAGCAACTCCACCACCCTGATCGAGAACCTCGCCAACCTCGGACTGAGACAGCTCATCACAACGCCGACCCATTCCGCCGGCCACACGCTAAGCCCCGTCTTCTCCTCAAGCTCCCACGTCTCCTTCAGCCACACCACCGAACTCCTCTGGACCGACCACCGCTGCATCCACTTCACCTTCCAGAAACCCACCACACACCACCGCACCCAACAGATCCCACACCGCTGCTGGAATAAAGTCACCAAAGACCAACTACAGGCAAACCTCGCTCTCAGCCCACCCACCGAGCCCTCCAACACCGACGACGCTGCCCGCAACCTCAGACGATGGATAGATGACTGCGCCAACACCCTCGCCCCGCTGAAAAAACCCACCTACAATGACACCAGCAAGAGAGCCAGCTGGTTCCCCCCGGAACTCCTAGCATCCAAGCGTACCTGCCGGAAACTAGAGAATAAATGGCACAGTGAAAAGGCACCGGACAGCCACGCAGCCCACAAAGACGCCATCCGCAACCACCATCACCTCATCAGGTCCGCCAAGAGGATCTCCTTCAAAGACCGCCTCGACAACAACGCACACAACAGCAAGGAGCTCTTCAACATCGTGAAGGAACTCTCCAACCCCAGCTCCAACACCAACGACATCCCGCCGTCGCAAGCCCTGTGCGATTCCCTCGCCACCTTCTTCCACCGCAAGATCGCCGACATCCACGACAGCTTCAACACCCAGACAGCCCCAACAGACACCGACACACCAGACTCGCGGCACACCATCGACCACCACCCCTTGCCAGCCTGGGCCAACGTGAACATGGATGACACCATCAAGACCATGAGCACAATCCACTCCGGCTCCCCGTCAGTCCCTTTCCCACACCACATCTTCAACAAAGCCAGCAGCTCCATCGCACCCCACCTGCGCAACGTCATCAATCTCTCCTTCAAGACCGCGACCTTCCCAGAGAGCTGGAAACACGCCGAGATCAACGCCCTACTCAAAAAACCCAAGGCGGACCCGAGAGACCTCAAGAACTTCCGGCCCATCTCCCTGCTTCCGTTCCCAGCCAAGGTCATCGAGAAGATCGTCAACAGACAGCTAACCCGATACCGCGAAGAAAACAGCATCCTGGACCCATCCCAGTCAGGGTTCCGCAGCAACCACAGCACAGAGGCTGCCCTCATCGCCGCCTCCGAGGACATCAGGACCCTGCTGGACAATGGTGAGACCGCAGCCCTCATTCTGCTGGACCTCTCCGCCACCTTCGACACTGTCTGCCACCGCACTCTATGCGCACGCCTCCATGACGCAGGGATCCGAGACAAGGCCCTGGAATGGACCACCTCCTTCCTCTCCGGCAGAACCCAGAGAGTCCGCCTCCCCCCATTCCGATCTGAAGCCTCCGAGATCATCTGCGGCATACCCCAGGGATCATCCCTCAGCCCGACACTGTTCAACATCTACATGGCCCCGCTCGCACGCATCGCCCGACATCACGACCTCAACATAATCTCCTACGCCGACGACACTCAACTGATCCTCTCCCTCACCAAGGACCCCCTCACTGCCAAATCCAACCTCCACGAAGGAATGGAGGCCATCGCCGACTGGATGAAGAGCAGCCGACTAAAGCTGAAAACGGACAAGACGGAGGTCCTCATCCTCGGCTCCAACCCTTCAGCCTGGGACGACTCCTGGTGGCCAACGACACTGGGGGCAGCCCCGACACCCACCGACCACGCACGCAACCTGGGAGTCATCTTCGACTCAACGCTCTCCATGGCCAAGCAGGTCAACGCAGTCTCCTCCTCCTGCTTCAACACCCTCCGCATGCTCCGCAGGATCTACAGGTGGATCCCGACAGATACAAGAAGAACAGTCACCCAGGCCCTCGTCAGCAGCAGACTCGACTCGACTATGGAAACGCCCTCTACGCGGGAGCCCCGGCCAAGCTCATCAAACGACTGCAACGCATTCAAAACGCCTCTGCACGCCTGATCCTCGACATACCACGCCACAGCCACATCACCCCCACCTGAGAAACCTGCACTGGCTCCCCGTCGACAAGAGAGCCTCCTTCAAACTCCTTATCCACGCACACAAGGCACTCCACAAGACCGGCCCAGCCTACCTCAACAGACGACTCTTCTTCTACGTCCCTAACCGCCAGCTCCGCTCCACCGACCTCTCCCTCGCCACCGTCCCTCGCATCCGATGAACAACCACCCGCGGCAGATCCTTCTCCCACCTCGCCGCCAAGACCTGGAACACCCTTCCACTCAGCCTACGACAGACCCAAGACCTGCTGACCATCAGGAGGCTACTCAAGACCTGGCTGTTCGACCAGTAGCGGCACCCCCCCCTTTTTTCCCCAGCGCCTTGAGACCCTCACGGGTAAGTAGTGCGCTCTACAAATTCTGTGATTGATTGATTGATTATACAGACATGGCTCATGGTGTGAACCCATACAGTACAAATTCACATACACCACGATGTTACTTCAGGAATCATTGTAGCTACAATACTCAGAGCCACATTGTAGCCTAGGGGAACAGAAAGGAATAAGTTGAACAGAGTAAATAACTGTATTTGAAATAGTTACCTGTTCCTCCGGTGAGCCATAGAGCTGAGAATACAGGGGAAGGACCTAATCTATTAGGGTCTCTAGCTCCTCTGGAGGAAAGGGACAGGCCCACTCCCCTGTAGTGTGTGATATTAATGCTCTCAGAGGTTAAAAACAGCAGTTATAATGGAGGAGGTGTTGATAACAGCAGTGTCAGGAGGCAAGTGAGCTATATTCCAACCACCGCGTACGTGTACGCCACGTGAGCGGTCATCAGCGTGGGCACACACAGCCATTGGACCGCAACCATCACTATCCCCAATGTTAGCCAATGGCTGTGATCACCGTGCATGCGACTGCCCACCGCACAGTCATCTTCCTCTGGCGGACAAGGTTTGACATTCCCTATTAGCGAGGTCAGGCAACCGTCATGTTAGCAGATGGGAAAATTGTACATAGGACAAATATGGCTGCACACTGTACACTGCTGTTGGTGGAAGTTTCACGTTACATGGTCTGCTACCCTCACTATAGTGGAAATTCACAATATTCTGAATTGATGATGTGCACAGGTCTATTACAGACCTGTGAAGGGCACCTTGTGGATGACAGGTGCTTGCTCAAGATGTGACAATGACAATGCAAAATGTGTATTGCTTCATGAAGCATTGATATTCAGACACATTACGTCTGACTTATTTTTCACATGTTACTCTTCACACTGTTACTTAAATACATTTTTGAATTACTCCTTACATAGCTACCTTGGAGAGGGAGGAGACGTCAGCCACCTGAATACCGCCCATTTCCAGACCAACACACCATGGCCTGCTACATACTCCACAACATTGTACTGCGACGGAACATCCCTTATATGGCAGAGAATGCAGGCCATGAAGACCCACCGGGTGGGGACCCTGTGTGAGAAGGTGCCCTCTTTCTGCATGGTATGCCCCCACTTTTTGCTGAATTGCTGATGTTCTTTGACTGAGTGTGCCCTGGGCTCCTGCTAATCAGGTACCCAGGGCCTATGTTCCTTCCCTAAAACTGCATTGAAGCCTAAACCCAATTGGAATCTCTAGCCACAGGTCAGCCCCTGGTAAATGGTACCACAGGTACCCAGGGCACTGTGATCAGAGAAGGCCTCTAAGGGCTGCAGCACTTATTGTGCCACCCTTAGAGGTCCTGTACCCTGACACTCACACACTGCCTTTGCAGGCTGCGTGTCTTGGTGCAGAACAAAGTGAAGAGTCGACATGGCACACATCTCTGTGTGCCATGCCCACAAACCACTGCCCTGGCCTAGATCAGTCACCCCTCTAGCAGGGTGCACTATGCCAGTGGTGAGGGTACAGGTGCATGAGCCCTGTACCCCTACAGTGCCCAAGTCCATTCTTGGGCATTGTAAGTGCAGTGCTGCCATATGGTGTATATGGTGCCTGGAGTTTGTCATTACGAACTCCACAACACCATAATGGCTACACTGAAAACTGGGAAGTTTGGTATCAAACTTCTCAGCACATTAAACCCACACTGATGCCAGTGTGGGAGTTAATGTAAAATGCACGATAGAGGGCATCTTAGAGATACCCCCTGAAACTCGACCAGCTTCTAGTGTCCCGACTGAGTGGCTGCTTAGGCTGCCACCACCAGACATGTTTCTGGACCCCTGGGTTGAGAGCCTGCTGCTCTCGGGGCCTGAAACAATGCACATCCTGGGACGCAGGTGCCAAGCCTCCTCCCCCAGGATGGGCAGGGTTCACGAAGGGGGAAGCTTCAAAGGCATGCCTTTGTGAGCTTACCCAGACCATTTGCTGCTGTCAGCAACTGGTCCCCACCGGTTCTACCCCCCACTTTGGGCGGGAGAACCGGCGGGAAAAACAAGTGAGGGAGAGAGGTGTGCCCACCTCTGCCAATTCCACCCCTCAGGTGGGGGAGGCGAGGTGAAGCACAACTCCGAGTCCCCACCATCTTAAGGATGGGGGACCCAACCAACCAGGGACAGGCTCCTGCCCCCCTCCCACCGGAGGGTGGCGGCACAATAGAGGGTGTACCCACCCCAGGGAAGGGACCCATTGGCCCCTGCCCTCTACCTACCTGTAACACCCCTAAATCTAGTATTTAGGGGGCATCCTGAACCTTGCTTCCTCAGATCCAGCCAAGAAACAAGAAGAAGAGAAGAAGAAGGACCGAACAGCCGTGCAGCCAGCTAACAAGAGGAAGACGCCCACTGACTTGGCCCCAGCCCTACCGGCCTGTCTCCCCTCAAACCTGCTCCTGCGCAATCCCGGTGTGTCCTGCAGCCAGCAACCTCAAAAACCCCAGAGGACCTGCCTGCCTTCACTTCCAAAGACTGCTTCTCCCGTGAACACCGGATTTGTTCAAACTGCAACCTCTGGCAGCAGTCGGAGACCGCGAACCTGCCCCACTCTACACCCGCAGTCCACGGCCCGAGCTCGAGTGGGCAAACACCACGAGGAGGTCACCCCGGCGATCCTGAACAGAGATCCGGTGACCCCTGACCTGCCTCAAGCCTCCATCTGACGCCTGCAGTCGAAATCCAGAAGGCCCCTCTAACCGCAAACCGGAGTTGGTAAGCCGATCCGACCCCAAAAGGCACCCCTGCACCCAACGCTCCACGGCCTTGTGTGCCCAAACCAACGGTGCCTCACCAACCCTTAACTTCCCAACTTACCTCTCGAAGTGGTGGTCACACCCAAAAGTCCTTTGTCTCCCTGCCTGCAGTGCTTTTGCTAACCAGAGGTTCTCCATTGGAAACAACAGGGCTTCCGACGTTGAAACAGCACCCTGCACCCGGCCGCCCTAGTGACGCTGAGGGTGCCCCTTTTGTGCTAAGCTGTTTCCCCCTTTGCCCTGAGCGAAAGTCTAGGAGCTTTGCTCCCACAACCCAGTGTCCTGCTTGCCAGCAGCCACCAACCGGAGACACCCTATCCTCCATAGGATAACATTGGGCCTCAACACTCTGCACCCGGCCGCCCTAGTGCCGCTGAGGGTGTAACCAGAGTGCATCACTGACCCTGGGGAACCCCTGAGTCTAACCCCAGAACCTTAACTCCCACAGTCGATACCTTACCTGTGAACCGATAACCTGTTTTTCCTCCATAGGATAACATTGACACTTTTTCTCCAAAAAGTTTACAAGTGTGGAGTTTTTAAATCTAAAAATACTCTTTAAAAGTCGCAAGAATAACCAAAACGTATTTACTTACCTGTTTGCAGGAAATGTCCCAGTGCTGAATCTAGGTATCCAGCAATGAGTTAGAAAAGTAAAATGAAAAGTAACTTACCTGTAATTTACTGAAAAAGCCTATTCATTTCAATGTACTGTATTTGCTAAGTATTGCAACCTACTGCATCCCCAGTAAATCAAACAAAGTACAATTCCTATTGCATTTTCAAACTGTTCTACAATCAGCAACTTATTACTGTAAAGTATTTAATGCTTACATGTGCCAGGCTTGCTTGGTTCTAAAAATAAAACAACAGTATATTTTTTTATACAAAAACAATTGGTCTAGAGTTCAGTCTTTGAGTGTGTGAATTCATTTGCTGACTGAGTGGGTACATCAAATGCTTAACACTGTCCTCTGATACTGCCTTACTGCTTGACCACTCTACCCCAAATAGAGAGTAAGGTTCTATCTAACTTTAACCTCTGCCTACCTCTGGGGTCACCTGGACTCTATACACACTATACCTCATTTTGGTGTAGTATATATAGAGTCAGTTTCCTACACCCTGGAATACCAAATAAAGATGATTATAGTGGTGAACAGGAAGGAGCTGACATCCATCAGAATCTTGCCCAGAACTACCTCTCCTGAGTGCAAGTATGGTGTGAGATGTGATGACTTTGACTAGTCTTGCAACTCTTGTAGTGATGTTGTGAGGAGAATGTTAATGCTACATTCTAGGAATTTATGGCTCTGACAATATCTGGAGAAAGGTGATTGTTTTGTAAGTGTACCTTAGTTCAGTTGTAAATGTTGTTTTGCACTGTGTTCACTAGAAGTTGACAATGTGGTGTGTGTCAAATGTCTGTTTCCTTAGCTAATCTCAATGTTGGTCTGTTTTTAGTCCCTTCATCGTGTTATCTTCATTTGCACATTTCAGAGTTGTGACATTTGCAGGTATATGACACTGTTCAGATGTTCAAGGTGGACATAGATTGGTCCTGGGAATGTCTGTGAAAGAGTTTCGGTGCACAAACCTGGTACCAAGACAGCTTGCACAGCGATAGAATGGAAGTTACCTGGCTTCCATTGGACTTGTTCTTTGTGGTGCGTTGGTCCTAATGCTAATTGTGTGCCATCATGTTATCCAACACAATGTTGTGTTGTGCCCAATTCATGCTGTCCTGCCTTCACCTTGCTAATTCCTTATTGTCTATGAACTGGTTGTAGCTGTTGATGTGTCTCACAGCTTGTAGGCCAAAGTGCTTTTAGCACATCACTGACATTTGTTTGTGACATTTCACCAGATGCAAGCAACCCTTGAATTAAAGGCTCAGTGGTAAGAAACTGTTGAACTGACATGTCTGTTTTAACTTTATTTCATGTAGACTCACTTTTGTGTGGTAGGAAATATATCTCCAGCAGATGATGTAGACCTAAGTGATTGTTGACTATTGTGTGGGATATTGTCA
Source organism: Calotriton arnoldi (assembly GCA_963921515.1). Taxonomy (NCBI): domain Eukaryota; kingdom Metazoa; phylum Chordata; class Amphibia; order Caudata; family Salamandridae; genus Calotriton; species Calotriton arnoldi. The sequence goes on along the minus strand of CAWUFW010007975.1, from coordinate 238,890 downwards.
GATGTATCCCCTCCTTCCATGTTGTGAATGTCTGTAAGTGATGATGTGATCACTGACCCAGAATAACTGAGTCATATCTTATGTGCTATGTTTCTGACATTGTGTCAGGCTATGAATTGAACAATGGAATAAAGATGTTCTCAGCCCAGACACTTGTATGTATGTGCTGTTGTGACATGGTAGTGATCCTGACTTGAACATTGTTTACATACAACATATCCATGCTTTCAGAAGTCCCTAGTTTTGACATTGCAAAGTTCACCTGGTAGTACATTCACATTGTTATCTGTTAGAATTACAGCAGGAGACATTGCTTTGGTTATGTGAAATTTTAATGAGATGAACAAGGCCAAAGATTCTATAGTAAAAATTAATAGTGCAAAAAAGAATAAGTGAAGTCTTCAGTGAGGGTGGATGAAAACATTGCAGTAAAGTCCAAATGGTAATTAATGAGTCCGAAGTCCAACATATTCCTTGCATCAGATTTGGAAAAGTGGGCAGGAATAGTCCAATAAAGTGAATGTGTAGCACACACAGGAGGACATTAGGGGCAAGATTTCTTCCTGGCAGAGGTAGGTGTCTTGTCATCCTGAGCTCCTTGCTTTTTGGGTGGACGTCCCCTCTTTTTGACAGGGGAGCTCTGGATTTGCTGAGACGGGTGCTTACAGTTGTGGGCTCCTATGACAGGGCCTCCCTTCATGTGACTGCGGCAGGTGTTGATGGTGGGGGCGTACTTAGAACACAGGTAGGTTTAGATGCAGGTGGAAAAGCCCTGCAGAGGGTGGTGTTAATGTCTCTCAGCACCAAAACCAGGGAGGCCACCTGTGTGCGCATGCCAGCCACTGCGATGCGGATGCCGGCCACCTCAGTGTGGATGTCAACAACCTCCTGGTATGTGTCCCTATACAGCTCTTTCATTTCCCAAATTTCAGCCAAACCCTGGCTCATGACACTTTGAGAGTCCTGGTCGACTCCCAGGACTTGAGATAGGGCAGCCTGGTTGACCGGGTCCTCAGTGGGCTCACAGTTATTCTCCCACTACACCCCCTCCCATGGTCCTGTGCCCTTGGTGCAGACTACACCCTCCCACTGGGCCCTGGTTCCTTCATGCCTGGGGTGGTGTTAGCCATCGAAAAATCCAGGACTGGGGGGCACAGGAGGGTACTGGCTGTGCTAGGTGCACAGGCTGGGGGTAGAGTAGGTGGCTTTGATGTTTCAGCGGTGGTGGGAGGTGTTGTAGTGGGCATAGTGAGCCCCACTGTTGGTGTCTGCCCAGGCTGCACAGATGGGCCAGGAGTGTCATCCACTTCCACCTCTTCAGGAGCATTGTCATCTCTGAGGGCTTCGTCCTGTGGGGGAGAGGTACTCTTTTCGGTTTCCAACCTCTGTGCAGGTGCAGTGATGATTGACCTGTTGAGAGATAGAGAATATTGTTAATGGTGGACGTGAGGTATTTACATCCACATTGTAGTCAAGGTACCTGGGGACCTAGAATGGAAGAAAATAGATAGAGATTAGTATTGTCGTATATTTGCATGGAGTTGAAGTTGGTTACTAGACATTTGTAGCCATTCATTTGATGTAGTAGATTTCCTCAGCTCATTAGCTGTGCAAATATGTGGCATTTTGTCTTTAGGGATAGACATGACATCTCCAAAACTCTGCTACAAATGCAATTTGGTCACATATATTTGTCCATTTCAAAGCCTAGTTGTGTCTAATACAGGCAAACACCAAGCTTGGTTATATATATTTAGCATTATTCCTCACTCCTCATGTGACAAGTGCAGAGTCAGGGGTCACCTAGCACTGCTAATCAGCTGAGTTTCCTTCATGGCTGACATATATTAGGGGTACACCGTTATTGTTGTGTTACTGATGCCATCCTTAGTATGAGTTGAGGGGTCCAGGACACCATCAGGCAAAGTATTCAGATGTATATCTGAGGGAGCATTGTCTGTACATTGCACAGTCCATGATGAGTGAACATCAGTAGTGACTTGGCAGACAAGTGAGAAGGGGCAAAAGGAGTGTATCAGCTTGGTTAGAGTTGGAATGACAGGGCCTCATGGTAGTTGTAGTGAGTTCAAGGTCACTTTAATAACACTTGAGTATTGGTAACCTGCATGATAAGTATGTTTCAGTAGTGACACAGCACACAAGTGAAAAGGGTAAAAGGAGAGTATCATCTTGGTTAGAGTTGGAGTGACAAGGCCTCATGGTAGTTGTAGACACTTCAATGTCATTTTAGCAACACTTGACAAACAATCAATATACCATAGCTGTTGGCAACATGCATGTGGTATGCATCAAATATTTATATTTTTACACATTTTATGGGCGCTGGATATATATTTTGATGGTAATACAGTTACAGACAGCATTGCAACATGTAGCATGTTATGGATTTGGATACATGTGGTCTTCTATGCACCAATACACATTGCTACAGACAAACCAACATCTCAGATACGTTGAGGATTGCTTCTTTAGGAAAGTAGATAGAGAACAGAATAGTAAAAGCAGATTTGAGAGCAAAGAGGACATTGCAATATTGTGGCAGTTAGTGAAGTGTAATTTAGCAGAGTCCACTCCCCCCTCAATTCCTGACAAGCCCTCAGTATGCAGGATGGCCAAGACCTTCTCCACCTATGATAAGAGTTGTAGTGGTACACTGAGAGGGCCACCGCCAGTCCTCTGAGCCTCCAGGTGGTGGTTGTTGTAATTGACCCGTACCTTCTGCCTGAGGTTGTTTCACCTCTTCCTAATGTCTCCCTGTGTGTGCAGGGTATAACCAACAGCATTCACACTGTTGGCTATCCTCTCTCACATCTCTTTTCCTACTGTGTGTCCCAAATGTTTTTAGACGAAAGGTGCATTTTGTTTATCAAATCTTTTAATATTATTTGCCTTTAGTAAACATGGAAAGTTGAGAATAATTTCTTCCTAGAGGGGTATAAAACCTTTGTTTGCCTGGCTGCGGGTTCTAGAGCAGGAAGAGCCAGTGGGGACTTAATTATTTTTGTGGCCCTTGAGCACTGTGGGTCTGGGAAGACAATAAAGTGGAACTCAAAAGTATTTCAGGGCCTCAATCTGGTAATTGGGAGATCACTTTGCTTGGTATTATTTAATTTTAATAACGCAAAAAGGGGGAAGCAAGGGCCCTCAAACCTCCCAGCCGTAAGTGGCACTATTGATTCACTAAGGGGAGAGGGCCTTACCCAAGAGAATCTTATCTTGGAAGGGGATTTTAATTGTCACTTGTGCCCAAACTCCCTACAGTCTTTGCACAGTCACCAATCCTGCATGATCAACGAGGTACGCATATGGAGCACACCGCAGAAAGTGCAGGACTGAATAGTTTTTTCCTAGCTTATAATCTCGTATTCACTCTAGACAAGATGACAAACCCTCTCAAGTCTCATATTACCTCAACCTATAAAGGAAAGGGAATTGCAACGATTATTAATTTTATCTTTGTTTCAGCCTCTTTGGGATGGCCCTCATTTTTAAAAAAATATTTTACACAGTCCATTCAAGGATCTCAACCCCTTGGCCTTAGTGCTTGAAGGGATGGGGAACCAACCGGAGCACCCCCAAACATCGCAGGGCACATTTTTCTCAACCGACCAGGGGAGGCAGCTAAGCTGGTTGCAGATAGACGCCAAGTCTTTTTATAGTACTCTATTTAAAACTTGACAGCAGGAGATACTAACCTTCTTAGGCCTCTCAGCCTCTGGCAAAGAGATTCTAAGTTCCTTTATCTCTATCGCCCAGGCTGTCGCCGGTCTTTTAATGGCACCCGCGGCCGGCCCTGGCCACGATTACCTGAGAGGGTTTGACACCGAATGCTCTCAGGTCCTTCACCTCCTAAAGAAAGCCCTGAAGCAGTCCCTTTGAGACAGAGCATGGGTGGCAAACTGCTGTAGTAATTACAACGGGGCATTGAGAGAATGGAGGCGTTTGCTACAAAGACAGGCATGGAACGAGCTAGTCCAAGCAAGTGAGCAACGGCATAGTTCACTTTTCTGGCAGGTCATAAACAGACCTTGCTTTTCAAAGCAATCAAGGCCTGTATTATGCCATCATACTGCCCCGGAACAATGGATTGATCACTTTGTCGGAGTGTATAACTTCTGACATAGTGAAGGACTCTTCAATGAGATAGAACCCGGCCACGGAGGTACTCCAGTTACTTTCACCTTGGAGGAAGTAAGCCTGGGCATTGAGAGATTGTCCTGGAATAAGGCGCCAGGACCCGATGGGATTCCACCAGATCTTTTGCGGGATAACATAGAAGTGTGGGCTCTAGTTTAGATCAGGGTGGTAAATGCAGCAGCAAGGGAAGGGATGCCGGCTTCTTGGTCAACTGCTACCATCGTCCCAGGTTTCAAGAAGGGGGGATAAGGACAATTCCTACTGTTACCATCCCATTTCCCTCATTGATTCCACAGTTAAGGTTTTGGGTCGGGTTTTATTGACTAGACTTTCCGCTTGGGCTGACACAAATAAAATAATTTCTGAAGGGCAGTTTGGTTTCTGCTCGGGAAAATCAACTACCGAGCAATGCCTTAACCTCTACCTACAAGTGCCCAAATACACGGTAGCTCAACCGGGTGCACATTATTTTTGGCTTTATGGAGCTTACAACCGCCTTTGACAGGGTAAACCATAAGAAACTGTGGGACCTACTCACCTCTGTGGGAGTTGAGCCCGCTATCGTAACTCTATTAATGAAACTTCATGCCCATACCACAGCAGCAGTCAGATATTCACAAGGGGGGGCCTCATTGATTATTTTACCTGCACCAGGAGGTCCGCCTAGATTGAATTCAAGCCCCTTTTTTTACCATCTATATTAACGGCTTAGAAACCACCCTGACCGCACCACATTCTGATTGCCCACGAGTGGGTAAGAGAGCATTGCCAGTTCTTTTATATGCCGATGATGCGGTGCTGATGGCGCGCACACCTATGGGCCTCTAAGTTCTGATTAATGCGGTTGTCGCTTTTATGGACAGGTTGGACCTGACAGCTAACTTCACAAAATCACACGTTCTGGAATTTGGCCCTCGGGTGACTCGCTCATAAACCTTTAAGGCAGGAGCCCATACTCTAGCAAAGGTCCTGGCTTTCCTCTACCTGGGAATTTTAATGTGATGAAAAACTTAACTGGAAACAACTGATGGAAGGAAAGTTGGGTGACATAAATATATCCATGGGAGCCATTGCCAACTATGCCCACAGATTGGGTTCTTGGTTCCCATGGGTGATTTTAAAGTTATACCAGTCTATATGTATCTCCAAGGCCCTGTACGGTAGCAAGGTTTGGGGGTACGTGGCGGCTAATAAGCTACAGCTCGCTTAAAACAAGTTCCTGAGGCGAATCCTGAAGGTCCCACAGGGCACCCCCTCGTTCACTGTAAACGAAGAATTAGGAGTCAATTACATAACTGATTTGGTGGCAGTGAAGCCCTTGTTGTGTTGGGTGAAGATATGGTCTAAGAATGAGGCCGAGTTTAACCGCTCAATTATGTTAGATTGTTTGTCACTAGATTATGCACTTCAAATCCCCTGGTTACGGTATGTAAAAGAGTCCTTGGTGGTCTTGGGTAGGGCAGATATTTTTTTAAATATGACACACTGAGGCCCCAGGACTTGAGTATAGTAAAGGAGCTGTTTTCAACATGCTGCTACCCAGCGCGAAAACACTGAGCTCACGAAAACAGCTGTGAGAGGGCATGTTATGCTGAAAACACTGCAGGGAATGGAGAAATACCTATCGACCCTTATAAGCGATTCCAATAGATTTTTAGTAACCCGATTCAGATTTAATCAGCTCCATCATCTTCTGGCGGCCCGTCCGGTTTCTTACCCTAAAACGTGAGAGATCCCTGTGGCTGCAACGCTAGTTCTCCACAGGACACCTTACATTTTGTCCTTTTATGCAAATGTTTTAGCTACCTCAGGAGATTGTTCCTAAAGCCCCTTTTAAAAGCTATGAAATTTAGACAAGCCCATGTTGCACTTATGAACTTACAGTTTTTGCCCAAGGATCCCATCCTTTTTGTTGTCACAAATTTCCTGAGGGCTGCTTTTAGATCAAGAAGATAAAAATGCGACTGATGGCAGTTTGGACTCTACGATTTTGCACTATTTTGTTTTTTAATGAATCATAACTGTAATTATGTGCTGTATATAGAATGTTTCTCTTTATCTTTTATGGTGGTGATTACTTCCGAATAAAGACTTATTTATTATTATTATTACTGTGAGGAGTATGCTGGATTTGGGACCCAAAACATTTCTGACTCCCTCTAATGATTTCATTCACGATGACTGTCAACTCTTGCTAAGGGAAGCAGGCTTTTTTAACAGGCATGTTGAACAATGCGGAATTGAGGGAGAGTGTGAATGGAGAACAAACAGGTGATAGAGGTAAAAAGGTTCCCAAAAAAGCAAATGTTACATGTAGTGGAGAGTGCTAAATGGGAAGTTGAAAATGTGTAGCAGAGAAAATTGCTGGCTGGCTGTCTTGCTGTGCGGCAGTTGGGGAGCAAAGGATGCTGGTCAGAGATGGAGTGTGTTTTATAGTGTGATGTGCAGACGTGTACACTTGCCAAAGCACATCAGGTGTGTAGTTTTTTAATCCATCCTATGATCACAGTTTTTTTTGGGGGGGCGCGTACCACGGTGGTCAACTGTTGTTGGGTAACCTCCATTTGTTGAGCACCACAGTGAGACCACGAGTACGACTGTGAAGTTGTAATACACTCAGCAGGTGGACGTGGACCTGGCGGCCTCGTAGGATGCACTGCCTTCATTGCAGACTGCCGCAATCTTGTCGGGTAGATCACCTTGGCCGCATCAGCATTTCAGACAGCACCACTCATAATACGGCAGTCGGTAGCTCGCCGGCGCTGCGCTGGCATGGATGACGTGGACACAGTACTCAGGCGGTCAGACCGACGAACTCGTAATCAGGCCCTTAGACTGTTAAGCAGCCTTTAAAAAATCCATTTATGACCAGAAGAAAGCAAGAGAAATAGGGATTGCAAGGATTTTATTGCAGCATATGAGAGAGAGTATGCAGGTGCATTTTTAGAAAGTTGTAAATTGAGCTTCATATTTCACAGAATCTACTAATTCTAAGTTAGTCATATCATTGATGAAAGATGGGTTGATCGCTACAAAAAATGCAAGGCTCTGAGAGTGGTTGTACTGCTTCTATCTTAAAAAACTACTTGTAATTCTCAATTGTCTTTAATTTTGCAGGAGGTAATGATCGCAATTAGATCTAGCCCAGCAGGAAACAGCCCGGGTCCTGATGGGGTACCCATGGACCTATATAAGAATACCATTCATTTGTGGACCCCCCCATCCTGTTTATTTAACTCACTCTGGCTAATAAATGTGTTTTACCGTCCTCCTGGTCTCAATAAATAGTCATTCCAGTATTCAAGGAAGGCGCAATCCCTCATTTTTCCAGAGTTAAAGTACAGGGTAGGATTTTCATGGGTAGGATTTTGTTGAATAGGATCCAGGCATGGGCCCAGTTAAGGGGGATCTGGTCTGATTCTGAATATTGATTAAGAATTTAAGACCCAGTCTTGGCACAGTCGAACAGTGCCTCAATCCTCATGTAATAATTAATAAATAAGTCTATGTAAACAAAGGCTGTTTACATCTATCCTTTATGGATTTAAGTTCTTCGTTTGACCGGATAAGTAGGTCCAAATTCTGGATAATATTATAGACTATGGGACTGGCACAAGCTACATAAATTTCTTGAAAAGACTGCATCATGGCTTGACTGCTAGGGATAAGTACAGAATGCTCTGATGCTTTAGCCTTAGAAAGAGGTGGTTTGTCAGGGTGTGTTCTTTGCCCCCTCTCGCTTATATTGAATTAAAATAATCTGGAGGTTTATATGATGTCTCAGGAAAGTGATTCATCCTGAGTGTGTAACACCGCTGTTTTGGTCTTAATGCATGTGGACAATGCTACATATGTCTAAGACTGCAAATGGCATAAGATGCTTACCGATAGATATATCACCACCATATCCTAACATTTTGCTTAGCGAGCAGCCCTAAAACATCTAAATTTAAAACAATTCACAACAAGGGTCCGTTTATTAGAGAGAATTTCTTCTTTATCTATCTGTGGTCTTCCTTTTGATAATAGCAAATTTTGGACACATCTTCATGAGCCCCAGAGGATATTGTAAAATAATTTCATGGAGGCAAATTTAAATCTTGCTTGACAGTAGGACAATAAACTCATTAAATCAATTGAAACAGTTTATACCAGTAAGTACATTCCCATCACAATATATGGGGTGGTGTTTGGGAGTCTTATGATGTCTCTTCTCTTCAGTTTGAAGAAAATTGATTCTGCAGACGTTTATTGAGTTTGGAACATAGCACTCCCAGTTTTATTTGCAGGACATTCCCACAACTGTTCCTCAGTGGACATAAGCTGGAGTCAAATTCCACAAAGTTGGGTAGCCACACTACTTAGCCAAAACGCGATGCATGAATTGGTGTTTTTCCTTTCCAATGAAGGATTCTTTGTGCAGTTGCCCTGAGTTTGCATGTTCACTGTCTTTCATGAGCATGTGTTTCGAAAACTGATTTGATCAAGTCTGCTTCTGATTTCACATGAAACCCACGCAGGACGTCTCATCTCCAAAGCGGTGTTAGATATATGACTGTAAGTATTTCATATATGTTTCTGAGTCTTAAAGATATATACTAAGCTACAGCATAAGTTAAATTACTATTCTTTCTATACTTGTAATTAGTCATACTATTTCTAACATATCTAATCTGAGTGGCTGTGTGACTAAGGGGCATATTCACAAGAACGTGTGATAACTACCGCAAGAGTAGCGTAACGCAACTTTCAATATCGCAGCCTAGCGCGGGAAAATAACCCCGTGTCAACGTGGAATTCACAACAAGGCGGTAGCATGCGATAGTCTGCCGAAACCCAACCACCACGATGGAGATAAAAACACACCACAACACCAAAAAACACGCGATGGGCCAAAGCGCAATGAGGAAATCAGCGACAAGCAGCACCAGGCCTGCAACACACACCTGGCAGGCATCAAAAATCACCATAAAAGTAGATAATACACCCACACACAAACTGACCAACACCCAAGCACCATGGTGGCATCCGGAGCAGGTGCAGAGGACGAGCGCAACCCCACAAGCACCCCGGACGACCAGCCTGGGACCTCGGGGACGGGGAAGGGCAAGGACAAGAAGACCAAGTTCATTCCGCAGGCAAACAGGATCATAGTCACGGAGGTGATGGAACACCATCAACAACTCTTCGTCACCTCCAACGTGTCATTGGGCACCAAAAATGGAATATGGTGGGACATCGTCGACAAGGTGAATGCCGTCGGAGAGCACAAGCGGACAATGGATGAGGTCAAGAGGCGATGGAATGACATCAAGCGGAAGACCAAGGAGAAACTCAGCGCCAACCAGAAGGCAGCAACGCAGACCGGAGGTGGGGGCCCAGCGCCACAGCTGGAGCTGGATGACATGGAGGAGCTGGTGTCGACAGTCATCAGTATGGATACTGTGGCCGGAGTCGGGGGACCGGACACTGCTCGACAGGACACAACACAACCGCAACAGGGTGAGTGACCACCAGGTACTGGGGGGACGGGGGGAGATGGCCACAATGGCACACAAGCAAGCAGGGCACAGTGCACACCCACAATGACCCTGGGTCCTCGCCCAGAACCACAGACTGTCACAATGTACAATGCCATGCTGTCTGAATGTCAACCTGTACCATGCGGCTACATACATGTGGACACATTGTAATACACCATCTCCCCTTCACATCGCAGGGGCATCGTCAACACCTCCTGCAGAGCAGTCACAGCCACTCTTCACTGATGACGAGGAGGAGGACAACACCAGCATCGACACCCAAACCATCCAAGACATCATTGACCTCATCCGCCAGCAACCTCCAGGATCAGGGCAGCCCAGCTACATCGATGAGACCCCACCCACCACCCAAACCACCCAGCAGGAGGCACCCACAGCCCCGGCACTCTCCCAAGACCCCCAGGAACAACACATGGCCTTCCAACGCCGTGTGCTGGAGGGCCAGAGGGAGACGGCCGAGCAGGTGCGGGTGGGGTTCGACCTCATGGCTACCAAACTGGACGCCATCCTTGGGTGTCTATGTCCACCCCATGGTCTCCAACGAGCCCTGACTGACATCGCTGGAGGCATGACGCGAGGGAGGAATACCTGTCCGCTCAGAGTGGCCCCAGCGATGCCAGCCGTGAGCTGGCACACATGCGGAGGCTCATGGAGGACATGGTGTGGATGGAGGCGGAAAGGATGGCAGCCACCGCTGCACATCAGCGAAATGTAGCTGGGATCTACCAGGCCCAGCATGTCTTCATCATGGCATTGCTGCCAGAAGGCGTGGCGATGATGAATGCTGCTGCCCCCACACCATCCACATCTCCGCCCCCTGGTGTGTCAGTGCCTCCCAGTGAAGTAGGCGTATCCACTCAGGCACCTGATGTGTCAGTGGCACACAGTGCCGTAGCAGGTACTGCAACACCCACAGGTGGGGCAGAGCACACATCCGAGGACGTGGATGGGAATGAGATCAGAAGGAGGTACTAGCATTCATGTCCGCCACCTTGCCAGTTTCTGCTTGGTGCCGCACATGGCCTCAAGACCTACCACTGACCCCCGATACACTCCGATGCACTCACCTTGGACAGCGACATGGACTGCCACATCCTGTTTGACGACCATTGACACGGCGGACAGACTGTGAACTGTACCCTTCCCCTTCCGCAGTACAGGTCATCCCCGGATGTACACTGGCTGGCCCTCCACGGGCCCATATTGTGTAGTGTGCTCGGCATTGCCCTGTGCCGCTCCAGCTGCATGACTGCACTGGATGTGCAAATAAACATCCAGTGACGCACTGCTGTGTAATGTCTTACCTCTTTCATGTATGGATGTGTGGATGAATGTGGGGACAGTGCCTTCCCTTGCGTCAATGATGTTCATCCTGTGGGAAGCCAGTCAGAGGGTGCGACATTGCATTCTGTGTATGGGGTCCGTGAACACTACAACAGGGACACACGCATCAGTCACTTCCTTGTCCGGACATGGACTGGACCACGCCCAGATCCGACGAGTCATTGTTGCAAGCCCTGCGCTAGTCCGGCGTATGGCAGGCCAGACCACTCCTCTTATGCCCCGAGGGGGGGCCCTCATTGCTACCCCTCGCAGCCGTACTCGCTGGTGGTGTGCAGGTCACTGGTCTAGTTGTCAGCATGTCACAGCCACTCCCTGAGGCCAGGTTTTCACACACACCACACCCATCCGGCACAGGCGTCACAGGCCATGTGACTCCGCCAATATAACGGGCTGACGACGTCACATTCCCCTCTTCGGGTGGTGACTGGATGACGGACGATCCACGGTTTGCACTCATATAGGGCCCATGAGTTGTTGCGCACAGGGTTAGTGGCATCCGAGGCCTTGAGTACGGCACGGGCCTACCACCACGTGGCGCAGACTGGGGTTGCACAGGGTTAGTGGCATCCGAGGCCCTGAGTACGGCATGGGCCTACCAAAACGTGGCACAGACTGGGGTTGCACAGGGTTAGTGGCATCTGAGGCCTTGCGGACGGCACAGGCACCTCGCCACGGGACGGTGACTTTGGGTGCACTGAGTCAGTGGCACCTTGTCCTGCTGAGCGGGTGTGCAGCCTGCGATGATGCCCCATCCCGGTGGTCCGGACAGCTCAGGTTTTGTGTGCCCTGCTGGACCGCAGTGTAGGCCAGAGCCAACGGGCAGCGCTGGCCTACCGCCCTGTGGCGTCGCTTCCGGGATCCCAGAGTTGGTGGCACCCATTGGGCTGAGTGGGTGTGCAGCCTGCGATGGTGCCGGGTGCACTGGTATGTCCTCTGCCATGGAGTAATCAAGACCCAGCACCAAACGTGAGACCTGGTGGCCTGCGGAGCGGGGCTGCATGATGTGGAGGGTGCCATGTCCGCGGGCCCCGGGCTTCTGGCTTGCAGCAGCACGTGGTGGGACCGCCTGTCTACGCGCCGGTGGCGGAAGGTGAGCATTGAGGCCTGGGTGTGCATGGGCCGGCATGCTCCAAAGGGTGGCAGGAGGGGTTGGGGTGCCTCTGCCTGGGTGTGCATGGGCGGGCAGGCGTTGTTGTCTTGTGCAAGTGTGTGTACTGTGCCAGTCATGTATCTGGGCTCTGTTTCAGCTGACGGCTCTGACTCAAATGTGTGACCTGGTGTCCTGCTATGCATACCGGCACGTGGTTGGGGACACACCGGTGGCAGCAGGTGAGCAGTGTGGCCTGGGTGCGCAGGGGCGGCACGTTCTCTCTCTCTTTCTCTCTCTTCCTCTCTCTCTCTCCTCTTCTCTCTCTCTCCCTCTCTTCCTTTCTCTCTCTCTCCCTCTCTTCCTCTCTCTCTCTCCTCTTCTCTCTCTCTCCCTCTCTTACTCTCTCTCTCCTCTTCTCTCTCTCTCCCTCTCTCTCTCCTCTTCTCTCTCTCCCTCTCTTCCTCTCTCTCTCCTCTTCTCTCTCTCTCCCTCGCTACCTCTCTCTCTCTCCCTCTCTTCCTCTCTCTCTCTCTCTCTCCCTCTCTTCCTCTCTCTCTCCTCTTCTCTCTCTCCCTCTCTTCCTCTCTCTCTCCTCTTCTCTCTCTCTCTCTCTCTCCCTCCCTCTCTCCTTCGCTCTCTCTCTGTCCTCTGATGTGCGCAGGACACACCTTCTCATCATGTTTTTTGTCTTACAGGCTGTGACCTACGTATTGTCCCGAGGGGAGCGGCCATGTGTCTTCATTTCATTTTGTTGTTCATTTTAATAAAGTTTCATTTGTTGCTTCGTAAGTGAATGTGTGCTGCTCATTTCTGTGACGACACATGCATGTCACCAGTTGTGATTGTGCGGCATCAAGCGGAATATTTTGTACATGTTTAGGTGTGGCTGATGTGGCATGTCTTTGGTCGGGGGGGTGCCAGGGAAGGGTGGTCCTGGGGGTGGTGGCGGTGGGTGTTGTGGCCCTCTTGGGTGTCTGGGCCGCATGATGAGTGGCTCCTTGGCATCTGTTGCCCTTGGGTTGTGGCCCTGGGCTGTGCTCCCTTTTGTGGTGCTGGCTGCCGTCCGACTTTACACCAGGTCAGAGCAGGTGTAAATTTCGTGGTGCTAACGCGCCTTATCGCCTGTTTTGTGTTTTTATCGCCGATGTGGCTGGTCGTTGTGAATGTTGAGGTGTGATGTTGTTGCGCCTTTTGGCACGGGAACGCCCACTCTGCATCTCAATAGCAATAGTTTTGCAGGTCCTCTGTGGCGATGTTTTTTGCGGCTGCTATCATGGGTAAACTGGTGCTGTGGGCTGTTGACACCGGCTTGTGAATGGGGGGGTAAATTTATCACGACTTTGGCTGCGATAAAGTGCCGTTAATTCGGCGATAGCTCCTTGTGAATATGCCCCTATGTGTATTAGTGTATGGGTGGATGTCTGAGTGGCTGTATGGGTGTATGAGTGAGTGTCTCAGTTCTTGTAAGGATGTGTTAGTGGTTATGGGTGCAGCTGTATGGGTGGGGGTGAGTGCATGAGTGGTTGTATGGGTCAGTAAGTAGCTGTTTTAGTGTGTGTATAGGTAAGTATGAGTGTGAGAGTGGTTGTATAGGAGACTGAATGTCTATATGAAGGGTTGTAAGGGTGTGGCTTTATGGATGTGTGAATGGGTGTGTAACTGGTTCTGTGGATGTGTGAATGGTTGAATGGCTGAGTTTGAGAATGAGTCAGTGGCTGTATGGGTGAGTGGATGTGTGAGTACATGTATGGGTGAGTGAGTGTCTGGGTGAGTTTCTGTGTGGGTGATTGAGTGGGTATGTGAGTGACAGTATGAGTGAGTGGATGTGTGAATGGCTCTATGGAAGAGTGATTTGATGTGTGTGTACTGGTATGGGTCTGTGAATGATGTGAGGGTTTGTGTGGGAGTGGGTGTATGAGAGGTTCTATGGGGATGTGAGTGCGTGTGTAAGTGGGTCTGTGGATGATGTCATCAGTGGTGTCATTTGAGATGTCATCAGTGATGTCACTGACCGTCCTGTTACCTTTGTTTTTTCAGTGAATTTCTAAGGTTTTTATTGTTAATTCCTAACTATAACGTCCCTGTAACCTTTGTTTTTTTTCATTCTATTTCCCAACTAGTTGAGAAATGCGGTGAGCCTCCCAGAAACTCTCAGCAATCCAGCTGTGTGGCACTTACTGGAGGTAACACGAGGAGTTCTTGGCCCCCAAGGACACTCAACATCCAAGAGGACTTCCTCTCCCAACAAGTAGTATGCCAGGAGGTGCGTTTGCAGAGTGGTGAAGAAAGAGGGCAGGGCCTCCGATAACCTCTCAGCAATACTGCTGTGTGGGACTTACTGTAGGTAACAGGAGGGGGTCTTGGCCCCCAAGGACCCTCAGCATCCAAGGGGACCTCATATCCCAACCAGTAGTGTACCTGGAGGTGTATTTGCAGAGTGGTGAAGACAGGGGGCGGGGCCTCTGACCATCTCTCGGCAATCCCCCTGTATGGGACTTACTGGAGGTAGCAGAAGAGGTTCTTGCCCCCCCAAGGACTCTCAGCATACAAGGCGACTTAATTCTCAACCAGAAATGTGCCAGGAGGTGCGTTTGCACAGTTGTGGAGAAGAGGGGCAGGCCTCCGATGACCTCTCATCAATCCCTCTGTGTGTGAATTACTGGAGGTAACAGGAGGGGTCCTTGGCCCCTAAGGACCCTCAGCATCCAAGGGGACTTCATCCCCCAACCAGTAGTGCCCCAGGAGACACGTTTGCAGAGTGGTGGAGAAAGGGGGCATGTCCTCCGATGACCTCTCAATAATCGCACTCTGTGGAACTTACTGGAGGTAACAGGAGGGGTTATTTGCTCCCAAGGACCTTCAGCATCCAAGAGGACTTCATCCCCCAACTAGTAGTGAACCAGGTTGCGCCTTTGCAGAATGGTGGAGAAAACGGGCATGGCCTCCGACAACCTCTGAGCAATCCAGCTGTGTGGGACTTACTGAAGGTAGCAGGAGGGGTTCTTGGCCCCCAAGAACCCTCAGCATCCAAGGTTACTGCATCACACAACCAGTATTGTGCCAGGAGGTGCGTTTGCAGAGTGGTGGACAAAGGATTCAGGGCCTCTGAGGAGCTGCATCAGGATCCACAGTTCAACAGGGAACGGAGGTTGTGCTGAGCACTGCAGGGGATCTGCGGATTCCTAAGTGTTGGGAAAAATATGTTATAAGGTTATATTGGCCTTTGTGGGGCCCTCTGGCACCCCTTTTACACAGCTATGTGGTCAGGGTACCTCTACCCTGACCCCTTTATTCACTTTGCACATAACTTTTCACCCCCGGGCACAGTTTCCAGACAAACAAAATGGCGGCAGCAACTTTTCTGTGAAGGTGCAGCCAGTCAATCAGGACTTTGATTTGGCTCGTGAATTCATGGATCCCCTGCGAGTGGATCTACAGAGGATCCACATCCCTACATATAAAAAAACATTTCAGGTTAATATCTCTCAAACTACTGAACAGATTTATACCAAATCACAAAAAGTGGGATCTGCAGAACAAAATCTACCTCTCTGTTAAATTTGCTGTAATTCCTTCCAACAGTTTGGGCTGTAGGCGTGTTCAAAGGTCCTAAGGAAAATAACATTAGGAAAACGCATTTTGGGAACCCCACTTTTTCTCAGCTCCCGCTTGACGGGCCACCCAAAACTTTTCCAGAAACAAGCTGAAGTGAATGTCAAATGTTTGGGGAAATGTTCTTGAAGATTTGTCAACTGGCGTCAAAGACATAGGCAACTGAAAAACAGTCCTAACTATAACTAGCTATATATATGTATATTACCTACTGGTGGTCGTCAGTAGGTAGTTAAAATTAGGACATAGTTTCCATAGGAAAAGCATTTTTTGTTGTGCCAATAACTTTGGCACCATTTGAATTTGACAAATCCTCATGAAATTTTCAAAACTACTAAACTTTTGGGGTGCTTCGTCAAGCAAGGGCCTTGAAAAAGAGAGGGTCCCAAACGCATTTTCCCCATGCAATTTTCCATTGTTAATTTATGCACGACTACAGCCCGAACCGTTAGATAAAATTGCACCATATTTTGCAGAAAGCAAGATCTTGGTCCAAAAAGAATGTTTTTCGTAATTTGGTGTAAATCCGTTCAGTAATTGTGGACTTATTAAAGAAAAAAGAAATATTGATATGTAGGGCTGCAAACCATCCACGGGGAATCCAGCAATACTGTGATTGGCTGGCCGCAATGCAAAAGGAAAGTTGTTCCCGCCATTTTAGATTTATTTCTTTTTTAGCTTTATATAGCACTAGATAGACCCTAGGGTATCAGAGCGCTTTACAAGTTAAGTGATTATGTATATAACATGAACATGAGGGGATTCATAAGAGTCAAAGATAGAGAGCAATACAGCATTAACTTGTTAAAAAGTCACAACAGTATAACCCAAGGACGCATTGAGGAATGGCATCAGGGACAGAATAGGAGACTGAGAGAGTCATGTGGCTACCTTGAAAGAACCAGTCAATGAGGGAAACATAGAACAGTTTGTGCTCAGGTTGAAGTAGTTGTTGAGGAGTGGATATTTAAGGGCCCGTTTGAAGAAAGGAAAAGAGGGGTTGTAGAGGAGATCCATGGCGAGTGAGATCCAGATCTTGGGAGCATTTTCTGAGAAGGAGCGCACCTAGGATGATTTCTACTTTTGGTTGTAAGGAATGAGAAGAAGAGCATTGGAGCTTCTCAGTGCCTGGACCCTCCCTGTTTGTGAAATTTTTGTTTCTAAGTATTTGTTTTTTTGTGTGAAGGGCTTTATGGGTGATACAGACTGTCTTGAAGATGCATCTTTCTTCAAAGGGAAGTCAGTTACCACTCTTGAGGGCAGGAAAGATGTGATTGTATCTTTTAATTTCTGTGAGGAGTCTGACAACCGCATTGGGAACTGCTTTCAGGGGCACAAGGTGACATTTTGGAGTTCCTGTAAGGAGGGCATTGTCGTAGGCAAGTTTTGAGATGACAAGAGATTGCATTACCGTTTTAAGAACATCTGGGAGAACAAATGGTTTTATTTTTTTGAGTTTCAGCTAGTTCGGCAGCATGTTTCACTGCTGGAGCATATGGGATAGTGACCTAGGACAATTATTAATGGAGTGTGTTGTCTGGATGGTGATGTATTGAGCAGGTGGTCTGGGTGATGTGCTGGCTCACAGTAATTGATTTGTGCCCAAGATTACTGGGATTCTGGAGAGAGGTTTAGGGTCTGCATGTGGAGTTTTTGCGCTGTGGGAATTTCTAGCTGATTCTGCTTCCATTGGGGATAGGGGGTTGAGAGCTCAGGGGTGTCTGTGGGATCATCAGCTCAAGGGAATACGGGTGACGTAGGAGTGTCTGCTGTCTCTTGAAGATCTTTTTGGGGGAGACTGTTTCTTAATTCTCAGGGCGGAGTAGTGTGTTAACTTGGCCTTGATCATGAGGTTGTTTTTTACATGAGAGACGTCTTTGTCTAGAGAGCACATTTTTGTTCAATTTGGCTCAGGCGCAATGTGAGAGTATGGAGGAGGCTAACTGTTCTGTGGGTGCGTGGACAAGTGGAGGGTCCAGAGTCTGAGGTGGACAGGCAATCCTCAAAAGAGGGATGGGCAGTGTCATAAAGATGGATGGACAGGAGGGTTTGTTTGGGGAGTCAAGGGGGGCTCAGCAGTGTAAGGACTAAAAGTTGAGCTGGCGCTATCGTGTCCGATGAGGACGCCTAGGGTCTGAATTGCAGTGTGGTGGAATGTAAGGATGGGTGGAGTGGGGTTTGAACTGATGGTTACAAGACTAAGATGTGTGACAGGAGAGAAGGGAGTGGTGGATTGAGTTGCAAAGGAGTCATGGAGGGGAATGGGTTGAGGGTTGACTGGAAAGGAAGAAGGGTAGGACCAGCTTGTGTTAATGGGGTGAGAAGTGATGAGAAGTGTTGATCGAAGGTGGTGAGGTGCTGGTCTGATGCTTGGATTAGTATATTCCCCGTTCTAAAGATAGAAATGGAGACCGCCCCACTAAAGCTTGGGGAGGGGGTGGATGTGAGTTGAGTTCCATGTGGAATTTTAATTGTTTTTGTGATATTTAGGTGGAGGGAAAATGTACGAAAGAATGGTCATTGGTTGTAAAAATTGTCAAAAAATGGAATTGAAGGGGTTAGGGTAGAGGTAACCTACCCAGTGTGTTCAATAAGGGAGTGTATGAGGGAGCCATGATTAAAAAGACATTGGCCTACACATATTTTTTCACCACATGTTTGAATTCGCAGATCCACAGCGATGATCAGCATGGCCCCTGCAGTGGGTCAGTACATTCTGCTGCAAATTATAAAAAATACAACCAAACAATGAGCTATTGAGCTACTCAAATACCCAATCCAAGACACTCAGAATCCCAGTCAGAAGCCCACACAGACACTCACACACCCACTCAGACACTCTTGCACCCACTCACATACCCATTCAGACACTTAGACATCCATTCATCAGACTCTCAGCTCACAGCCACTCACAGACCCACTCACACACTTACACACCCAATCACAGACCCACTCACACACCCAGACAAAGAACCACTCACAATCTGACAGACCCACTCAGACACTTATGCACCCACTCACAGACCCATTCATGCACTCACACACCCACTCACAGACCCACTAATACTTTCACACACTCGCTCACAGACCCACTCAGACACTCATGGACCCACTCAGAAACCCATTCACATTTACACACACCCACTCACAGACCCACTCACAGTCTGACACACCCACTCACAGTCCCTCACAGACACTCACAAATCCACTCACAGACCCTGTTTGGATCAGCAAATTCACTGTGACGTTACACAGGGGCCACAACTGAGCACCACAGTGAATTTGCAGAAAGAAACAACCAAATTGGGCTCCTTCACAGAAAACATGGAGAGGGTTAAAGAAATACTACAATTTAGCAGTGGTATAACAAAAATAAAAGATGAAAAGAAAGCCTGTGATTTGTTACTAGAGTAGCATAAGTAAGAGCACATGGTGAAGGGTAGCCATTTTAGCTGCTTTTCTACTGAGAGTGGAGGTGGATTGCCGGAGTTGTCACTGGTGATTTGGAATGAAAACAGATGTTAACAGACATACAAATAAAACTGGGAGAACAGCAAAGACCTTTTACAGGTATGTTAATTAGGTTGTAGTATACTAAAGTATATTTAGATACAAAAAGTGTGAGTGTATATAAGTAGAAAGAAAATGTGTAACTTCTAGACTCTATACTAGAAGGTAAAATAGAAGGAAGCTTAAATGAGAACATTAACAAAAAAATACAGTGAGCAAGAAAGGAAAAAGAGAAATTGGTATACTGAAAGTATAATGATTTTATTGTCAGTATGAATTAATGTGCTTGAAATTAGATATGGGTGTTTGCCTATAGTATGTAAGTTAATAGTATGTGATTTCCACACACTCACACAATCTGACAGGCACTTACACAACCAGTTACACTCCCACAAAATCACTTAAGTACCCACCACTCATATAGCCAGACAGTGGTTGCAACACTTAGTCACACACCCCTAAAACCATTCACACGCCCATTTACTTACCTATACTTCCAGGTTTGAGTAGTAAGTTGCCCTTAGAGCCTGGGAGGAAATCCACGGAATGCAAATGCACTACAGGAAGAGTTTGAAGACTTGAGCACCCATGAGAAGGAAGAACCCTGATTGTAGTTGACCTCAGAATCAGGGCCCCACAGGATAGGCTCAGAGAAGAAGGAAGAGGAGAGGAGTGGAGAAATGACTGGGCAAAGGCTCCAGAGGAGGGAGGGGATCTGCCAGAGAGAGAGAGTTCACTATTGGATTTGATACAGGAAGTAGTGTCTCCTCCAAAATCCAGTCTCCTGAGGACCTCAAGGACAGACAGGCTGAGTGGGACCTAAGGCTGCAGGTGTCCCAGCTGGCTTCAGAAAAGAGAAAAGCTGAGGCTAAGAGAGCCATGGAGGAGAAAAGGGTCTTCCTGACTCATGAATTGAGTGTCCAGGAGCTGAACTTGAAGGCCAAATAGCTGTTGGATTCTAGCAAAAATGGTGGGAGCACCACTACTCTGTCCAATGTAGAAGAAAGGGTCCATATACTCAGAGACTTGGAGGCTGATGACGATGCGGCCCATTACAGCTCTGACCGTCGGAGCCTTCAGGGCTGGATTGTAATCGGGCCGTGGTCTACATTCTGACCGCCTAATTATGATCTAGGTGGTCGGAAAGTAAACCGGCCAGTCAATCCGGATGGCTTACGACGGGCTCTTGGAGCCCATCGGCCAGTCGGAAGCCGGTCAGTAATCTTAAGGGCGGGCCTTTCTGCCCTTGAGATTACGATACATGGTTTCTGGCATGGTTTCCAAGCCAGCCTGTCTGACATGGAAACCATGTCGGAAAGCGTGCTTGGGGACCCCAACAGGGCCCCCTTGTGCTTGAAGCCTCCGGTTGGGGCCGAGGGGGCACCTATGGTGCCCCCCATTGATCCTGCACACCGTGGCAGGCACCTTGCAGTGCCTGCCACGGGGTGCAGGGATGAACTGCATCTACCTTTTCCCAATGGGTGCTTGTGTTACGGCTGGTACACGGCCGTACCACGAGCTCCCATTGAGAAAAGGGAGCATGCAACCGAACAGTGTTCGGTCGCATTGCAATGACCCGGTCGGGACCACCGACCGGAGGCCAGTCGGTCCCAGGACCAAGACGGTGTTGGGCAGACCGAAGTCCGCCCGACATCGTAATCAGGCCCTTGGTGCCTGACTTTAAGGAGTGGGGTGATATAGACAGGTGGTTTCAGGCATATAAAGGAACTCTAGATGTGAGGGAGGATTTCTGAGGAGGATTGGAGAGCTGACTTCTGGGTCATATTATTGGTGATGGGAGGTACGACCTACTGGCCCTAGAGAAGGGCGGAGGTTGAGGTATTCCACCATAAATGAGGCCCTTGTCAGTAAGTATTTATTTACCCCAGAGTAGTACAGTTTGAAATTCAGGGGTAATCTGAAACGGTGTCACAAGTCCAGGGAGGATTTTGTGGGGTACCTTCAAAATGTTTATAAAAAGTACTGTTGTTTTTTTAAGAAGGTTTTTCAAACAGTTTTAAGCTTTTTCTTTTTTTGAAAGAGAACCAGAAAGAAGCAGCTGGCTTCAGACAATAAAAAAATGAAAATGTTCAACAGGGAGCTAAGAAAATAATCAAATATTTCTGCTGACAATACTTTCCACATCTATGTGATTGGAAACACAGTACTTTCTGCTTTAAGCTTTTTCCTCATTGTCTTTTGGAATACTGCATGTAATATACTATTCTATGAGAGAAAGTACAGACTCATTTGTGTCTGTTTCAAATGTAGGTGCATCTTTAACCCAGAGCAGAATATGAGGACCACCTCTTGCTTGGTACACTTTTTGCGAAAAGAAATCAGTAATTTCTACAAGAGGTTTCTTCATCTTCATTTGATGCCTTTACTCTTACAGTCTGTTTGTCTCAAAAATCATGTAAGTCATCCCATGGATATTCTGCACAGCTCAGAGTTAGAAACCAAGTTGGTGTTCTTAAATTTCTCTTTACTGTAAATACTTACATACACATAGTATGCAGTTTTTTTTGTACAATCTTTATGATTGTTTTTCCTCACGGTTCATTGATGATTCTTTCAACAGTACATCACCTTTGGTACTTGAGTATAGAACCTGAGAACAGTAAAAAAGGGAAAATGCACCCACAAAAGACATTTGTATGGGGACAATCATGTGGCATTTCACACAGTGAGTAAGAATCTCACTTTCATTTTTGAAGGGAGGTGGTATTATAATGACTGCAGCTGATGGTGGTTCTCCCAAGGGTGCTGTACAGGTTGACTGTCCTTCTGCACCTAGTTTATCCTGCATCATTACATTGTAGCCCCTTTCTGGAATTGTTTTTAAGTGTTTCCACATGGAAGTTGTCCCATGTAAATAATTGTTTATAGTGCCCCGTTTTAGTGTATCATGGGCGTTGCCGACATTTGCTGCCACTTTGAAGCCGTTAGACAGACACGCACATCGGTATGAACAAATATATGGACCTATATGGATACTAGGTTCTACACTATGGCTGTTGGAATGATCCCCGGCTTTTTACACATTTTGAAAATATGACCGAGGGGCATGAACCCATGAAGAAATGGTCCCGTGTGTACCTCTTTACATCTTGAATTCATGGAGAGAATTCCCGTTTTTCTATAGTGGCCCACAAGAAGATTAGAGCCACATTTCAGGATTGGACAAATGTTTTGTCAGATACCCCTGCTCCTTTTTTTATAATAATTGTACAATCTAAACATTGGTCCTGAAGAAGGTGGTGAAAAGATTGGCTATCCCACCGAAACGTACGTCGACCTTTGACCTTTGGGAATCCGTCCAGTGATATATATAGGGAAAGAGACATATGTGATGCCCTTACACAATTTGAAATGATTTACTGATTTCTATATGTTGTTAAAACTGTTGGGATGTTTCCACAAAACAAATGAAATAAGCTTTTGATCTTGTATGCTGTCAAATCCCATCTGTGTCGTAATTTGTACTTTTTAATTCATATGGTGCATGATAGGTTGAATGACTTGTATGATTTGGAGTGTGTTTGCTGTTTCTGTATGAGTTGTTTGGGGTATGGTAGCTAGAATGAATTGCCATGTTTTTGATCTTTAATGTGTATATTTGAGTTGACACTATTTTTGTTGAAGTATTTTGTGATTTGTGTACTTAGCACTTTTATAAATGAATTTTAATTTCTGCAAATGGTAAATCAACAAATATATAAAAAAAACAAAATATAATAAAAAATAATGTTTTTCAATAAAAATTGTTATTTCTAAATGATTCCTTTGTAGAAGAAGAAAGCTGTTTTTTCGGGGTTTGTATAAGCTTCAGGCTATCTCTAAAAGAAATATAGGTCTGTCAGAGGTCTTTTATAAGTTTATAGTGCCCCTGGATAACTGCTTGCCGCACACATTACAGTACAGATATTTATCTGTAACCTTCTTTTCCCTTCACAGTATTGTAAGATGCTTCCAAACATCATTTTGTTTGTGCTTCCTGAAGTACTTGTGCACAAAAGAGTATTTGTAAATAGTGAAATAAATTATACTATGTCTATTTGTTAAATGTTTGGTTTAAATTGCATTGTAATGTGTTAATAAAATGTATTTGTAAACGTATAACATTTTATATTACTAATTTAACTTATGGGTCACAAACACACACATACAGGTATTCATACATGAACCCACACACCTATAGAGTTATTCACTCAGATACTGACACACCCACACATACACTCAAACACCTAATCAAAATCTCATACAGTCAGTCACACACCCATTTACACATGCAAACAGCTACTTGCATAGACGCATGCACCCAAACAGCCATTCACACACACACACTCATATAGTCACTCACACACCAAGCCACACACCAATACAGTGACTCAAATACCCAGTTATACACTGATAAATCCACAAACACACCCACACACATACACCTACTCACACACTATGCCATACACTAATAAAACCACACAGAGACTGTCACATCCATGTACACACCAATGCAGTCACTGGAGCACCCAGGCACTTACTGATACAGCCAATAACAGACCCAGGCTCACACTGATGCAACCTTTGACACACCCAGCCTCATGCCGATACAGACACTGACACACCTGAGCACATACTCACATAACCAATGACACTCAGTCACATATCGATATAGCCACTTAAACATTCAGCCAAACACCGATATAGCGTCTCAAACACATATATACCTACAGATACAGCCAGCTACACATGCAACCAAATAATAATAAAGACACTAATGTAGTCAGCCAAACACTAATGCATTCAATATTACACCCAAGCACACAACCAGGCATACACAAATGCAGACACCGGCACAGCCTGCCATCCACCAAAGCAGACACAAACACACCCAGCCAAACACTAATAAATCCAATGACACACCCAGGCACACACTGATGCATACACTTACACACACATGGACATAGCAATGCATTCACCAACACAGCCAGGCATACAGTAATGTACACGCTGACACTCCCAGCCAAACACTAATGCATCCAATACCACACCCAGGCACACACTGACACACACACTGACACACCCAGGGGCTTACTAATGCAGACATTGACATACCCAGGCATACAGCTATGCAGACACTGGCACACCCAGCCAAACACTAATGCATACAATAACATACCTAGGCACACACTGATGCATACACTGCCACACCCAGCAACATACCAATGCATACACTGACACACCCAATCCTACATCAATGAAAGCACTGACACATCCAGCCAAACACTAATGCACCCAATAAGACACCAACGTCTCCCACCGATACAGTCACTGACACTTCCTTTGTTATTTTTTTAACAAAAACTGAGCGGGGCAGTAAAAGGGTAAGGATGGGGAAATACAAAGAAGCAACTTGCTTCAGTCTTCAAAAAGCATTACGTGGTAAATGGAGACAAACCCCCCCCAAAAACTAACAGCAATGCTACTTCACTGTGTTCAAGTATGCACCCACAGAGGATATTTTTGCAGCAGCAAGAATGTGGCACTTCGTACAGTGAGTAACTATCTCCCTCAATTCTTCTCTGGCAGCTGGTATTGTAATGACTGCAGTTGATGATGGTTCTCCTCAGGGTGCTGTAGAGGTATACTGTCCTGCTGTACCTGCTTTCTCCCATATCATCCGGTTGCAGACCTTTTCATGAATTGTTTTTAAGTGCTTCCACATGGATCTTGAACAATGTGAAAACTTCAGTGCAGTGCCTTTGGATAACTGCTTGCCACAAATGTTGCATTGCACATATTTTGCTATTACCTTCTTTTCCCCAGAAGGTATTGTAAAGTGCTTCCAGACATCACTTTCTTTTCTTTGAGATGGTGTATCTAACTCCTCATCCTCAAAAGGTTGTAGATATTCATCCTGGATAGAAGTTGCCGCTTCAGCCATTCTCTGAAAGCAGAGCACCACTGGTTCTCAATTCTCTTTCTAGAGACTTCACTGGAGAACTAACTGTTTTTGGGTGTGGTTTTCAATGTACATGGGTGGGGTCCTAATGTATCCAATCAAAAGGGAAGGTTTGGGTGTGTCATCATCCGAATTCACAAATCTGGTCCGTAGGTTCGTGAAAATTGTATCATGGGTAACTTTCTTGAAGCACAGATATATGGAGAATTATTTATACTTGGAAATATGTTCACACTGATGTTGTTAATGAAAATGGAGGGGTGTACATATTTAAAACAATTTTTAGAATTTTCGGCTAATCCATGGATTTGGATTTGCAGATTTATTCCAATCATGTGATCAGGATTAAAAACCTTACAGTACTGGTCCTGTCTATGTTTATGGACCTGCAGAGGTACCGCGAAATTAAAAAATAATTTGAGGATTTTTTTTTATTTATTAACGAAAAATGTATATATTTTACATTAAGTACATTAAGTACATACATGATTTTTTGCTTTTTAAACTTATATAAAGTATATTTATAACAAAAATAATATCTGTATTAAAAAAACAAATTAAAAATCAAAATAAATGTTAGCACTAAGTATTAAAAAACATCAGAAATTCACTGTATAAAACAGAGGTTACAGAGAAATTATAGTTAGGAAATAGACAAAAAAAAAACTTAAAAATTTACTGACAAAAAACAAAGGTTACAGGACCATTGTAGATAGGAAATCTAACTAAAAAAAGCCTAAGAAATTCACTTAATAAAATAAAAGTTACAGGGATGTTATAGTTAGGCTCTGATTTCACTCATACAAAACCATAGAAATTGAGTAGTTATAGTTATCTGAGCTAACTATAACGTAAGCCTCCTCAATGCACTGCTTATGCCCTCACATATTGCATCACTCATGACATGATCAGTGACATCATTGATTACATCATTGATACATCTCAAATTACATCACTGATGACGTCACTGAAGACATCCTCCGGTGAGTGTAAGTGTTTCAAAAAGTTTCTGAGACGTAAAGATATATACTAACCTATGCAAAAGTTTAATTACTATTGTTTCTGTACTATTAATGAGTGCTACTATTTCTAACATATCTCACCGAGTGGCTGTGTGACTGTCCAAATATGTGTGTGAGCGCCTGACTGAGTGGCTGTATGGGTGTGTGAGTTGGTGTGTCAGTGGCTATATAGGTGAATAAGTGGGTGTGTGAGAGACTGTATGGGCAGGTGAGTGTCTGTGTCAGTGGTTGCATGAGTGGGTGAGTGGGTGTGAGAGTGGCTGTATGGGTGGGTGGGTGAGTGGATGTATGGGTGGGTGAGTGTGTGTGTGTGTGAGTGGCTGTATCGGTGAGTGAGTGACAATGTGAGTGGCTCTATGGGTGGGTGAGTGGGTGTGGGAGTGGCTGTATGGGTGACTGAGTGGCTGTGTGAATGGCTCTAGGGGTGAGTGACTGGGTTTGTAAGTAGATGAAAGGGTGAATAGGTGGCTGTTTGAGTGGCTGTATGGGTAAGTGAGTTGGTGTGTGAGTGGCAGTTTTTCACAGTAAGTATCTGTGCAAGTGGCTATATAGGCAAGTAAGTGGGCATGTGAGTGATTGTATGGATGTGTGAATGGGTATGTGAGTGGTTGTGTGGGTGAGTGAATGAGTGTGTGAGTGGATATATGGGTGAGTGCATAGCTCTGTTACTAGCTATATGTGTGAGTGAGTGGCTGTGTGAGTGTCTGTATGGGTGAGTGAGTTGCTCTATCAATGAGTGAGTGGGTGTGTGAGTGGTTATATGGGTCTGTGAATAGTTCTGTGGGTGTGTGAGTGGGTGTATGAGAGTCTGTATTAGGGTGTGAGTGGGTGTGTGAGTGATTCTGTAGATGATGTTATCAGTGATGTCATCAGTGATATCACTGACCATGTCATGAGTGATGTAATATGTGAGGTCATAAGCAGTGCATTGTGGGGCGTAAGTTATAGTTAGCTCAGGTAACTATAACGGCTGAATTTCAATGGGTTTGTATGAGTTAAATCTGAGCCTAACTATAACGTGCCTGTAACCTTCGTTTTTTTCAGTGAATTTCTAAGGTGTTTTAAATTCTATTTCCTAACTATAACATCCCTGTAACCCTTGTTTTTTCTGGTGAATTTCTAAGTCTTTTTATTCTATTTCCTAACTATAATGTCCCTGTAACCTTTGGTATTTTTAGTGAATATATAAATATATATTATGACCTTACTGTTAAGGAAACAGGCAATTACAAATGCTGTAAGCCAGCTTACAAATTACCCTAACTCCTTGTCAATTATTAATTTGTTTTATGTACTTTAATTACATTTTGCTTTATGTATTTTTATTTATTGGTAAAAATGCTGCATTTTTTTATTTTGCTTAGAGGTGCCTTTGTGTCCCTTGCCACATGGGCCTCTGGGGGGCTCAGTGTGTGGCCACCTTGCTGCCTTATGCACTCTTTCATATGTTTTTGCAGGACTCATGGACAGAGTACTTGAGTCCAGTAATGGCTGTCACAGCATTTCCTTTTGGAGGATCTGAGACCAAGTTATCTTCAAAGGTTTCTGACTTTCAGCCCTGTTAGGTCCTATGCAAGCCATTTTATTAGTACTACATCCTCAAAAACTACTGAATGAATTTACACCAAGTAAGTAAAAGCACAATCTTTGTTTAATGTTCTGCAATTGTGTCAAATATGGTGTCATTCCATTCAGCCATTTTTTTCTGTATTGAAGAGCAAAGAATCCTATTGGAATTAAAATGGCTAAAGGCACTTTTTCTTGGGCCGTGTTTGATTAACAGAACAAAAACTGCCTTTCCTTGGGTAACTTTGGCTTAACCATTAGTACACTACTGCAATCGATTCCACTGTCATATAATTTGTAAAGCAATACATTATAAGTGACAGATTATGGAAGAAGTACCAGCTCAATAAGGGGGCCATTGTTGTAGGTACTGCCTGACCTGTATCTTAATGCAGACAAAAATCTGCCGGAAGAAGACCATAAAATAACAGTCACTGGCATTCAGGGATGTGTTGCAATCAAAGGTGATTATTTTCTGATAACATGAGGCTGGACAGAAACATCATGTTTTGGCTACAAGAGCCTTGCTCACTTGTGTGAAATGTGTTGGGGTAAAGTGGAATCACTACAGCTGGAAAAGGGATAATGTCCCCTTTACAGCACTACCTTTTCTTAGTGGATCACTACTTAGAGATCACCCCAGGATCCACACATTAGAAATCACCTGTGCTCCTTCCTTAAAATTTAAAAAAATCAGTCTTTTGGGGTTTATCCCCACCACTAGACTTTCGGGAAAAAAGCAAAGAAGATGAGTCATGCCCCCTCCCCAAAATAGCACCAACAGTCTTTCTGCCCACTGAGGGAGGGGATTGGATGGTCTTACTGTCAATATGCATTCCCAATCGGCAGAAAGCCCACTAAACAGCAGGGTACATTTTCTTAAAGAGGAGGGGTGGGAGTGACAGGGCCATCAGTATTTCCATCTCTGACTGGATTGAGCAGTCTTTCTGACCCCTAGAGGTGTGTTGGGGGGTTTACCACAAAATCTGTCTCACCAGGACGTAAGCAGCACCCACTAGACACCAAAATATTTGTTTGAAGAGGAGCAAGAGCACCCCATAATACATTGTAGTCTTTCTTATCCCATAAGGCGATTGGGGTTTACCCACCAATCTTCCACCTCTATGGGGTATTGAAAGCCCACTAGTTGCCATGGGGTGGAAGTGACTCACCCTAGCATTGGGTGGTGCCCACCAAAACAGCATCAACAGTTTTTCAGCCCTGTTGAGGGTGATTGGGTGGTTTACCCTTCCCTCAGGTGAGAAGAAAGCCCAGGGGGATAGTCTGTGCAGGCATGGGGTGGTGCTCCCACCCCAGGACCGTCTCATCAGTCTTTCTGCTAGGGGTGGCGGTAAACTCCTCTCTGCTGACAGAGTTTTCCCCACTCTGCATGAAGCGCGGAGTTCTGGAAAAACTCTACACACTGCCGGCTGGTGGAGTTTTTCTCACTCGTGGCTCGCCAACATTAAGTTGGTGAGAGTGAATGAGAAAAATTGAGCACTAGTACGAGTCCTGGCGTAATTTCTCAATGGTGGTGGTTGCAGCAGGTCGATACTATTCGCGTTGAGAATGCTGCAGCTCAAGTAGAAAATCTACTCAAGCGGCAGAAAGAAGCAGCATCCTCTGATGCCGCATATGGTGCCGTTCATGCTGAATTTACAGCATGTAGCAATCTCCTGGTGCTAAAAACCAGTGCAACCAGCGTGACTTGCTGAAATTCCGCCGCTTGTTTAACTCCGCGGAATCTTGCGGAATTTTTATGTAACTCCACAGAATTCCATGGAGTAAAACTCTGCGAGTACCGCCCACTCAACATTTTTTCCCCTCATCCCACTAAACACCAGAGAATATTGATAAAAAAAAGATGGGGAAGGGGTGGCCCAACTAGGCATGTGTATGTTAAGTGTAGAGTGGCTCTGTGGTTATTGGGAGCAGTCACCCATTCTACGGGCATTTACGAAGGTAAGAAGAGAGAGCTTCATTGTGACCAGTCCTTGAAATGCATAATTCCTTTAATGGCAGATCTACTGCCAAAAAACTATGGGGCAGATTTACAAGCCCCTTGCGTGACTTTTGCGCTGCAGTTGCGTCACTTTTTTGACGCAACAGCGGCGCAAACAATGCGGCCTATTTACAACGTGACGCATCTAGGGAGATGCGTCACGTTGTAAAGCCCTGCGTCACATTATACCTGCGTCAGGTATAATGTATGCAGGGTGGGCGTTCCCACGCAGGACGGCCTCGTAAAAATGACGCAGTGAAATATGCAAGATTTCACTGCGCCACTTTTAGGACGCCACTGCGTCAAAACCTTACGCCTACTTGAAGCAGGTGTAAGTAGTGATGCAGTGTAGTAGGAATAGGCCTCAACACGCATTGCTGGAGTTGCGTCATGCTTCGGACACGACTCCAGCAATGCGTGACTTTTCCACCAACAGATGCGTCAGAATTTCTGTATTGTTAATACAGCGCATCCATGGTGGCGCAAGGGTTTCTCAGTGTGGCGCAGGGAAAGTGACGCATCTCTACAGATGCGTCACTTTCTTGTAAATCTGCCCCTATATGTGTCTGAACAGAGCATTTTACTGGTTTGGGAACACCAAAAGGAACTAGGGACCAGCTCTAAGCCAAATGAACCTAATTCTGTACTTTTAGCAGAAATATTCTTATCACCAAAAATTTGTATGGAGTATCCTGATGTGTTCACTGAAAAATTGAGGTAATTAAAAGCATTTGACCTTATTAAATTAAAAAATGGTGTGACCCGTCATACACAAATTTTGACAAATTCCCTATCTGTTAAGGCAACCATTACTAGCAGAATTTAGCAAGTTGTTAGATCAAGGTGTGACTGAGGAAACTGAAAGTTCTGAAATGACTAGACTCAAATGTTTTAGCCTACAAAGCACAGGGAGATGCCAAGGGAGAGGCCATATGCATAGGCGTGGGTTTGAGGGATTGCGGCTACAATTTCATCCATTATCTAATATTACTGAGATTTTGAGAACAATTGGGAGCGTTTCATGCCTGAGCTTCACGATCTGTCCTTGGCCTACTATCAAACGGGTTTACACCATGATTTGTGATCAATTACTTTCTTAATAACGTTCCTTTGTGCTCTTAGATTCTGAAGGATGCAGTTTGATTTGGCTCCAGCTGCTGCGTGATACAATGTAATTTGCATCATATTATGAAAAAAGTGCTGGAATGTCTGCCTAATATCTTATTTTTCCAGGAAGATATATTCATTTATTGTAGTGATATGGTGCACCTTGGAAACATTTTGATGAACGTTTTAGAAAGTCTCAGGGAAGCAGGGATTGCTGTAAAAAATGACAAGTGTCAGCTTTGTGTATGGTTGGTAATGTATCTGGGACATACTGTTTCTAGGGATGAGTGTAGACAAACATGTACTTGGTTAAAGCTGCTGTGAAAGCACTTTCCCTTCAAAACAAAGAGGTTCATTATTGTATTTTGGGTAGGTCGGAATATTGTTATAGGTTTGTCCAAGATTGTGCAAGTGCAGTAGGACCGTTAAGGGCTTTTCATAAAAAGGTTGGTCAAGCAAGAAATCTGCAACACTAGAAATTTGACACATCCAGACGTGCTATTCTTACTACTGATGTAAGTTGTAAGGGCCTAAGGGCAACTCTGTCACAAGCAGTGGAAAGGAAACAAAAGAATCTTTGTTTATGACTCACAGGCCCTCAAAGGCTCAGAAAATAAATATTCTGTGGTGGAACATACATCAATGGCATGCTTTTGGGCCATCCACTATTGCAAGTTCCATCTCTTGGTTATTCTCTTCCTAGTGCACACTGCAACAAGCCCTTAATTATTTTTAAGGCAGTGGAAATATGTCTCCAGAACCTAGCAACTTACTGTCTCTCAATTATGCCATTAACAACTGTTCATGAAGCAGAAGAAAATGACGAAGAAGTTGTCATGTCAATTTTATGACACAGGATCAAAGGAAAAGTATTGAAAGCTATTGAGACTTCTGACTGTGTGTGTGATTAATACTGTCAAGGGATGGGTGTGTAGCGGGTAGTCATCTAAGAAAGGAATTCAGGATGCTTTCCACTTTTTTGCCATGTAAGGCATGAATTGAGCTTGGAAGTTGGGAAGTTTTTATGTCTCAAGAGGGACAACTGGGACATAGTCCTACTGAAAATAGGATAAGATTGTAGTATTGGTGGCCAAACTTGGATACTCAAATTAAATGAAGGATTAAACATGCATGGTTTGTACAGCCTCGGGCAAGGTAAATGTAATCCACAATCTCTCTCTCCCTCATCACAATTTCCAACAAGTCTTACTGCAAAATCGTGCTAGATGCTGCCGGACCTGTGAGTTCAGATGGAATTGATGGGAGTAATGGCCTTGTATTGGTTGACAATCACACAATGTGGGTAAGGCAGAAAAGTACCTCAATCCACAACAAACATTTTAAAATACTTTTTTTTTTTTTTTTTTTTTAAATCTCTTTTATTAAATTTTCATATGACAAAAGCCATTAATATGACAGATAACGAGCATGGTATGATATATGTCGGCTCAGGGTAACAAAGCATTGCCAATGGTAAGATCAATCTTACAGTGTCCGTTATAGTGGGCGTTTTTACCAGAGCGACTGTCCGGATGCGATGCAAGAGATTCAGTTTAAATATCATCCAACTGCAGCAAAAACAACAGCTAAATTTTTAGAGATATTTCAATAACATGAAACAGGCAGTTTACTTCTTACAATCAACCTCTAGCGCAAACCCTTAATCTCTGTATTTGTTATACTTAGTAAGGTCGTTGTTCCCCATGTATACGCCTATAGTGTGGTAGTGTATCTCTCAGGGCCAAAAGATCTTGGCGCCTAAAGACGCGGTATGTGTTCGGCAGGGCACCCCTTCTAGATAGGATGTCCCTCATTGTGGCTTCACCCAGGCTCTACATTCGAAGGTATTAGTTGCGGTGTCCGCGACCAGTAAGCTGAAACGGTCATTGTTCTGTCTAAGTCTGGAGAATCAACTAAGAAGAAGGGATAGTCAAAATGAGATTAGAAAAACGAGAAAGGATAGAAAAGAGGAGATGAAAGGATAGTCTGGGGAGGTATCTCCGTGCATCAGTTCTTCGGAAGTGAAGGGGCCTAGGGCTCTCCCGTGGCATGGTTGTGGGCTTATTTGAGGGGACTGCATCCCTGTTCTCCCTACTGTGTGTCTTCCTCATAGGGTTCCCCTCGTGGAAGTATGGGGTCCGCAAAGAGTTGGAGGGCTCTCAACCTGGGGGCACCGATCGTGTATGCTCCAACCGAGAGAGATGCGAGACCAGTGGCTGCCATATGCGGTCGAATTTAGCATCCGTACCTGCCAGCCTATGAGAGAGGAGCTCCATCGCCATCACATGCCAAAGGCGAGTAAGCCAGATCAAGGACGAGGGGGAGCACGTTTTCTTCCAATGTATGGCAATGACCTGCTTAGCGGCAGTGAACATGTGGAATATCAGGTGCCAGTCCGTGTGTTTCATTGCTCGAAGAGCCGTCGGTCGGAGTCCCAGTATAACCACCCTCGGGTCGTTTGGCAAGGGGAATCCCACTACCTCTCCAACGTGGCCCATCACCTCTCTCCAAAAGGTGAGAATGAGCGGACAAGTCCACCATATATGAAGAAAAGAACCCTGGGCCGCCTGGCATCGCCAGCATAGAGGGGCGAAGCCCGGGTACATCTTCTGGAGTCTAAGAGGAGTATAGTACCAGCGAGTCATGACTTTATAGACCGATTCCTGTTGTGTTATACTTTTAAAGATACGAGGGATATCGCGCCATAACTGTTCCCATTGGTCCGAGTCTATGTCTCCTTCGGTGTCCATCTGCCACTGGCGCTGATAGGTGTGTGGGGGCACCAAATGTGAGTGTTGAAGCACTTTATAGGTCCGGGAAATCAGCCCCCGGGAACCATCAAAAGCACGGACCAGCGTTTCAAAAGGCGTTAGGCGCCTCGTGGCTCCCTCCATGTACGAGGGGGCCCGGATCCAGTGCCGGATCTGAAAGTACTCCATGCTCGTGGTTTTTGGAAGGTCGAAGTCCCGTCTGCACTGGTCAAAAGATTTAAAGATACCGTTCTCAAAAAGTTGTTCTATGACCCGGCACTCCCCAGCCGACCAAGCCGAAAACGACTTTAGGGGTAGGGCCGGCGGGAAATCCGGGTTGAGCGCTATTGATGTGTTGGGAGAGGGGAATGTAGTGAGGCCACGGGATACTGCGATCCTGTCCCAGATCTCCAAGACCGTCTTGGTTGGAGTAGCTATGTATGCACTTCGATGTCTGGCCCCCCGTCTAATCCAGGCCAGGTCCCACAGTGGGCGACACGCCACTGCCCTGTCCATATGGAACCAGTGTTTTTCGCTTTCGCGAACCGACCATTCCGATATGTATCGCAAGTGTGAGGCCCAGTAATATGCAAGCAGATCGGGACAAGCCAGTCCACCCCTGCCTCGAGGTAGCAACAGGACCCTTGTGGAGAAACGCGGCCTGCCTCCTCCCCAGATGAACGCCGTGAGATCCCGTTGGAGGTTCTGGATATCTCTCTGGGGGATCGGCGTGGGGAGAGTCTGGAAAAGGTATAGTACCTTTGGCAAAATCGCCATTTTAACTGCATTTAAGCGGCCCAGCCACGAAATTGGGAGTGATTTCCAGCGTCGGAGCTCAGCCCGGACAGCCGTCCTGCATGCCGGCCAATTAGCTCCAGTCCAGGTATCTAGGGTAGCAGTAACATTAATCCCCAGGTATCGTATGGAATGTGTAGCCCATTGAAACGGGTTAACTGAACCGAGGTTATCCAGCTGTAGCTGGGGGAGAGTGAGATTAAGTGCCTGCGATTTGGAAAGATTAATTTTAAGACCCGATATCAGTTCGAATTGAGAAAGAATGTCCAGTAGTGCGGGTATTGAGCTTGCTGGTTCCGTTAATGTCAGGAGAAGATCATCTGCAAAGAGGCCAATTTTATGTTCTACTCCTCCTATGTGTATTCCCGAATTTCTGTCGACTGCCTGATAGCGATCGCCAGGGGCTCCACCACAAGAGCGAACAGTAAGGGTGAGAGCGGACACCCCTGACGCGTACCCCTGCTGATGGGGAAGGACGGAGTGAGAAGACCATTTACTCAGATCCGTGCCGAGGGCGCCGCATACGGCGCCATGATGCGCGCAGTCATAGTCGGTCCGAGTCCCACGCGTTGTAGGACCGCCCGCA
Organism: Calotriton arnoldi; assembly: GCA_963921515.1. Taxonomy (NCBI): domain Eukaryota; kingdom Metazoa; phylum Chordata; class Amphibia; order Caudata; family Salamandridae; genus Calotriton; species Calotriton arnoldi. Next base: position 203,843 of record CAWUFW010007975.1, on the reverse strand, counting down.
GAAAGGACCAGTCAACCCGGTCAAAAGCCTTTTCGGCGTCCAGGGAGAGCAGAAAGGCCGGTGTACTATAATGCTGTGTCTTTTGCACCAGGTGGGCTACTCGGCGAATATTATCCGCTCCCTGTCTCTCCCTCACAAACCCCACCTGATCGGGTTCTATCAGGCCCGGGAGGTGAGGGCCTATCCTTTGGGCGAGGATTTTGGTATATAGTTTGACATCTACGTTCAATAAGGAGATAGGCCGAAAAGAGGCGCATGCCATGGGGTCCTTCCCAGGTTTAGGGATAAGGATTATCTCCGCCTCTGCCATAGTCGGCGTCACCGACCCCGCCTCCGCAAATGAGTTAAATAGGCGCAATAGATGGGCCTGAAGTTCGGGGAGGAAGAGGCGATAAAACGCCAGTGTTAGGCCATCAGGCCCTGGGGACTTCCCCACTGGCATACCTTTTAAGGCCTTTAGGAGTTCCGCCGCTAGGATAGGTTCCTCTAATTGCTCTTTAAAGAAGGGGGTCAGTGGCGTCCAGGCGCAAGCAGCTAAAAAGGGATCCATCTGGTCTCTCCTAGTCTCCCCCTGACCATATAGTTCGGAGAAAAAGGCGTGAAACTCCTGTTGTTTAGCTTTTTCGGAGGTAGCCCAGCCCCCCCCACTTTGGACTATTTTTGCGATATGACCCTTAGAGATCTGATTCCTGAGACGACGCGCCAGCATGGATCCCACCCTGTTGCCCCTCCATAGAACTTCTGCTTAAGAGTCAAGAGAGACCGCTCTGCTTTGTTCACCCGGAGAGCCTTAAGCTGACCCCGAAGGGAGGCAAGTCTCTTGCTTGTGACGATATTAGGCGCGTTCCGATTTTGTTGTTCCATGGTTTTAAGATCACGGGTGAGGTTGTCTTCCACCAGGCGAGACTCCCGCCTGCGGGCTATAGAGATGGAAGTGATAACGCCCTGATCGTGGCCTTGAAGGCATCCCACAGCATAGGTATTGTGGTCTCCGGGAGGTCATTGGCCTCAAAGTATGATTGTATAGCTTGTCTGAGCTCGGCCACATCCACCTGATCGCGGAGCACCTGCGGAGGGAGTCGCCAGCGCGGGGCGGAATTCGAAGGTCGGCCCAAGGCGGACAAGGTTATCTCTAAGTGAGCGTGGTCCGAAATAGAGATATCTGAAATCCCTACTGTGTCTAGGGAGCGAATGAGTGCGTGGGATAGAAAAAGGTAATCTATACGGGAGTGCGAGCGATGCACATGGGAGTAAAAAGTGTAGTCCTGTGTGTCCGGTTCCTTATAGCGCCAAGCGTCCACCAGGCCCAAAGCTTCCAGATCTCGTTTGAGAGCGGCAGACATAGCCCCTACTCCCTGATAAGAGGGGGAGGTGCGGTCCATGGTGGGGTCCCAAACTAGATTAAAGTCACCCCCAAGGATGATAGGATTGGTTTCCTTGGAGAGGGAAGTTTGGAGGAGGTGGCGGATGAAAGCATCTTGTGCTTGATTGGGTGCATATAGATTAAGGAGGGTAAGCTGTCTGCCCTGTATTGATAGCTGGAGCTTAAGAGATCTACCTTCCGCATCCCGGACGGTGCGTTCTATGTTTACCGAGAGACCCATTTTAAAAAGGATCCCCACCCCTGCTGTCTTAGATGATGCCGACGCCCATATTCGTAGGGGGAATTTAGGGTGAGACATGCAAACAGTATCGGCCCGTAGTAAGTGGGTCTCTTGGAGAAAAACAATGTCCGGGTCCTGAAGTTGGAGGTAGCGCCAGATCTGTCCCCTCTTATTCGGGGCATTTAGGCCTTTGACATTAAGGGAGAGACATTTAAGCTGAGCCATTGATCTGTACCCGGAAAGGCATGCGTTGGTCGGAACTGATGGAGTCCCATCTCTCTCTGGTCAGAGCCTGAATCGACAACCGCTGTAAATGTTGGAGCAAGCGTAGAATCCCCCCCAGGGGTGGAGTGTGAGTTATTGTACCTGGTGTCCCCAAGGCTGCCAGTCTCAGAGCCCTGGCCCTTCACTGCGGTTCGGGGCCCTCCCCTCGAGTCCAGAGAAAGAAAGGGAGTAAGGGAAAGAATAGAAGAGGGGAAGATTCCCAGAATGGAAAAATTACTAAATATCTAAAGGGCCAACTGGGCCCAACAGGGCCTTTCCAGTCCAGGAGCGGCCCAATGGTGGGAACCAGGGCGGCTCTGGGGAAGTCACTCCCCTTGGGGACTAAGGAAATGGCGGGGTAGGTCTCAGACTACCTTGGGGGCAAGAGCCATCCACCCCCCAGGGGCGACCTGTCGCGGTAGCAACGGGGAGAAATGCGTCCCAGATGGAGCCACAGGAGGACCCCCCTCGGAATATATCCGGAGCTCAATAACGCACCCCGGCGCCCCCGCCCTCCAAGCTTTTGGGCGATCCAGAAAACTCGGGCACCTTTAGGTTAACTGCCTGGTGTGGGGGAGGGGCCCCTCGCCCCCCGTCACGTCTATACCAGTGTAAAGCTGGCGTGGATACGGCAGCCTAGAATAACGCTCATAGATAGGCCCTCCCAAAATCCCATCCATGCTAGACCCATCCCGGCAAGGTATTGTGGTGCTTTGCGGGCATGATCCCCCATCCCGGGGAAGAGCCAAATATTGCCTCCCCTGACACTCATCGTGAGACAAAACCTAATAAGTGTATATACGCCTAGTTGCCCCAATACTTCGTTCAAGTAGTCCAGGTGGCCCAACGCCTTCTCCCATCTGAAGCCTCTGACAATGGGGCGTGAAGGGCATGTTCTGCCAGTCCACTTGTCCGTGGATATCTCTCAACCATACATCAGTTGCCCCCGCTAGCACCAGGGGGGGAAGGCGGCCTCGAACTCAGGCCCTCTCTTGTTGAAGTCTGTGGCGCCTCCATATTCCGTAGGTGTTGGATAATGTTCTGTTTGGCTTGAAGGTCAGTCCCCCCTGCTCCGGATGTTCCAGCCCTGGGGCGCCCGACCCTCGACCACTCAGGGCGGAGGGAGATCTGGGACGTCGGCTCCTTGGGCCCGGGGGAGGAAGGCCTCGATCCAGACGAGATGTTCAGCAGTTGGAGGGCTTCACGAAGAGATCTCAGAGACCTGCGCCTCCCCTCCCAGTGAAAGATCAGAGCAAACGGGTGGCCCCATTGATATTTGACGTTGGCTTCTCTCAGTTTGGCAGTGACTGGCCGGAAGTCCCTCCGGCGGTGCAAGGTGAATGGCGATAGGTCCTGAAAGATTTGGATGACGTGTCCCTCGTGTTCCAGCTTTTCGGTCGCCCTGGCCGCTCGGAGGATGGCCTCCTTTTCCGTATAAAAGTGTACCATGGTCAGGATGTCGGGGATCAGGTTGGTGTTTCCCCGCGGGGGTGCTACCCTGTGTGCTCGGTCCAACGTGGGTGGGGAGGAGTCCTCATCTCCCCTGACCGCATGCAGTAAGTCTGCGACATATGTCATTATGTCCTGTCCCTCTGCGCCCGTGGCACACCCCGGACGCGGAGGTTATTCCGGCGGCTCCTGTTCTCCAAATCCTCTTGTTTGATTTGGAGTTCCACATGTTGCTCCTCCAGAGTTTGGACGCGGCGCCTAAGATCTTCCTGCTCCTCTGTACGCGTGTCGAGGGTGTGCTCCAGGTCATCCACCCTAGTGCCAATTTCGGCGACATCTCGTCTAATGTCCGTGAGGTAGGACTTGACCTCCAGCTTAAGAGATGAGATCTCTGATTTGATGTCCTGAAGGAAGCTAGACATAAATGCCTGTGTAATGGCGCCTGATTCAAGCATGTCCAGCTTGGAGGTCATTGCTGTGTCGTCCCCTGACGCTACCGGGGTTTGCTTACCCCACAGGTCCGCCACCGAGGTATCTTTAGGCGCCAGTTGGGCTGCGGCCTTCCCCGTCCTTGGCTTAGTCATGGTTCCTGCGCCGGGGGTGCAGAGCCCTCTCGCCCTCGCTTGGTTCCAAACCGGGGCCTCCTCGCTCCCCCCCAGTCGATGCGTTGCGAGTCCGTTCGGTGGCAGGGCAAGGCGGCGCAGGCCCGGCCACAGGGTCCGCCCTTCGGATCAACTCGAGTCCCCCTTTTCGCCGGTTCCGGCAGGAGGTTCCGACCCGTGGGTCTATACCCCACACTCCAGCCACCTTTGGTTCAATTCGTAGGGGCCACTCACTTCCGTCGCCTTCCGGCGAGACCCCGACACCTTCAGCTTAGCCTAGGGCAGCCTCACGCCCGTTTTGCTCGGGCACCGGAAGGAGCCCGATCCGGCCCCCGAGTCGCTCCGGTCCCTCGAGCTCAGTACAGGGTACCCCCACTGCCAGTCCAGTCCAACAATCAGGGCCCGCCCTGCTGCCTCTCACCGCTGTCCCGGCCAAGCTCTCCCCACGCTTCAGGGTCCTCTACCCTCAATGTCAGGTATCTAGGAGCAGGGGCCTACCAGGGCAGTCTCTGCGGGGCATCATGCACCTTCAACGCCCCCAGCTCGGGGCCAGCCCTCCGGTCATCCACTCCGGGTCTCAGTGCTGTGCGTGATGGGCCCAAGGGAGCCGGGCCTCACTAGGCCTCTGGGTCTGCACACCACAGCTCCTCCGGCTTCGCCGGGCCGCTACTGTATGGGGGAGGGGCACACGAGGTCCATGGCCTCAGGCTCAGCTGGGGGGGCGGGGAAGATATCACCTCCAGCTGCAGGTTTTCACGCCAGTCTTCAGCCCTCTCAGGGACGCCGCTCCATCCCCCGGGCCAAATGCCCTCCCCCTCCTCACCTCCGTCTGTCGTTCCGCTCCTCCCCGGTCTCCGTCGATGGATTCGCGGGGCCTCAGGAGCCCGGCCGGAGTCCGCTCTCAAAGGACGGGGCCAGGCTCCTCAGCTCAGCCCACCGCCGCAGGCAAGTTCTCTGGGGGCAAGCAACTCTCTGCAGGGCCCCCTCCGGCCAAGGTCCAGTGCCGCTCACGTCACCCGCAGACTAGGGCCGACACTCCGGTGCGGGCAAGATGGCGGACGGGGTCGCTGCGATCAACCGCTCTCGGCTCTCCCGGTCGTCGGGTCGAGGTCCTCCCAGGACTCCAGGAGTCTGCAGCGGGCTATACGCTGTCTGTGGGGGGGCACAGACTTTGCCCCCGTGCCTTAAATCGCTTGATGTATGCCCCGGGCCGCCCCTGGAAAGCGGAGCTCAGCCTTCGTGCGTCCTACGCCATTGGAGTCTAGGCCACGCCCCCTTAAAATACTTTTTAAGAGGTATTTGTCAATGTGTGTATCACGGTGGAACTTGTGTCTTACAATGAGGTCCATGAGACTCCAACAGTATGAATACAAAAAGAGCAATTGATGGACAGAATGCAGAAAAATGTCATACATTCACCCAGTACAGAGATCTGGGCCTAAATCCATCGCTTTTTTGCTCCCCATGCCATTCCAGTTTGAACCCAGCCATATGCAAATCAGTCTTGAGCCTGCGCCCAATGGGAATAGTCCAGCCCGAACTGCCAGGTCAGGCCCTCCCTGGACTGGAAACAAGCATCCTAGCACCGGTTTGGGGGTTTCAACCCTCGTCAGCCAGGATAGCTTGACTCCAGTGGCATGGGGAGCACGGGACTCACGTCTGGGCATACCCGTCCCACTCGGGGTGACAAATGCAAAAAGAACAATTGATGGACAGAATGCAGAACAATGTCATACAGTCTCTCCAGTACAGAGATCTGGGCCTAAATCCATAATTGTTTTGCTCCTCATGCCATTCCAGTTTGAACCCATTCATATGCAAATCAGTCTTGACCCTGCGCCCAATGGGAACATTCCAGCCCGAACTGCCAGGTCTGGCCCTCCATGGACTGGAAACAAGCATCCTGGGACCGGTTTCGTGGTTTCACCCCTCATCAGCCAGGATAGCTTGACTCCAGTGGCATGGAGAGCATGGGACCCACGTCTGGGCATACCCGTCCCACTCGGAGTGACAAATTCAAAAAGAACAATTGATGGACAGAATGCAGAACAATGTCATACATTCACCCCAGTACAGAGATCTGGGCCTAAATCCATAGTTTTTTTTGCTCCCCATGCCATTCCAGTTTGAACCCAGCCATATGCAAATCAGTCTTGACCCTACTCCCAATGGGAACAGTCCAGCCCAAACTGCTAGGCCAGGTCCTCCCTGGACTGGAAACAAGCATCCCAGGACCGGTTTCAGGGTTTCACCCCTCGTCAGTGCTCCGTCCCTCATCCCCTTGTGTTTGCTTTGTTCGCCCTAAGTTGGCAGGGTATGCCCAGACGTGGGTCCCTTGCTCACTTTGCCACTGGATTCAAGCTAGCCTGGCTGATGAGGAGTTTTTCCCCAATACCGGTCCCAGGATGCTTGTTTCCGGTTCAGGGAAGACCTGGCTTGGCAATTCAGGCTGGACTGTTCCCATGAGGCACAGGGTCAAGACTGATTTGCATATAGCTGGGTAGAACTGAGGTGACGAAGTGAGCTAAAGAACGATGATGGATTCAACCCAGATCTGTGACTGGGGGTGAGTGTCTGTAAAGTTTCAGCGCTCCCTCCATCATCCCCTTGTGTTTGCTTCCAAAGGTATGAAGGCAAGAGATGTCCATAAACATCGCAGACCAGCCTTGTGGTGTCCAACGGCAAATGTCCTAGTGGAAAGAGTAAACAGGATGATCAAGGGGTGTCTCCAGATATAGCATGTAAATAGCCTGTCAAGAAAGAATCTGGGCTTTAAGGTTAAACTCTGAACTCAATTTCCAGAGTATCAACTTTCCTCTCTCTGAAAGCTGAGAATCCAGGGACTAGATTTGTGACAGCTTTTCAACACTGTCAGATGGCGGATGTAGTAGATTGAGACCATATTGGCTGGGGGGGGGAAGTATTAAAGAATCTAAATAAATATATTTCACATTATAATTGTTTGAGGTGTATCAGAGGAAGGTAGGCGACCTAGTCTGTGTAAAGAAAGTCCTGTTATAGCATAGTGAATCAACAACGTTTTCTGAATCGTATATAATGTGGAAGTTAAATAACAAATATGGTGAGGTTTGGCAATGGCCAAAAATGTGGTATGGACAGATTGTTCAGCTCCAGTAGAAACAGTGAAACAGACACGAAACATAATAATGTTGTTTCAGTTGGTGGAATTATCCGTTGTTCTGACCGATAGTGCAAGAATCGATTTAGACAACAGAACAATTGTAAAGATACTCCAGGTTTCGTTATCTCTGCTGCCTCTTTCATTTTTGTGATGTAGATTATTGTAAATTGGTTTGCATTGGAATTTTTTCATGCTGTTATCCTCTTTTCCGTGAAGATGCGCTGTAATGTTGTCCATGTTCCAGATCTATTCGTTCGAATCTTTCCCAATCACCTGCCTTAACCTGCGCCTTGTTGCGTTTCTCAAAGATTTTAGGAACGTTCTACCACGAGTGCACTTTACTCATTAAGTTCCCTATCATTTCCAATTCCACCTTGCTGCTCCTCGCTCTCCTTGTGCCAATCCTATTTTCATCCTTTCCTCCAAACTCTCAGATTCTCTTTTCCGTGTCATTCCCTCCGACTTATCTTTTCATACATTTCAGGCTCTTCTAAAAGAGCACTTTTAGAATCAAATTCATTTGTCTAAAGTTACAGGTTTTTTTGTTCCTATGTGTCACTGGGGGATATTCTCAAGAACGTGCGATAATCATCGCCAAAAAAGGCTAACGCACGTTTTCATATCGCCGTCTATCGCGGGAAAATAACTGTGTCAACGTCGTATTCTCAACACGGCGGTAACATGCGATAGTCTTCCGATAATGCGCCAAATGGCCGCGATAACATCACCAGGACGGCAATAAAAATCCAAACCCGAACGCGAAAAAAGTCGCGATGGGACCAACCGCGATACCAAACCAGCGATAAGCTGCGCAAGCCTGCAAGTCCCACAAGTCAGGCGGCCAAAATCAGGATAAAAGCGGCAACCAAAAACACAAACAAGACCCAAACAACTGCGAAGCACCATGGAGGTAGCCGGAGAAAGAACAGAGGACAACCAGAACCCCACAAGCCCCACGGAGGACCAGCCTGGGACCATCATTGGGGAGACGGTGGCAGGAGTCGGGGGACCGGACACTGCACAACATGACCTGAGCCAACAGCAACAGGGTGAGTAACGACCAGGGACTGGGGGGATGGGGGAGATGGGCACAATGGCACACATGCACAAGTAAGTATAGCACATCTGCGGACAAACCATGCCCAAGAGTCACAACTCCAACCCAGGGCCCAAGTTACCCAAGTCTGCAACAGCTCAGCACTGCATAAGCACAGAAGTGAAAGGCACAACGCCTGAAAGGGATAAGGGCCAGCAAAATCAGACCCGAAGGGGCAAATCACCCACAATGCAGCACACACACAAGATGCAGAGCACCCCAACATTGACAACAATGTGGCACAAACTGCAACACTTTCACAACAGAACAGAGGACACAACTGCTGCCGCCTGTGTTTAGAAAATGTCCATTCGCATTTGGCATAGCAGAAAACTGTGAGATGACAATATACAAGTACAACCTCACATCCCTGATGGTGTAGAAATGCCAAGTGTCCTGCTTCAAATAGGCGTCTCCTCATACACAGTCACAATGTACATTGCCATGCAGTCTGACAGTAAACTTGCACAATGTGTGAACATACATGTGAACACAATGTCAATCTGCATTTCCCTTCACATTGCAGAGGGAGAATCAACACCTCCTGCAGAGCAGACCCAACAACACAGCACTGATGATGAAGAGGACCTCCCCAACATCTACACCGACTCACTCCAACAGCTCAGGGACAGCTCCGGCACACCACCTCCAGGAGCAGGGCAGCCCAGCTGCATCCATGAGACCCCACCCCCTGCACAGGCCACACAGCAGGAAGCACCCACCACCACGGCTGTCTCCCAGGACCCCCACGACCAACATATGGCCTCCCAATGCCGTGTGTTAGGGTGCCAGGAGGAGATGTCTGACCAGCTGCGGGTGGGGTTCGACCTCATGGCAGCCAAACTGGATGCCATATGTGGGTGTCTAAGTCCCATCAGGGACCACTTACAGTCCCTAATGGACACCCACTGTCCGCTCCTTGCTCTACAACAAGCCATGGCTGACATCGCTGGAGTCATGACTCTGAGACAAGAACAACTGTCCAGTCAGAGTGGCCCCAGCGATGTCATCCGTGAGTTGGGACACATAAGGAGAATGATGGAGAGCTTGGAGTGGATGCAGGCAGAAAGAATGTGTGCCACGGCTGCACACCAGCGAGATGTAGCTGTGATCTTCCATGCCCTGCAGATCCTCGTCATGGCATTGCCACCACAAGGCCTGGCGCAGATGGATGCTGGTGCCACTACTACATCCACATCTCCTCCCCCTGAAGTGTCAGTGCCACACAGTGTGGCAGATTTCCCACCTCCATCCCCTGATGTGTCACTGCCACACAGTGATGAAGACAGAACACCACCACCCGCATGTGAGGCACCTGACACATCAGAGGACGAAGATGATGATGAATCTGGCTTTGTGGCAAGAATGAATTGTTAGCATTCATATCCGCCATATGGCCGTGTTCAGCTTGGTTCTGCCCTCTGCATCATGCCCTGGAATAACACCTCCCACTGTCCCCCCCATACACCGAGCAACACTCACCTTGGACCTCGACATGGACTGCCATATTTGGTGTGGTTACCAATGACACAGCAATCACACTGCGGACTGTAGTCTTCCACTCCCTATGAACTTGTCATTCCCGAAAGGACTCTGGCTGGCCCTCCACGGGGAAACAATGTAAAGTGGGGTTTGCATGGCCCTAAACTGGCCCAGCTTCAACACTCCACTGAATGTGAATAAAACATCCTAATTCACACTGATGTGTCATGTCCATGACCATTTAAGAATGAAAGTATGGATGAATGTAGGGACAGTGGTTCCACAAAAGAGGCACTCCCTGGGTAATGCTATCAATGCGCATGTATGGCCGTGACCCAGATAGGCATTGAGACACACATTGTCATTCAAATCAACACTCATCACAGTTGAATAAAAGTGAAGCTGCGTAGACTTTATTAGCATATGCGTGTCAGTACGGGCAAGATAAGTGCCACAACATGCAGACCAATGCAGCAGTATGTCAGAATGAGGAACCTTGCCAAGCGCCGCTGTCCACTTCGGGGGAGTGCCTCACCTTTCACAGGTGTGTGTTAACACGCGTTGTTGTCCGCTCATGTTTTCGGAGTCCAGGCGAGTGCAGCCATGTCCACTGTTGTCGTGGGATATGTGACCAGATCTCCAAGATGCAACAAGGTGTTGGGACATGTGCAATGCGTTCCAATCAGTTGTGGCTGCATGTACGTAGTTACTCGTCCATGAAAGTGATTGCAGCTTCGTAGGCTAACATTTCCAACATGAGGTCGGTGTCGACTTCATCAAACAGGACGGCAAAGCGATCCATTAGCAGTTCCGGACAGATGTGCTGCGTCCACCCCCTTTCACCAATTAGCACTACAGACCAATATGGGAGCGGTTCAATGTGGTCACTGCACAGGAGGATTTGTGCAATCTCCCAGGTCCAGCTGCCAGCATGTATGCCAAGTATCAAGGCATCCCATAAACGGGTATCACGGTGACACTCCTGGTCGTGGGCCAACAGGGGGCGCACACACATGTCAAAATCCAGTTCAGCTACCGTCCCGTTGGATAGGCAGACATCCATGGACCACTCGAACATGCACGATCGACAATGCAACAAAGTCTGAATGCAGGTGACGTTGGCAAGGCGGAAGCTTAGCCGGTAACTGATCCACAGCAGTGCCAATGGCAGTGCCCCCAGTGAAAGCAGCATTTGTGCACGGTACAGTTCCACATGACAGGGGTTGTGCATGTGTCCGGGATGTTCGGCCATTGCGTTAGTGGCTCTTGTTGAAGCAGCACTGTTCTGACCTGCGCCAGTTCTGTGGATGAAATGCCACATCTCGTATCAATGAGTTGTTATAGTGTGCACCGGTTGTACGCCTGGGATGTTGTGGGAGTAAGTGTGAAGGCCATTCCATGCAAGATAACTTTGAGCAAGGACTTCTGTGTGTGGGGTTTGTATACGTTGGTCTTTTGTCTGGCTGTACATAGTGTGGGAGTCATCATCAGCTGCTATAGTATCTGTCAGGGGGTGCCGGGCACATGCAATTCCGAGGTCGGAGGTGCAGATGTGCTTCCGCCTGATTGTTCAGACAAAGGAGCTTTCATCCCTAGTGTAAGTTTGTAATCTGCTTGCATTCATGGGATGTGAAGTGGCTTGTTGGGGGTGGGGTGGGATGAGTGGGACTTTGTGATTCATTATTGACATGACTTGCATGTGGCATATGAGCGGCATCACTGTGTGTTACGTTGTCTCACAGCTGCTCCTCCCTCACCCGTACCCATTTAATTATGTGCGCTGCGCGATTGCATCACTTGCACTCCTATAGCACAGTATTGTCATGCCTGTCTGTGCATGTCCACAAGCCTGACAACGACACTGTGATGTTGGCCATTGAAGGTGGTGGGCCACGTGAGAGTAGGCCTATGTAAAGGATAGGGCGGACACAGATGTAGAGTACATGCCTGGCTGAACTGGCGCTGCTAATGTGACTGGGCATTTTGCTCATGCTGCGGAAATACAGTCACACACAACACTTGGCATGTATGATCCTGGACCCCGAGCGGTCTTGCGCTCCTTCATTACTCCGTTCCTGCGAGCCCGCCCTCCGGGTGCATGCTACATTGCAACATTGTCGCCTACAGGGGGGGGGACTTAGCTACATGTCCAAGCTATTACCCACTGCCTGAGGTGAAATGGTTGGGTCCGCTCTCCACAGCACAATGTAATGTGGTAGGGCCCGGGGCCATCATTCATGCATAATGACCACACGGACACACTTGGATAGATAGTGGAACTGGCTACGGGCACGTGCGCCCGGCCCCTTTTTATTACCAGGATCACATATCCAGTGACGCCTGTGCTGGATGGGTGTGGGGTGAGTGTGAGGCAGCCCTCAGTGAGTGGTTGGTGCTGGCAACAACTTGAACAGTGATCACTATTAAAGCGGAAACAGAAAACACCAACATAACACTAACAACTGCGAAGCACCATGGAGGTAGCCGGAGCAAGTACAGAGGTCACCCAATATTCAATCAGAAGGGGCCATGACTTGTGGTGCACTGAGATAGTGGCACCAGAGCCGGGCGTGCTCATGTGAAGAAATTGTCAATGATTGTGTCCCTTCGGGATATTCCTGCCGCAGCTGCAGTGGGGTGTGTTACACCTGCCTCATCTTCATCATCATCGTCCCAGGTCTTCCACACTACCTGAGGTGACATTGTTGCGTCCACAGTCCACAGCACGTGACTCAATCATAAAGGGTCCATGAGTTGTGGTGCACAGTTAGTGGCACCTGTGGCACTCAGGGAGTGCGCAGCCAGCGATGATGCGTGGCCCGGGCGGGCCGCACTGGGAGCAATGTCTTTTGCCTATTGAATTCTGCCTCAATATGGCCACGTGGCGTTGACTTGTAGTGCACAGAGTTAGTGACACCTGTGGCGCTCAGGGGGTGCGCAGCCAGCGATGATGCGTGGTCCGGGCGGGCCGCACTGGGAGCAATGTCTCTTGCCTATTGAATTCTGCCTCAATATGGCCACGTGGCGTTGACTTGTGGTGCACAGAGTTAGTGGCACCTGTGGCGCTCAGGGGGTGCGCAGCCAGCGATGATGCGTGGTCCGGGCGGGCTGCACTGGTGGGAATGTCTGTTGCCTACTGGACTGCGTCATCTGCAATCGTGACTCGATCTGAATTGTGAGCCCTGCTGACCTCAGTGTAGGCCGGAGGCAGAGGTCAGCAAGGGCCCGCAGCCACGTGGCAGTGACTTGTGGTGCACAGAGTTAGTGGCACATGTGGCGCTCAGGGGGGTGCGCAGTCAGCGATAATGCGTGGTCCGGGCGGGCAGCACTGGGGTCAATGTCTGTTGCCTACTGGACTGCGTTATCTGCAATTGCGACTCGATCTGAATTGTGAGCCCTGCTGACCTCAGCGTAGGCCGGAGGCAGAGGTCAGCAAGGGCCCGCAGCCACGTGGCATTGACTTGTGGTGCACAGAGTTAGTGGCACCTGTGGTGCTCAGGGGTTGCGCAGCCAGCGATGATGCATGGTCCAGGCGGGCCGCACTGGGGTCAATGTCTGTTGCCTACTGGACTGCGTCATCTGCAATCGCGACTCGATCTGAATTGTGAGCCCTGCTGACCGCAGTGTAGGCCGGAGGCAGTATCCAGCACACACATAACTCCGTGGTGCTGTGTGGCTGGGTGCGCTGGGGGCCTGTGTCGTGGAAGCCAGCGTTCGGCTGAGGAGGCTGGCGGTCAAGGCGGTGGACTTGTGGCAGGGTGAGGGGCGCCGCCCTGGCAGACGCGTTGGCCATCCCTGAAGTGAACCACGCCCAGAGCCCCAGCCTATTTATTCACACTCCTACACTGGGCTGGCGTACGCCGGACAAGCCCACTCCGCTTACGCTTACAGGGGGGGACGGCACAGCTACATGACCGAGGTCTTCCCCACTGCCTGAGGTAACATGGTTGCGTACACTGTCCACGACACTGCAAACACCTGCAGTATATGTCCATATGGATAGGTCTGTGCTCTGCATACTGAGGTCTGTCCAGCACATCACCGCCACACTTGGCATTGTGTGCATTCTTATTCATGGGTGACTTGCCTCCTTCACACATACTTGGTTCCCACCTCTCCCCACATTCTGCTATTGTGTGGCTGAGGGGCCATGCCATTTTTGGAACGTCCGCTGTCCTGTTCTGCGCTGCCTCGGTGGTAGTCGAGGGGGGGGTGGTCCGTGGGTGGGGAGGGGCTGGGGGTGGTGGCGGTGGGTGTTGTGGCCCTCTTGGGTCTCCGAGCTGCATGATCAGTATCTCCATGACGTGTTGGTCTTCAGATGTGGCTCTGGGCTGGGTTCCCTTTCATGCTGCAGGTAGTCGTCCTGCTTAACACCAGTAAAAGGCAGGTGTTAAATCCCTGCTGCTAATACGCCTTATCGCCTGTTTTTGGTTCGCATCGCAGATCTGGCTGGAAGTTGAGAATATCGCGAAGTGGTGTTTTCGTGTGTTTTTGCATGGGAACGCCTATTCTGCATATCATTAGCGTTGTCTCTCTCATCCGTGGCGATGTTTTTTGCGGCAGCTATCGCTGATAAACTGGCGATGTGGGCAGTTTGCACCAGCTTGGGAATGGGGCGATAATTCTTTCGCCACTTTTGCTGCGCTTAAGTGCCGATAACTCGGCGATAAGTCCTTGAGAATATGCACCACTATGTATTATTCCACCTTTAATTTTATTGTTATGAGCTTTGGCAAAAATGCTGTGTAAATTCAAGAAGAAGATAAACCTCTGAATTCCTACATACTTGCGTCACGGAAAATACTTAAGAGCAATCAGAGAGTATTCAACAGTTTCAGGAAAGCAAAGAGCTTTCATGAAAAGACAAGTCCTTTCGATAAGTAAGGGAAGCTAGAACAAGGAAGCATTTGATCAATTAAAAAAAGTGACACAGACCAAATGAGACCGATGTTCTTAATGGTTTATAACGTTCAGCAATAAGCACAGGTGCCCCTGGAAACAGGTTTTATGGGATGACGGTGCTTACAACCAATTGAACGGATTGCTTTCATAACAGTGGAATGGGCCTGAAAAGTCGATGTGAACACCTCAGGGGCTGAACACTTCCCGGTCATTTGATTGGTTAGCTAATCTAAATGTGACTGAAATACTTTTATATCTTATCTTTGCACAATCTGCAGGAGTTATCCAGAAAATATTTTTTTTTCAATATACTTTTGGTTCAGGCCCTCCAGTTTTTCCACTCCGTTTTACTTAGATATCGGAATCTGAAACATAAAAATAAAGACACTAGCTGCTGCTATTAAAGATGCCGCTCACAATCCACTGCATTCACACTACTTATTTTCTCTCTTATCTCATCTTAGCCAGAAATTCAAATTTCGTCTTGGTTGCATCTTATGTCATCAGTTATTTCTGATTTGTTATCCTAAAAAGGAAAGGGTTGCTTAAAATTGAACGTCCCAAACGAGGATGTCAACGTGAATAAAAGTGAAAGGAATATTTCTGAAAAAAACTATTAAAAATACATAATTATTGGTGGCTTTACATTAAAAAGCAAAACTTAGAAATATATTGAAAATTAGAAGAAACGCTTTGAGATTGTTTTGTACCCAAACGAAGATCACTAGTAACCATTATACCAGGAGTTTAGCTCCAACGGTGCACCAGGTGGAGTGGGTCCCTGGACCCAGGAGTGTTAGAGGCCCACTGTACCTTGATTATGGTAGTTTTTACTATTCATTAAGGAACAAGGGAGCCAATGGTTCTGGCTTGCATTAGGTCCCATGGAACCTCTGCTAAGCCATTACTTACAACTTTACTTTTCCGTGTCATGAGGTAGCGATTGGTGGTGAGGTGGTAAGATTTGAGCTCAGCATTTGGAGTGTGAGCTCTGTACTTCGAATACTGAAGTCTCAGATGTGGACTATAGGTTCTAACTCTGAAATGATAGGTTTATCTCTTAACTGGATTTATGTGTATACATTTGACAATTTTAATTGAGTATAAATACAAAGGGTAGTCCTACTTGGGGGCTGGTTACGATCTCGTTAGGAAATGCTCCAAACAGGATTCGGAATCTTCAAATCCGATTCGGAACCTATGTTTCTGACCGATTCGCCCACCTTTCCGGACAACCACGTACGATGTGAGGAAGCCATCCTGGCTGACTGAATCAGTTCTGAACGCGATTCAGGCAGTCTGACTCGTTCAGAGCCGAATCGTGCAGCTCAATGGGGATGGCTTCCGAACGAGCGAGTATGATGACCGATTCTGACAGCCGAACCAACTCGGTTTTGCCGATACAAAACAGCTGTGGGAATCAGACTTGGGGGGGCTGTATCCCCCTTCACCCGGGGGCCTCCGAATCACTCGCAGGGGGGTACCCATGGGTCCCCTCTTTCCATGCATGCACAGTGTGGTGGCCACCATGGGGTGCCCGCCACAGGGTGCACGCTTTTTCCCACCCACCCCTTTTTTTCAATGGGAGCCTATGTTAATGTTGGGTATACAGCCTCCCATTAAATTCAATGGTGGTCCTACCGAATAGTATCCGGATGCATCCGTATGCATCGAAATCGCTCGGTCAGACTCCCCCAATCCGAGTTGTTCGGAAAGCATCCTGGAACCGATTCGGTAGGATGCTTTCTTAACGAGATCGTAATCGGCCCCTTAGTGTCAACTCACTTTCAACTAACGTGGATCGACTGTACGATACAGAAAGTTTTGTTGATTAATTACTAATAATAATTTTGATTGTAGCAATGTTGATATTATTAATTCACTGAGTATGCAAATAATGGCTTGTGTAAGTAACTGTAATATCCCTGTATCTGTGGTATGGATGGCGGACTTAAATTTACAGTACTGCCATTTGTATGGCTTTAACTCATTTTTGGCACAACCCCTATGGAGAAGCTCTCAACTTGCTTCTAAATAAATATCGGCTGCTGTTTGCTTTTGACTTATGTTTCATAGCCCGGTATTAATTAAGGCCCACATTTGTTTGTAGGGATTAACACAGTATAATAGATTTAATATTGTTTTTTCACATCTCATGCATGGGTGTTTTACTGACTTTATAGTACTCAATAATGCAGTCAGCAATCACAAATGATTATCAAATATTGATTGTGGTCTTACTTCTTCAGAAATGCAATCCAATCCACTTCATATAGTTGTTGAGAAAAATAGAGGTGCGTTGCTGAGATGGATAAAGAGAAACTGCTCTTTGATCTTTTCTCGTGTGACAAAGAGCATTTTCAAATGTCTGGATGAGGAAGCAGAACCAAATGACATTGTCAGATCTTATGGCACCCTATGTAGCTCCATTAGGGAACCTCACTCTGATCCCCTACGACACTGTAGGACAAAGCCAGACAGATGGTTTGAATCACACTGTTCAAAGCCACATAGCATTCTAGTTACAGATTTTAAGCAGTTCTGAGAAATATCAACAACATTTGCCTTTGTATGATGGCTTTCAAGATGGCTCTTGCCGATAGAAAGAAAGCAATTAAAGAATATGCCTCTTCCTAATGCTCAAAAAGATATTCATGCATTTTGGCAGGTGATCAGTATGTCACATTTCATGGACTCCCCAGAGTCAGGCCTTGGTGCTGTGGAATCTCCTGATAAGTGGTCGAAGCACTTTATCAATTCTATTATGGTTCAGCTGCGAATTATGAGTCATCCATTGGTATGAGAGACAGTGTAGATGGACAATTTGAAATTGAGCTTCAAGTGTCTGCAATAAATAGGTACATAAGGACAAAGCTCCTTGTCCTGATGGGGTTCCTTCAAATCTTTTTAAAGAGAATGTCACTTTATGTATCCCTCTTATCACCATTGTGGTGAATTCGTTTACAAGGACTGGCCTACCCCAGTCTTGGTCCCATGCTACTATTGTGCCCATTTTTAAAAAGGGTAAGGAAGATGACCCCAAGTGTTACTGCTCTATATCTCTTATCAATTCAACATTCAAAATTAAGGGCAGGATTCTTTTAGATCGCCTTGAGACTTGGGCCTTTGAAAATCATACTCTCTCTGATTTATAGTTCGGATTTCATGCAGGCCTATGCACAGTTGAACAGTCTATAAACCTTTATCTCTTAAAAAATAAATATACCATTGTCAAAGAAGGCAACCTTTTTATGGCTTTTATGGACTTAAGTTCCACTTTTGACCACATAAATCGTCCCAAACTGTGGGACATTATGTCTGATATTGGGGTGCAGCCTTATATTGTCAGTTTTCTTAGGCAATTGCACAACAAGGTGACTGCCAGTGTTAGAGGAGGCCCACACAGGGAGACCACAAAACCATTTAAACTTACAAGAGGGGTCCGACATGGTTGTGTGTTTGCACCATTTCTGTTTATTTTATGCATCAATGGGCTGGAAAAACACCTGGCAAGTGCAAGAATAGGTTTCCCATGCATAGGTATTCACCCCATTCCCATGTTTCTCTATGCTATGACGCGGTCCTCCTTGATGTTGTCCCCATTTGGATTAAAGAGATTGTGGGATCAATTCTCCAGGTTCATGACTGATCTAGAGTTGACAGTAAAACAATCTAAGACCCATATATAATGGTTAATGGCCCAAAAAAGAATAAAATTAAGACCTTCAATGTAAATGAATCCCCGGACCTTACCAAGAGATTTGGGTTGATAGGTGCTGTTTGTGCTGTATCTTGTGCTATACCTTATACCTGATTCCTACCCCCCACTCCCCCATACATTCAAGTATCTCTTGTCTTCCAAAGATGTAAGTTATTAGACTTGTGGGTTGTGGCCTATGCTTCATTAACACTAAAGCTGCAGCTTATTATATCTTATGACTGCGTTGAGTTGGCGATGTCCTTGCTCCAGCCTCCAGTAGCGTGCAAGTTCTGCAGATTCTCTAACATCCCATGATGTAAGGATTTTCTATCTCTTCTTGATTTAAAATACAGGTATTGTTGGACAGGGATATGGTGATCAAAACAGCCTTCAATAGATTCTGATGAGCCACCAGCTTTTTCCAGACTTAAACTTACCCCTGCCAAATGAACTTTAGAATGATGGCGGTGGAGACACAATTTGCAATGTGGTAAACTGTAGATGAAAAAATGTTAAATAAAGTAAAAAAAAAAAAAATGAACTTTAGAATCTTCCACATGAATATTAGTTCTGGTTTCTAACCTTCCATCCTCCCTCTCTTCGTTGGGTGGAGGGTCGACCTGTGAGGAGCAACCATCTGCAGATCTCCCACCACCTCTTTGCATTTTAATATTCTCCACCATTGTACCTCCGCTTAACAGTACTATTGAGATCTCCCATTGATAATCTAAAGGAAACAGTGTCAGGCAATAGGTTCTCAGACCTAAGACCATAAACTAATCACAGAAGCTTCTGGTTCTACATTTTTTATAAAGAACAATCCTGTGGCTCTTTCCCTTTCCTCAACAGAGACTTTTGTTACCATACAGGGCTCCTATTCTGGCTTGTTCTGTGTGATGCCCCATGCTGAAGTTGAACCCTGTGGGCTCAGTTATGGCGGTGTTGAAGAAAAAGTACCGGCTTCTTATGAGGAATTATTCCTTTGCACCCCACTTGTTTTACCTGTGAAGTAAGGCTTCATCCAGCCCAAAGACTCTGCACTCCAGTCTCCCTCCTTAGCTCCTCAGGCATTGAGCCTAATCTGGCGGATCCACCCTGTCCCCCTCCTATTTGCAACTGGGTTAGCTGCCGCTTCCTACCACCTCAAGCTCCAGAGAAGAAACAGGTTTCTCTTTCCTCCAGTGCAATTTCCATGAGAAGGAGCTAACAGGGGGAGGTAGAGGTAGAGAGGAACTGCCCAAGTGGGGGGAGCACGAGCACAGCACCGCACAGTCCAGCGTTGCTCCTCAGGGTGGGGGCAGAATATTAGAGGACAGGAGAGCAGTCTGACAATAATTCCTTCAGACACGTGTGTGTCTAGTGCTGTACTGGAAGAGTCAGGAAAAATCAGTATGGGCTAAAAGCTGAGACGACCCCAAATTGCAGAGTTACCAGCACTGCTGCAATTGAGGTGGTCCATCTGACAAATGGTGCCAATGCGTATATATGGGCAAAGAAAGAGGTCATCCACTCTCTGGGTGCCGCACCATATAGCAGCTTCTCTGCATATTAGCTGCCACTTGGCTTTCTTCTTTTTCCTCCTCTCCAGGCAGCATAGTGGTAGAGCGCAGATAAACAGCCGTGGACGGCGAGATGCAAAACCAGGCTTCAGACTCAATGTCTGTTGGGAACTCCGTCCATTAGCCTCCATTATTTTTCATCGCACCTCATCCTTTTCAAGACCCCAGAGAGAGAGTGTTGGATGATGACGTTGAAATGTGTTTTAAGTTCACTGACCTAATTGTTCTGGATCTAGTTGAGAATAGGAGAAGAACTCCTTAGCTCTAGAGCTCTCTTTAGCCTTTTTGGATTTTAGCTAACATAGCACTCCGGGACTATTATTGTGCCTCCTAGGCATAAGAATATCACCACATTCAAATAAAAACATAGGAATGGTGTTTAGGATATGTTTTTAAAACTCTTTGGGGTCACCTTCAATGGTATGTTATTTGCTTTCAAGAAGCTCATTTTCTGACACACTTTTTTCCAAACCTTAACTTGGAAACACAGAAGATGAAGAATCATCTGTTTTTGCACCAAGAAGACTTTCTGGTGCCTGCCAAGGAGAACATAATACATATGCAGATATGGGTTTTTAAAAAGTGTGAATCTAAATGCATATCAACAGTGTGATTTAATTAACATTTACATTTTTATTGCACTTTCACCTTTTTACAGTTTTAGGCATAGGGAGATTGGTGTCCCAGATCACTCAATATTCAGTTAAAAGCCAGGACTGGGATTAGAACCCAGGTTTCAAAGTTCTCTTCTTATACAGTAGACAGCATCACCTCCCACTGGAAAAGTGTACCTCTTACTGACTTGAGTATTCGTGTCAAGACATTGTTGCAGAATTGAGATATCAGTTTTCTGTTTTAGTCCACATGGAAATATGGATCTATAACCCCTGAGGAAACTACCTGCTAGAAAGAGTCTGCTTTAATGAAGTGTGTGATGGTAAGATGCAAACGTCTTGTACCAAAAAAGTGGTGGGACTTCCAAGAACCCTGAAACATTCAAATGCATGCTAAACCTGCAAGCGTCTTTCTGAAGTGTCCTGTGTCATTGCAGGAGTGTGCTTCCCCATAGAAAGTCCCTTTAGATTTATGAGGCACTAGGAATTACAGAGCAGGCATTTATTTGTGTGTGTGTATGTTAAGTACAGACCAACTGCCTGATTTAGAGTTTGGAAGAGAGGGTGCTCCATTGTAGTAGTAACGGAGTACCCACTCCACAAAACTGAAGGTTCGTTTACCTGATTTGTAGTCGGGCAGACCTCTAGTATTTCAGTAACAGAGACTACTCTGTCTCCATCACTGACATACTTCTTCAACTCTTCCAGTGTCCCGGTGGAGCACAGACTATCAGAGACTTAGCCATTCGACTGAACGCCCGATTTAGAGTGGGTGGTCAAATGGCCAGTTTCACTGTCCACCACCAGGTAAAATCTACTGGTAAAAAACACAATCCTGCTTTGGGCTTTTGTTTTTGAAAATACAAATACATGTGAAAAGTTTGATGGATTTAACCATCATGTTGACTGAGCCATCTATCAAACTTTTAATACACCGTACAATTCCAGACAATATAAGAGATGTCCGCTAGGGCGACAGACATCTCTGAATTCGGAGTGCAGTTACTCTGTCATGGCAAATGAATATTTTACTCCATCACCCTGATGGAGCAAAAACTGTCAGCTCTGTATTGTTCTGTGGGTGCTCACCAAACCATTTTGCAAAGAGGTCTGCATACTGACGAACTCATCCTGTTTCTGAACAGTGCTACAACTTTAAATATTCTTTGGAATTTTTCTCTAAGTATGCCACTTAAAGAGCAGTGCCTATCCTACAAAGTAACGGACTATTCCCCAGCCTATCTGTCATGTTTGAAGCATCCATATGGTTGTCAGATTCTCCTTCAAGGAACAATACCTGATGAAGGGATGCAAAATGTTGCATTGCCCCGGTGTGTGCTCCTGGTCAGACCTTTCTGTGATCAAAGATATTTTAGTGGGTTTCCTGCTGACCTAATGTGCACTTGACTTTGATTTTAAGCTGGCAAAAAAGTCCTAAAAGGATCGAATAGGTGGCTGGCCTATAAGACACTAGGAAAGTCATCTCGGTGACAGTGGTTGGGTGTCTGTGTTCTTAGAAATAATATGTCTCACTTACTGATACATGAATGTATACAAGCTTATTGCCCTAGGAATTACACAGAAGTGGGATGGCAGTGCATGGTGTTTGGTGTGTTGGCCCTCTCATTGACGTCATACAGATCAGAAAGCTGTGATTCAATGTGTGCAATAAAACCTAGTAGATCACAGCAAGTCTGTATGCACAGGTAAGGTTGGAATGATACATGGGGTAAGTGGAGGTGCAGTCCTACTACAGAACTTGTGGCACCACTTGGCAGGGTAGGGCTCACAGTTGCAGAGTCAAGAATCCTGATGACAAGAGGCCTGTGATGGGAGGGGCCGCATTGAGGATGCGTCATGTAGATGTGGTTCTGATGGAGCGGCGAGGCTGCGATGCAAAGTCCTTGCATCGGGAAAGTCCACGCACAGAAGCGATGTGTCAGCTCTGCTCAGGGTTGTGCAGTGCAGCAGAGAAGTTCATCCCCTTTTGTATCGCTTTGGTCGCCCTAAGTTGGCGGGGGTATGCCCAGACGTGGGTCCCTTGCTCACTTTGCCACTGGATTCAAGCAAGCCTGGCTGATGACGGCTGAAATGCCAGAAACCGGTCCTAGGATGCTTGTTTCCGGTCCAGGGAAGACATGGCTTGGCAGTTCGGGCTGGACTGTTCCCATGAGGCACAGGGTCAGACTGATTTGCATATGGCCATGTCTGAACTGGGGTGGTGGAGTGAGCTAAAGAATGATGATGGATTAAACCCAGATCAGTTGACTGGGGGTGAGTGTTTGATTGGCTCAAACGTTCCGTCCATCATCCCCTTTTGTATCGCTTTGGTCGCCCTAAGTTGGCGGGGGTATGCCCAGACGTGGGTCCCTTGCTCACTTTGCCACTGGATTCAAGCAAGCCTGGCTGATGACGGCTGAAATGCCAGAAACCGGTCCTAGGATGCTTGTTTCCGGTCCAGGGAAGACATGGCTTGGCAGTTCGGGCTGGACTGTTCCCATGAGGCACAGGGTCAGACTGATTTGCATATGGCCATGTCTGAACTGGGGTGGTGGAGTGAGCTAAAGAATGATGATGGATTAAACCCAGATCAGTTGACTGGGAGTTAGTGTTTGATTGGCTCAAACGTTCCGTCCATCATCCCCTTTTGTATCGCTTTGGTCGCCCTAAGTTGGCGGGGGTATGCCCAGACGTGGGTCCCTTGCTCACTTTGCCACTGGATTCAAGCAAGCCTGGCTGATGACGGCTGAAATGCCAGAAACCGGTCCTAGGATGCTTGTTTCCGGTCCAGGGAAGACATGGCTTGGCAGTTCGGGCTGGACTGTTCCCATGAGGCACAGGGTCAGACTGATTTGCATATGGCCATGTCTGAACTGGGGTGGTGGAGTGAGCTAAAGAATGATGATGGATTAAACCCAGATCAGTTGACTGGGGGTGAGTGTTTGATTGGCTCAAACGTTCCGTCCATCATCCCCTTTTGTATCGTCGTGCAGCAGAGAAGATGCATCAGTTCTACTGGTAAACTAATAGCCTGGCAGAGCACCTTTAGGCCCTCTTCCAAGGGTCCATGACTGGGCTGGGACCACTTGGCAGGGTAGGACTCACAGTTGCTGAGTTCAGGTGCTGGTTACAAGAGACTAGCCCTTGGAGTCACGCTGGTGGTCCTGGGTACAGGTTGCAGGTCCAGTCCTTTTCACCCAGGCAAGAGCTCAGCAGGCACAATGTCTGCAAAGCAGGCAATAGTCCTTTAGTGCAACAGTTCAAAAGAGTGGCAGTACATTCAGAAGCACAGCAGTCCCTCTTCCTGGCAGAGTTTTCCACAGGTTCAGAAGTGTACTGAAGAGTGGGTGTCTGATGTCCAATATTTATACCTGGTGCCTCCTTTGAAGTGGGGGAAGCTTCTAGAGGTTTACCTTTGTAGTGCATTGGTTTCCTACCTCCCCTGGCTCCAGACTAACTACAAGAGGTATGTAATCCTTTGTGTGATGGCAGGACACAGTCTATTCAGGTATAAGTGGGGCTGGGCCTAACCCCTCCCTCCCATCTTGCCAGTGATGGCCCATCCAGGCAGTCCTGCACTATTTTGTTGACAGGTCTAACATCCTCATTAAAGCTTTACTGCTTCTTGCGGTTGTTTTTTACCAATGTCTGTTCTTGCGGGTAAACAATTCCCCATGAGCAGATAATGGTTGTGCTCCTACTTTATAGAAAAATGCATCTTTAAGTAAAGATGCATTCTTCCGGTGTGGTTATAGGCCAGTGTTGAAATGTTGTTTATCAGTAGATGTAGGTAGGTACCTAACTCTAGTAATAAGGCCACAATCACAATGTGAGGCCCAATCAAGGTCTCATAAATTATTCCATTGCTTAACCCCTTGGTAGCTGACTGCGCACAGGCAGGCTAATTTAGGACACAGGTTTGCAAAGCATTGAAAAACACTAATACATTAAATAATTAAGACACAACATACAATAAAAATCCAACACCAATTGATAAAAATAGGAAATATGTTTTGCTTAAAATTACACCAAAAATGACAAAAATCCAATGTAAGGAACCGGAGATAGGAATTTTGTAAATAATAAACACTCTCTATTACATAAAAGCCAAAAGTGTCGCTTTGGAACATCTGGTCACGCTTGACCAGGACAAAGTCAAAGTTTCAGGCCAACTGTAATGGAGCATGGGTCGGATACAGTTAGTAGTAGGGCCTGGTCAAGTTTTTACCTTCTGACTTAGTCGCTTTTTTGGAGCTTTTTCTCTCAATGTCAAATGAGGCTCCTCTTTAGGCAGGCTTTGGGTTCGATGACAGCGGCTTGGTCCAGCACAAGGCCTCGGTGAACTCCGGGAAGTCTTGTCGATGACGAAAAGCTGCTGAGCTTCAGTGGGACAAACCTGGATGACAGGTTGGCCAACATATGGTGCTTTTTATCAACACTTTTCAGAAGGTCTCCAAGCTTCTTGATCTTCTTCCCGAAGGTCCTTTTTGGGTACCAAAGTGTCCACAACATCAATTAAAGGTTCCAGAAGCTCTTAGTTGCTCCTTGGGATGTTGGGACTACATCTCCCACAATGCACCTGGCCAAATCCTTTAAAGTTCAGCTTAAGGTGGTCAGCTGGTTTCTTCTTGCTGGAGATGATGCAGGTGGAGCTCTTTCAACCTGTTGCTTTCAGGGAGTCCACTCCTTCACTTTTTAAAGCAAGGGAAAGTCCTTAGAGCTGAGGTTCCAAAGTGTGCAACAGGTGCAGTCATTCAGAGTGCAATCCTCTTGGTGCAGGCCAGGGTTCCAACAAGACAGTTCTTCTTCTTCTTGTAGTTTCAAGCAAGGATCTGAGTTGCCAGACAGGTCTCCCAAATGTATCCAGTATTTTTGGGTGACAAGCAGGGGGGCACCCCTGACCAGTGGGGTACAGGATGCCACCCAGAAGTATGACAGCTTCCTCCAAAGTATGGCATATTCTTGTCCCAGAAAGCACTGTTCTTTAAAATCCAAAATGGAGAAACTCTCTAGTGGAGGTTAAGCTCTGGATAAGCCATCCCACTGGTGTGGCTAACATTCCGTAATACTTCCCTTCCAGCCCCTCTGTTAATTCAATTACTGGGGCTCCTGTCTGGCTGGGTGGTGGTGAGCCTGTCTCCTCTCCTAACTGCCATTCCCTCTTTGAAGACCAGTTTGGCTACTCCACCCCACTGCCTTTTGCTCTGCATCTGCAGATCTCCTCCCACCAGATCTCCTTTGTCTCTATGCAGGCCACTTCACACATCATCAGGGCAGTTTAGCTCAGCCTGTCAAAGGCTGGCCAGTCAGGAGAGGATGGTGGAAGGCTGTATTTTGGTTTATCAGAAAAGCAAGTCCTTTAACTTCTTTTCTGTAATAGTTATAATAAATCTAACATTGACACATTTTTGGATTTATCATAACTTTTCTTTTAAGTCTTCAAATTATTACTGTAGCTCACTCCTGTCAATAGTTATACTTTATTAAAGTATTCCCATGTTAGTCTGTGGAGCCAATGTGCTACAATGGGGAAAAACAAAATCAGCAGTGTTTCACTTACCAGGGCATATAAAACATCTTTTAAAATACCCCAGCTTAATTGTACATGGCACCCTACCCTTGTGGCACTAGGGCAGACCATAGGGGTGACGTTTATGCAAAAATAGGGTAATTTAAGTCTTTGGCAGTACCTTTAATTCCAAAGTCGAATTTGCATATAATTTACTATTAAAAGCAGCCTGCCAAGCAGGGCTGCCTTTGAAATGACAGCATGCAACATAGCAGTGCACATCTAAGTGCATTAAATCTGCTAGGCCTCTGACCTACATGCCCTACCATATACAAGGGGCTTCCAGGTAGGTTGTCATATCATTTGTAATTGCACCTAATTTACATATACCTTTTACATAGAGCACTGGCCCTGGGTCCAGTTATCAGAGTCGAGGGCAATATCAGAGTCAGTTACCATCAGTATCAGTCAACAAAATAGGGGTGATCAGGGCAAAAAGGATGACTTTCTCACAGTCGCATAGACATGCGCTGTGCCGACTAATGATCCGCGACCAGTGCAGTTTCCCGGAAGCATGCAATTGTGCATGCTCCAGCAGTAGTCTTTTTTTTTATTTCTTTTTTTCCTTTGGCTTTCAGAAAAATGAAGAACAGCATTGCCTCCTTGCTTCCTGTTGCACTGTCATTTTCTAAGGCGAGAGGCAGAGTTACAGTGTGGCAGTGCGATCAATGCATTTACTGTCCCAGATCCTGTTAAGTCACCTATTTTTATGCATTTTTGGAGACGAAATTACTTAAGGAACTTCCTTGTCCCCATTGGGGCCGGTCTTATGGTAGAAACCAAGGAATGTTGATGTTTTGTTAACTAGCTAGTCCAAACACTGCCACCTCAACCCAGGCAGATTTTTAAAAGATTCCCCCACAATCCTGAGAGTGCCTCAACCAAGTATACATGGACGTACGAGAAAATAGGGGGCTAGTAAAGCGGAATACAAAAACGCTCTTTTACTGCACTTTTTCCTCACCTTTCACTCCAAAAATGTGCATTTTCGCTCAGACTTAACCTCTCTTTGTCTCTCAGATGTGGTTTCAATATGAGGAAACATTGCGTAGACCAACCTCAATTATTCCTCACATTTAGCACATAAACACCAATTTTTGTCAACTTTATTTGAGGGTGTTAATGCTGTTAAATGTGAATGGGACGAAGGTGGATATTAAGTTTTTTTTTAACCACAAACCTGTCTAGATATATGTAGTATGATCCTTTTATAGAAAGGGATTTCAATTTATATTTTAGTTGAGCAACAAAGTAATTATTACAGTGATATTATTACAGATTACCAATATTATTACGGATAATTATTACAGAGATTCACCTACAGCAGAGGGGTAGGGATTGCACATCCATGAAAGGTATGGCTCTAGTTAGAGAGATACAAGGTTGTTGAGTGCTATGGCTTGAATAAAGTAATGTGGTGATCATGCAACCATCCTGCTACCCACAGATGCGGCATGAGTGATCAAATGGTATTGTCACTCACACGTAGACATTAGAAGATAGGAGCACATCAATATAGTAACCTAGGAATAAGATTCTGTTGTAAAGAAATAATTCATAAATTTGCTGTGCTGGAATTTATTGTTGATGGGACAGTGTCAAATTGCAACATCAATGTTATCGATTTGCATCAAATATAGCTGACAACTGTTTCATCTTAAAGGCTTTTTCAAGGCTGTGAACTAGTAATAATTAAGTAATAAAGTCGAGTTACAATATGTAGTATTATGTGATGCAGAAATATTGAATGAGGTATATATATATATATATATATATATATTATATTGAAGAAGAATTTGAGACAAAGAGAAAAGGACCACTGATTCCAAAGATGCATACTCAAGTATGGAGTAGAGTGTTCTGATGGTATGCCGTTGTCGAGTATCCCATATTGTGTATTAATACCCAGACCAACTCAGCCTATGAGTAGGGTCATTCCTTGCCAATTTGAATGCATCAATGTGCCTCCTGACAACATGGTGGAGGCCTTGAGACTACTTATTCCCATGGCCTGACCCGAAAGCACAGTAATAAGAAGAGAATGTTTAGAAAAAAACGACATCCAAATAGTAAACTAGGTCAACATTAGGCCAAAAATAGTTAGCAGAAGAGTGAGAGATAGCGTCTGGCTTGGGTTGCCTCTGAAAAAATCTGAAATGAACCATGCCAATGAATTTTCAGAGAGGAGCCAGAAACTACCATAAAAAGAATTGAAATGGCAAAACGCTCGGAAATGACAGCCCTCTTTTCCTATTGGCATGTTGCTGTTTCCCATGTTGGGAAATATGGAGAAAGTAAATCCTTCCTTGTCTTATATCTGTAGTCGTACTCTGGAAATTGAAATATTTTTTTCCTTGGAATAAGACACTGATAGTGTAAGGTCTGCTGCCAGACCTTGCTGTTCCAGATGGTACTGAATACACTCTAGCTATATGGAGAGTCTGTGTGTCCTTTAGTCTTGATTTTTATCATAATGGTTGAAAATGTGTGTTACCAAGAAAATCATGCTGACCTTTATGTTTCCCTCTGCTCTCCCCCGTGATACCCTTAATTCATGGGTTTGGGGGGGCAAGACCTATTTTCTAAATCTTCACAATAGTGTGCCAATGTTTTCAATTGATTCTGAGTGCTGCAATGGTACTCCTTTAGGACATATTCGAGTAGTGTTACTCTTGCTTCGGTTTAGTGCATGCATCATTGAAAAAGGATAGTCATTCATCAGTTGTATGAACCTTTTGTGTTACTGCATCTTATCTAGGTGCTTGTTCTCCTTGATTTCTTTTATGGTGCTGTTCTTTCAGGATTGTTATGAACTTCAGCTGTTTGAAATGGTCTCTGACGATTGAGAGCTTGCTGTTTTATCTTGATCCTCACTCCTCAGTGTATGATGATAGCTGGCTCTGAGAATGCTGTGTGGCAGACAGATGGGTATTACGTATACCAGGCTCTCCATATTGAAACTGATCAACCATAGAGTACAATACCTGAAACTGATTAGGATTGCATCTTATTGGATTTGTTTCAGGGGCTACTCCCATACTCAGATCAGAATAGTCATGGCTCATCAGAAGAGGCAGTGTGGGTTTCTCAAGAGCCTCAAGAAGAGTCCTGCTTGCCGGCCTAGCTCCCAGTCACTATATTACATGCTGTTGAGTGACAGCAGGCTTTCTATTTTTTAGTGCACAATTAATCATCCATGTGAGATTATTTAAAATTCTGAAGGCTGGTGCTAGGAGGCAGAAGACGCCACATACGCTATAAGACAAGAATGTGATTCACGTGGACTTCACAATTGATGCAGCACTCCCCATTACTAACTGAAGTTTATATGTGATGGAATCACTGCCACAGTTTTTCTGGAAGATGTTATATGCAAGATAAATCCCTTGTAGTAGTGGGGTACACCTTTAAGGTGTACCGTGTTGGGTATGTTTGTTGATAAAAGGTTTATACTTTGTTAATTTTCAAGTCATCATGAGAAAATTGAATGGGTATTGAAGTCTTTCTAGGTTAATGATGATGAAACTAAAGATAAATGCAGAAATGATAAGGTATAGGACAAAAAGTATATTTTTTACAATGTTGCGGCTAGAAAAAAATCAAACACTTCTATCAGAACATGATAGCAAGGAAGTGTGATAGCAGACATAGACCTTGAAAGGAATTAGGTGGCTAATTAAACCCACGAAAGGACACAGGT
Source organism: Calotriton arnoldi (assembly GCA_963921515.1). Lineage (NCBI taxonomy): Eukaryota > Metazoa > Chordata > Amphibia > Caudata > Salamandridae > Calotriton > Calotriton arnoldi. Next base: position 174,160 of record CAWUFW010007975.1, on the reverse strand, counting down.
ATATAACAACCATTGAAAATAAGTAAATAGAGCTGATATGCAAAACTAGTTATCAATGTTCCCTCTAATTTTTTTTCTTTGTGTGCGTCAGTATAAGGTCTCTGTGTGCTGCAGCCATGGCTATGTGCGCCAAGAACCCAACCGCGTGTGTGGGTGCAGCGACAAATGTCAGTGGAACTATCACTCAAACATTTGCTTAATAAAGTGAAAAGACAGTGTATTTCTACACATACAGCACCACATTAAGGGTCTTAAGGCAGGTTTGCAACATACAACAAACATAAAAAGGATACAGTATTCAAAAGCATATTGTTACATTAAAAGACTTTTAATGGAGAATGTGTCCCTTACTATCACTTGTTAAATGGGAATGCTAAATCCCTGAGAGGTGTCTGGGTTATTCAAGATTGCGAAAAACAAAAAGAGGGAGTGTCCCCAGGACTCAGCGTCCTAGTTGTTTTGGAAAAATAGAGAGCAATAGTAAAGAAAGAATTCTTTCTTTATTTAAGAAACCCCTCACTCACCCACCTAGTTGGTGACATGCTTCATCATCGGGGTCCACCCAAGTAGCCGAATGCCACTTGGGTGTGCTTCAACGCCTGAACTACAGCGGAGCTGGTTTTTTGAGTAATGTGAAGAAAATGTGTAAGTGGATTAAAATTGTCTTTGTTGTATTCCCTAAGATTTTTATTTGGAGCAACAAGACAAAATTTAAAACTTCAAGATTGCACCACAATGGAATCTGAGAAAATGCATTGTTGTGTCCTGTCCTTAGCCAACCACAGAACATTCCTTCTATGAGTTGTATCTCCTGCTGCATTTCTTGCATGCCTTTTGCAGCCCTCCAAGTACCACGCATCAGGCTTAGACTAACGCATTTTAGTGTGCTGGTCATCATCACCGTACTGAAATGCAAAGTCACGCATTTATGAATCATCCTCCGATGTCAAGCCCAGAACTAGCTGGTAATTAGCACCACTTACAGAAAGCTGGCACAGCGCGGGCAGCCCTGATTGTGCAGACTTGGGGGTTGGCTCAGCTAGATTTGGGCTGGCTTTAGGGGCTACAGTGTAACAACTTCACCCATAGTGGGCTGGCGCAGCATTCAGCTTCACTGACCTCACGTGACAACGCGAGCGAATCAGCGTCTGCTTGATTTACCCTGCGCCCAATGTCCGATAGACTGAGACCGATTACGCACCTAGCTATAGGCGCCCTGCCGCCTGCTGTGCGAGCGTGTGGCACGACAGTCAGTTTACATTTGGCAGTTTACGTTAGGGCTCGGACTCAGTGCAGCCCCTAGGACACACAGGCAGCAACCCCTCTCTGCTGACACAGATTGTACGGTGCTCCGTTATGGGTATTACATGCAGCCTTTGGTCTGAGGCCAGTCCTGAAAGGCCAGGCCAGGCCCGGCCTCTCTCCTGCAATAATCAACAATAATCAGCAAAGCAACGCCAATGACCCCTAGCCCCATCTCAACCTGGCCCGAGTCTTGCTTGGCACAGGTGAGCTGAACACTGCAAATGTGAATGTGGTTAAGATGGACTGCGAAGGAGTAGGTTGGTTCTGGTGGATATGAATGGAGTTAGTTGGCTGTGTGGTGTTTGAATGTACTGGGTGGGGCAGGTTGGTTCATATTGGGAATGGGGTTCTAGTGTACCGGGTAGAGCAAGGCTGATTTTGCTCTCAAGAAAGTGTCACTCATAGTCATTGAAATGCACTCATAATTGCACTGAAATTTTGAAAATGTCACACATAGCAATCTGAAACCTTGGCAGCTATGTGTAGTCTGTTTGTGTGAAATTTCCCGGTTTTTGGCTTTAAAATTCTGGTCACCCTATCTATCATCAAAAGGCACGCAGCAAGCCTATCAGCACGACGTGTGCTTTCATAATCCCTAATACATATTGGGGATTGTGAAAGCACACGTTGTGCTGTTAGGCTTGTTGCCTGCCTTTTGTTAATGAACCGCGGCAGATTGCATGCCTTTTTGAAAGTGTTCATGTTAATTGCAGGGCCCGACATGCTTACACTCGGGGCTGCATTTAACATGAAAACTTTCAAAAAGGCACACAAACTGCTGCGCTATGTTAAGAAAAAGCACACAGCAAGCCCAACAGCACAATGTGTGCTTTCACAATCACTAATATATGTTAATGATTGTGAAAGCACACGTCGTGATTTTAGGCTTGCTGCATGACTTTTCTTAACAGAGCGTGGAGGGGGGCAGATTGTCTGCTTTTCTTCAAGTATTCATGTTAATCGCAGCGCTGCGATTAACATGAATACTTGCCTCTCGTGGTGTGTGCGCGCTGCAAAGAAGACACTGCGCGCTCTGATTCAAATAGGAGCGCGGGCACGCACGCGCGCAGGTTACAGAGAACAGTGCTAGTTATGCATGTAAAATCTTTTGGAGATTATGTCAAGCACTGTAAAGTCTGGATATCCCAATATGCATAGACAAAGTTAAAATATATCTCTCTAAGGGAGTACATTTGTTAGATTGTGATGGGATACTGGGATGATAGAAGCAATCAGTGATGTAAGACTGGGTCAGGTAGTACATGAGCAGGACATTTATTGCATTTGCATTGAATAAAATATTGCATGAATTAGAAGACTGAATGGAGAGAAATGCTTGATGGATTAGAATGTGATATGGAGTCAAATGTTTCATGGAGCAAAATGATAGAATATTAGTTGGAGAGGAAGAATGCCTAGAGTGGAATGTTGCATTGAGGGGAGCATTTCATGCAGTGAATTATTGCATGGTCACTAATTTTATATGGAGTTAAGTGTTAGATGGCATACAGAGTAACTGTAGATATTGCCCATCATTATGAATGGTCCATAATAATTCCTGTTATTTCCCCACCTCAGGATTACTGTTTACGTGAGCAGGGAAATAAGGAAAATTATGAGGGCTTGGGAAAGAGCATTTTGAAATCAGACTTACAGTAGCAATTGTTTTCCTTGTGTTTTCCTGACATCCATCCAGTGACTTTGTCTGCTTTCTGCAAGGGAAATCTCTAGCTGAAATACCATGGACCTATAGTGCTCCCACAAAATATGTAATTCCAGCTGGGACAGTAACTTCTGTTACCAGTCCCGGCAGAATTAGCAGAGACAGAGTGAAATGGTGCATGGAGTGGAATGTTGAACAGAGAGGAGTTTTACAGCAAATGCAATATTGCATGAGAAGATCTTGCATTGAGAGTAATGTTGTCTAAGGTGCAGTGATACATGCTGTTAAATGTTGACTGAATTTCAGTTTTGATTGAAGTAGAATAATTAATCATGAAGAATGTTACATCGAGTAATTTGTTTTCATGGAGTACAATGTTTAATGGGCTGGAATGTTAAATTGAAAGGAATTATGGGGGTCATTATGATGCCGGGCGGATCGCCACCGCCCGGCCGGCGGTGGCGATCCGCCCACCACCACAACACAATTCACCCCGCCATATTACTATGGCGGGGGGTACCGCGGCGGACGGAAAGTCCGTCCGCCGCTTTTCCTCCGGTCGGTAATCGTCACGATTGCCGGCCGGGCAGAACTCGGGCACATTATGGTGGCGGTGCCTGGAAGGCACCGCCATCCATATCATGATGCCTAGCGGTTCCGGCCTTTTCATGGCGGCAATGCCGCCATAAAAGGACTGGCGGGAATTACTGTGGGGGCCCGTTGCGGTCCCCCGGGGGTGGGGGGGTGGGGGGCTGCACTTGGGGGGTACCTATGGTACCCCCCTACATTGCCATGCTCAAGGTGGCAGGCACTGCGCGGTGCCCGGCACGTTGTGCATGGCAATGCACAACATGCCTATTTGGCATTGCGGCGGGTGCTGCATCCAGCAGCGCCCGCCGCAATGTTGGAGATGCAGGATGCGACCGCCACGGTGGCGGTTGCATCCTAATTGGTGGTGCAGGACTGCCGCACCGCTGGCAGCAGGTCCCAGCACCGCTAGGGTGGCGGGCGTACTGAAGTCTGCCCGCCATCCTAATAGGCCCCTAAGTGTGGATACTGCATGCGGTTAAATCTCTGATTGAGAAAATTGTGACACTGAATCTTTGATAGAGAAAAATTTGATACTGAATAGAATGTTGCAAGGAGGGATGGTTGTTTTTTTTAAAGTATTGCATGGAGCAGATTGCTGCATGAAAAAAGAGTTGCAATAAGTAGGAGGTAAATCAAAAGAAACGATGCATGAAGAGAAGCATATCATGAAAAGAAGGTTTGAATGGAGTTGAATACTGCGAGAGACACAAATTTTACCTACAGTGGAATTTTGCCAGGAGTGCATATTGTATGATATGGGATGCTACACAGAGAAAATGTTCTCAGAAGAAAGCTGTGGCATCAAGTGGAATGTTACGTATAGTACACTGTGGCATTTAGTGGAACATTGTGTTGAAAGGATATCAAGATGGGAAGGAATCCTGTATGGGGTTGACTATTGCATAGGTGGGATCCTGCATGAAGCAGAATGTTACATTGAGAAAGCTATTATATAGAATGCATAGTAGGCAGTTTTACTTAGAGGAATGTTGCCTGGAGAAGAATGTTACCTAAAGTAAAATGGACCTGACTGATGTGCGGGTCAAAATGCAACACAACGTGCAATATTATAGTGAAAGAAATGTTGCATGGAATAGAATGTTGAGAGAAATGTTCCATGATGTTTTATGTAATACAAATTGAAATGTTCCATGGAGTGAAAAAACGCATACAGTGGAATGTGACATGCAAAAGGATTTTGCTTTGGGCGAATGGTGCTTGGAGTAGAATATTGCACCAAATGGATGGTTGCACAAAGAGGCAGAGGTTGCACAGAGAGCAGCCTAACGTGGAGTGAAATGTTTCATAAAGTGGAACATTTCATGGAATAGAATGTATCATGGAGAGGAATGTCTTGTGGATATGAATGCTGCATAGAATGAAATGTTGGAGGCACAATACTATTGCATTTGGAGGAGTGTTTCTTTAACTTTAATATTGCAAAAAAAGAGCCTCATCACACAGTGACTAATGTTACATAAAGTCCAGTGGTGCATGGAGTTGAATATTGGATGTGATGGAATGCTGCATAGTGTAAAATCATGCCAGGGGTGGAATGGAGAGGAATGCCATACAGAGTGGAACACAGCAAAGAATGGAAGGCTGCATCAAGGGGAATATTGATTAGGGAGGAATGTTATATGGATTACACTGTGCCACAGTGTGGAATATATCAGGAAAAGGAATATTACAGGGGGTTGAAAGATACTTGGAGTCATATTTTGCATAGAGTGAAAGGTCACATGAAACACAATATTACATGACATGGATTATGCATGGACTTGAATTTGAATGTAGAGAAACACTACATAGAGTAAAATGCTCCATCTACTGTAATCTTGCATTTGGTGGAATGTTTCACAAAGCAAAAGGTTACATGGAGAGCAATGGAGGAAAACACTTCATGGAATGGAACCCAGCAGGTTGTGGAATGTTGCACGCAAAGGAATATTATACAGACAGCAATAGTCAATGGGTTGAAATTGTTGCATGGAGGGAATTGCACATTGTAGGAAAATGTATTTTTTTGTATGACCACACCCAGGTTTTTGGACGGATGCCACTGTTTTTTTTTTTACTCTGCGCTAGGACTCTCCTATCTATGCCCCAATACAAATTATCTTACCCCTAATACATATCTGAATTTGTTACACTCCTAATTGGCATATTTAACTTATCCATAAGTCCCTAATATATTGTACCAGGTGTACCCAGGGCCTGTAAGTTAAATGTCCCTTGTGGACTGCATCACCCATTGTGCCAAACAATACAGTGATAGGGCAAACAGCATGTCTCTCCGCACCTACAAAAGCTCCACTGGCTTCCAGTCGAGAAACGAATTAAGTTTAAAGCTATGACGCTGGCCTACCGGGCCCTTAATGGCAAATGCCCTAGGTATTTGAAGGATAGACTGTGTCCGTATAAGCAAATTCGTACTTTGCGATCCAATTCTCACAATTTGCTGTGTACCCCACGTTTTGTGAAATCATGTTTGGGCGGCAGAGCTTTTACAGTCAGAACGGCGTCACTATGGAATGCTTTGCCAGGGCCCCTGCGACAGATCAATTCCGAAGCCTGTTTTAGAAGGGCCCTGAAGACATGGCTCTTTATTGCTAACTAGAGAGGGTTTCGCTGGTACTGGTGCTCGCTCTGGGCGCATTTATCTGTTGTTTCAGCGCCGGGACACCCCTATCAGGGGTAGCTGTCGCGCTTTATAAGCATCAGTATAATTATTATTAAACATGAATGCTGTCCCACCACTGTAGCATGACTGTGCAATTTTAAAACTGCTAATTCGACCTGTTAAAATAACCCCTTGGACAGGACTAAGCCTTGCTTTTAAATATTAATAAGTCAACCCTAGGTAGGCTTTACTTTCCATTAGGCAAGCATCACAATATTAAAAAGTAGGACATGTAAAAGCTTAATATCAAACATGTCCTTACAGTGTAAAGGTCCCAAAAGCTATGTTCACTGTTGCAGGCTTCTCTGTTCCATAGGAAAGCGTTGAGATACAATATTACATTTGAAAATGTTGTCTTGGACTAGGAAGCAGCTTCAAATCTTATTCTTTGACTTTTTAACATATTTATTACAAGCCCAATTCACTGGTAAAGTCCGATTTGTAATAAATATTTTGGAAAAGGTACTTTTAGAAAGTTACTTTTTACCTGCCTAATGCCTCTCTAGGCCTCTTTGCTAGAGCTCACACTGTCACCTGGTAGCCGAATAGCCCACTTGATGAGTGGTGAAACTGCTCCCAGAGTAGGACAAATGCCTTGGGTGTGGGGAGATGTTCTGTTCTGTACCCCTGTGCACATCAACTTGTGTAGCTTCATAGAGGCCTACCCTGTCACAAGCAAAGGATAGCTGACACCTGGGCAGCGCTGGATGTTGGCATCCGGCCATAAAGCATGTCCTGAAATTCAGCCTTAACTCCATATCCTTCATTGTATGTTCTTTGAATGATCAGTGAACCTGAGGACAAGCTATTTTGGCATTTAGGATGTGCAAATTTGCTCCTTTATGTGGCTGCTGGGTATGCTTGATAATGTGCAGGACTTTTATGATGCTGTTCTTCATAACCTGTTTCTCACAAAACCAGACTGATCTAGGTGCATGTGTAAGGGAAAATGGGCCTCCAGTGTAGATGCCAAACATTTGCAAACGTCTTAGCATCTAAATTCAGTAGAGATGTGGGGCTGTGCCCCTTTTCACTTCTTTTACTGACTTTGATATCACTGAGATAAAAGTCTCCCTCCTCATGTCTGGTACCCTGAGCTGCCACTACATAGGAGGAAGTTACGCCGCCCAGCCAAAGTAGATGCTTGCACACTGTCAAACTTTTTTTTAGAAGGCAGCTGTATTCATGTCAAGATCCAGGTCCTTACCAGTTTTTACTTTAGTTTTTCTATCCCCTTCATCACTTCCTCCACACCAATGGGCTCCTCCAACAATTCTGTCTGCTCCTGCTTTATGCTTACCACCCTGCCTCTTTTAAATATGAGATTACTGCATATTTCTTTATCCTTTCTCTGGCATAAACCCTTGCATTGATGCACAGAATAAATTAGCCTTATCCTCATCTTTTGTGACATTAACCTCTGCCGGACTGTAGAGGAAACAATCCTGGCTCTCAGTTTGCCATCCAGGAGCTTTCCAGCCTTGGTTTCATCCTCATAAAAACTCTGCTTCACCCTCAGTAGTGGGAATTTCACTTTGCCTTTGTTGATGGCCTTAATCTGTACCCATACTGCTAAGATCTTCCTACATACCTTCTGTGATCCTGTAGATTGGTATCACTTTTCCAAACCTGACTGATCCATCTCAAGCTCTCTCTAACGAATGACCTCAGTTTATTTAGTTTGATGTCACAGCTATAAAATTGTCCCCTAGCACTTCCTTTAAGGGTGTTTGATAGAATTACTTTACCAATGTTTTTGACATCATTCTCCTCCAGAAATTGCCAAATACCCAGAGCCACCTCTGCTGTTATTACTCAGCCCCCTAGTAAGTTATTGTTTTAGTGCATTGTGTGGTTTGCCTCTCTCTAGTTCTACATCTATTGGACAATAATGGGATACCATGATTCTACCCAGGCTAGCAGCTGTCCCCCCTCAAAAACAATACCAGAAATATTGATTGGGAAACCTAGCTGATCTCAATCTCAATTTCCTGAGGAATGGGTTTCCCGAAATAAACAAAGGTGTCATTTTGCCTCATGTAACTGATTCACAACTGCCATTCATTTTGTGGGTCCAATAAACACTGCACACTCATTGAAATAATATTAAATCAGCAACGTCTTCAGACATCCAGAGACTCCATTACCTGGATTTCCTCTCACTGTTTCCCCCGTCCTTCCCTTCTCCTGTATCCATTCCCCTAACAACAACAAACTTCTTATGTTAACTCTGTCATTCTTGTGGTCAACCCCAGATCTTCTCCTTCAAAGATGGCATCCTCAGTCCTCCTATGTCCCACATTTCCATCCAGGTCTGAAGAACCCAAACTTCCCACACCTCTCTATGCGCTATTAAGTCTTCCCATCTTGTGCTCTCAGTGACACCAGCATTCAGCTTTCGCTTTGCGCCCTAGCATTACTCTACAAACAATCTCTCTGTGAGTCTTTAGGTGCTGTAATATATACTCTTTTCAATCAATCAATCAATCATAGGATTTGTAAAGCGCACTACTTACCCGCGAGGGTCTCAAGGCGCTGGCTTTACTCCTTCAATGTCTGTTCTAATGGGTTGCCTGCTGCCTCTGCTTGTGTTTCTTAACCTGCGAGTGCGGATTAACTTTTGCCCGGAGGACTCTGTATCGGTCCCACACTCTTCCTATGTTTTGTCTTTGTTGCGAGATATCTTCTAGCCCCAAGAATATGTGACATTGTGGCGCTTCATAAATTCCATGACTAGTCTATGCATTCCCCAAGGGTTATTGCTGAGAAGTCCTGGTAGAGGTGTGTTCTTTCAATCTAGTGTCAAAACGTGTCCATGTTCCACTTTTTCTAATTAGAAAAGTTCATCATTCAGTGGAGGCTTGTGTTCCGAGCAAGGTAACATTAAGTGAAACACAGTGGGGTACTGCTGAGGGGAATGTTTCATGAGCTAAAACTGCCCAGTGTGGCGGAATCTCGCCTGGAATGCAATGATTTATCACATAGAGTGGAATGTTGCATAAAGTGGCATTTCATTTAGGGATGCACGGTACCTGTAGCTAAATGTAGCATGCAGTGCACTGGACTGTTGCTAAGAAAGTAGTCCCGTATAGAGTGCACACCATTGGAATACCATATTAAGTGACATATGGTTTGAGAGAAACGTTGCACAGGAAACATGTTAAATGGAATGGACTATTGCATGGAACTGGATGTTACAAGGAGTGAAATGTTGCAAAGAGGGAATGATGCTTGTTGAGGACTCTTGAATGGATAGGGATGGGTCGTGAAGGAAAAAGGGCGAAATGTATCAAAAATCCATTTTGTATTCCTTAAATAGCGATTTTTAGGTAATCGCTATTTAAGGAATGCAAAATGGTATGTAAGACAACAGCGAATAGCTAATAGTGATTCCTAAAGATTCGCAATCTGTTAGAGGGTAGTTTTTATCACATAATTTAGTGCTATCTGAAATAACAAAACACACGTGTGATACGCAAGAACTGAGTCAAGAGTGGCACTATTTATTCAAACAATTTAGACAATAAATGTAAAAGAAACATCATTAATCAAAACTAACACCATGCAATCTAGAAAGTAACAAGTGTTGAAGAGACATCGCAGATCAGGAACAAAAACATGCAATCTAGTAAGTTTAAAATCACAGCAATCCAAACAAAAAGAGAGAGAAAAAATTAACATCAAAGTACACTGCAGCCTTACAACCTCAATCAAAATGCTAAATAAAACGGTTAACAGGGAGCCTCACCATCGTGAGAAAAAATACACTGCACGAGGTGGTCAACGAATGGGCAGATAAGTAGCGCATTTATACATTTAAAATGAGGAACCGTTGACCGCAAGATCTAATTTTGGTAGGTGCTCGACCGCAGAACATAACAAAAGTTTGAACTTTTTATCAAAAACACTTTGCTTCACCTCTAGGAAGCTTTAAGGTGGAAGCTCCTTATAAGGCTATTGTTTATTTTAAGCCCTGCCGCTATTTTAGTTTCCAAAGCTGCGGAAAGTCCCAGTTGGCCCCCACTCCTACTTTTAGCCCATTTTGTTCTTCTAGATGACAGATGCATCCTGTTATTGCTACATCTTCTTGAAGTTCAGAAAGATGTACACATAGAGGACAGGGGCTCCAAGACTTGTTCATCAGAAAGACAGTGACCTGAGGTTATTGGTCTTCATAGGAGAGATATATCTGAGGTTACAGGTAGGCATGGGGCCTACTGCCTCTGTAGACGCTCAAGGCAGTGTGGACAATTTTAACACAACGCTCTCTATGGGCTGGCAGGGACAATTGAGACTCTCATGCTTCAGATGTGGACAGAATGAGCCTGGGGCACTATATGGTAAAATTAGATCCTGCTTCAAATCGCAATTAGGTCCATAGGTGCAAATGGTTTTGGATTACCTAATTTGTGATTACCAATTTGCGATTACTTAATTGGTAATCTCTAATTAGGTAATGCAATACCAAGAGTGCCCTTAAGGAAAACGGGCTGCATTATAAAAAAAACGTTGCTTTATTTAAAGAGCAATCACAGACATGGTGGTCTCCTGATCCCAGCAGGACACCATCCCTGCGATTGTAGCCATTCCCAATGGGTCGCAAATAGCGACCTGTCTCATGTATATTAATGAAGCAGGTCCTTTAGCGACGCATTGGGAATCGCAAACAGAGACTTTCGCATATTGAAAATGCCCAATGTGGGTAGGGTTGGCCTTGGAAACCTTTACCCCTTTGTTTAGGGTGTGTCCAGTAGTCATTCCCACCCACTAGCTAGTGCTAGGTATAAATGTTGGTCCTCAAGGCACCCACTTCAGAACACTTTCTGGACCTGTGGAATATCAGAAATGGACTGGACCTGCTGTCTGAGACTGGAGAGGAGACTTAAAGGACTGAGCCTGCTCCTTGTTGTACCCAGAACAAAGAAGTGCACACCAACAGTCAGAAGGCTGAACTGTTTAGGCCACAGCCATATAACAAGCTACAAGAGGGCATTTTCTGAAAGCATCCAGCTGCCCAGTAGATTAGACACTGGACTGGACGCTGCTGTTGGCCTCTGTCTGACACCCTGTGAGTCACTCAGTGCCTGCTCTGAGGACCTTTTGAAGTGCACTTGTGTGGTCGATTGGGACTTAAAGTTCTACGGCAGAAGGTAAGATCTTTAGCCAGGACAAACGTGGTTAGTGGGTTCAACAAACGTACCATCACAATTAGCCTCAAATTGCACTTAGGTCCTGTTCTACCTACTTAAAACTTTACAAAACATATCTCTTTTTCCCCTTATTGGATTTTTTTCACTCTGGTTGATCATCACCTTTTTAAAGAACACAATATCACAATACATTAACCACCCACAACTCAACTTCCTCACCTAATACTCATTGACTTTAATCTTGTCTTTGACTCTGTATAGCACTCCACTACCTTTTGGCTAGGCTCATACTATAGAAATGCCAAAATCCATACATACATACGTTACATACATTTTTACAAGTGGCTTTGACTTTTCAAGAAAGAGAGTCGGAACCAAATTGTCTTAGTCTTCTTTGCAATGTGTTGTTCAAATAAGAGGTGTTTGAAGAAGTGGAATCCCAGAGAGTTTGCATGGGCTGTCAGCTGGAGGTTGAAGCCTGGTAGGTTTAAGTTAGAGAGCCAAACATGAGTCTCAAGTTGTTTGGTGCTGTTAGCAAACAGGAGGATTTCAGCCCTTGTGGGGTTTACTTTCAGGATGTTAGTTGACATCCAAGATTGGATGAGTTTGAGGCAGGGTTTTTCTCTCAGAATGTCATTTAGTGAAGATATTTTAGGTAGAGTTGGGTATCATCAGCCTATTGATGGATCATGATACTGCTCTCTGCAAAAAATGATATGATAGGTTCAATGTAAGGTGGAAGGAGGTGTGCTCGGGATTGCGGAAAATACCAATAGCCACGGAATGGGATACCCTAATAGAATCCTTTAAAACCCTAGATATACTGAGCACCAGAACACCACAAATATTGACCCTGGTCCGGATGGACCTTGAGTGACCAGTAGTAAGATACTAACTGATGACGCAAAACCCAAATAGTATGGAACCAATGCCATATGTATACCCCTACACAATTAAGTACGACCCAGATACTCCATCATATTATACTGCATTACAGTCACTATGCATGCCCGAATTCATTAAGAGGGTACTGTCCATGCAACTAATGCTGATAACTGCCAGCAAGGGGGAGGTGGGATGGAGTTTGAAGCTCACTATGTTTAGGGAAAGTAATGTAATGTATGCAATGTTCTACGTGACACAATCTAAACCTTGTAATGACTGAATGTGTACTACTGATCCGTACATAGACATGACGCAGGATATATGTAAAATGTGAAATGTTTTGTCACAATTGAAGTGCAGAGCTGCTATAACACTAAGCACTGTATGTACTGTAAAAAAAACAATAAAGTTTGTGAAAAAAAAATTATAGGTTCAATGTGGATTTAAAAAAATGTCCAGAGAATGGATGGAGTGCTGTGGTACTTCTCAGGAAACGGGCCTGTCTGTGATCCTTTAGTACCTATTTGCTTGTCCTGGCACCAGTTAGAGAGGTAGGTTGTGAACTATTTCAAGATAGTACCAGAATATCCTGTGCATATTATTAGGGTGTTTATCAGACATGGATAGTCAACTATGTTGAAGGCTGAACAGAGGTCAGTAAGGATCAAGAGACAGGGTTCATTCCTGTCACTGAGTAGGAGGGCATCATCAGTTATTTGAAGTATGGGTGTCTCAGTGCTGCAGGGTGGTCTGAAGCCAGTTTGGCAGGTCTGTAGAACATTATTCTTGCTGAGGTGTTCCTGCAGCTGTGTGGCAACTGTTTTCTCAATAATGTGTCATATGAATGAAAGGTATGTAATTGGGCAGAAGTTGGTGAGGTTGGCTGGATCTAGGGTTGATTTCTTTAGCCGGAGAATGATCTGACCTGTCTTAAGGAAATCTGGGCATTTTCCTTGATTTAGGGAAGAGTTGGCAATGTGGAGAAGGGGCATGAGGGCATCTCTTTGAAGCAATTTGATGCTAGAAAATGGAAGGATGTCACCTTCCTAAGAGGCTGCCTTGAGAGAGTTCAGTATATTGGAGAGATTAATGTGCTAGACTGAACTGAAGAAAAATCATTTGGTGGTTAGGTGAAAGGGGATGAGTGGAAGCAAGGAGGGCATGGAAGTGAAATTGTTGTACCTTATTTAATCAGTCTTAGCAAAGAAGAGGTTAATCGTGTATGTGTTGAAGGAAGCTGAGACTGTGGGTTCTGTGAGAGGATTGGTACAGTGTATGACAGCATTGAAGATTTTGCCTCAGTTGGTTGCATCATTCATGATAATCTTGTTGTAACAGTCTTTAGATGTGAAGATTATAAATCTGTGAATAGAGAGGAGTGTTTTAAGTAGGGCTAGATCATGCCAGCATTTTGATCTTCTCCATTTCTTTATCGGATTTTGTATAGCACATCTAATTTCCTTATTCTCCTGAGTGTGTGAGGGTGCTTAGTGTTTTGGTTTGGTGGATTAGTGGGCGCATTCTTACAGTGGTGGTATAGATGTTGTGGTGATATTAATATCTGTGTGGGCTAGAAGTTCATCTTGAATTTTTTCTGGATGGATGTATTTGGTGCAGCCTTTAGTTATTTTTGCTCTTTTCAGCTCTCTTTGATGCAGAGGTGTTGTATATGTTCAATGATGAAGGGATGATTGATTGGTCAATCCAGCCCAGGGAAATAGGTTTCTGGCTATGCATTTAGGAGGATGCTGATAGGATGAGGTCCAGTGTATTTCTTTGTGGTGGGTTGGGTTTTTTGATGAGTTGTTTTATTTCGAGTGTGTTGAGAAGTGTTTAGAAGGTTTACTTTATGTACTTTGTTGCCGCGTTTCCATGGAGGTTGATGCCTCTGAGAAACGTGAAGTATGTGTGTTTGGATGGAGGAATAGGTAATGAGGTCTGAGACTTCTGTCAGGAAGTTTTGTCCAGCTGGTCTGTAGATCACATGAAATGAGGCTGTTTTGCAAGTTAAGAGAGGGAAGTGGAAGAAAAGAAGCTATAAAGGTTTTGGTGTGCTAGAGTTGCTTATGGTGCAGGGTCAGGCTGTTCTATGCATTAGGGCAAGGTCCCCTCCAGTTGTGAGTGTGTCATTTATGTGTTAGATGCAGCAACTATTGGAAATGAGGACGGTCAAAATGATTGCGGAGAATGGGAGTGATCCAGATTTCTATGTTGAACAGTGCCTATTTCTGGTGCCAGGTGATGATGTTAGCGATGTTTTGAGAATGAACGATTGTAGAGTGTGCATTGATGAGCATCAGTGAAGTATGTTGTGTTGTGGGAGGAGTATGTGTTCTAGTGAGTGGTATGTGGACGAGTTTAGAGACGTTAGATGTGTCAATGGGGTGAATGCGTTTGCGTTGTCTGGTTATGAGAGTGGGAATGGTGTGAAATATGATGTATGCGAGCCACATTTTGAAGCTAATTTACCTGAAGGAGGAATTCTAGTCCTTGAACATGCAGGTCTGAACTGGTCCAAAGAAGGTCCAAACAGGTAATGCTCTTGTCTGTGTCCACACTTAGGTGGAACGGATGATGGTTGGAGGAAAGCTTCAGAAAAATTTACTAAACTATGTGAGAAGGCAGGAAACGACATAATGAAACTTGTGTGATGATGGAGAGGATGATGTTAGAACATTTCATGATGTCACTTCCTTTAGAGATGAATGATAGGAAATTTGAAAATGAATTCCTGTTGTGATGTATGCTGGTAAATAAGGTGCATATGTCTGGCCTCTTCTTTTAAAGACGCTTTTTGGGACACCATTCAAGAATAAGACGCTGCAACAACAGCAACATGTGCCTAACAAGACTGCATGTCTTAAGTATTTATTGACACGGCCTGGACTACCTCAGTAACTGTTTGGTTTTATATTTTTTTTAATAATTTACTGGTGTTGTCCACACATATCAGAATAGTTACAGTGAAATCTTACTTAATTTACCCTTGCTAGGAAGGAGAACAAGCTTTGAAAAAGCCAATGGGTCAGGCTTTAATGTGATGACGCAAGAAAATGAAGGCATGCACAAATGCTGTTTGTATATTAATACACCTGAAACTTAAGGCAATCACAGAGGCCTGATGGCACTGAAGTGTGGGTCTCTCTGCGTGTGAGGCACTGGATGGAGGAGTTGTCAGTCCATAGCATGTAGCCTGTCCTAAATGTCCTCACATAAGTAAGAGGTAGCCATACATATGCCATTAATGTTCAAACCACAGCACTGAAGGACTCTGAGGAACGACTATAGGTGGCAATTTTGGAATAGTGTGATACTTGTAGTTTCTGTTTAGTGACAAAGTACATGTGGAATGGAACTCACACTGAAGAATGCCTCAGATGCAGCTCTACAACTATGAGCCACACCTGCTGCAGACACTGTGCCTCTTGGCTCAAACATTGGATGCTTTCCTACCTCGAGCCTATAGCAGCATAAATGGGACAGCAATCAGTACTATTGCCTGTGCTCCTAGGATACGTCTGGGCCAATTAACAACAGACACCATGAATGCGCAAAATTGAAAACATCTACACAATGATCCCGATTTTTTTTTTTCAAACAAGCAGGAGTAAAACGGGATTGACCCAAATAGACCAATGAATGAGGGAGCTCACACGTAGCCCCTCTTTCTGCACGTAACCACAGCTGGATATCTTTGGCTGTGCCATTTCTAAAAAACATACATGGCCGAAGAGCAGAAAATGTGAATGTCCTGAAATAATATTTTTCCTGTATCAGTCTCATTTTGAACAAACCTATAACTAATCAATCACTTTATTTGGTCGATAATGACCACAAAGCATATAAAACACCTTAAACATCAGCATAAAACAAAATAGAGTTCCATCACGTATGTACACGTGTTTCATATTATAAAATGCGGGCTGTAGTTTCAAAACACTTATTTAAAAAACACTATAAAAACCGCTGTGTTACGAAGGATGTGCAGAGCCTCTTCCTCAGCTCTTGGGTTTAATTCAACAAGTATCAAAAATTCATATAAAATATTGTTAACACATAATGATAAAATCTTGCAGCTCCTCAAATCCCCGTAAAAGAAAACGTTTTCATTTCATTGAGGTCACAATAAAATCAATGACGACCAGATAACAGATGAAAGAGAGTACACTCAAAAGAAAAAAAACCAGAAAAAAGCAGTACATTATATCTAAAGAGCAACATGCTTCCGCCAATAAAGTAAATTTAAAAAAAAAAGCTCCCGCAGAATAACAAACATCGTGATATGGAAGTATTAAACATAAAACAAGATATTGGAAAAACCCCAGCTTCTTCAAAATTGGTTATACAAATGTCCTTCTTGTCTCCTAAAACTGACAACAACCTCATAAAATGAACCAGGGTTTGGGGGATGACTCGTCATATGAGTAGAGCCAGAGAAAATTAGATAGCATCTTACAGTTCCTAAGTGGAACTTCGTCAGCAGTGACCTTCCCCTTACATTATCAGCTTACTGAAGATATGGCTTAACACCCTTGACCGTTTGTAGACTGAACAGTTCTAACCTATACCTATAGTTCGGTATTTTAATTTAAGAGTTATTGAAAACCACAAACTGTTTTGGAACTCTTTTTGCAGAATGTTTAATTTCTTTGTGATAATAATTACTTTACACTGTATTTCTGGGTTAGGTTAGCATCCTGAAGAGACCTTGGCAGCATGTAACACTGCCTACATTTTACTAGATAAGTCAAGGCTGTCTATAGAATATCCAAATTTGTTGTACATGAACCCGTTCAGGCATGGAGAGTATGAGAAATACTTCGAGAGATGAAAAATGACCTAACCTACATCATTAATCATTTTCAAGTGGCTGTGCTTCTTTGGGAAATAAAATATGTTTTCCTTCAAAAAAGAAAGAATGGCGTTTGTTAGACAAGACATGGTGGTACATTTAATAAAAAGAACAAATGCGCCTTTTCCCCCACGTTATTTATAGATATGTCATGACCATTAGCAAAGTCCATTAAAAACCACTTCATCAGAAGATGTTGAAGGATGTACAAAGTGACCGAGTGGCTGCTTGCAAAAGGCATAGCCCAGGAACTCTCATCTTGGACTTCACTATAACAAGTATAACTTCATTAAGAGGCTTTGGGGCATATTATCTAGATCTTGCGATAATTAGCACAAAGCGCGTTTAGCGCCTTTTTTATTATCGCCGGCTATCGCTGGATTGCATCGCCGTGTTAGCGGCGTATTAGCAACGCTTTGCTAACAGGCGAAATACAATCCAGCAATAGACAGCGATAATGATCATTAGCGTGTGAAATCCGGCGAGGATTTCACAGCGCTAATGAAAAGCTTGGTAATAGGGGAGTGTGGACTTAACCATACAATCCACCTCCCATAGGCAATAATGCTAAGTCAGGTTTTATTCAGGCGTTAGGTCCTTGCGATAATGGGGCCTTAGCACGCCATTTCTCATCGCTTCGCTGCTCAGGGGCAGCGTTGGTAATAGCGCAATGTTGGTTTAGCAAGCTTTTCACATGTTGTCCTGGGAGGGAACGCCTACTTTGCATCTCATTAGCGATGTGTATCGCTAAGATGCGTGGCGTTAGGAATTCGGCTGCTTACATGCGCTAATGCATGTTAGCGCCGCCTTCCTAATAGGGCGATAGGAATATCGCCGCTTTAGCGGCAAAAAGTGCCGCTAAAGCGGCGATAATGCCCTTGATAATATGCCCCTTTGTGCATATTTGTGGATTTCCTCCCCTACTATAACACACATTAAGACAAAGGGAGAGAGTCAGGTCTTTCTAGGGAATATGGATACTTGAGAAGATTAAACAGCGTTGCAACACAATGAGGGTAAACAGAGATGCCATTGGGCAAACAATGCTGGATACAGAATGACCATAACCCGTAAGATGCTGTGCCTCTACCCCCCAGTGCTGAACCCTTTTTGGACTATTTGGGGTAGTTTGCGCTTAGGGCGCCATAACTTGTTGCCACATAAGTTATCCACGCCAAATTTGTGTCGTTTTTTTCCAGCATCCTGGCCATTCTAAAGGTACCCATGGTTTGTGGATTCCTTTGGAGGGGACTGAGAAAATAGGCAAATTATAGCAGAAATGTTAAGTTTTTTGAGAAAAATAGGAAAAAAGTGCTCCAGATAAAAGTGCCTGTCTTTTCTTTCCCAAAAATGGCATCAACAAACGATTTGCTGTACTAATTTCACCACCTTCCCAGCTTCCTTGAACATGCAAAGCTAAATCAAAAAATCTAAATTTCTACCACAATATTTGCATTTTTTAAAGAGGTAGCCCATTTTTCCTATTTTTTGTGCTTTCAACTTACTTCCAGCTTGTGGTGGAAAACAGTGCGAAACCCATGGGTGATCCAGGAAAGCTGTAGATTTTTGCAATGTAGACAAAATTCCAAATTCAGAAGGGGGTCATATGTATAGATTCCTTATGGGTTTCTCAAGGAAAATGACTGTTGAAATAAACAAATATTGAAAAAACAACCATTCATGACAACATTTTCATGTGTAACGTTTTTAACAATGGTCGATTTACAAAAGCAATATCCATTACGTCTGCTATTCCCTTCTGGTTGTGGGGAAATATAGGGTTTATAGGTTCTCCAAGAACCCAAGGTACCCAGAGCCAATAAGTGAGCTGCACTGTACAATGTTTATTCATTGAGTATCGAGTATAGACTAATTCATATAGTGAAATAGGTAGAGTGAAAGATGGCTATCAAGGAAACCCATTTACTTCTGAAATGGGCACAAGATGTGGAGTTTAGGAGCAGTGGTTATTTGTACATCTCTAAATTTGTGGGTGCCTGCACTTGTGTATGATTTAGAGGATATTTTTTTTAAAGTCTTCTTTTTTATACACTGGCTTACATTTGAAAGACAGAAAAATCCAATTGGTAATAACAAGTGATCTACTATTCCATACTCCCACATGTCTTCCGATAAAAATAGTAAGACACTTGTGTGGGATGCCTTGGTGCCTGCAACAGGAAATAGGCCAAATCACAACATGAATGCATCAACTTTTTCCACTGAAAACTGACCCTTTTTTCCAATATAGGTAGTTCTAGATTGTGGACCATAGCTCAGCCAGCACCTAGGGAAACCTAGCAAACGTGCATTTTTTAAAACTAGATACCTAAGAGAATCCAGGGTGGGGTGATTTGCATGGCATTCCCCCAAGTCTCCTGATAAAAATGGTACATTAGTTGTGTGGGTAGGCCTAGTGCCCACAACAGGAAACAGCCCAAAACGCAACATGGACGCATCACATTTTTCCACTGAAAACGAATCCTTTTTTCCAATGTGAGAAGCTGTTGATTTTGGACCCTAGCACAGCCGACACCTAAGGAAACATGGCAAGTCTGTAAATTTTTAAAATCTGGACACCTAGGGGTATTCAGGTTAGGATGACTTGAGTGACTTTTTGACTCAGAATCCCATGAAAACCTCATAATTTGATTAAGAAATCACATTTCCTCACATTTCTGTGATGAGAAGTCCTGGACTCTGCGGGGAGCGTGAGAAACTAGGTATTTTGTAGTGTCCCCCACATTTTGCCCCCATTTTCTGACTCTGATTGTGCCCTGGGCTCTGCTAATCAGACTCAGGGCCTGTGCTCTGTGTAAAAGGTAGATTGTAATTAGTTATCATTACAACTGGTACTGACAATCTACCTGTAAGCCCCTAGTATATGGTAGGGCAAGTAGGTTTATAGGCCCAATAGATTTAATGCATTTAAGTGTGCACTTCTGTGTTGCCTGTTGCCATTTTAAAGGCAGCCTTGCTTTGCAGGCTGTTTTTAAAATAAAATGATATGCAAATTCGACTTTGGAATTAAAGGTACTTCCTAAGTCTTAAACTACCTTATTTTTACATATGTCACCACCTGGTTCTCCCCTAGGTGCCACAGGTGTAGGGTACCTTCTAACTATATGCAGGGGCATTTTAAAAGATGTTTTATAAGCTCTGGTGAGGTAAAAACTTCCAATTTCGTTTTTCTCCAGCGTAGTGAAATAGCTCCCTAGGCTAACATGGGATACTTATTAAAATTTAATAAGGTCTAACTATTGACAGGCGTGGGCTAAAAAGATTATTCAAAGTGTTTAAATAATAGTAAAAATAAATCCAACAACTTGCCATGGTTAGATTTATTATAACTTTGAGAGAGAAGAAGTTATAGAACTTGCTAATCTGTTGTGCCAAAATCCAGCCTTCTAGCAGCCTCTCCTGATTGGCCAGTCTTTGACAAGCTCAGCGAAACTGCTCTGGTGGGGTGTGAAGTGGTCTGCATTGAGACAAAGGAGACATCTGGTGAGAGGAGAACTGCTGCTGCCAAGCGCAGGACAGGGAGGGGACTGGGTAGACAAACTGGTCTTCAAAGAGGGAATGACAGTTTAGGGCAGGAACAGGCCCACCGCCATTTCCTGAACCCCCAGCCAGATGGAAGTCCCAGTAATTGAATTAGAGAGGGACTGGAAGGGGAGTGTTAGGAAAAGTTAGTTACACCAGTAGGTTAGGTTAGCCAGACACTAAGCTCCAGGAGAGGTCTTCTCGATTTTGGATTTTAAAGAACAGTGGGGCATATTAGCAAGACCCACGTTAAAATTATCGCCGCTTTAGCGGCAGGAAACTGCCGCTAAAACGGCGATAATGGGCTTGCTAATATGCGTTATGGAATTCCAATAGAAGCCCAGGTTAGATGTCCTGCACATCTAACCTGGGCTTCTATTGAATTCTATAACGCATATTAGCAAGCCCATTATCACCGTTTTAGCGGCAGTTTCCTGCCGCTAAAACGGCAATAATTTTAACGTGGGTCTTGCTAATATGCCCCAGTGCTTTCTGGGACAAGAATTTGTCACACTTTGGAGGAAGCTGTCATACATGGCTGTGTGCACCCTACCCCCCATTGGTCAGGAGTGCCTCCCCTGCTTGTCACCCCAGAAGCATGGATAAATATAGGAGAGCTGCCCAGCAACTCAGATCCCTGCCTTGAAACTGTAAGAAGAAGAAGGACTGCCCAGCTGGACCCTCGGACTGCACAAGAGAGGACTGCACTCATAAGGACTGCAGCTGTTGTGCACTTTGGGTCCTCAGCCCAAAAAAACGTTGCCTTGCTCTGAAAATTAAAGGAGTGGATTCCCTGAAAGCAGCAAGTTAAAAGAGCTCCACCTGCATCATATCCACCAAGAAGAACCCAGCAGGACAGCGTTCAGTGGAGACCATTAAGGATATGGCCTGGTGCATTGTGGGTCTTGTAGTCCCAACTTCCCAAGGAGCAACAAAAAAAATCTTGAACCTAGGTCCGGTGTTGTGAACCCTAACGAAACGTCTGGAGAAGAAGGACAACCCTGTTGGACCCTTGAACTGTACAAGAGAGTACTGCACTCATAAGGACTGCATATGCTGCACTCACAAGGCTTCACAACATAAGGTCTTTGCCTGCCTAAAAGTGCAATGAGTGGACTCCCTGATCAGCAACAGGTAGAAAAGTGCTGGAAGGTACACCTGCAACAACTCCAGCTGACAAATTTCACCTTGATTTACTTTGGATTGACCAGGTGCATTTTGAGATTTGTGATCCCAGACCCTAAGTGGCAAACCAGAGCTTCTGAACCCTTTCTGGTGCTATGGACCACTTTCCTTCATCAAGAAACCCTTCAGGAAGTAAGTTTAAAAGTCTTACAACGTGGGTAGCCTGAACTCTTGACTTTTTTCCCGTCCAGCGTGACCTTTTTTAACCCTTTGAGTGCTACTTGCTTCTAAGTGTTAGTTTTAATTCTAATATTTAAAAATTCATATCTCTGGTTCCCTACTTTGGATCTTTGTCATTGTGGTGTCATTTTAATTATGAAAATATTTCCTATTTGTATAAATTGGTGTTGGATTTGTGCTGAGTGCTGTGTCTTACTTATTTAATGTATTGTTGTTTTTAAATGCTTTATACACCTGTCTCCTAAATTAAGCCTGCCTGCTCGCAGCCAGCTACCAAGGGTTGAGCAAGGGAGCAATTTATTGAGACCTTGACTTGGCCTTATATTGTGATTGTGGCCTTATTACTTGTGCTAGGTACCTACTTACCCCTTCTAATAAACCACATTCCAACAGGGAGCCATAAGCCTCCGTCTACCCAGCATTGCCCCAAGTATCCTGATAAAAATGGTACCTCACTTGTGTGGTTTGGCCTAGTGCCCGCAACAGGGAACGGCCCAAAACGCAACATGGATGCATCGCATTTCTTCACTTAAAACGGACTCTTTTTCCAATGTGGGTAGCTATAGATTTTGGACTCTAACTCAGCCTGCACCTAGGGAAACCTAGCCAACCTGTACATATTCGAAAACTAGACACCTAGGGGTATCCAGTGTGGGCTGACTTGCATGGCTCTCACCATGTTTTTGTACCCAGAATCCCTTGCAAACTTCAAACCTTGACTAAGAAAATATATTTTCCTCACATTTCTGTGATAGAAGTTCTAGAATCTGCAGGTAGCCACACATTTCCATCCACCCTTCATTTCCTCAAGTCTCCCGATAAAAATGGTACCCAACTTGTTTGGCTAGAACTAGTTCCCGTGACTGAAACGGATCTGCCCCAGGTCAATTGGAGTCCCCTTTCAAGGACTCTATTTGACCTTGATTTGAGCTGTTTCTGTAGCGGGCACTAGACCCAGCCATACAAGTGGGGCAGCGTTTTTATTGGCAAAAGTGGGGTAATGTGGAGTGGTAGGAATTTTGTGGATTTCTGGAAGTTTACATCACAGAAATGGAAGGAATAATATGTTATTTCCAGCAGAATTTGAGGTTTGCAGAGCATTGTGGGCAAGAAAATCTTGTGGGATCCATGCAAGCCACACCACCCGCACTTCTCCGGTTGTTTAGTTTCAAAACTTTCTGTGGTTTGTAGGTTTGTATGGGTGGTGGCACAGCACAGCCCCAAATACAGCACCTTCCCCTATTGCTTCTCTCACAACATAGCTATTTAGGGCCTTTTGTGACATTTTCTTTTTGCCCAGTCACATAAGTAGGGGTACCGTTCTTATCGGGAGACGTGTGGGGACTCAGGATTTTAGGAAACCTGTAACTTCCCGCAGATTCCATGGCTTTCCTTCACAGAAATGTGATGAAAAGGTGTGTTTCTTACCAAAGTTTGATGTTTGCAAGGCCTTCTGGGTAAAATAACCAGGTGAGAGCCATGGAAGTCATGCACCCCTGTACTCCCCTGGTTGTCTAGTTTAAAAAATTTGCAGGTTTGTCTAAGTGCCAGCTTAGCTAGGGTCCAAAATCTTCAGCTACCACAGATTAGAAAAGAAAATACAAGGAGTTCTTAGTAAGGGCCATATTTACATTTTGGCTGACAAAAAAGACTCCATTGCCCTTGCGAAGAACTCAACATTTGCCATGCTGAGAATACTCCTCCTGCCAAACTTAGAAATGACTGCTAAGGTGGCAGTCAATTAAGAAACACTGACAGGAATCACCATCACATTACATGACGCAGCCATCAATCAACATTTTTGGGAAATTTTCAAAAACCAAATCCCAAAGGCTGAGTTTCTTTATGGAAAAAAATGCCCCTCTCACCATGGGAGCTATCTCCCATGGCAAGGGAGGAATTTGACAGTTTTCACTGTCCCTTACCCCTATGGTTTTTTAATTGGTAATGGGCAGTGAGAACTGACCTGCATGTCTGCACATCTTATTTGGTGGGCGGATATAGAGGTCAGCCACAGATGACCCTTACTCCGTCGGGACATGCGAGGGATGCAACCACACCAGAGATGGAGCAGTCTTCCCCACAGTACACCAATGGTCCATCCACATATGTATCGGGTTGCCAGACATTATCTTTTTGGTAAGGAAACTCTGTTGCCATTGCCATTGTGACTGAGTATTCTTACCAGCACAAATATAAACCTGGTACTCATTTTTTAAAGTTAATCCACCACTTGCACTGGTTGATTTTAGCACCTTGAGAAATGCTAGCAACAAAGCACTAAAACTTTTCAAAGTATCTGAATATTGAAACCAAGAATACTGAAAGTGAGCCATAAAGCTGTGTCAAGGCACCAACTGCTTTATGGTCCATTCACAAGCCCTTCACACACCACACATGAGACTTTGATACCACCGGCCTTGGGCCCAATCCAACAGATCAGTGCACTCACATAAACTTACGGCTGCTATGCAAGGGCCCATCACATTCATATTGCACAGGACAGAATCCCCATTTTTGTCCAGACATGTTGACGG
Organism: Calotriton arnoldi; assembly: GCA_963921515.1. Taxonomy (NCBI): domain Eukaryota; kingdom Metazoa; phylum Chordata; class Amphibia; order Caudata; family Salamandridae; genus Calotriton; species Calotriton arnoldi. Next base: position 149,586 of record CAWUFW010007975.1, on the reverse strand, counting down.
TCGATGCATCCACAACCTTCACAAATGAAAAAAACAGTTTGACTGCATTTTTACCACCTGTCAAGTAACCGCCTCCGTTCTGAACATTACCAAATGCATACCTAATGAATCTTTACTAATGGCTTCCATGACAGCCACATGAAGTTCAGGAAGACATGTCTTACCTGCGTCTTTACTGCACTCACTGGCGCACCTGAGAGACCGACCGACCTCCTCAGGCTCCCCACTCCCAAGGAAACAACCACTGACCACACACTCACCACATGGAAACAACTCAGAACATAGAACACTACAGCCTTAATGAACTCCATCCACTTGGGAGTACCCATCAACCCATGCCCCCATTGACTCTTCAACCTTGGAAGCGACGCAATCAGCCACCAGCTCATCACCATAATCAACACATCAATCATCACAGCCACCTTCCCCAATGCCTGGAATCATGCAAAGGTGACACCTCAAGATACCCTCCGCACACCCCAGCGACCTCCGGAACTATCTCCCAATCTTGCTGCTCCTGTTTCCCGTCAAAATCTTGGAGAAAGCCATCAACTCCCAACTCACCGAACACTTGGAGACAAACAACCTGCTAGACCCCTCCTAAGCAGGATTCAGAGCCAACCACAGCACAGAGTCTACAATGTATACCGGGCCGCTCGGTTACTCAGACAGTTCTGGTGGGGTAAGCAAATTATTCAGGAAAAACACACCTTTGCATTGTGTCATGTTATCACTATGGGACCCTTAAAGGAATCGCACGGCCTGTTTCACATTGTTGGCTTTGTCTAGGAATACTCTTGTGTGTGTGACCACTTTCTCCACACAATACAAAGGTGAACTTTTCCTGAAAAATTTGTTTCCACCACCGGAACTTTCCGACTAACCGAGCGGCTCTGTATACATTGAAGACTTTGTCTTGAAGTATTCTTTCACGTATTGCGTACAGGATGCCTTATTGAAGGACCCAAGATTCCACAGTTTCTAGTAAAGTTTAGTCAGATGGCTTTTGTTCTGATGAGACCCAAAGACTAACTGCAGGTCAAAACATTGGCATCCCCTCCCTAAGTTGCTCTCAAAAAAGTCATTGTTCGCAAGGACATACCATTTTTGAACAGATAGGACCTCTGCTTATGTTTGTTTGATATAAAATCCTATGCAACCAAGGGATCTGTTCAGTGCCTTGTCCTATGTTGTTGTATACATACTTGTTTACTCTCTGAGCACTGCGTCATCTGCACAAATCTGTATATATGATGACAAGGATATTGTCCTTATACTAAAAATGTGAAAACAATCTTCAAACAAGATATTGTGTCCTGTACTCTTTTTCAGTACCATTGCGTATGATGCAAGTTACTAATTTAGTTTGCACACTTTCAAAGCAAGTAGAAATGTTGGTGAATAAGTCCCATGGGACATTTGTTTGACTTACTCAGGGTGGTCCTTTTATTGTATAAATAAGTTCCCTGAAAAGCACTTCAAAATCTAGTCAAGCCTTTAAAATGTTGCCACAGAGGGTACTCCGTGACAACGTGGCTTATGTGCAGTGTGGGGATTGGCAAAAAAAAGAACACATACCATGTTCTTACAGCGGATAAAGGTGTCGACCAGGCCATAGGGAAGTCCATGATTTCCCCAAGAAGAGGAACTAAAAGTCTATGGCTGCTTGCCTAGTGAAGTAGTGGCCCATGCACAGCCGGTATCCATGCACAGCCATTCAACAGTTTACCTAAAGGCAGCTCCGCCTCAGTCAATTTCCCAATACTTCACTTTTGTATGATACAACATAAAGCAAGTAGGAAAACACGAGGCTGGATAAGATGGGTACTGGGGAAAGTGAACTCGACTCTCCTGCCCCTTTCCCTGCTTAGAGCAGACTCTACAATGACAACATGGTCAAGTCTTTTTAGCTGTTTCCGGAATGCGATCAGCAAAGGGACGATCCTGCAGCATTGCCATGTCCTCCAGAGCATATGAAGTGGAGGTTGCTGGTTCTGTAGCAGTAAGACTTTCGATGATGGACAACTGAAAGTCAAAGAAAGACATGAGTCTGCCTGTGGTTATCTGTATGCATTGTATGTTGCTATCTGGATCAGGTGGGTAAACAGTTTCTTGTACCAAGTGCGAGTTTTTTGACTAGCCTAGTATGGCTGAATAACCTGGTCATTCTTATCCACTCAGCCCATGTACTTGTTGTAATGAAGTATACAGGTGGACTTGTGAACTTTGGCCATCTAACCCCAAACAATGATGGAGGAAGAGCTCTCATCATGAATTGTAGTTATCACATACACATCATGCCTATCAGAAAACTTGACTGCGAGCAGTTCGTTGGAATACAGCGTAGTGCTATGGGATTTCTGGAGCATCTTACAAACAAGCTCATGTGGGAATCTTTTCCGGCAACAACAAACTGTACTGCATGCCACGGTGGCAGCTTTGCACAGCTTACTGAACATCTCTACTCCCCTTATAGAAATTGTCCATATAAAAGTTATAACCTTTGTGAAAGAGTGGCTGGACAAGCTCCCATACAATCTTTCCTGTGACTTCTAGTGTGGGAGGGCAACCTACAGGTTTTAAACAGGAGTCCTTTCCTACATACACTCTTAAGCTGTACACATAGCCGGTAGACCTCTCACACATCATATACAACTTGATGCCATAGAGAGCTCTTTTGCCTCCAATGTACTGGCTGAATAACAACCACCCATTGGAAGGGATCAAGGACTCATTGATGGCTATATTTTTTCCAGGAGTATAAACCTCTGGAAACCTGGCAGACAAATGTTCCACAACAGGCTGAATTTCGAACAACCTGTCGTGGTCTAGATGGTCCAGGGGCAATGCAGTAGAATTGTCATTAAAATGCAAGATATTCTGCAATAGCAAAAAACGATCTCTGCTCATGTACTGTGCGTAGATGGGGGTTAAACAAACCATGCAAGTAGACCAGTGAGACTGCAATGTCGGTTTCTGCACTAACCCCATTTTGAGGGTAAGGCCCAAAAATATCTTCAACTCCTCAAGCTAAGTGGGTGTCCTCTGTTATGCCCTAAAAAGCCCTAGAGTGCCTCCATGTTCCCTCAGAAATGATTTGACACGCAGATATTTTTGCTACTCAATTTGCTAAAGAAAGGCAACATCCAAAAAGAGATGGATGTAGTCAATTGGCAATAAATTGTCCTTATTAACTTTACATCCAGGAGCGCTAGTGAAAGCTGGAATTTGGAGCTGAACTAAATTGGGGGGCTGCCAAGAGAGCACTCCATCTGTGCTTGCTGGTGCATGGGCCTGATTTCTGGGTTGGTCTAACCAGCTACAGTCACCCCACTGCACAGACTGTGGTTCTGCAAGGACAGCACAACTGCCATCATCATGGCCATCCAAATCGCAGGCAAATAAGTTATTGGATGAAACTCCACTGACTGATAAATTACTTCCAGATTCTGCTCCATTTTCTCTCCCTCAGATGCTGCCTCCGAATGTGCTGTCTCAGTCTCTGATCCTGCCTCAAAGCTGTCCTCCATAACCCAAGTTAGAGCCTGAGCAGCAGTCATCCACCGAGACACCATCTCTGCTACTGGCTAAAACCGTCCTTCTAAAACACTATCCTACATATGCAGAATTGTTGTTCTAAAAAGGGTGGGAATGTGAGATGTGTGCAACAGTTAATAAAGGCAAAGTTACCTTGCCTATTCTTCTTTCCTAAATGTGCAGGTTCTCTAAAAAAAAAAAATTGGCAAAAAAAGAAACAGTATTTCTTCACCTTGCCACATTCCTAATATCACAGCATTCTTTTAACGTGGCTTACGCAAATCTTTATTGTTGGGGGAGCTGCTGGGCATTTTCCAGTATAAAAGTAAGTCCCCAAAGCTACAAATCTAACTTTGATATCAAGAAGCACACAATCTCAAAGTAGCCCCTGCAGCTTTAGGCACAGGTGTGCTTCTTGTGAAACTCACAATTCTATCATTAGAGTCAATGGAATTATGCGGCAGGAGAGCACCAAATTATTCAGCAGGGTTGACTAAATTATGTGGCATGAAAAAGGAAAATTAGGCAGCATATGCCACACATAAATCTACCATCTACTGCATAATCTTCAGATGGTAGACATGTGGCATATGCAGTTAAATTACCTACTGGCGGTCGCCAGTAGGTAGTTATAGTTAGGACCTATTTTTCATAGGAAATTCACAACATTCTATTCCCAATAACTTTGGCGCCGGTCGACGAATCTTCGCAAAATTTTCAAAACTCGTGGGACGCTCCGATCCGCTCCTATCTTGAAAGTTTCGGGGTGATTTGGCAAGGGGGGCCGAGAAAAAAGGGGGGTCCCAAAACGTGTTTTCTCCATGTTATTTTCCATAGGAAACTTTAGACAAAGCTACAGCCCGAACTGCTGAACGGAATTACACCAAATTTTGCAAAAAGGTAGCCCTTGGTTCAGAAAGAGCCCTTTTGTTAAATGGTGTAAATCCGTTCAGTAGTTGCTGAGAAATTAAAAAAATGAGTCAAAAAATCAATTTCCCATAGTGAACTTTGTGCAAGGCTACAGCGGAAACTACTGAATGGATTTACCCCAAATTTGGCATAAAGGTACTGCTTGGCTCAGAAAGCGACCTTTTCAAAAATGGTGTAAATCCGTTCAGTAGTGTTTTAAATATTAAAGGAAAAAGAACTTTATATATCTGGGCGGAGCCTAACCACACATGTCATCGTGAGATCTGATTGGCTGTCAGCACTTCATCCAAGAAGTGTTGGCAGCCATCTTGGGACCAATATACATGATAGCACCCCAATGATATGCATTGTAGTGAATAGAAGATTTTGAGGGTCACCAAAAGGAGAACTATAAAGGGTGATAACAGACTTTAGTTACATTAGAATTCATTTGTTGATGGTACCATACTAATTTTAGGAATTGTGGTGTGTTCTAGGGTGATTTTACCCTGTGAAAAACCTTCTGCTGGGATTTCATGAATCATGTTTGAGAGAAAACAATTTTCTCATGCTTGTCCCACAGAGGTTTGGAAGGTGCTCCAGAAGCTAAAATGAGAGCATATTTTCTGTAAATTCACATTATCTTTCTCAGTCATGTGAGAATGAAGTCTGACATTCTCAGTAAAACATGTAAATCCAACAAGGGCAGAGACTGTCAGTTGATTCCTTTGTGTTCTACTGCAGCTTCCCAGAGTGTTCTTAAGAACAACTACAGTGCTAACAACCTTACCTATGACAAAAGTATGGCACACCTGAAGCCATCTTGATTGGAATAAACTGGTAACACTTAAAACATTTAATTTAAAAAGGAACAAAATGATGGGGTTCATTTTGTCTTAGAAATTATGGTTAGTGCTGTAGAAAGAAAAATTAGGACATGTTTTAAGAGAGATCTCAAATATCTTCCTGTTATATTTCAACAGGAGCAGCCTGCCAGTTGATTCCTTTGTGTTCTTGTGAGAGGGATGGTCGTAAAGTAAAGCGAGGAGGTCTTATGTGTGGCTGAATGATGGCTTCATTTATTGAAAAGTACCAAAGAGAAAATAAAACAATTGAGCAACAAGGGTCCGGTATGGTGGTCTTTGGTGGTCTTCTTCCTCTCCTGTGCTGAATATGGATTCTCTTCTCCTCGTAGAGCTTCGATGTGGCACAACCCCGGGGATGTAGTGGAAAGAAAGAAGAGAAAGGCGGTCAGGATAACTGTTTTCTACCGAAAGACTGACGTGAGGGTAGCTCACGTACCATCACCTGTTGCCAATGTGCTCAGGGAGTGATAGAACTCAAAACCGCGGAGTCAGGTGAAACATCAATAAAGAAAAAAATAACAGGCTTTGAGCAATGAAACAGAAGTGAGTGACCTCTTTAATTGCGGGTCTTGATAAGGCAGGAGTTTGCTAAGGTTCTGTGAGACTCTTATGGTTATCGTGACTCCTTGATGCGTATTTGGTCGGTGGGAGTAACAGGTGGGGTGAGTGCTATTCAGGTCTCTATGAAGTGCGGAGGAAAGGGGGGTGTGGCTGGTGAACGATCCGATGCAAAACTGCGCCCACGTTAGTGCCCATACCCCTTAAGTCCCTTGGACTTGCCTCCCCCCTCCCTTTATGTACAGTGTCCCTTCCCCGATTCATGTACCGCTAGGGCCGCAGTTCTCCTGAACTGCGGCGGCTTTTGGGCCTTCCTCCGGGGGTGTCCACCAATCTTCAGACCACTCCTCCCGTTCGGCGTCTTCTCTCTCTCCGTCTTTCAAGGATTCCCCATCTGCTTCTCGTCCCGGCTGTTCTCGGCTCTCCGTCGTCTGGACACTGCTCCGCACTCCTTCCTCCGGCCAGTTTCTCCCGAGTCTCTTCCTTCTCGCGTCTTCCGGGTTTTCAAGAGGAGTTCCCGCCTCTGGAGTCTCCCGTGATTGGCTGCTGTCCCGGAGAAGGCGTTCCGTTTCCTGTTCACGAGGGAAGGTGAAGGAAGTTAACCCCTTCCGAACCATGTTCGCTGTAGTGGCGGTGTTTCGTGATCTGTAAAAGGGCTCGGAATAGGACGAATGGGGGGTGATGTCCCGGTCCTCCTCACATCCCCCTTCCCTAACATTCTTGCCAGCAAGAATTAAGTCAAGAGGATATCGGGATAGATAATCAGCGTTGGCCTGATCTTTGCCTTTCCGGTGTTTGGTATGGAACCGATATGGTTGTAATGCAAGGAACCATCTCAGTACCCTGTCATTGTGTCCCTTGTGTTGGGATAACCATTCCAGCGGGGCATGGTCAGTAAAAAGGGTGAACTCTCTCCCTTCTAGGTAGTATCGAAGGGCGTCAATCGCCCATTTAATGGCGAGTGCCTCCTTCTCAATAACTGCGTACCATTTTTTCCGAGGAAATAATTTCCTACTTATATAGAGGATGGGTCTCTCTTGTCCTTGGGAATCAACTTGTGATAATACTGCACCTAAGCCTGTGTCGGATGCGTCCGTTTTTAGGATGAAGGGTTGGGAATAGTCAAGGCTCAACAATACTGGATGACATGTTAGGGCTCATTTTAATCTTTGGAAGGCTTGAAGGAGGGGAGGGGAAGGATGTCTCAACTCTTTTTCTGTCGATATGTTCTTTTGTAATAAGTCAGTCAAGGGAGAGGCTATTTGGGAAAAATTGGGAATGAATCGTCGGTAATACCCCAAAACCCCAAGAAACGCCCTTAACTCTTTTTTTGTCCTGGGAAACGGGATGTTAGAAATGGCCGCTACTTTCTCGGTTTGGGGTTTTATGTACCCTTCCCCCAAAAGGTATCCTAAATACTTCACTGATTGGGCAGCGAGTTTACTTTTAGCGGGGTTGATGGTTAAGCCGGCTTCTCTTACTGCTTTGATCACCTGTACCAAGTGGGTGAGGTGTTCCTCCCAGGATGAACTATGAATAACAATGTCATCTAGGTAAGCCGCTGAAAACTCAGAACAGGGCTTTAAAACCGTGTTCATTAGACGTTGAAAGGTGGCAGGAGCCCCATGGAGACCAAAGGGGAGAACGGTAAAATGGTATAGACCGCTGGGTGTTGCAAAAGCCGTTTTCTCCCGGTCTCCAGGTCTCAGGGGCACCTGACAATACCCCTTACACAAGTCAAGGGTGCTGATGTACCGAGCGGTTCCTAGACGCTCCACCAATTCATCGACTCTCGGGAGAGGATAGGAATCGAAACGGGAGATTTTATTCACCTCCCGAAAGTCGATGCAAAATCGGATGGACCCGTCCGGCTTAGGTACTAGAACGATTGGTGAACTCCACTCACTATTCGAGGGTTCGATGATACCCATTGTCAACATTTGCTGTGCCTCCTTTTCTATGGCCTGTCGACGGGACTCCGGTATGCGATAAGGACGTAGTTTCACCTTAGTATTTGCAGGAGTAATGATGGCATGCTCCACCAGGTGAGTTTTTCCCGGAAGTAAGGAGAACACTTCTTGTAGGGGTCGCAAATGGGTTTCTAATTCTCTCTTTTGGATTTCCGGGAGGTCCCTGTCTATACTTTGTCTAAATAGTGGCTTGAGTCCTTGGGTAAGTCCTAACTGCACAGGAACAGCCCCCTCCCATTTTCAGAAGGTTAACATGATATATTTGTGTCTTCCCTTTCTTCTGGGGGTCTAATTCCAGGCGATAGGTTACTGGAGTAACTTTTTCAATAACCCGGTATGGTCCCTGCCACTGTCCCAGTAACTTATGATCAGAAGAGGGTATCATTAAGAGAACAAAATCGTTAACATCAAAGGATCGCATTTTGGCTTTTTTATCATATTGAGTTTTTGGGCATTTTGAGCTTGTTCGAGATGGGACTGGACAAGATTACGGATTTGGCTAAGATGAGTTTTTAGACTAAGTATGTATTCTGGAAGGGGTTTCGCCCCTTCGGGGTCCTCTTCCCACTCTTCCTTCAACATATCCAGCAATGTACGCGGCTGACGGCCGTACAGCAATTCGAAGGGAGAATACCCAGTGCTCTTTTGGACTTGACAGCGTATTGCAAAGAGAGCAAGGGGGAGCATGTCTTCCCACTTCCTGGTTTCAAGATTTAACAACTTCTTAAGTGTTGTCTTAAGGGTGGCGTTATAGCGTTCCACCAACCCGTCCGTTTGGGGGTGATATGCCGAGGTGCGGATTTGTTTGATGTTTAGGGAGAGGCACACTTGTTTCATAAGGCGAGACATAGAAGGGGTTCCTTGATCCGTGACCAGTTCTTTAGGAAACCCCACTCTTGAAAAGATGGAGATCATGGCCTTAGCTATTTGGGAAGCGTTCGGTTGGCGTAAGGCCACGGCTTCTGGAAAGCGAGTGGCGTAATCGACTAAGACCAACACAAATCGACATCCGCTTCGTGAGGGTAGTAGGGGGCCTATGATGTCCATACCCACCCGGGAAAAAGGTTCTTGTATAATTGGCAAGGGGCGTAAGGGAGCTCGTGATGGCATAGACCTGCTGTTTCTCTGGCAAATGGCACATTCTCTACAGTATTTTCGAACCTGTGAGAAAATGCCATGCCAATAGAACCTTTCTAAGATTGTCTTTTCCGTTTTGTCCTCCCGAAGTGTCCTCCCAACAGGTGACTATGGGCTAAGAATAGGACCTTCTCTCTATAAGGCTGGGGTACCAATAACTGAGCAGGAAATCCCCTCCCACCCTTACGATACAGCAAGTTTTTTCTGATAAAAAACTGGGGACCTACTTTCTCTGGATCCTCTTCTCTTGTGGCCCGGTTCCAGGCTTCCCTTAAGGCCAGATCATCCCACTGGGCCTCTTGAAACCCTCGCTCATACTGCCACACTGGGGTCTCATTCCTACGGGTTAGGGCAACCCTTGTCCAATTCCTTTTCTCTCTCGTTTTCTGTTTGCCACTCTTCCTGTACTTCCCCGGGATTAGGTCTGGTTCAGCTTCTTGTGCAAAAGGTGCTGACTTTCTCCACTCCTCCCCTTCTGCCCAGGTCTCCTGCAGTAGTTTGGGCATATGAGGGTAGTCATTCCCTAAAACTAGGGGTTCGGGCAAACGAGGAATAAGTCCTACTTTTAATGCTTCTGCTTTCAAAGAAGGGTCATGTTGGATCTCGATCTCTGTGGTGGGATACTGATGACTGTCCCCGTGCACACATTGTATCGTGACATACCCTGTAGTTTCTGGCATTCCACCAGAAATTGCTTGTGGTTGGATAACGCTTTGTAGACAGACAGTGTCGATTAAAGCCTGTCTTTCTTCTCCATTCACCTGTACTGTTCTATGGTAGGGAGGACGGGCATCTGCGGAGCCGCAATAATAGTTGCGTATCAGTCCTACCTCCATAGGTTCCTCCTTCTGGGGGCAAAAGCGGGCTATATGGCCTATGGTCCCACAATTGTAGCACTGGGGTCCGGGTTGAATAGGGACCCGGGGGGGGGGTTGGAATGGATGGTCCCGGCAGAAGGGTAACGGTCTCTGGCTTACGTGAGGTTTGTGGTGGCCTATTGGGTTTCAAGGGGGCTCCCAGATGTTTCCAATGCATGTCTTCCCGTCCCCTTTGGGGTTCTTGGGCCCTATGGAAAGCACTGTCGATGTCAATGGCTCTATCCAAAGTCAGACCTGGGTGCTGTCTCACCCATTTTTGGATATTCGGGTATAGGGATGACAAGTATTGTTCTAAATAAATTTTCTCCATGATTTCTTCTTTCGTTGATTGTTGGGGTTTCAACCATCTGTCAGCCGTGTCCCGGACTCTATAAGCCAAGGCATGGGGAGTTTCCTGAGGCCCTTCCTTGAGTTGCCGCAGACGAATGCGGAAAGTCTCTTCATCTATTCCCATCCGTTCTAATATGCTCCTTTTGATATCGTCGTAAGGAGTGAGACCAAGGGGGTTCACAGCTTGGTAGGCCACCTGGAGATCCCCAGTCAACAGGGGTCCCAAATATTGCCCCCACTTATCTTGACTCCATCCTGCGGCCCTGGCCATGCGTTCAAAGTTAGAGAAAAAAAAGTCGGGGTCTTCTCCCCCTACATATTTCTGCAGGACCACGGAGGGAAACCCCATTGTACCCCTCTGTTGGCTGAGGGTGTCGGCCAGCTTCCCTATAACAGCTTCCTGGGACTGGCTCTGCTCTGCCAGGGATCTGTGTATCTTTTGCTGATCTTCTTCAGCGACTGACAATAATTTCTCCATACATCGCTCTAGTTTCTCTTGACTTTCGGCCGTCTTTTTGACGACTGCCTCCATTTTTCCTGATCCCACTTCTGACACCAGGTGTGAGAGGGATGGTCGGAAAGTAAAGTGAGGAGGTTTTATGTGTGGCTGAATGATGGCTTCATTTATTGAAAAGTACCAAAGAGAAAATAAAACAATTGAGCAACAAGGATCCGGTATGGTGGTCTTTGGTGGTCTTCTTCCTCTCCTGTGCTGAATATGGATTCTCTTCTCCTCGTAGGGCTTCGATGTGGCACAACCCCGGGGATGTAGTGTAAAGAAAGAAGAGAAAGGCGGTCAGGATAACTGTTTTCTACCGACAGACTGACGTGAGGGTAGCTCACGTACCATCACCTGTTGCCAATGTGCTCAGGGAGTGATAGAACTCAAAACCGCGGAGTCAGGTGAAACATCAATAAAGAAAAAAATAACAGGCTTTGAGCAATGAAACAGAAGTGAGTGACCTCTTTAATTCCGGGTCTTTGATAAGGCAGGAGTTTGCTAAGGTTCTGTGAGACTCTTATGGGTATTGTGACTCCTTGATGCGTATTTGGTCGGTGGGAGTAACAGGTGGGGTGAGTTCTATTCAGGTCTCTACGAAGTGCGGAGGATAGGGGTGGTGTGGCTGGTGAACGATCCAATGCAAAACTGTGCCCACGTTAGTGCCCGTACCCCTTAAGTCCCTTGGACTTGCCTCCCCCTCCCTTTATGTACAGTGTCCCTTCCCCGATTCACGTACCGCTAGGGCCGCAGTTCTCCTGAACTGCGGCGGCTTTGGGCCTTCCTCCGGGGGTGTCCACCAATCTTCAGACCACTCCTCCCGTTCGGCGTCTTCTCTCTCTCCGTCTTCCAAGGATTCCCCGTCTGCTTCTCGTCCCGGCTGTTCTCGGCTCTCCGTCGTCTGGACACTGCTCCGCACTCCTTCCTCCGGCCAGTTTCTCCCGAGTCTCTTCCTTCTCGTGTCTTCCGAGTTTTCAAGAGGAGTTCCCGCCTCTGGAGTCTCCCGTGATTGGCTGCTGTCCCGGAGAGGGTGTTCCGTTTTCTGTTCACGAGGGAAGGTGAAGGAAGTTAACCCCTTCCGAACCATGTTCGCTGTAGTGGCGGTGTTTCGTGATCTGTAAAAGGGCTCGGAATAGGACGAAGGGGGGTGATGTCCCGGTCCTCCTCACAGTTCTACTGCAGCTTCCCAGAGTGTTCTAAAGAACAACTAGAGCGCTAACAACCTTACCTATGACAAAAGTATGGCACACCTGAAGCCATCTTGATTGGAATAAACTGGTAACACTTAAAACATTTACTTTAAAAAGGAACAAAATGATGGGGCTCATTTTGTCATAGAAATTATGGTTAGTGCTGTAGAAAGAAAAATTAGGACATGTTTTAAGTGAGATCTCAAATATCTTCCTGTTATATTTCAACCGGAGCAGCCTGCCAGTTGATTCCTTTGTGTTCTACTGCAGCTTCCCAGAGTGTTCTAAAGAACAACTAGAGCGCTAACAGTCTTACTTATGAAAAAATTATGGCACACCTGAAGCCATCTTGATTGGAATAAACCGGTAACTCTTAAAATATTTAATTTAAAAAGGAACAAAATGAGGGGGTTCATTTTGTCATAGAAATTATGGTTAGTGCTGTAGAAAGAAAAATTAGGACATGTTTTAAGTGAGATTACAAATATCTTCCTGTTATATTTCAATAGGAGCAGCCTGCCAGTTAATTCCTTTGTGTTCTACTGCAGCTTTCCAGAGTGTTCTAAAGAACAACTAGAGCGCTAACAGTCTTACTTATGACAAAATTATGGCACACCTGAAGCCATCTTTATTGGAATAAACCGGTAACTCTTAAAACATTTAATTTAAAAAGGAAAAAAATGAGGGGGTTCATTTTGCCATAGAAATTATGGTTAGTTCTGCAGAAAGAAAAATTAGGGCATGTTTTAAGTGAGATCTCAAATCCTCTTCTATTTCATTAGAAAATTCTGACATGCAGACTGAAACAATCACTTTCAATACCAGCAGTAGACTTCCAGTTAACTCCCTGGTGAGCAGTAGCTTTACTACAGTGATCTAATGAGCAACTAGAGTGCTAACATTCTGAATTTATGGCAAATTTGTGACACATCTGAATGCCTTCTTGATGGAATCAAAGTAAAAACTGAAAGCATTTCCTACTGAGGAGACTGCAGTAAATGAGGAAATTAGGAAACTTCATAACAAATAAGTATCCCAAGATGGCCACCAGAGAAAAAAGAGCCCAAATGTAGCACAAATATCACCCACATGTAGCCCACATATAGCCCAATGACAGAAGTGTGGAAAACACTTTTTATTTTTAGTTTTTTTGCAGTTTTATATAGTGCAGACTGGTCAGGTATTGGAGCATTGCATCTTACTTGGACCCCTTATTGCGTATTTTGCACGAAGTACATGAGATTGATCTTGCGAAACATTGAACTTTACTATTCTGTTAACCTGAAGTTGCTCTGAACCGGGCTTTGTAACACCCGTTTTTACCTACTGGTTTTAATTAATTCTCACTGTATTGTATTAAGAAAGAGGATTTACTGTTTTTATGTACACTTTTATGATCTATGTTTCTAAATCAGATCGAATAAAGTTTAATGAATGTAATTGAAGTCTCCCAAGATGGCCACCAGAGAAAAATGAGCCCAAATGTAGCACAAATATCACCCAGATGTAGCCCATGTATAGCCCAATGACAGAAGTGTGGAAAACACTTTTTATCCTTTGTTTTTTTGCAGTTTTATATAGTGAAGGCTGGTCAGATATTGGAGTGCTTTGCATGAGCATTGGTTACATCATACAAGGACAAACTCATTTTGGTTGTAGGCATGGGGAGATTAAGTGATTTGACCAGAATCACAGAATGACGAGCTGAAGCAGAAACTCCAACTTGGTAACACCACATTTTCTCCCCTAAGCGTAACATTTAATCAAGTGGTCAACTGGATAAAAAAACATAGAGATAACAAATAATTCAAAAGTGCTTTGTCGCTATTTGAGAACTGCTTGGCCCAGAAAGCGACCTTTTTAAAAATGGTGTAAATCCGTTCGGTAGTTGCTGAGAAATTGTAAAAAAACAAAAATCAATATCTAGAGGCGCGGTGGATCCGTGAACCCTCCCGACCACGAGCTTCATTTTAATTGGCTGATAACACTCCAAACCAGGAAGTGTTGGCAGCCATCTTGTGACTCGGTAGAACCAAGTCACAAGAAAACAGGGAAACAAAGGTGAAAAAGAAGAAATGGGGGCAGGGTAGAAACACCCTGACCCCCTAGGCCTACTCAGGGGATCCCACAAGGACCCCCAGGGCCAAAAAAAGCATTTTTTTACAAATAATTGGCAAAATTCGCGCTGGGGTCGCAAATCCCGCCGAAATGTAAAAAAAAATGAAGGCGCGGGATACCGCGCTTCATTTAATTGAGACCCCCGGGTGGGCCAGGTCCCGGGGGCATTGCCAACAAATATATGCAGGGCCCGTGGGGGCCCCCGCAGCCTCGGGGACCGCCACCTCCCGGGGCTTGTTTTTTAATGTTTGGGGGCCTCCAAGGCCCCCAAGCCCCGGAGACCGCCACCGCCAGGGCTTTTATCAAATAGGGACCCTCAGGATTCAAGTGGAATTAATCCTCCAACTTACCCTGAGCACTACTGATGTAGTCCAGCCATCGCCCTGTCACTACCCATGCACTCCTCCAATCAACCAGCGAGCACCATGTACTTATCCAATCACTCCGCCAAAACACAAGCACTTATAAATTCACCATCCACTCTCCTTGCAGTACTCTAATCATCCAGTCAGTACCCATGTACTCATCCAATGACCCAGGCACTAACTCATGGCAAATACAGAGGAGGTCATGCTAATCACAGGGGTACCCCAACGCATAGTGTTCCCTAGTGTATGTAGGTGTTTTCACTGTATTCTAAGTGTCTTTTACCACCAGAGACAGAGTCAGTTACCACCAGTACCCATCAGCAAAAAGTTGGAGGCACAGGAGTACTTTCTACTCCTCTGTTGGTTCTTTCTGCACATCTCTTCCTTCTTCTTGCACTTTTCTTCGTCTTTCTGGACTTCTGTTGCCTCTTTCTGCATTTGTCTTCCTTCTTTCTGCGCTTTTCTTCTTCTTTCTTCACATGTCCTACCTCTGTAGGCATAGTTAGAAACTAGCATTTAAAAAACCTTTGAAATTCACTTAAAAACCATAGGTTTCAGGCACGTTATAGTTAGAAATTAGCATTTAAAAACCTTACAAATTCACTGAAAAAACCATAGGTTTCAGGGAAAGTTATAGTTAGTTGGACATTTCACTCGTACAAAACCAGAGAAATTCCCCTGTTATAGTTAGTTCAGCTAACTATAACTCGCGCCCAGTAATGCACTGCTGATGACGTCACATATGACATCACTCATGACATGGTCAGTGACATCACTGATGACATCACTGATGACATCTCAAATGACATCACTGATGACATCACTGATGACATCATGCATGTGATAATTTGATGCATCTTCTCACACCCTAATGTAACCTTTGATACACCAACTCTAAATAACAGACTGCCATTCTCAAAACCATAGACACTCCAGCAGCAATAACTACATACCCACTCACTGATTCTTAGGTCTAAACACATATCCACTCACTCACCCGTACAGTCACTCATACTTACAATCACTCAGTACAGGACTATCATATGCACTCATACGCTTATATAGACACTCACACACCACCACTCATCCATAGAGGTACACACCTAGTCAGTCATGCAAATAATTAATCACACTCCCATTTACTCACCTATACAGTTATACACACACCAGCTCACTTACTCATACAAATACTAGGACATTCTTACGCTCTTATACAATCACTGATACAAGCACACACTCATCCATACAGTCACTCTCATAATCACACACTCTCACTTATAGCTATTTATATATTCCAACACACATATATACTGCCTTTCACATATGTAGTTACTCACACATGTACCACTGAGATATACATTCACTCACTAACACACCCATACACACACTCACACACCCATACAGTCCATCACAGATGCACTCTTGAAACCATGCACCCAGTGAATCACCCACTCACACATCTGCACATAGTCACACACACCCCACCCATACAAACACACAGGCATCCATACAGATACTCAGACAACCAATCAATAACCCATATAGACACTCATGTAGCTATTCACAAACCCATGCAGCCGCTTACACACCAACAGACAGACGGATACAGACATTCACACAGTTTAGTCACTAACCCGTGCATTCAGTAAGATACATTTAATCACTCACTTATAGAGTCAGTCACACACCTACTAAATCATCCATTCAGACACTTATACACCCACTCATTCTTCAATACGCCTTTCCCTATATATATTAAACATATTTAAACTTTACAGAAACACACAGTCACTAGATGCTGTCATCAGTGATGTCATCAGTGATGTCATTTGAGATGTCATCAGTGATATCATCAGTGATGTCACTGACCATGTCATCAGTGATGTCATATGTGACGTCATCAGCAGTGCATTGCTGGGGCACGAGTTATAGTTAGCTGAACTAACTATAACGGGGGAATTTCTCTGGTTTTGTACGAGTGAAATGTCCAACTAACTATAACTTTCCCTAAAACGTATGGTTTTTTCAGTGAATATATATATATATATATCTATCTATATATATAAACGCTCCAGTTTCAGGAAAGAAACACGCTGCACTCGCGGGGCCCCTTTGAAGATACTTTAATAACAAGGACGCGTTTCGGCGTTCTGCCTTCATCTGCTTGTTTCAAAGATAGCGCAACCTGTCATGATGACATTTTAAACAGGTAAGTGTGATTTCATTGGATATAGCAGTTTAACATCAAAGAGGACTTATTTCCTCAGAACAAATATTCTTTCCCTTTGATGAATTCTGGGATTTGAAGTCCGAGAGTGTTCATGCGGGCTATTCAATCGTCCCTCTCCCATCTCCATGGTCGATATTGTTCTTACACATAAAGCCTCTGTATGGCTGACCCCCAGACGCACAATTGTTCCACTTCAAATCCCAGAATTCATCAAAGGGGAAAGAATATTCGTTCTGAGGAAATAAGTCCTCTTTTGATGTTAAACTGCTATATCCAATGAAATCACACTTACCTGTTTAAAATGTCATCATGACAGGTTGCGCTATCTTTGAAACAAGCAGATGAAGGCAGAACGCTGAAACGCGTCCTTGTTATTAAAGTATCTTCAAAGGGGCCCCGCGAGTGCAGCGTGTTTCTTTCCTGAAACTGGAGCGTTTATATTTGTATGGACCCACCTCCATACTAGCTGCACCCGTCTGAAAGAGTGCATATATTGCCTTAAGGTGGACTGTTAGAGCTGTGATTTAATGTAGGCAATTGCACCGCCAACAAGGAATCTGTGCACCGCCGCCGACCTATGTCGACAGCCATCATTGCTGTTGGAGTCTCGGCCATTTGACCGGCTCCTGCGCTGAGTGCTGTGAGGCCCTGTGGTTGGACGAGGGGCCCCCCAGAGGAGATGTGATCAACGGCGCAATTGGGCATAGTTCTTCGAACTTGCAGTGCACTTCAAAGAGGATGGTAAATATTTACCCTGAAAGGTGGAACAATTGTGCATCTAGGGGTCAGCCATACAGAGGCTTTATATGTAAGAACAATATCGACCATGGAGATGGGAGAGCACGATTAACAGCCCGCATGAACACTCTCGGACTCTCAAATCCCAGAATTCATCAAAGGGAAAGAATATTCGTTCTGAGGAAATAAGTCCTCTTTTGATGTTAAACTGCTATATCCAATGAAATCACACTTACCTGTTTAAAATGTCATCATGACAGGTTGCGCTATCTTTGAAACAAGCAGATGAAGGCAGAACGTCGAAACGCGTCCTTGTTATTAAAGTATTTTCAAAGGGGCCCCGTGAGTGCAGCGTGTTTCTTTCCTGAAACTGGAGCGTTTATATTTGTATGGACCCACCTCCATACTAGCTGCACCCGTCTGAAAGAGTGCATATATTGCCTTAAGGTGGACTGTTGGAGCTGTGATATATATATATTCACTGAAAAAAACCATAGGTTTCAGACATGTTATAGTTAGGAATTAGCATTTAAAAAACCTTTGAAATTCACTGAAAAAACCATAGGTTTCAGGCACGTTATAGTTAGAAATTAGCATTTAAAAAACCTTACAAATTCACTGAAAAAACCATAGGTTTTAGGGACAGTTATAGTTAGTTGGACATTGCACTAGTACAAAACCCATGAAATTCCCCCATTATAGTTAGTTCAGGTAACTATAACTCGCGCCCCGCAATGCACTGCTGATGACGTCACATATTACATCACTCATGACATGGTCAGTGACATCACTGATGACATCACTGATGACATCTCAAATGACATCACTGATGACATCATCCAGTGACTGTGTGTTTCTGTAAAGTTTAAATATGTTTAATATATATAGGGAAAGGCATATTGAAGAATGAGTGGGTGTATAAGTGTCTGAACGGATGATTTAGTAGTGCGTGACTAACTCTATAAGTGAGTGATTAAACGTATCTTACTGAATGCATGGGTTAGTGACTAAACTGGGTGAATGTCTGTATCAGTCTGTCTGTTGCTGTGTAAGTGGCTCCATGGGTTTGTGAATAGCTACATGAGTGTCTATATGAGTTATTGATTGGTTGTCTGAGTATCTGTATGGGTGCCTGAGTGTTTGTGTGGGTGGGGTGTGTGCGACACTGTGCATAGATGTGTGAGTGGGTGATTCACTGGGTGGATGGTTTCAAGAGTGCATCTGTGATAGACTGTATGGGTGGGTAAGTGTGTGTAAGAGTGTGTTAGTGAGTGAATGTATGTCCCAGTGGTACATGTGTGAGTAACTACATATGTGAAAGGCAGTATATATGTGTGTTGGAGTATATAAATAGCTATAAGCGAGAGTGTGTGATTGTGAGAGTGACTGTATGGATGAGTGTGTGCTTGTATCAGAGATTGTATAAGAGCGTAAGAATGTGCTAGTATTTGTATGAGTAAGTGAGCTGGTGTGTGTATAACTGTATAGGTGAGTAAATGGGTGTGTGCTTAATTATTTGCATGACTGACTAGGTGTGTGAGTACCTCTATGGATGAGTGGCGGTGTGTGAGTGTTTATATAGGTGTATGAGTGCATATAATAGTCCTGTACTGAGTGACTATAAGTATGAGTGACTGTACGGGTGAGTGAGTAGATGTGTGTGTGTAGACCTAAGAATCAGTGAGTGTGTATATAGTAATTGGTGTTGGAGTGTCTATGGTTTTGACAATGGCAGTCTGTAATTTACAGTGGGTGTATCAAAAGTTATATTAGGGTGTGAGAAGATGCATCAAATTATCACATGGATGATGTCATCAGTGATGTCATCAGTGATGTCATTTGAGATGTCATCAGTGATGTCATCAGTGATGTCACTGACCATGTCATGAGTGATGTAATATGTGACGTCATCAGCAGTGCATTGCGGGGGCGCGAGTTATAGTTAGCTGAACTAACTATAACGGGGGAATTTCACGGGTTTTGTACGAGTGCAATGTCCAACTAACTATAACTGTCCCTAAAACCTATGGTTTTTTCAGTGAATTTGTAAGGTTTTTTAAATGCTAATTTCTAACTATAACGTGCCTGAAACCTATGGTTTTTTCAGTGAATATATATATAAATATATATTATCTACTGGCGGTCGCCAGTAGATAGTTAAAGTTAGGACCTATTTTCCATAGGAAATCCGCAACATTCTATTTGAAATAACGTTGGCGCCGGTTGACGAATCTTTGCGAAAGCTTCCAACTTGTTGGGGCGCTCCGGTCCACTCCTATCCTGAAAGTCTCGGGGTGATTCGTCAAGTGGGGGCCGAGAAAAAAGGCGGGTCCCAAAACGCGTTTTTTCCCATTCATTTTTCCATAGGAACCGTTCATCGCGGCTACAGCCTGAACTGCTGAACGGAATTACACCAAATTTGGCAAAGAGGTAGCCCTTGGTTCAGTGTTGTGCCTTTTGCTTAAATGGTGTAAATCCGTTCAGTAGTTCCTGAGAAAATCAAAAGTAAAGTCATATATATATCTATGGCCGAGTAGGGTCCGCGTACCCTCCCGATCACGAGCTGCATGCTAATTGGCTGTCAAGTGGCTGTCAACACTCCAAATCAGGAAGTGTTGGCAGCCATTTTATCCCTCGGTAGAACCGAGGGACAGAAACAAGTGCGCAAAGCGCAAAAGGGGGCAGGGTAGAAACACCCTGACCCCCTAGGTCTGCTCAGGGGTCCCACAAGGACCACTGTAATCAGGCGTCAGTAGCACACCGGAGAGGCATTCGGCCTCTCTGGTGGGAGCCCAATGATGAAGCATGTCACCAACTAGGTTGGTGAGTGAGGGCTCTTTTAATTAACATGAGTGATTTCTGTTTAAGCTTCCTTTAAACTTTTTGCTTTACTCTTCTGTTGTTTATTTGATATTTCCTTGGGGAATAAGAGTGGAAGCAGTGACTTCCTTTTCTCTCTAGTTGTTTATACGTTTCAGGGTTTATGCCAGTGCAGTGGTGTTCGGACAGTGTAGGGGGTCGTGCTGGGGGTGGTGTTTCAGGGTTTAGGGCAGTGCAGTGGTGTTCGGGCAGTGTAGGGGGTCGTGCTGGGGCTGGTGTTTCAGGGTTTAGGGCAGTGCAGTGGTGTTCGGGCAGTGTTGGGGGTCGTGCTGGGGCTGGTGTTTCAGGGTTTTGGGCCGAGCAGTGGTGTTCGGGCAGTGTAGGGGGTCGTGCTGGGGGTGGTGTTTCAGGGTTTAGGGCAGTGCAGTGGTGTTCGGGCAGTGTAGGGGGTCTTTCTGGGGGTGGTGTTTCAGGGTTTAGTGCAGTGGTGTTCGGGCAGTGTAGGGGGTCTTGCTGGGGGTGATGTTTCAGGCTTTAGGGCAGTGCAGTGGTGTTCGGGCAGTGTAGGGGGTCTTGCTGGGGGTGGTGTTTCAGGGTTTAGGGCAGTGCAGTGGTGTTCGGGCAGTGTAGGGGGTCATGCTGGGGGTGGTGTTTCAGGGTTTGGGGCAGTGCAGGGGTGTTCCTGCAGTGTAGGGGGTCGTGCTGGGGGTGGTGTTTCAGGGTTTATTACAGTGCAGTGGTGTTCGGGCAGTGTAGGGAGTTGTGCTGAGGGTGGTGTTTCAGGGTTTAGGGCAGTGCAATGGTGTTCAGGCAGTGTAGGGGGTTGTGCTGGGGGTGGTGTTTCAGGGTTTAGGGCAGTGCAGTGGTGTTCGGGCAGTGTAGGGGGTTGTGCTGGGGGTAGTGTTTTAGGGTTTAGGGCAGTGCAGTGGTGTTCGAGCAGTGTAGGGGGTCATGTTGGGGTAGTGTTTTAGGGTTTAGGGCAGTGCAGTGGCGTTTGTGCAGTGTAGGGGGTCGTGCTGGGGTAGTGTTTTAGGGTTTAGGGCAGTGCAGTGGTGTTTGTGTAGTGAGCAGCGCATGCGCTGCTTCGCTAGGCGAGACCTAAAAAGTATTGCACCAAGATGGCTGCCAACACTTCCTGGATTGAAGTGTTGGCAGCCAATTAGAGCCAAGCTCGTGCTTGTGTAGTTAGGTCCCGCCCAGATATATAAAGATTGTTTTCCTTTAATATCTCAAAAACTACTGAACGGATTTACACCATTTAAAAAAAGGGCACTTTCTGAACCAAGCACTACCTTTTTGCCAAATTTGGTGTAATTCCGTTCAGCAGTTTTGGCTGTAACCGTGTCTTAAGTTTCCTATGGGAAATTGATTTTGTGACCTCTATTTTTTGAATTTCTCAGGAACTACTGAACGGATTTACACCATTTAAAAAAAAGGGCGCTTTCTG
The DNA here is from genome assembly GCA_963921515.1 of Calotriton arnoldi. NCBI lineage: Eukaryota > Metazoa > Chordata > Amphibia > Caudata > Salamandridae > Calotriton > Calotriton arnoldi. Next base: position 127,991 of record CAWUFW010007975.1, on the reverse strand, counting down.
AACCAAGGGCTACCTTTTTGCCAAATTTTGTGTAATTCCGTTCAGCAGTTCGGGCTGTAGCCGTGTCTAAAGTTTCCTGAGGGAAATAACATGGGGAAAATGCGTTTTGGGACCCCCCTTTTTTCTCGGCCCCCGCTTGACGAATCACCCCGAAACTTTCAGGATAGGAGCTGACCGGAGCGCCCCACTAGTTTTAAAAATTTCGCGAAGATTCGTCAGCCGGCGCCAAAGTTATTGGGAAAAGAAAAAACGCTTTTCCTATGGAAACTAGGTCCTAACTATAACTATCTACTGGCGACCGCCAGTAGATAATATAGATATATATATATTATTACTGGCGGTCACCAGTAGATAGTTATAGTTAGGACCTATTTTCCATAGCAAATCCGCGACATTCTATTTGAAATAACTATTGCGCCGGTTGACGAATCTTCGCGAAAGCTTCCAACTTGTTGGGGCGCTCTGCTCCGCTCCTAGCCTGAAAGTCTCTGGTTGATTCGTCAAGCGGGGGCTGAGAAAAAAGGGGGGTCCCAAAATGTGTTTTCCCCATTCATTTTTCCACAGGATCCTTTCATCGCGGCTACAGCCCGAACTGCTGAACGGAATTACACCAAATTTGGCAAAGAGGTAGCCCTTGGTTCAGAGTTGTGCCTTTTGCTTAAATGGTGTAAATCCGTTCAGTAGTTTCTGAGAAAATCACAAATAAAATCACATATATATCTATGGCCGAGTAGGGTCCGCGTACCCTCCCGATCACGAGCTGCATGCTAATTGGCTGTCAACACTCCAAATCAGGATGTTTTGGCAGCCATTTTGTCCCTCAGTAGAACCAAGGGACAGAAACAAGTGCGCAAAGCGCAAAAAGGGGGCAGGATAGAAACACCCTGACCCTAGGCCTGCTCAGGGGTCCCACAAGGACCCCCTGGGCAGAAAAAGCATATATATTTTTTTAAATCGGCGGGATGCGCTTAGGGTGCGTGGATCCCGCCGAGAAAAAAAGAAACAAGTGCGCAAAACGCACAAAGGGGGCAGGGTAGAAACACCCTGACCCCTAGGTCTGCTCAGGGAGTCCCACAAGGACCCCTGGGCAGAAAAAGCATTTAAAAAAAAAAAATCGGCGGGATGCGCTTAGGGTGCGCAGATCCCGCTCGAAAACACACAAAACGAAGCGCGGTCTCCCACGCTTCATTGTTAATTGCCCCGGGTGGGCCAAGTCTTGGGGGCATGCGGGGGGTTATTTATAATATGTGGGGGCCTCTAAGGCCCTCAAACCCCGGGACCGCCACCCCCGGGCTTCTTTTTAAATTTAAATCACCTGTGTGGGGGCTCCAGCCCCCCACACGCCCGGGACCGCCACCTCCCGGGGCACTAACAAATTTAAAATGGGGGTCCGTTTTGGACCCCCGAAGCTCCGGGGACCACCACCTCCCGGGGCTTTGCAGATGTGGGGAGGGGGCCGCGCGGCCCCCCTCCTGGAGCCCTTGATGGCCCTGGGGACCGCCACCCCCAGGGCTGGCTCCTGCAGTGTCCCGGGGGCCTACCCCCAGGACACTGTAGTTTGCTATGACAGGACGGGAGCCTCGCGGCTCCCGTCCTGTCATAGTAAACTGCTTTGGATTTTGGAAGAGAGAGCAGGAAACCTGCTCTCTCTTCCAAAATTCAAAGACAATTGCTTTTCCACATGGGGAGCTGCATCTTAGCAGCTCCCCATGTGGAAGCATGCCGGCTCCCGAGGGACGCGGGGAGCCGGCGGGACCGTGGGAGGATTGGGGACCCCCACGGTCCCCAACGGAGAGGGCCAGCCCTGGGGGATGGGGTCCCCGGGGCTAGTAGTGGCCCGGGAGGGGGGCCACGTGGCCCCCCCCAAATGTTAATTTAAAAAAACAAAGGCCGGCCTCGGGGGATGGGGTCCCCGGGGCCATAAGTGGCCTAAGGATGGGGGCAACACAGCCCCCCTCCATAACATTTTTTAAAAAAAAGAAGGCCATGCCCCGGGGGATGGGGTCCCCAGGGCCGATTAAGGCCTGGGGAAGGGGGCCACGTGGCCCCCTTTCAATTTTTTTTTTAAAAACAAAATATTAGGGGGCAGGCCCTGGGGGATGGGGTCCCCAGGGCCCAAAAATTAGAAAAAGAAGGGGGGCCACACAGGCCCCCTTCTTAAATTTTTTTTTTTAAAAATACCGGCATCGCGCCGGAGGCCACGCCCCCTCCTTGGAGCACTCTGCAAACGCGCCCCCTGGCGCGTTTGCAGATGGGGAACAAATTCCCCTTGAATACTGGGGATCCCTGGGGGCCAACAAGCCCACCAGGAACCTCCAGTATGCGCCAGGGGGCTGCGTTGCACAGAGGTGTACAGAGGCCACGCCCCTTTTTACACCTCTCTGCAACGCAGCTCTGTGGCGCTGTTTGGAGGTACCTGGTGGGCTAGTTGGACCCCAGGGACCCTCAGGATTCAAGGGGACTTAATCCCCCAACTTAAAACATGCCACGGGGCGTGTTTGCACAGTGGTGAAGGGAGGGCGGGGCTTCAGGTGACGTGTGCAAACAGGCTCTGTGGCGCGTTTTAAGATGGGGAATTAAATCCTTCAATCCTGAGGGTCCCTGAGGGCCAACTAGCCCACCAGGTACGTCCAGAAAGCACCACAGAGCTGCGTTGCAGAGAGGTGCAAAAAGGGGCGTGGCCTCTGAACACCTCTCTGCAACGCAGCTCCCTGGCACATACTGGAGGTACAGGGTGGGCTAGTTGGACCCCAGGGACCCTCATGATTCAAGGGGACTTAATCCCCCAACTTAAAACACGCCACGGGCGTGTTTGCACAGATGTCACCTCAGGCCCCGGCCCCTCCCTTCACCATTGTGCAAATATTCCTCTAAAATCAGCCGAACTACGAATTCCGATTTACTCACCTGTTATCAGGAGAGACCTCAGTGCTGCATCATTGAGCCCAGTACTGATCCTGAAAAGTAATTTTAACCGTACTTACCAGTAACTTGAATTTCCTTCCATAGGATATCATTGCTTGCTTTTTGCTGAAAAAGTTTCTAAGTGTCGATTTTTGAAACTTACAAATATTCCTCTAAAATCAGCCGAACTACGAATTCCGATTTACTCACCTGTTATCAGGAGAGACCTCGGTGCTGCATCTTTGAGCCCAGTACTGATCCTGAAAAGTAATTTTAACCGTACTTACCAGTAACTTGAATTTCCTTCCATAGGCTAACATTGACTGGTTTCACTTGGAAATTCTTATAAGTGTGGAGTTTTGGAACTTTATAATATTCCTCTAAAATCAGCCGAACTACGAATTCCGATTTACTCACCTGTTATCAGGAGAGACCTCAGTGCTGCATCTTTGAGCCCAGTACTGATCCTGAAAAGTAATTTTAACCGTACTTACCAGTAACTTGAATTCCCTTCCATAGGATATCATTGCCTGCTTTTTGCTGAAAAAGTTTCTAAGTGTCGATTTTGAAACTTACAAATATTCCTCTAAAATCAGCAGAACTGCGAATTCCGATTTACTCACCTTTTATCAGGAGAGACCTCAGTGCTGCATCTTTGAGCCCAGTACTGATCCTGAAAAGTAATTCTAACCGTACTTACCAGTAACTTGAATTTCCTTCCATAGGCTAACATTGACTGGTTTCACTTGGAAATTCTTCTAAGTGTGGAATTTTGGAACTTTATAATATTCCTCTAAAATCAGCCGAACTACGAATTCCGATTTACTCACCTGTTATCAGGAGAGACCTCAGTGCTGCATCTTTGAGCCCAGTACTGATCCTGAAAAGTAATTTTAACCGTACTTACCAGTAACTTGAATTCCCTTCCATAGGATATCATTGCCTGCTTTTTGCTGAAAAAGTTTCTAAGTGTCGATTTTTGAAACGTACAAATATTCCTCTAAAATCAGCAGAACTACGAATTCCGATTTACTCACCTTTTATCAGGAGAGACCTCAGTGCTGCATCTTTGAGCCCAGTACTGATCCTGAAAAGTAATTCTAACCGTACTTACCAGTAACTTGAATTTCCTTCCATAGGCTAACATTGACTGGTTTCACTTGGAAATTCTTCTAAGTGTGGAGTTTTGGAACTTTATAATATTCCTCTAAAATCAGCTGAACTACGAATTCCGATTTACTCACCTGTTATCAGGAGAGACCTCAGTGCTGCATCTTTGAGCCCAGTACAGATCCTGAAAAGTAATTCTAACCGTACTTACCAGTAACTTATATTTCCTTCCATAGGAATCCATTGTCTGGTTTTCAGCAGAAAAGTTTCAAAGTGTCGATTTTCACAAACTACAAATATTCCTTAAAAATCGCCTGTATGACTTAAACGCATTCTTTCAACTGTTTACAGGGAGATGCACCAGTGCTGGATCCAGGATCCAACACTGAGTAAGAAAAAAGTAACGATATCACTACTTACCTGCTAAGTAAATTTCCTCCCATAGGATAACATTGGTGATTCTATGTGAAAAAGTTTCTAAGTGTCAACTTTTAAAAATACACTAATATTCCTTAAAAATCACTACTGTAAACAAAACGCTTTTACTCAACTGTTTACAGGAGATGTCCCAGGACTGAATCTAGGATCCAGTCCTGTGGTTAGAAAAAGTAATCCATAAAGTAACTAATTGCATTTAACTTGAAATTCACATTGAGCTCAATGTTGCATTGTGTTTGAAATTGTGTTGCCCATTGCAACAACTGTAACTACTGTACTTAAAAGTCTATTGCCTATTTGCAAAGTATTTAAACTAAAGTAATTCATTCAGTGAAAGTATATTTTGTAATGTAATGTATAATGTAATTACAATGTAATTTAAAAAATAAAATATGTAAAAATAAATAGTTTAAAAAAATGTAGTAAATCAGTATCAAAAAATAAATATAACAATTAATACATTTAAAAATTGTCATTTACAAAACCTTTGAAATTCACTGAAAAAAACCATTGGTTTCAGACATGTTATAGTGAGGAATTAGCATTTAAAAAACCTTTGAAATTCACTGAAAAAACCATAGGTTTCAGGCACGTTATAGTTAGAAATTAGCATTTAAAAAACCTTACAAATTCACTGAAAAAACCATAAGTTTTAGGGACAGTTATAGTTAGTTGGACATTGCACTCGTACAAAACCCGTGAAATTCCCCGTTATAGTTAGTTCAGCTAACTATAACTTGCGCCCGCTAATGCACTGCTGATGACGTCACATATTACATAACTCATGACATGGTCAGTGACATCACTGATGACATCACTGATGACATCTCAAATGACATCACTGATGACATCACTGATGACATCATCCACGTGATAATCTGATGCACCTCCTCACACCCTAATATAACCTTTGATACACTCACTCTAAATTACAGACTGCCATTCGCAAAACCATAGACACTCCAACACCAATAACTACATACCCACTCACTGATTCTTAGGTCTACACACACATCCACTCACTCACCCGTACAGTCACTCATACTTACGGTCACTCAGTACAGGACTATCATATGCACTCATACTCCTATATAGACCCTCAAACACCGCCACTCATCCATAGAGGTACTCACACACCTAGTCAGTCATGCAAATAATTAAACACACTGCCATTTACTCACCTATACAGTTATACACACACCAGCTCACTTACTCATACAAATACTAGCACATTCTTACGCTCTTATACAATCACTGATACAAGCACACACTCATCCATACAGTCACTCTCACAATCACAATCACACACTCTCGCTTATAACTATTTATATACTCCAACACACATATATACTGCCTTTCACATATGTAGTTACTCACACATGTACCACTGGGACATACATTCACTCACTAACACACTCTTACACACACACTTACCCACCCATACAGTCTATCACAGATGCACTCTTGAAACCATCCACCCAGTGAATCACCCACTCACACATCTATGCACAGAGTCGCACACACCCCACCCACACAAACACTCAGGCACCCATACAGATACTCAGACAACCAATCAATAACTCATATAGACACTCATGTAGCTATTCACAAACCCATGCAGCCACTTACACAGCAATAGACAGACGGATACAGACATTCACCCAGTTTATTCACTAACCCATGCATTCAGTAAGATACGTTTAATCACTCACTTATAGAGTTAGTCACGCACCTACTAAATCATCCATACAGACACTTATACACCCACTCATTCTTCAATACGCCTTTCCCTATATATATTAAAAATATTTAAACTTTACAGAAACACACAGTCACTGGATGATGTCATCAGTGATGTCATTTGAGATGTCATCAGTGATGTCATCAGTGATGTCACTGACCATGTCATGAGTGACATCACTGATAGTACCTCCTACACTACCCAAACACCACTGCACTACCCTAAACCCTAAAACACTACCCCCAGCAGTACCCCCTACACTACCCAAACACCATTGCACTACCCTAAACCCTAAACCACTACCCCCAGCACGACCCCCTACACTACCCAAACACCACTGCACTACCCTAAACCCTAAATCTACCCTCAGCACGACCCCCTACACTACCCAAACACCACTGCACTACCCTAAACCCTAAAACACTACCCCCAGCACGACCCCCTACACTACACCAACACCACTGCACTACCCTAAACCCTAAAACATTACCCCAGCATGACCCCCTACACTACCCAAACACCGGTGCACTACCCTATACCCTAAAACACTACCCGCAGCACGACCCCCTACACTACCCAAACACCACTGTGTCTTGTGGTTTGTTGCCTGCCTTGTTATGTTGGCCTAGGCCTAGCTGCCATGCTGCTTTTCTTTGCGCACGTCACACTGAGCCAGGGCTCCCTCGCCCTTTGCTCTTGCCAAGTTCTTTTGCGCTGTCTGCATTTTCTGTCTTTCACCTTTTCTCTTGTTCGATTTGGGCTCAGACTGCACAACATGTACAAGGTCGCATAACAATGTATTTCGGTTCTTCCTGATATGGCCAGTCTCGCGCACCCAGACATAACATTAGGCGCAAATGCCATGAAACTTTGTGTGCCTTTAATACTGCGGTTTTTACTGGCGCTTAACACACTTGGAGGAATCCTTTCCAGTGAGAAGAGCTGTGATTGTCTGCTGATGTAGTTCTGCATCTAGAGACCGAGGTATGAGGGTTCGCTAGTCAAAGCCCAGAGGTCTTCTATTTTTATAATAAACTATCTTACTGCAAGGGGAGGGTGGTAATGTTATTTATACATTTATCCACTGAGTTATGAGATGCTTTCCCCGTTTGTATTCTATGGAATTGTAACCATGCTGCTTATATTATTCATATGCATTATGCTATTAGTACTGACACGTGTACTGTACATTAGAGCACGTAAGTTGGAATAAACATTTTAACCTATCCAGTGTCTCTTCCTACGCACCTTGTGGACAAGAACGAGTGAGTGACGAAAGAGTGTTCTTGCTTCTGTGAGTCCTGAGATAAAGATACCGTGTTCTGGGTTGTCCAATCATTGGTACTTGGGTGCTAATGGGATGCTAAGCTAGTTGGGTTGGGGTTTTTGGGTGCTACGGTATATGGTAGGCAAACCACTGTATTCCGGGGTCCCATTATCCTGTGCATAGCTCTGTGTATGTGCAGAAACCTTATGACATGGCGCGACCACCGTGGGGCTGCTTATCTGCGAGACGCTTGAGTAGTACTTGTGCTTGTCCACAAAACCCTCACGTACGCTTCCGGAGGCGTAAGTGACGGTGATACCTCCTATATTGAACGCTTTATAGGTTCTTTCAAGCTTGAAGTTATTAAAAAAGGTTACATAAATAACCCATTTTGTGCTCCCTGTTAGGTTGTCGAATACAATTGTTTAGTTATGGCTGGTGTGGCGATAGCTGCACATAGCCGAGGACCACTCCGAGAACACCTAGGTGTATACGGAGTGCCCGATGCTGGGGTCGAGTTGGTCTTTGTGGTTCAAGCCGATCCGGCTTATCACTTTGAAGTGTTTTACACTTGGATCACTTTTGAGGCGGTGGATGCAGGTGATAAACTGTTTCATGAATATAAACCCACCGCTATTCCTGCTGCCTATCGACCCTATACTAATCTTGAAGTGCCTCTCACGGCTTGGCAGCACCGTGTTTGGTTTAATGGCGCCCTCCCACAACCAACTACCGCAGTTCGTTTAGGCCCCTTATCCATTCTGGGGGCCACTTGGCCTGTATTGGCCGGGTATACCCCGCATCCAAATTATCTGGCATTACCGATTGCGGAACTGCGCACTATGCATACCGAACTGGTGCGAGTGCATCGAGCCTTAGTGACATACGTTACAGGTAGCCTACATGGAGCTGCCCCTGTAGTCGCTGGCCAACCAGCTGTTGCAGCTGGAGTGACCATAAGTCCTGTCATGGTCAATTCTGTGATGGGCAAACGTCCACAAAGTAAGGACGATTATCCTTACTGGCTTGCAGAAAAGTTCGATCAGATAGAAGCGGTGTTTCCACATACATCCCCAGTGGATAAACACCGCATCCTTACGATAAGTTTGCCAAAAGACTTAATCCCCGATTTGACATCATGTGAAAACTGGGGTAAGGTATTCGCAGCAGTTTATTCAAAATGTTTTGGTACTCCTTCCATGACGGTTCTACCCTCTGTAATTAAAAAAGTACAGGACGAACATGGCCCTGAAGCGGCAGTGGAATTAGGGATCAGACTAGTGGGAATGTTTGATGTAGCAGCTGAACTGATCCTTGGAAATGTCAAGGGCGATGCTATGAACTTTCAAGTAGCGAATGCTTTGGCTTTGGTCCCAGAGTTGGACAGGCCTCGCGAATTACCGAAAATTATTGCCCGGGCTTATAAAACAATTGGAAGAAATAGCCTAGGCAACAAGCCTTTTGTAAAAATGCAAACTCAATCGCAACCACAAGTTACACAAACAAAAAGTACATCTGAGAAAGATGATAGACCAGTCTTCACTAAAAAGAGTTGGAGACAGAAAAAACAGGGTAAGCAACAAAAGAAGCCGGGGTCGAGAGGCGCTTCCCCAGTTTCGGTTTCTTCTGAACGTACTTATGATTTACGTGATAGGTCGAGAATTAAATCACCAGAAAGGTTTCAGAGCTCTGATACGCGTTCTCCTCGTTCTTCACAGGCCCAGACGTCGTCACAGGCTGGTGGAGGAGGACGGCAAGATAGAGGAAGGGGCCGAGAGGCTCCCCAGGAGCGAGACCAACCTCGACAACAAGTCAGAGGGAAAGCAGAAGACTTTCACCTTCCTCGACCGCAATTTCAGAAGAAAAAGTTGCCGCTGTAACAGCGAAATATGCCACAGACCGTGAGAACGAGACTCCAGAATTGGACGTGGGCAGTGACCCTCCTAGACAGCGCCGCGGAAGTTACCATAGTGTGGGAGGCACTACGTCCTCATATGGAGGCGACAGCAACTGAAACATTCGTTACTGTAGAGACAGCTGACACGAGAGTGGCACCCCCTGACAGACTTTACAACATAGTCATCCAAATTGAAGGTGACATACCGCGTGAAATAAAAGGGATTTTTTGGGAAAATCTAACCTCTTCATATGACATTTTGTTAGCAGAGGTGGATTGGCCACCCCCATTCGTTTTAGCTGCACATAAAGGAGAGGAGGTAATCCTTCCAAGCTTTTCACGGCATGTCCCAAAAGACAAAGCTGAAGCACTTGCAGCTGAGTGGGCTGTGTACCTGGCACCAGCGTTATACCGCAACCATGTGGGATGGGATGAAGAATCACCTCCCCATGCAATACCTTTGCGGTCACTACCGCAGCCACAACCCCAATATCCCATCAAACGGCAGGCAAAAGGCCCCGTCTCCGAAATTCTGACACAGTTGGAATATCAGGGAGTAATCGAACCATGCGTATCACCTATGAACAATCCCCTTTTCGTGGTTTCTAAACCCGATGGATCGTACCGCTTAGTTTTGGATTACCGGCATTTAAATTCCCATTGTCGGAACTTTGCGGTACAGAATACACATAGTTCTGCGCTTGTAGACAGTCTTGTTCGTAAAAAATATAAAACGACACTTGACCTTTCAAACGGTTTCTACACGCACAACCTAGCCCCGGAGAGTGGCCAATGGACCGCATTCACTTCCGGTGGTAAATTATTCCAGTTCCGGCGTTTACCCATGGGCTACAAAAATAGTCCGGGTATATTCGCCGCCCGTGTTGTTTCTTTGTTAAATGACATTGATCAAGACGCATGTTCGTACGTAGATGACATCTATCTGACAGACGACGAATTATATCAACATCTGTCCCGTGTGGACCGCATTATTCTTGAATTTGCGGAGCAGGGTTACAAATTTAACTTTGCTAAATCACACATTGCTGAGTTTACCGTTCTGTTTTTGGGCTATGAGCTCAATAACGAAGGTAAGGGCTTAGCCCCCCATTTCTTGGAAAAATGTGCACATTTGTGCCCCCAAATACTCTGAAGAAACTTCAGTCTTTGCTGGGTTTCCTGAATTTCGGGCGTACCTATATTCCCGAATATGCCCAACGTATCAAGCCTTTGTATGCTTTGATACAACCTACTTATTCAAGGTCTTGCTGGCTGCCTGAGCATACCTCAATTCTGCAGTCTTTGCAGACAGACCTATTGGAGTCTAAATATCTTTTGACTCGTGATAACCACACAAACCTGGTGATTAGAATAATTCCGGGGCGGTGGGATTCACATACTTAACCTTTAATGAAGGTGATACAGTACCCATCGCATACAAGTCACATCTGTACACTTCCGCTGAATTGCGCTTTACATCTGTCGAAAAAGTTCTAACTGCAGTGCAAATGGCGATTCTAAAAGAACGCGCACTGGCACAGGGAAAGCGGATTCTAGTGGTAACACCCTGTCCTGCCCTAGAGGCAGTAACGAAGGCAAGTGTACCGAACTCAAAAGCAATGCATCCCCGTTGGATACAATGGGCTACATCCTTGACGTCATCAGACGTCACCTTTATTTTCGATTCTTCTCTTCAGACTCAGGAGTTCTTACAGTATGAATTTGTTCATCCTCCTCCTCTGTTTTTACTGCCGCTTGAGGATTACAAATGTGTGATCTACACCGATGGTTCGGCGCAACCGGCCACTGGGTCCAAGCACGCTTATTCAGCTGCATGTGCTATTGTTGCGGGTTCCTTTGTAAATGGAACGTTCAAGTCCTCTGTAGTGCATACTCGCACACTTGGAGATAGTACCGCACAATTGGCCGAGCTGCATGCATTGCTACTTGCACTTGAGTTCGCTTCTCAGGATGAGACCACTCTTATTGTATGTGATTCTTTTTACTGTGTACAATCTTACAATGACAATCTGTTTTTCTGGTCGAAAAACGACTACAAGGACGCAAAAGGGAGCACAATTAAGCATAAAATGCTTTGGGTTCGAGTGGCAGAATTGCAACAACGTCTGCCCCTCACACAGGTGGTTCACACCTTAGGCCATCAGCGGGTGGGCGCACACGCTATTGGTAACGATCTGGCAGATGAAGCTGCCCGTTCAGCAGTAGTCACGTGTTCAGTAGCAGCGGTTACCAGGTCCATGTCTAAAATTGACTCTGTTATTCTAGCAGCTATTGCTGCAACCAAGGAAGGTGATAATTACCCTACAGGTTTCCCTTCCAAGTATTCTTACAAATTAAGTCCCGATCAGGTTCCTTATGTAACAATACCTGACGTTGGAGATCGGCTGATCCCCAACGCGGACCGCAGGAGTGCCTTGATATCAGCTGCACACGAAGGCATGGCTTCTGCTCATGCAGGTGTGTCGGCTACAGTTTCCATCTTGCAGCAGCGTTATTGGTGGCGTGGATTGTATAAAGACACCCGTGCTTTTGTGCTTTCCTGCGACGTTTGTCAACAGATTAAGCCTTCCACGGTAACACGCCCTACCACAGACCCCGCTCTGCATTGCTAACAGACCCTTTGGGTGTGTTTACTTGGATCACTGCGGTCCATTCTCATCAGACACTGCCTATAAATACATTTTAGTAGCAGTGGACTCGTGCACACGGTTCCTCTGGGTCTGGCCACAACGTAGTGCTGACGCTCGAAATGTAATCAGGGATTTGCGTGTCTTTGTGGGAATTTTCGCATGCGGCACCTTCCATTCGGACCAAGGTCCAGCGTTTGCCTCTAGGGCTTACAAGGATGCAATGGCTTCGCTTGGGGTGCGGGTGAAATTTTCGTCTCCGTATAGGCCTGAGGGCAACTCTATCGTTGAACGAATGAACCGTGACTTAAAGCAATCCTTAACAGCTAGAGTTATAGGTACTGGCAGGAACTGGCTGGCCCACTTGTATACCGTTCAGCGTGCACTTAATAATCTCCCTAGAAGACCTCTGGGTGGGCGGACCCCATACGAAATGCTCTTTGGCATAAGAATGTTTGTGCCTGACCTTGAGGGTCCAGACATCGCGGCGCAATCCGCCAAGTTTGATGTAGATAACCATTCTGCTATGTTACAGGACTTACAAGAAGCCCGAGACAAACTTGCAACTACACATTTGCCTTCAGCCACAGATCCTGCGTTGCAGATTCCGGTAGCCGGCTGGCTTCCAAAGGTTGGAGAACTGGTTCGAGAGAAGGTTGAAAACAAAAAGAATTCGGCCCCTCTTTTCGTGCACCGGTTCCAGTTCTGGGCTTGAAGGGAACACGTACAGTCATTTTACCACCGCTTCCTGGTCGCAAGGAGAACAGATACATCTCAGTGGAAAATGTCAAGCTACAGCGCCTGGCCGATCCTGAATAGTGTCACACCAGCGGTCTCTTGTCCTGCCATTTATCGGACATATGTTCGTGGCCCATCTACACGAACGGTCGCTGATGCTGTAATTGAGATGGTTGATTTGCCTGAATCCTCTCCTTTGCCTGAAACTATAATTGATCCCCAACTCTCCACCAACATCGACGAGGACGAGTATACATATCCTGCATCCGAATCGGTGGCACATCAACCAACAACGCCACTTGGCCCGACTCGTTATTCCTTTGATTCGGATTCCACCTCTTCAAAAGTCCCATCCAAGTTCAGTATTTTTGTATCCTGGTTTAGAGACAATTTTTTGATTCCACCCTGGACATACCTCTGGTTGGTACTTTTCTTGATTTTTTTGTTCATGTCCATTGGCTTTGTCACAGTGTTTTTTCTACTAATCAATGGTCACTATTTACCTGAACGCTCTGCTGTAGACTATGTTTCTGGAACTTTAGCTCCTCATTCCTCGTCTCACATCATGAAGCGTGACCACACATTTGTGAACATTTCAGCTTTTCCAGTTGCTGATGGCATCGTATGGGATGCAGTGCACTATCAAATCCATGGTCCGACAGAAATTATTAATGTACCTAATGTCCTTCGTGTTTCTATGGGTGATGTAGTAAAATATAATATTCATTCTGATGATTGGGATGTGCATGCCGTTGAAGCATTGTTTGCCGATTTAAAATATTATGCATCTTTTAATGCTGAAGATTTATATATGAATTCTGCGAATTATGCCGATTTGTATTGTTACCAACATTGGGGTAATCATTTTCTCCATAAGCCAAGTGCCCTGCGTAGTTCTGTTAACTACACCCAATGGGAACATTGTCCAAACCCCTTGCCAGGTAGCTCACAAACTCTTCGACATAAGTTTACCTATTTTACTGATTTTAATCGGTCAAACCCCGCATCCTATTATTTTAGACTAAATTCCACATCAACTCAGTAAAATTATGTTAACACACACCAAATTGCTTTATTCAGGTTCCTTTTTAAGTGCCCTAGCTGTGGGTGGTTATGAGTACTGGGAGAATACAGTGGATTTGAAATCTATTTGGGGCTCCAAACCATGGCAGGTACAGGGAACCGAGGCATTGCATCGTGCTTGCCTCATCCCTGCCCAAATTATGTTCCTAAATGCTTCCATCTATCAGACTACATGTTGGGGCTTAGCAACCACTAAACAATTGAATTCGCCCTCAATGCCATCCCTGTCGAGTTTTCCCAATGAAAGCTCACGATTCAATCTGTCCCTCGAGTCCCTGCAGGCTCTGTTACAGAATAATTCGTTTAATGTTTCTGAGCTGGATCAGTCACCCTGGTTGGTATGGCCTGTATCATCTAATGCATGCCAAATGCGTTTTCACGACTTAGGTACTGGCTACGCACAGGATAAGCCTGATCCGAGGTTTACTGATTCCCGTACTGTCACTACATATTCAGTTGGTAAATTATGCAAACAATGGCTGCAACATTCGTCCCTTGATTCTGTTAAACAACATTTGTCCCTCCTTTCAGGCAATATTGATCTGTCCGACTTTGTTTTGGGACCTCGTGGTCCCCGACCTAAGAGATTCATTTATGAAACGTATAATGAACTCTGGAAGCTATCACAAGTTGAAGCTGCTTCCCGTCTTCGGGAAATAGATCAAGCAAATTTGGAAAAGGTGCTTGCTGTTGTTGACAATAGTATTAATACCCTGTCTTCTCGCATTTACACTTTAGAGAATATTGTGTCCTCTGTTGTCGATATTGTACAAGATGATGTTTCTGTGTTATATCATGGTCAGAATCAATTGCGCTCAGTTATGCAGTTTGCATGGACTTTACAAACGCTTAAGTTAGGTAAAGTTCCTTGGCATTTTTTGAACACCTCTGCCTTGTTTCTACCTTTTAATTTAACTGACAAACAGCAATTCATGTCCATGAAAGATGCAACTTACACTTTATTACATATCGAGAAGATGGATCCTTTGCCGTTCTCTGTTGCAGAACTCGATTCTGCTGTGTTGCTGGTTCATGGGGTTATCGCTTTACCTTTTTCCTTGTTTGAATTTGACTCGTGCATGAAACATTACCCTGTGGGCCGTTACCAGCCCTTGGGCAGTGCTTTCCTGCATGAACTCTGGTCCTTGCCTTTCATGTATAAATGCCTTCGGGACGGCAAGGAAGTTTTTCTCACGGGGGAGTCCTGCGACTCGACTATGGGTCATTCGCTTATTTGTAAACACATTAAATTGCATGGCTCATGTAGCGTTTCCGCTCCTAATCTTGCTTGTGTGCTGAAAGGTATTCCTGCTCCTGTTATTTCTCCTACTTTCACTCTCCTTTCCAATGGTAGTTATTTACTTTTAAATAACGAAAACTGTTGTGGCCTGCAGGCTGGCATTCCTTACATTGTAACAGTTTCGCACAGGGTTGTCTGCTGCAAAAATGTGCTTTTTCCTCCCCCTCATGGCAAGGTTGATATCTCTATTTGGCCTTCCATCCCTACCATGGAGGCAGATTTCAATAGACTGAGCAGAATAAAGGCACTATTATTGAACGAGGAAGTTATGCTCACGTCCGCCCGGGAGACATTCATTCTCCAGGTGGCGAGTACCCACAGTGAAATACAGGCCCTTTTGAACACTAATCTCCCCCAACATTTTGGGGAGTTAATTCATCGTATTTTTAACGCATCTAACACAGAGGGTCTGGTACACTTTTTTAAAGTCGTGGGGTCTGGTTTGGTGTCCTCCTTCCAAACTATTTTTGGTGTCATCCCGGCGTTTATTCATTCTATTTTTTCCAGCGTCTTTGGCGGTTTCCCGTTGATCATCGCTTTGGCGGCTGGTGTCCTGTTATTAATTTGTTTTCTGCGCAATGGCTGCTCCCCGATGGGACCTGCTCGATCCAGAACGCCTCCAGCTGCTCCGTGAGCGCCTTTTGGCTGGTTTTGGTGTCTTGCCATTGGCGACACTGAGTGTATCATATACTCTTTCTTTTCGCTTTGCGTATTTCACTTGCGTGCAACCTGTAATGACTTGTATCCGCTGTCCGTTCACCTGGACTTTGGATTATTGCCTCTCCAATTCGTCATTGTCTGTTCCGGATTTTGTTCAGTTGATGGGTCCCTTAGAGGCCCATGAGCAGGACTGTTCCGTTGCCGGCTGTATGGCGCGTGCGGCTGCACTGGGGATTTTGGCGCAATGGGATATCTGGGCGGCTGCCCAGGATCTCCTACACCGAAGCTGTTTCAATTATCACGCAAGCTGTCCCGCATTGCTTTTGGATGCTCCCTTTGCTGAGGAGCATTCCTGCTCTTTTGATCTCTTGGATTGGATGGCATCTATGTTTTTTGACGATTCCAATGATGTACTCTTGGAGGGTATGGCCTTTTTCTGCACTTACACTTTCATGGATTGACCTGCCCTTCGCCGTTTGGGCGCTCCCTGTGCTCCACTGGATGTGTGTTTCTCTATTGGTCCTCTGTCTTGGCCGCCGGACTGACCAGGGGAGGGTGTCTTGTGGTTTGTTGCCTGCCTTGTTATGTTGGCCTAGGCCTAGCTGCCATGCTGCTTTTCTTTGCGCACGTTACACTGAGCCAGGGCTCCCTCGCCCTTTGCTCTTGCCAAGTTCTTTTGCGCTGTCTGCATTTTCTGTCTTTCACCTTTTCTCTTGTTCGATTTGGGCTCAGACTGCACAACATGTACAAGGTCGCATAACAATGTATTTCGGTTCTTCCTGATATGGCCAGTCTCGCGCACCCAGACATAACATTAGGCGCAAATGCCATGAAACTTTGTGTGCCTTTAATACTGCGGTTTTTACTGGCGCTTAACACACTTGGAGGAATCCTTTCCAGTGAGAAGAGCTGTGATTGTCTGCTGATGTAGTTCTGCATCTAGAGACCGAGGTATGAGGGTTCGCTAGTCAAAGCCCAGAGGTCTTCTATTTTTATAATAAACTATCTTACTGCAAGGGGAGGGTGGTAATGTTATTTATACATTTATCCACTGAGTTATGAGATGCTTTCCCCGTTTGTATTCTATGGAATTGTAACCATGCTGCTTATATTATTCATATGCATTATGCTATTAGTACTGACACGTGTACTGTACATTAGAGCACGTAAGTTGGAATAAACATTTTAACCTATCCAGTGTCTCTTCCTACGCACCTTGTGGACAAGTACGAGTGAGTGACGAAAGAGTGTTCTTGCTTCTGTGAGTCCTGAGATAAAGATACCGTGTTCTGGGTTGTCCAATCATTGGTACTTGGGTGCTAATGGGATGCTAAGCTAGTTGGGTTGGGGTTTTTGGGTGCTACGGTATATGGTAGGCAAACCACTGTATTCCGGGGTCCCATTATCCTGTGCATAGCTCTGTGTATGTGCAGAAACCTTATGACAACTGCACTACCCTAAACCCTAAAACACTACCCCCAGAACGACCCCCTACACTACACAAACACCACTGCACTGCCCTAAACCCTAAAACACTACCCCCAGCATGACCCCCTACACTACACAAACATCACTGCACTACCATAAACCCTAAAACACTACCACCAGCATGGCCCCCTACACTACACAAACACCACTGCACTACCCTAAACCCTAAAACACTACCCCCAGCACGACCCCCTACACTACCCAAACACCACTGCACTACCCTAAACCCTAAAACAATACCCCCAGAACGACCCCCTACACTACACAAACACCACTGCACTACCCTAAACCCTAAATCTACCCCAAGCAAGACCCCCTAAACTACACAAACATCACTGCACTACCCTAAACCCTAAAACACTACCACCAGCATGACCCCCTACACTACACAAACACCACTGCACTACCCTAAACCCTAAAACACTACCCCCAGCACGACCCCCTACACTACACAAACACCACTGCACTACCCTAAACCCTAAAACACTACCCTCAGCACGACCCCCTACACTACCCAAACACCACTGCACTACCCTAAACCCTTGAAAAGTAACCACCACCCCATGCCCAATACCCCTTACCTCTCACTCCTCGTGGTTCCTCTCTCCTCGTGGTTCCTGCTTCATGTCGTCTCTGAGGGGCGGTGCACATCGTTGTGAGGAAACGGAACAGCCTCTGTTTCCTTACAACGACTTGGATCGTCTACATTTTTTAGAACTCATGGTCATTTACCATACATACCTTTACAACAAAATTTGTTGTAAAGGCATGTGTGGTAAATGACCATGCGTTCTAAAAAAAATGCGTAGTAATGACTTCGCGATGTACAACGCATGCGTGGTAATGCATGCGTTGTAATGGTATCGCGAAGTAAAAAAGTTGTAACAGCTGTTTACCGATCGAAGCTGGCCCCTGTTCTTCAGTGAGTCGTTTATTTGATAAATTAGGAGGAAGGAATGTGTTTTTTTTACCGAAAAGTGCATTCCCGGCTGTTGTATTGTGAAAGTGTCCGCGTGGCCTGGTTTCACTTCCGGTGAGAGAGTGGAAGAGTCTGTTTGGATCTAAAGGGGTTCTGCTGTTGGACGGGGCTGGCGCGACACGTCATCAGAAAACACAGATAATGGAAAGCGTTGTCCCCGAAGTGTGGAGCAGTGCCATGAGAGGTCAACGAGTGTGCGTCCCACCGCACTATGACCGTACCGCGTGATCCATGTGCCACCTCCAGTGTACGGAAGGCAGAAGCGGCATCCATCGCAGGTCCTCTTAAAGACCGTTGTAGCACTAATTCTACATTTTGAAACTAGGGCATTTTAACCTTGTTGTTCCTGCCAGTTACAAAGAGAAGATCCTGTGTTATTCAGTGCCATCGTTACCTTTTCTGTGGGTAGTGGTGCTTGTCACTTCGCTGCCCCGCCGGTGCACACGACTGGGCTCCCCACCTCGTGTGCCATCTGCAGGGCCTCTGCCCTCGGATCACTGGTTTCGGTTTCTGGAGTGGCAACATAAACAGTTGCTCCCAAAGGACTAGCCTGAACACTTAGGTGAATATCCCCTGCGCCAGCATTCCGTGGAAATTCTTTCCTAGCTCTCCCACGTCGACGACGATGTCATAATAGCACGGCTCCGCTCGCGACACCGTATGACGTCATAGGAGCCATAAGAGGACCTCGTCGGCGTGCTGACGTCAGTTCCACCCATTTTTTCCGTGCCACCGAGGTAAACAGGTGGACCGACACATTTTCACATGTATACATAGTATACTAAATATATATTATCTACTGGCGGTCGCCAGTAGATAGTTATAGTTAGGACCTATTTTCCATAGGAAATCCACAACATTCTATTTGAAATAACTTTGGCGCCGGTTGACGAATCTTCGCGAAAGTTTCAAAACTCGTGGCCCGCTCCGGTCCGCTCCTATCCTGAAAGTCTCGGGGTGATTCGTCAAGCGGGGGCCGAGAAAAAGGGGGGTTCCAAAACGTGTTTTCCCCATGCAATTTTCCCATAGGAACCTTTAGTCGCAGCTACAGCCCGAACTGCTGAACGGAATTACACCAAATTTGGCAAAAAGGTAGCCCTTGGTTCAGAGTCGTGCCTTTTGCTTAAATGGTGTAAATCCGCTCAGTAGTTCCTGAGAAAATCAAAAGTAAAATCACATATATATCTATGGCCGCGAAGGGTCCGCGCACCCTCCCGATCACGAGCTGCATGCTAATTGGCTGTCAACACTCCAAACCAGGAAGTGTTGGCAGCCATTTTGTGCCTCGGTAGAACCGAGGCACAAGAAAAGAGAAAAACAAGTGCGCAAAACGCAAAAGTTGGGCAGGGTAGAAACACCCTGACCCCCTAGGTCTGCTCAGGGGGTCCCACAAGGACCCCCTGGGCAGCAAAAAAGCATTTTTTTTTAAAAATCAAAATCGGCGGGATGCGCGGATCCCGCCGTGATTAAAAAAAAAATCGAGTATTTTGCCCCCGGGTGGGCCAAGTCCTGGGGGCATGCGGGGGGTGGGTTTATATTTTAGGGGGGCCTCTAAGGCCCCCCAAGCCCCGGGGACCGCCACCCCCGGGGCTATTTTTTAATAAATAAAAAATTACCTGTGTGGGGGGCTCCACACGCCCCGGGGACCGCCACCTCCCCGGGGCACTAATTAAAGAAATGTGGGGGTCCGTTTCGGACCCCCGAAGCCCCGGGGACCACCACCTCCCCGGGGCTTGGTAGATGTTGGGAGGGGGGCCGCGTGGCCCCCCTCCTGGAGCCTGTGGTGGCCCTGGGGACCGCCACCCCCCAGGGCCGGCTCTTGCAGTGTCCCCAGGTGCCTACCCCCAGGACACTGTAGTTTGCAATGACAGGGCGGGAGCCTCGCGGCTCCCGTCCTGTGATTGCAAACTTGCTTTGCTTCATTGAAGCGAGAGCAGGAAACCTCCTCTCGCTTCAATGAAGCAAAGCAGATTGCTTTTCCATAAGGGAGCTGCATGTCAGCAGCTCCCTTATGGAAAGCAATGCCGGCTCCCCGCAGGACGCGGGAGCCGGCGGGACCGTGCGGGGATTGTGGACCCCCCACGGTCCCCTACGAGTGGCCTGGCCCCGGGGGATGGGGTCCCCGGGGCCATTAGTGGCCCGGGAGGGCCACGCAGCCCCCTCCCCAAAAAGAAAATTAAAATAAATAAATAAATAAAACGTAAAGGCCAGCCCCGGGGGATGGGGTCCTTGGGGCATTAAATGGCCTGAGAAGGGGGGCCACGCAGCCCCCCTCCAAATATTTTTGTTTAAAAAAAAAAAAAAGAGGGCATGCCCCGGGGAATGGGGTCCCCGGGGCCAATAGAGGCCCAGGGAAGGGGGGCCACGCGGCCCCCTTCCCGTTTAAAAAAAAAAACAAAAAAAGATAATCCTCAGGCCCCGGGGGATGGGGTCCACGGGGCCAAAAGTGGCCGAGGGAAGGGGGGCCACGCAGCCCCCCTCCCATAAAAAAAAAAAAAAGGAAAAAAAAAAGACCAGCATCGTGCCGGAGGCTCCGCCCCCTCCCTGCAGCAGTCTGCAAACGCGCCCCCTGGCGCGTTGTAAGAAGGGGAAGTAATTCCCCTTGAATACTGGGGGTCCGAGGCTACGCCCCTTTTTACACCTCTCTGCAACGCAGCTCTGTGGCGCTTTTTGGAGGTACATGGTGGGCTAGTTGGACTCCAGGGCCCCTCAGGATTCAAGGGGACTTAATCCCCCAACTTAAAACGCGCCACGGGGCGCGTTTGCACAGTGGTGAAGGGAGGGGGCGGGGCTTCAGGTGACATGTGTGCAAACAGGCCCCGTGGCGTGTTTTAAGTTGGAGGATTAAGTCCCCTTCAATCCTGAGGGTCCCAGGAGTCCAACTAGCCCACCAGGTACCTTCAGTAAGCACAACAGAGTTGCGTTGCAGAGAGGTGAAAAAGGTGCGTGGCCTCGGAACGCCTCTCTGCAACTCAGCTCTGTGGTCCTAACTGTAGGTACCTGGGGGGCTAGTTGGGCCCCAGGGACACTCAGGATTCAAGGGGACTTAATCCCGCAACTTAAAACGCGCCACGGGGCGCGTTTGTACACGTCACCTCAGGCCCTCCCTCCCTTCACCACTGTGCAAACGCGCCCTGTAGCGCGTTTTAAGAGGTAGTTTTAATCCCCCTGCCCTATATGTACTAGGGACTTACAGAGGAGGTCATGCTAATCACAGTGGTACCCCAACGCATAGTGTTCCCTAGTGTATGTAGGTGTTTTCACTGTATTCTAAGTGTCTTTTAGCATAGCACTGGCTCGGGTTAGTCAGAGTCAGTTACCACCAGTACCCGTCTGAAAAAGTTGTGGGCACAGGATGATTTTGGAACAAGGCCTCTTTCTGCTCCTCTGTTGGTTCTTTCTGCATTTCTTTTGCTTCTTTTTGTGCGTTTTTTCTTCTTTCTTCACATGTCTTACCTCTGTAGGCATAGTTAGAAATTAGCATTTAAAAAAACCTTTGAAATTCACTGAAAAAACCATAGGTTTCAGGCACGTTATAGTTAGAAATTAGCATTTAAAAAACCTTTCAAATTCACTGAAAAAACCATAGGTTTCAGGCACGTTATAGTTAGAAATGAGCATTTAAAAAACCTTAGAAATTCACTGAAAAAACCATAGGTTTTAGGGAAAGTTATAGTTAGTTGGACATTGCACTCGTACAAAACCCGTGAGAATTCTCCGTTATAGTTAGTTCAGCTAACTATAACTCGCGCCCCGCAATGCACTGCTGATGACGTCACATATTACATCACTCATGACATGGTCAGTGACATCACTGATGACATCACTGATGACATCATCCATGTGATAATTTCATGCATCTTCTCACACCCTAATATAACTTTTGATACACCCACTCTAAATTACAGACTGCCATTCTCAAAACCATACACACTCCAATACCAATAACTACATACCCACTCACTGATTCTTAGGTCTACACACACACACACACACACACACACACACATCTACTCACTCACCCGTACAGTCACTCATACTTACAGTCACTCAGTACAGGACTATCATATGCACTCATACACCTATATAAACACTCACACACCGCCACTCATCCATAGAGGTACTCACACACCTAGTCAGTCATGCAAAAAATTAATCACACACCCATTTACTCACCTATACAGTTATACACACACCAGCTCACTTACTCATACAAATACTTGCACATTCTTACGCTGTTATACAATAACTGATACAAGCACACACGCATCCATACAGCCACTCTCACAATCACACACTCTCACTTATAGCCATTTACATACTGTAACACACATATACTGCCTTTTACATATGTAGTTACTCGCACATGTACCACTGAGATATACATTCACTCACTAACACACCCATACACACACTCACCCACCCATACAGTCCATCACAGATGCACTCTTGAAACCATGCACCCAGTGAATCACCCAATCACACATCCATGCACAGAGTCACACACACCCCACCCACACAAACACTCAGGCACCCATACAGATACTCAGACAACCAATCAATAACCCATGTAGACACTCATGTAGCTATTCGTAAACCCATGCAGCCGCTTACACACCAACAGACAGACGGATACAGACATTCACACAGTTTAGTCACTAACCCATGCATTCAGTAAGATACGTTTAATCACTCACTTATAGAGTCAGTCATGCACCTACTAAATCATCCATTCAGACACTTATACACCCACTCATTCTTCAATACGCCTTTCCCTATATATATTAAACATATTTAAACTTTACAGAAACACACAGTCACTGGATGATGTCATCAGTGATGTCATTCGAGATGTCATCATCATTCCTTCTCGCTGAGAGGGGTTTTCTTCATGTTTCACGGCTTGGTCCTGCCGCGAGCGACGCACCACCAGCTAAAGAGCGCCATCACTGCCCGAAAATGGACCAATTTTGGAGTATTGCGAGAGCAACAAGGACAGCGGCGCCACCAAGGACTGGACCTTGGTTTTGGGCCCCAGCAAACTCTAAAGTTAGTATGCATGGGGATCACGAGGAACAATTTAAAAGCATGCAAAATTCTAAGCATCACCCACTGGAGGGTATTTATTGCGGGACTGAGAACGAACTACAGGAACCATAATGCTTGAGTGAAAGTCTATTGTGGCGCCCACCAGGGGGCAAACACCATAAAAAGCAGCAATTTGGTTTTGTTCGTTTTTGCAGCCTCTTGGATGCTCCTGGCTCCCCTTTGAAAAAGGTCTGAGAGACCGAAATGCATCAGGGATTAAGAAACGCCAGCGCTTTGAAAAATGCAATAAAATCTGCCTGTTTCATCGAGATGTGTGCGGCTCATTCCTTCTCGCTGAGAGGGGTTTATATATATATATATATATATATATATATATATATATATATATATATATATATATATATATATATATATATTCACTGAAAAAACCATAGGTTTCAGGGACGTTATAGTTACAAATTAGCATTTAAAAACCTTTGAAATTCACTGAAAAAACCATAGGTTTTAGGGACAGTTATAGTTAGTTGGACATTGCACTCGTACAAAACCCATGAAATTCCCCCGTTATAGTTAGTCCAGCTAACTATAACTCGCGCCCGCAATGCACTGCTGATGACGTCACATATTACATCACTCATGACATGGTCAGTGACATCACTGATGACATCACTGATGACATCACTGATGACATCATCCAGTGACTGTGTTTCTGTAAAGTTTAAATATTTTTAATATATATAGGAAAAGACGTATTGAAGAATGAGTGGGTGTGTAAGTGTCTGTATGGATGATTTAGTAGGTGCATGACTGACTGTATAAGTGAGTGATTTAACGTATCTTACTGAATGCATGGGTTAGTGACTAAACTGGGTGAATGTCTGTATCCGTCTGTCTGTTGCTGTGGAAATGGCTGCATGTGTTTGTGAATAGCTACATGAGTGTCTATATGAGTTATTGAATGCTTGTCTGAGTATCTGTATGGGTGCCTGAGTGTTTGTGTGGGAGGGGTGTGTGCGACTCTGTGCATAGATGTGTGAGTGGGTGATTCACTGGGTGGATGGTTTCAAGAGTGCATCTGTGATAGACTGTATGGGTGGGTAAGTGTGTGTAAGAGTGTGTTAGTGAGTGAATGTATGTCCCAGTGGTACATGTGTGAGTAACTACATATGTGAAAGGCAGTATATTTGTGTGTTGGAGTATATAAATAGCTATAAGCGAGAGTGAGTGATTGTGATAGTGGCTGTATGGATGAGTGTGTGCTTGTATCAGTGATTGTATAAGAGCGTAAGAATGTGCTAGTATTTGTATGAGTAAGTGAGCTGGTGTGTGTATAACTGTATAGGTGAGTAAATGGTAGTGTGTTTAATTATTTGCATGACTGACTAGGTGTGTGAGTACCTCTATGGATGAGTGGCGGTGTTTGAGTGTCTATAAAGGAGTATGAGTGCATATGATAGTCCTGTACTGAGTGACCGTAAGTATGAGTGACTGTACGGGTGAGTGAGTGGATGTGTGCGTAGACCTAAGAGTCAGTGAGTGGGTATGTAGTTATTGGTGTTGGAGTGTCTATGGTTTTGCGAATGGCAGTCTGTAATTTAGAGTGGGTGTATCAAAGGTTATATTAGGGTGTGAGAAGCTGCATCAGATTATCACGTGGATGATGTCATCAGTGATGTCATCAGTGATGTCACTGACCATGTCATGAGTGATGTAATATGTGACGTCATCAGCAGTGCATTGCGGGGGCGCGAGTTATAGTTAGCTGGACTAACTATAACGGGGAATTTCACGGGTTTTGTACGAGTGCAATGTCCAACTAACTATAACTGTCCCTAAAACCTATGGTTTTTTCAGTGAATTTCAAAGGTTTTTTAAATGCTAATTTGTAACTATAACGTCCCTGAAACCTATGGTTTTTTCAGTGAATTTCAAAGGTTTTTTAAATGCTAATTTGTAACTATAACATGTCTGAAACCTACGGTTTTTTCAGTGAATTTCAAAGGTTTTGTAAATGACAATTTTTAAATGTATTAATTGTTATATAAATTTTTTTGATACTGATTTACTACATTTTTAGAAACATTTTTTTTTTACATATTTTATTTTTTAAATTACATTGTAATTACATTATACATTACAAAAATACTTTCTCAGAATGAATTACTTTAGTTTAAATACTTTGCACATAGGCAATAGACTTTTAAGTACAGTAGTTACAGTTGTTGCAATGGGCAACACATTTTCAAACACAATGCAACATTCAGCTCAATGTGAATTTCTAGTTAAATGCAATTAGTTACTTTATGGATTACTTTTCTAACCACAGGACTGGATCCTAGATTCAGTCCTGGGACATCTCCTGTAAACAGTTGAGTAAAAGCGTTTTGGTTACAGTCGTGATTTTTAAGGAATATTATTGTACTTT
The DNA here is from genome assembly GCA_963921515.1 of Calotriton arnoldi. NCBI lineage: Eukaryota > Metazoa > Chordata > Amphibia > Caudata > Salamandridae > Calotriton > Calotriton arnoldi. Next base: position 102,264 of record CAWUFW010007975.1, on the reverse strand, counting down.
AAAAGTTGACACAGAAACTTTTTCTCATAGAATCACCAATGTTATCCTATGGAAGGAAATTCACTTAGAAGGTAAAAACTGTTATCGTTACTTTTTCTTACTCAGTGTTGGATCCTGGATCCAGCACTGGTGCATCTCCTGTAAACAGTTGAAAGAATGCGTTTAAGTCATACAGGCGATTTTTTAGGAATATTTGTAGTTTGTGAAAATCGACACTTTGAAACTTTTCTGCTGAAAACCAGACAATGGATTCCTATGGAAGAAAATATAAGTTACTGGTAAGTACGGTTAAAATTACTTTTGAGGATCAGTACTGGGCTGAAAGATGCAGCACTGAGGTCTCTCCTGATAACAGGTGAGTAAATTGGAATTCGTACTTTGGTTGATTTTAGAGGAATATTATAAAGTTCCAAAACTCCACACTTAGAAGCATTTCCAAGTGAAACCAGTCAATGTTAGCCTATGAAGGAAATTCAAGTTACCGGTAAGTACGGTTAAAATTACTTTTCAGGACCAGTACTGGGCTGAAAGATGCAGCACTGAGGTCTCTCCTGATAACAGGTGAGTAAATCAGAATTCGGATTTCGGCTGATTTTAGAGGAATATTTGTATGTTTCAAAAATCAACACAGAAACTTTTTCAGCAAAAGCAGGCAATGATATCCTAAGGAAGGAAATTCAAGTTACTGGTAAGTACGGTTAAAATTACTTTTCAGGACCAGTACTGGGCTGAAAGATGCAGCACTGAGGTCTCTCCTGATAACAGGTGAGTAAATCGGAATTCGTATTTCGGCTGATTTTAGAGGAATATTTTAAAGTTCCAAAACTCCACACTTAGAAGAATTTCCAAGTGAAACCAGTCAATGTTAGCCTATGGAAGGAAATTCAAGTTACTGGTAAGTACGGTTAAAATTACTTTTCAGGACCAGTACTGGGCTGAAAGATACAGCACTGAGGTCTCTCCTGATAACAGGTGAGTAAATCGGAATTCGTATTTCGGATGATTTTAGAAGAATATTTGCACAATGGTGAAGGGAGGGGCGGGGCCTGAGGTGACATCTGTGCAAACCCGCCCCGTGGCGCGTTTTAAGTTGGGGATTAAGTCCCCTTGAATCCTGAGGGTCCCTAGGGGCCAACTAGCCCACCAGGAACCTCCAATATGCGCCAGGGGCTGCGTTGCAGAGACGTGTAGAGAGGCCACACCCCTTTTACAACTCTCTGCAACGCAGCTCTGTGGCGCTTTCTGGATGTACCTGTTGGGCTAGTTGGCCCCAGGGACCCTCAGGATTGAAGGGGATTTAATTCCCCATCTTAAAACGCGCCACGGGGCCTGTTTGCACACATGTCACCTGAAGCCCCGCCCCTCCCTTCACCACTGTGCAAACGCGCCCCGTGGCGCGTTTTAAGTTGGGGATTAAGTCCCTTGAATCCTGAGGGTCCCCGGAGTCCAACTAGACCACCATATACCTCCAAAAAGCGCCACAGAGCTGCGTTGCAGAGAGGTGTAAAAAGGGGTGTGGCCTCTCTACACGTCTCTGCAACGCAGCCTCCTGGCGCATATTGGAGGTTCCTGGTGGGCTAGTTGGCCCCAGGGACCCCCAGTATTCAAGGGGGTGTTCCCTCTGCAAACGCGCCAGGGGTCGCGTTTGCAGAGTGGTGAAGGAAGGGGCGGGGCCTGCGGGCCCGATCGTTTTTTTGTTTTTGTCCCCTGAAGGGGGCTGTGTGGCCCCCTTCCTTTTTCATGTTTTTGGGCCCTGGGGACCCCATCCCCCAGGGCCTTACCCCTCTTTGTAATTAAAATTAAAAAACAAAACGGGAAGGGGGCCGCGTGGCCCCCCTTCCCTGGGCCTGTATTGGCCCCGGGGACCCCATCCCCCGGGACCGGCCTTTCCATTTTTTTTTAATTTTTAATTTTTTATTTTTTGGGGAGGGGGCCGCGTGGCCCCCTCCCGGGCCACTACTTGCCCCGGGGACCCCATCCCCCGGGCTGGCTCTCTCCGTTGGGGACTGTGGGGGTCCCCAATCCCCCACAGTCCCGCCGGCTCCCGCGTCCCTTGGGAGCCGGCATTGCTTTTACACATGGGGAGCAGCTAACATGCTGCTCCCATGTGGAAAGCTGTCGGCTTTGGATATTGGAAGAGAGCAGGTTTCCCTGCCTCTCTTCCAATATCCAAAGCAAGTTTGCAATGGCAGGACGGGAGCCGCGAGGCTCCCGTCCTGCCATAGCAAACTACAGTGTCCCGGGGTAGGCACCCCGGGACACTGCAGGAGCCGGCCCTGGGGGTGGCGGTCCCCAGGGCCATCAAGGGCTCCAGGAGGGGGCCGCGCGGCCCCCCTCCTTAAATTGCACAGCCCCGGGAGGTGGTGGTCCCCGGGCTATGGGGTCCGTAATGGACCCCCACATTTATTTTGTAAGTGCCCCGGGAGGTGGTGGTCCCCGGGCGTGTGGGGCTGGAGCCCCCACACCTTATTTAACATAAAAAAGAAGCCCCGGGGGTGGCGGTCCCGGGGCTGCGGGAGGGCAGAAGAGCCCTCCCGCACCATTTTTATATAAAGCCCCGGGGGGTGGCGGTCCCCGGGGCTTGGGGGCCCTTTGAGGCCCCCACACATAAAATTAACCCCCCACCATGCCCCCGGGACTTGGGCCACCCGGGGCAAATGCAATCGAGCGCGGAGACCGCGCTCGATTTCGGCAGGATTCGCGCACCCTGAGCGCATCCTGCCGATTTTTTAACATTTTTTTATTTTTGCCCAGGGGCTCCTTGTGGGACCCCTGAGCAAACCTAGGGGGTCAGGGTGTTTCTACCCTGCCCCTTTGTGCGCTTTGCGCACTTGTTTCTGTCCCTCGGTTCTACCGAGGGACAAAATGGCTGCCAACATTTCCTGAATCGGAATGTTGACAGCCAGCTGACAGCCAATTAACATGCAGCTCGTGATCGGGAGGGTACGCGGACCCTACTCGGCCATAGATATCACTATCTTTTTACTTTTGATTTTCTCAGCAACTACTGAACGGATTTACACCATTTAACAAAAAGGGTTCTTTCTGAACCAAGAACTACCTCTTTGCCAAATTTGGTGTAATTCCGTTCAGCAGTTCGGGCTGTAGCCGTGTCTAAAGTTTCCTATGGAAAATTGCATGGGGAAAACGCGTTTTGGGACCCCCTTTTTCTCGGCCCCCGCTTGACGAATCCCCCGAGACTTTCAGGGTAGGAGCGGACCGGAGCGGGCCACAAAGTTTGAAAATTTTGCGAAGATACGTCAACCGGCAAGAGAGTTATTTCAAATAGAATGTCGCGGATTTCCTATGGATAATAGGTTGTAACTATAACTATCTACTGGCGACCGCCAGTAGATAATATATATATAGTTATAGTTACAACCTATTACAGGCTCCAGGAGGGGGGCCGCGCAGCCCCCCTCCCATCCAAATGCACAGCCCCGGGAGGTGGTGGTCCCGGGGCTCGGGGTCCTTAACTGACCCCCATTTTCAAATCTGTTAGTGCCCCGGGAGGTGGTGGTCCCGGGCGTGTGGAGGCTGGAGCCCCCACACATGTTAATTTAAAAATAAAGAAGCCCCGGGGAGGTGGTGGTCCCCGGGGCTGCGGGAGGGCTCAGAGCCCTCCCGCTACTTTTTCAAATAAAGCCCCGGGGTGGCGGTCCCCGGGCGCCCTTAGAGGCCCCCATACATAAAATAAACCCCCCAGCATGTCCCCAGGACTTGGCCCACCCGAGGGCAAGTTAACATCGAGCGCGGGAGACCGCGCTCGATTTTTTTATCGGCAGGATCCGCGCACCCTGAGCGCATCCTGCCGTTTTTTTTTTTTTTTAAATGCTTTTTTGCCCAGGGGTCCTTGTGGGACCCCCTGAGCAGACCTAGGGGGTCAGGGTGTTTCTACCCTGCCCCCTTTGTGCGTTTGCGCACTTTTTTTACTGCTTTCTTGTTCCTCGGTTCTACCGAGGAACAAGATAGCTGCCAACACTTCCTGATTTGGAGTGTTGACAGCCAATTAGCAGACAGCTCGTGATCGGGAGGGTGCGCGGATCCTCCGTGCCCATAGATATATATGTACTTTTACTTTTGATTTTCTCAGCATCTACTGAACGGATTTACACCATTTAACAAAAAGGGTTCTTTCTGAACCAAGAACTACCTCTTTGCCAAATTTGGTGTAATTCCGTTCAGCAGTTCGGGCTGTAGCCGTGTCTAAAGTTTCCTATGGAAAAATGAATGGGAAAACGCGTTTTGGGACCCCCCTTTTTCTCGGCCACCGCTTAACGAATCACCCCGAGACTTTCAGGGTAGGAGCGGACCGGAGCGCCCCACAAAGTTTGAAAATTTCGCGAAGATACGTCAACCGGCAAGAGAGTTATTTCAAATAGAATGTCGCGGATTTCCTATGGAAAATAGGTCCTAACTATAACTATCTACTGGCGACCGCCAGTAGATAATATATATATAATAAAAAAACATAGGATTGAGGTACATTAGACTTACAAATTTTCATTTAAAAAACCTTTGAAATTCACTGGAAAACCATAGGTTTCAGGCACGTTATAGTTAGAAATTAGCATTTAGAAAACCATAGAAATTCACTGAAAAAACCATAGGTTTCAGGCACGTTATAGTTAGAAATTAGCATTTAAAAAAACCATAGAAATTAACTGAAAAAGCCATAGGTTTCAGGAACGTTATAGTTAGTTGGACATTTCACTCGTACAAAACCATAGAAATTCCGGCGTTATAGTTAGTTGAGCTACCTATAACTCGCGCCCCGCAATGCACTGCTGATGACGTCACATATTTCATCATTCATGACATGGTCAGTGACATCACTGATGACATCACTGATGACATCTCAAATGACATCACTGATGACATCACTGATGACATCATCCACGTGAAAATCTGATGCACCTCCTCACACCTGAATATAACCTTTGATACACCCACTCTAAAATACAGACTTCCATTTTCGAAAAAATAGACACATCAATACCAGTTACTAAATACGCACTGACTGATTCCTAGGTCTACACACACATCCACTCATTCACCCATACAGTCACTCATACATGCAGTCACTCATCAATACAACACTATCATATGCACTCATACACCTATACAGACACTCACACACTGCCACATATCCAGAGTTACTCACACACTTAGTCAGTCATGCAAAGAATCAATCGTACTTCCAGTTACTTACATGGCAAGGCTCTTGAGTTTGCTACAGAAAAATCCCCTTACAGATTTTCTGCGGACTACATTGATTGTTAGACTTCTTCTGGAATATGATTGAGGAATACATCGATTTTCAAAATCTGAAAGTAGAATTAGGAAAAGTACCATAGAGTTCATGGTGTAGCTTTCAGGCACATATCTGGCAAAACCTGCACTATGCTTTCTCCGAGGCTCAGGAGTATGACCGGCCCTACCCCAGTGCTTAATTTGTAAAATAAATAATTAGTGCTAGGGCTGTTGTCAAGAGTCCTGTGCAGCTTGCACCACCCATTACCCCGGCCAGCACTGTCGGTGACAGTACAAACACACCTACGAACATCAAACTCCTTCAAGTGTGGCACTTCAGACTATTCCAGGCCCCCAACGCTATAAGAATGGTTTGGGTGGCCGGTTTTAGTCATTTTAATGTATATAAAATTAATAAACAACTGTTGTGCTCATTTCTAAGAAACACAAATAGCGGCACCATGTGGCTTCTGTCATAAGACCTGGTGTTGTCAATTAAGTGCCGGTGCCGAGGTCCGGAAACCACCGGATCAAATTAAGCACTGCCCTTACCCCTGCCTGCCTGACAAGCCCCTCACAACCCCCTCGGAGGCTCATGAGTATAGCACACCCTGCAGTGCGCCCCCTGTGGCTCAGGAGTATGACAGGCCCTGCAGTGCACCCTGTGAGGTTCAGGGGCATAAGCCCCACACTACCCCCTTCTGAGGATCAGGGTTATAGCAGAACCTGCAGTGCACCCCTCCCCCAACCCTCTGAGGCTCAGGAGTATGATAGGCCCTGCAGTGCACCCTCTCAGAGGCTCAGGAGTATGACGGGCCCTCCAGTGCGCCCCGCCCTCTGAGGATCAGCAGTATGACAGGCCCTGCAGTGCACCCTCTCAGAGGCTCAGGAGTATGACAGGCCCTGCAGTGCACCCTCTGAGGCTCAGGAGTATGACAGACCCTGCAGTGCATTCCCGCCCTCTAAGGATCAGCAGTATGACAGGCCCTGCAGTGCACCCTCTCATGGGCTCAGGAGTATGACAGGCTCTGCAGTGCACCCTCTGAGTCTCAGGAGTATGACAGGCTCTGCTGTGCACCCTCTAAGGCTCAGCAGTATGACAGGCCCTGCAGTGCACCCTCTGAGGCTCAGGAGTATGACAGACCCTGCAGTGCACCCTCTCAGAGGCTCGGGAATATGATAGGCCCTGCAGTGCGCCCTGCCCTCTGAAGTTCAGGAGTATGACAGCCCCTGCAGTGCGCCCCCTGCAGCTCAGGAGTATGCAGGGCTGCTGTGCATTCCCACCCTCTGAGGATCAGGAGTATGACAGGCCCTGCAGTGCAACCCTGCCCTCTGAGGTTCAGGAGTATGACAGACCCTACAGTGCACCCTCTGAGGCTCAGGAGTATGAAAGGCACTGCAGTGCACCCCCACCCTCTGAGGCTCAGGAGTATGACAGGGCTTCTGTGCATTCCCACCCTCTGAGGCTCAGGAGTATGACCAGACCCTGCAGTGCACCCTCTGACGCTCAGGAGTATGAAAGGCCCTGCAGTGCACCCCCACCCTCTTAGGCTCAGGAATATAGCGATCGCCACAGTGCCCCCCTCTGAGGCTCAGGAGTATGAAAGGCCCTGCAGTCCACCCCCCACCCTCTGAGGCTCAGGAGTATGGCATACCTTGCACTGCCCTCCTTCTCAACGTTCAGGAGAATGGCAGACGCTGCATCACTCTCCTCCTTTAGGTTACTAGGTTAACAGACCCTGATGTGCCCTCATCCTTAAGGTCCAGGAGTGTGGCAGGCCCTGCAGTGCACCCCTGCAGTACGCCCTCTGAGGTGCAGGGGTGTGGCCGGCCTTGCAATGCACCCCCTGAGGTCCAGGAGTGTGCCAGGCCCTGCAGTGCAGCCCCTGAGGTCCAGGAGTGTGGCAGGCCTTGCAGTGCACCCCTGCAGTGCGCCCTCTGAGGTCCATGAGTGTGCCAGGCCCTGCAGTGTCCATTCTGAGCCTCAGTAGTATGCCAGGCCCTGCAGTGTACCCCCTGAGGTCCAGGAGTGTGATAGGCCTGCAGTGCACCCGGTGAGGTCCAGGAGTCCGGCAGGCCTGCACCCCCTGAGGTCCAGGAGTGTGCCAGGTTCTGCAGTGCACCCCCTGAGGTCCAGGAGTGTGCCAGGCCCTGCAGTGCTCTCCCTGAGGTCCAGGAGTGTGACAGGCCTGCACCCCCTGAGGTCCAGGAGTGTGGCAGGCCCTGCAGTGCACCCCCTGGGGTCCAGGAGTGTGGCAGGCCCTGCAGTGCACCCCCTGAGGTCCAGGAATGTGCCAGGCCCTGAGGTGCTCCCCTGAGGTCCAGGAGTGTGACAGGCCTGCAATGCACCCCTGAGGTCCAGGAGTGTGGCAGGCCCTGCAGTGCACCCCCTGAGGTCCAGGAGTGTGGCAGGCCCTGCAGTGCACCCCCTGAGGTCCAGGAGTGTGCCAGTGCTCCCCTGAGGTCCAGGAGTGTGACAGGCCTGCAGTGCACCCCCTGAGGTCCAGGAGTGTGACAGGCCTGCAGTGCACCCCCTGAGGTCCAGGAGTGTGGCAGGCCCTACAGTGCACCCCCTGGGGTCCAGGAGTGTGGCAGGCCCTGCAGTGCACCCCCTGGGGTCCAGGAGTGTGGCAGGCCCTGCAGTGCACCCCCTGAGGTCCAGGAGTGTGCCAGGCCCTGCAGTGCTCCCCTGAGGTCCAGGAGTGTGGCAGGCCCTGCAGTGCACCCCCTGAGGTCCGGGAGTGTGGCAGGCCCTGCAGTGCACCCCCTGAGGTCCGGGAGTGTGGCAGGCCCTGCAGTGCCCCCCTGCAGTGCACCCCCTGAGGCCCGGGAGTGTTTCAGGCCCTGCAGTGCCCCCCCTGAGGTCCGGGAGTGTGGCAGGCCCTGCAGTGCACCCCCTGAGGTCCGGGAGTGTGGCAGGCCCTGCATTGCCCCCCTGCAGTGCCCCCCCTGAGGTCCGGGAGTGTGGCAGGCCCTGCAGTGCCCCCCTGCAGTGCACCCCCTGAGGTCCGGGTGTGTGCCAGGCCCTGCAGTGCACCCCCTGAGGCCTGGGAGTGTGGCAGGCCATGCAGTGCACCCCCTGAGGTCCGGGAGTGTGGCAGGCCCTGCAGTGCACCCCCTGAGGTCCAATAGTGTGGCAGGCCTGCAGTGCCCCCCTGCAGTGCACCCCCTGAGGCCCGGTAGTGTGGCAGGCCCTGCAGTGCCCCCTTGCAGTGCACCCCCTGATGTCCGGGAGTGTGGCAGGCCCTGCAGTGCACCCCCTGAGGTCCGGGAGTGTGGCAGGCCCTGCAGTGCACCCCCTGAGGTCCGGTAGTGTGGCAGGCCCTGCAGTGCCCCCTTGCAGTGCACCCCCTGAGGTCTGGGAGTGTGGCAGGCCCTGCAGTGCACCCCCTGAGGTCTGGGAGTGTGGCAGGCCCTGCAGTGCACCCCCTGAGGTCCGGGAGTGTGGCAGGCCCTGCAGTGCACCCCCTGAGGTCTGGGAGTGTGGCAGGCCCTGCAGTGCACCCCCTGAGGTCCGGGAGTGTGGCAGGCCCTGCAGTGCACCCCCTGAGGTCCGGGAGTGTGGCAGGCCCTGCAGTGCCCCATTGCAGTGCACCCCCTGAGGTCCGGGAGTGTGGCAGGCCCTGCAGTGTCCATTCTGAGCCTCAGTAGTATGCCAGCCCCTGCAAGCTCAGCACCACAAGGTCATGTCCCTGTACAGCGTGATCCTGCCCACTAGCTCCCGCCCCATGCTGGCACAGATGCGTAGGGACGGCCAGGGCGGGTGAGACTTCGGATTCCCAGGAACCAGCTCTGGGTGAAGCCTGCAATGGAATGTGGCCGCCGCCGAGTCAGCGAACTGGGACTGTCCCTATGCTTTGGCCCCGCCCTTGGTCTGTCCCCATGCGCCCTGCACTGATCTCCTCCTGGGTCTCCCCTGTGTGCCCTGCAATAATCCTCCTCTGGGTCTGTCCCCTGCAGTAACCTCCCTCTGGTCCTGTCCCCTGCACTGACCTCCTTCTGGGTCTGTCCCCCTGCACCCTCCTCTAACCTCCCTCTGGGTCTGTCCTCATGCACCCTGCAGTAACCTCCCTCGAGTCTGTCCCCTGCACTAACCTCCCTCTGGTCCTGTCCCCTGCATCCAGCACTAACCTCCCCCTGGGTCTGTCCCCTGCACCCTGCACTGACCTCCCTCAAGGTCTGTCCCCTGCACTGAACTCACTCTGGGTCTGTCCCCTGCACGAACCTCCCTCTGGTCCTGTCCCCTGCACCCTGCTCTAACCTCACCTCCCTCTGGGTCTGTTCTCGTGCACCATGTACAACCCTCACTCTGGATCTGTTCCTGTGCACCCTCCTCTAACCTCCCTCTGGGTCTGTCCTCGTGCACCCTGCAGTAACCTCCCTCCAGTCTGTCCCCTGCACCCCGCACTAACCTCCCTCTGGTCCGGTCCTCTTGCACCCCGCACTAACCTCCCTCTGGGTCGGTTCCCTGCACCCTGCACTGACCTCCCTCTAGGTCTGTTCCCCTGCACTAACCTCCCCCTGGGTCTGTCGCATTTATCCCCCACCTCCCAATATCTTTGTGCACCCTCCTGTGTCTCGCTGCATCCTCCTCTGCCCCTGTGCACCCTCCTCTGCCCCTGTGCACCCTCCTCTGCCCCAGTGCACCCTCCTCTGCCCCAGTGCACCCTCCTCTGCCCCAGTGCACCCTCCTCTGCCCCAGTGCACCCTCCTCTGTGCACCCTCCCCTGCGCACCCTTCTCTGCCCTGTGCACCCTCCTCTTTCCCTGAGCACCCTCATCTTCCCCATAACACCCTCCAGTATCTCATTGCACCCTCATCTGCCCCGGTGCACCCTTCTGTGACCCCGTTCCCTCTGCCCTGCTGTGGCTGTGTAGATGCTTTTGCAGGTACAAGCACCGCCAGCCCTTGGCGGGAAGGACTCGCCCTGGAATGTTCTGGGAGCTTCGTCTCAGACATTCCAGGAGAGGACGTAGGCAGGGCCCTTCCCTGCCACCACAGAGTGCACAGGGCCCTTCCCATGCACAGGGCCCTCTCCTGCCACCACAGAGTACACAGGGTGGCACGGGGCCCTTCCCTGCCACCACAGAGTGCACAGAGCCCTCCCCTGCCACCACAGAGTGACACAGGGTGGCACAGGGCCCTCCCCTGCCACCACAGAATGAGTGCACAGGGCCTTTCCTGCCACCACAGAGTGCACAGGGCCCTCCCCTGTCACCACAGAGTGCACAGGGCCCTCCTGCCACCACAGAGTGGCACAGGGTGGCATAGGGCCCTCCCCTGCCACCACAGAGTGATGGCAGGGCCCTCCCTGTGAGAAGTTGGCCTGGTATATGCTGTCCACTAATTATAGTGGGCACCTTGCACCAGTCCAAACAACCCCTTATTGGAGATAGGTTAAAGACAACCTTTATTGAAAGCTATCCTAGTGGTAGCTATGGAGAGCAGCCTTCAGGCTAAGTCTTGAAGGAATGTAAAGCAGCTTGTTTTACCAGTCTATAATCTCTTGAGTGACCAAATGAAAGAGGACCACACCAGGTATATATTTAAAATATATGTATTTAGTCTTAAACACACCCTTCTAGTCTCTTTATGAGGCTAGAGCTAGAAGTACATAAGTTACAAGTCGAATATCAACAGTAATAGCACAAACACACGTTTTAGCCCTAGGGGCGTACCAAACCATATACCAATAAAGTGGTATAAGAACCACGACTGAGCTAGACACAAGGCCTAGAGCCTGTAGAAGTGCTTGGCCCTCAAGGAACCACCCAAGATAGTGACACAGGGGACCCACGGGGGACGCGTGCAGTGTGAGAACACAGCCACGAGCCGCCGTTGACTTCTATGGGGAATGTCGTGGTTGGAGTTTTAAAGAAAAGGGACACTTAGAGGAGGACTTGGAGCAAACCCCTTTAGAACTAGGCTGTTCTAGAGTCAATACCCACGGGAGCACCGGAGTACTCGAGTTACCTCACCCAGGGAAGCCGGGTGCATAGGTGTCTTTCGGGGTCGGGTTTCGTCGACGTTTTCAATGGCGATCTGCTGCAAAGTGCTGCTGGCGACCAAGTCGAAAGTGTTCGGGTGGATCCAAGGGTGGATCGAAGATCTGAAGAATCTGAAAGCAGAGGGGACAGCGTCTGGGTCACTAGCCAGTGACCAGGAAGGCGATGAGCAGATGCCCACCGATGTCGGGTGCTTCAGGTAGGTTGACAGTCGTCTTGACTCTTCAGCCACGAGGTCCAGGAGGCGTCGACGACGACCAGGAGCTGGATTCGAGCTGTCCCACGACGTCTGTCGCTTGCTGAGGTGTCGGCGACCGGATTGGACCCAACAAGCCTTGGCAACGGCAAGTCTCGTGGAAATGAAGAAAGGACGTTGATGCAGACCAGCAAGGTCTGGGGGACTCACCCAGCGAGGATAAGTCAGGGCACGTCTGGAGCAACCAGGGAAGCCCAAGCAGAAGAAGAGTTGCCTTCGGGAGGACCCACTAGCCAATGTACTAGCGACCGCGAAGGAGCCTCGATTGGACGCACTTGGAGCTGGCTCACAGGACACTCGTGGAGTGGAGGCCAGTGATCTTCGGTGCAGTCGGTGCTGGAGGCGAGGGCTACTCGGAGCCCAAAGCACAACTTCGTGGGAGACCAGGAAGAGGATGCACTTGCAAAAGTTCTCGGTGCCCAGGGGTCACGGTTCCACGTTACCCACGACAGCTACGGGCCTCAGCTTCGCTGGGGACTCAGGGCAGCCTCGGGGAAGGTTGGAAATCCACCTCTGGTGATGCAAGGACTTCGGCGTCCGGCGGGAGCTTCAGCGTTGCAGACCGGACAATTGCTTCTTAGGTGCCTGCCAAGCAGGGGAGTCACTCCTTCACCCCAAGGGAGATTCTTCAGTCCTCTAATCTTGAAGTAGAGCGTCGAAGGTCCAGGATTCGGTTTCAGAGTTTCGTCCAGGGATATCTAAAGTCCTAAGGACTGGGGTCCCATACTTATACGAAGTTAGGGGGTTGGACATACTCTGGGGACCCACCTATGGGAGGGTCAGGGAAGAGGGGTGGTTACACCCATTCCCTTTGTCCAGTTTCGCGCCAGAGCAGGGGCAGGTAGCCCCTGCAACCGGTTTGAACTGGCATATGCACAGGGACACCAAATGTGCCCCCAGTGCAGGACTTCAAAGCACCAGAGAGTGCTCCCGCCCAGCCCCAATACACACTATCCTGTCTGGGGAGGTGGTTACACCTCCCTTCGACAGGAAACCTATTGTCCAGGCCTCCCCTGCCGGAGTTTCAGTCAGCAGCAGGAGGCCAGACCCGTGTCTGTGGCAGCGGCATCCATTTTGTGATGCCAGGGCTCTGGAAAGAAGTTACCGGGTAGCCCGGTGTGTACATGTCTCTCCTCTAAAAGGGTGGAATGCTACCCCCGCCGCCAGGACTGGTGGGGGTAGTATTCCAAGATGTTTGACACCAAACACGACATGTTTTGGTGCAGCCAGTCCAAAGTTAGCATTGTACCGCGAGGATATAATGCACTTAAGAGTATATGGTCAGGCTGTACCACAAACAGCATCAGAGGAGGGACTCCGAACGCTGCAGAGGGGCTCTGCTCATGTAGGGGCACCCTCTCACATAAAAACCAAGCACTCTGCCTTCAGGATTGGTAAGGCCTGCCATAGGAGTGACTTATAGGTTTATATGTGTGTGCAATGGTAGTGATATAGGTAGCCTATACCACAGTAAGGGGTGCATGCACCACCTTACCCAGGCCGCAGTAGCAGACCTGTGGTGTCAGTTTGGCTGGCCTTCCAGGGGTGGCATAATACATGCTTCAGCCCCTGGCAGGCCTCTGGGGTACCTATGCCCTGGGTACATAGTGTACCATATACTAGGGACTTATAAGGGCACTCCAGATTCCAATCAAAGATGTACCTACGGTACATGGAAACCATTTTAGAGAGGAAGCAGCTAGGCTGGGGTTCTGATTAGCAGGGCCCCAGCCAGACTAAAGTCGAAAAACAGTGAAGCATCAGCAAAAAGTGGGGGTACCCATGTGAAGCAGATCCTACTCTCCTACACTCCCCTGCCACAACAGAGTGCACAGGGGCCTCCCCTGCCACCACAGAGTGCACAGGGCCCTCCCCTGCCACCACAGAGTGGCACAGGGTGGCACGGGGCCCTCCCCTGCCACCACAGAGTGCGCAGGGCCCTCCCCTGCCACCACAGAGTGCGCAGGGCCCTCCCCTGCCACCACAGACTGCACAGGGCCCTCCCCTGCCACCACAGAGTGCGCAGGGCCCTGGAGTTGTGCAGCAGGTGTAGGAGCTGTGCGCCTCTCTCCCTCTTCATCCATCACACCGCTAAGCGCTGCATCCTAGAACACAATAACCACACACCAGTGGCCACCACGCACGATCAAAACAAGCCCCGCAACCTCCACGGTGTCCCGTGTCACCTTTATAGACCAGCTGTTTAGCCCCTCACAAAGGCACAATAAGTGCTGTAAAATAAAAGCGATGGGAGTTGTGCAGCATTGCGCGGGGCCTTTGAGGTGTGCAGCAGAGCACAGGACATGTAACGTTCAGACCTTGTGAAGAATGCATCACAGGTGCAGCATGGAACAGGGCAGTTTAGGTGTGTAGCAGGGTCGCAGAGCATGTAAGGTTTCCACAGAGGCAGAGGACCTGGTGGACATGTGAGATTTGAAGCTAAGGCGCGGGCCATGCAAGGTGTGCGTATGAGTTGGAGGGCATGTAATGTGTGTATCGGTGGGGCGCGGGCCATGCAAGGTGTGCGTATGAATTGGAGGGCGTGTAATGTTACGAGTATCGCTGGGGCTTGGGCCATGCACGGTGTGTGTATGAGTTGGAGGGCATGTAATGTGTGTATTGGTGGGGCGCGGGCCATGCAAGGTGTGCGTATGAGTTGGAGGGCGTGTAACGTTACGTGTATCGCTGGGGCGCGGGCCATGCAAGGTGTGCATATGAGTTGGAGGGCATGTAACGTTACGTGTATCGGTGGGGAGCGGGCCATGCAAGGTGTTCAGCAGGAGAGCAGGACATCTAAGTTGTGGAGGAGTTTATTTGACTTATTAATGCACTTTTCTTTTTCGTGGACATGGGTGTTAGAACACGACACAGAGGAAGAGAGTGATATTGTAGACACTAACTTCAGTCAGTAAAATCATGAACAATACTGATATTAGTAGAACTAACATCATTGTAGAATAATAGGTTCTACCCATTGAATCCTCGTGGATTCTTTGCCTTTTGACTATCTGGTTCTAGATGTCAGGGCCTGTCCGGGACTATGTGGGGAACACAGTCAGGGACTTGGGCAAGGACTGGGAACAGGGTAGAAAACAAAGACAGAGAGGAGTACAGCGCTGCCCAGGAGCACACAGGAAGTCAGAGGAGAAAAAGGGATCCAAAGGGGAAGCCTGTAGAGGTGAACAAGAAGGGTGAGACTCGGAAAGGAAGGGCACTCATGAGGCGGCTCAGCATTCAGAATCACTTAAACCCAGGACGGATGTGCAATACACTTAAACATGAAACAACGTTAACAATAAAGGGGATGTGGGGTAAAGCACTCAGGAGCTCCACACGGTAAGACTGAAGCTCAGTAAGTTCATCACCCACAATTGCTGTTACAGATACTGACTGAAAATACCCACATATAGGATATGTTTACAAAGGCAGGGTCTGTGGAGCTTATACCTATGGTGATATGTTATAACAGTAACTCAAAGACAATACTCACAGTGAACAAGAAACACCACCTAGGTAGTCAGCCGTGCCCACGGATCCTGGCGATCAAACAGGAACACGCAAGGCAGTAACAGCAAAGGGGTAGAACTAAACACAAGCACAATAGACAAGGAGCTAGCAAAGAGGAGTGCTTAACAGGAAAGGAAGGAAATCACAGGGGACACTTGGCAGAAAGCAGGTAACAAACATACAAGGCAACAGAAGCAAGACGGCAGAATAGAAAGATAGCAAACTAGAACTGGAACCAAGGAAATGAGATGAAAGGCAGGGACTGGAAAAGGATATACAGAAAGGGAGGCTACAAGGGTATACTAGAATAGTACAGGGTCAGGAAACAAGAAAACAAAGTAGCATAGGGGCAGTGCTGGGGCAATAATTGAGCAAAGGCTCAGGAGTCAAAGTAGCACTACAGGTCAGGAACAAGGAAATGATAAGGCTCAGGAATCAAGGAAGCACTGCAAGCAGTGCTGGTTCAGGAAACAGGAAAATGGCTATAGCTCAGGAAACAAGGAGTCAAGAGCGCACTGCAAACAGTGCAAGTCAGGCACTAGAAATAGCTGAAGCCCAGGAAAAGGAACAGAGACTAACTATAGCTCAGGATACTAGGTAGCACTGCAGGCAGTGCTAAGGCAGGCACAAGGAAAATAGCTATAGCTCAGGAACACAGGAAACCAGGTAGCACTGCAGGCAGTGCTAATTCAGGCACAAGGAATAGCTATAGCTCAGGAAACAAAGAACAAGGAATATCTATAGCTAAGGAATCACTGGAAACAAAAAGCTCAGGGAGCACAGGAAACAAGGATCGGTCTCACCGGTAAACAGCTTACAATGACCAACACTGGGCTGAAGGGAGCTGGGGCTTAAAAGAGCTCACTGTAATCATATGCAGCAGGTGTGAGCAGGCTAGCAGCAGCCAGCCACAGGTGAGCTGAATTCCTCCACCCATCCTTGGCCTGCAGGGGTGGAGACTAAGCAGTGAGCAGGGAATCCTGGGTAATGGAGTTTTCAGGCATGAGTAGGCTGGCTTCACAAAACCCGGCATGGATTGGGAATAGATGTCAGTTCCCAATAAGTGTCCAAATGGCTGGAAGTCAGGATTTGCATGCAGGGGAGGGTCTGGAAGTTTATTAGAAGACTGGAAAGTCCCCCAGTTCAGCCCCCTGGTGGTGGACACGGGAATGCAGGGAGCAAGTCGTGACAGTACACCCCCTCCAAAGACCCTCTCCCGGAATCTGGAACTGGATTCAAGGCCGTGGCTCCTAAGAAGTAAGTCCATTTCCCACATAGATGTAGTGCAAGATGCCAGAGGACTGCACAAAAATGGTGACGTTCTGGAAGGTTGTGTCTCTGATGCTGGTGATTCAGTCTCTGGATGTATATGTATTGAGAACTCTGAAGGCTGGCAAACTGGAAGCACAGGGTCAAAAAGTTGGAAAAATAGAGGCTCAAGTGCTGAAGGCAGGGAGCCCGGAGGCTCCGGTGCTGAAGGCAGGGAGCCCGGAGGCTCCGGTGCTGAAGGCAGGGAGCCCGGAGGCTCCGGTGCTGCAGGCAGGGAGCCCGGAGGCTCCGGTGCTGCAGGCAGGGAGCCCGGAGGCTCCGGTGCTGCAGGCAGGGAGCCCGGAGGCTCCGGTGCTGCAGGCAGGGAGCCCGGAGGCTCCGGTGCTGCAGGCAGGGAGCCCGGAGGCTCCGGTGCTGCAGGCAGGGAGCCCGGAGGCTCCGGTGCTGCAGGCAGGGAGCCCGGAGGCTCCGGTGCTGCAGGCAGGGAGCCCGGAGGTTCCGGTGCGGGAGGCAGGGAGCCCGGAGGTTCCGGTGCGGGAGGCAGAGAGCCCGGAAGCTCTGGTGCGGGAGGCAGGGAGCCCGGAAGCTCTGGTGCGGGAGGCAGGGAGCCCGGAAGCTCTGGTGCGAGAGGCAGGGAGCCCGGAAGCTCTGGTGCGAGAGGCAGGGAGCCCGGAAGCTCTGGTTCGAGAGGCAGGGAGCCCGGAAGCTCTGGTGCGAGAGGCAGGGAGCCCGGAAGCTCTGGTGCGAGAGGCAGGAGCCCGGAAGCTCTGGTGCGAGAGGCAGGGAGCCCGGAAGCTCTGGTGCGAGAGGCAGGGAGCCCGGAAGCTCTGGTGCGAGAGGCAGGGAGCCCGGAAGCTCTGGTGCGAGAGGCAGGGAGCCCGGAAGCTCTGGTGCGGGAGGCAGGGAGCCCGGAAGCTCTGGTGCGGGAGGCAGGGAGCCCGGAAGCTCTGGTGCGGGAGACAGGGAGCCCGGAAGCTCCGGTGCGAGAGGCAGGGAGCCCGGAAGCTCCGGTGCGGGAGGCAGGGAGCCCGGAAGCTCCGGTGCGGGAGGCAGGGAGCCCGGAAGCTCCGGTGCGGAAGGCAGGGAGCCCGGAAGCTCCGGTGCGGAAGGCAGGGAGCCCGGAAGCTCTGGTGCGGAAGGCAGGGAGCCCGGAAGCTCGGGTGCGGAAGGCAGGGAGCCTGGAAGCTCGGGTGCGGAAGGCAGGGAGCCTGGAAGCTCGGGTGCGGAAGGCAGGGAGCCTGGAAGCTCGGGTCCTGGAGGCAGGGAGCCTGGAAGCTCTGGTGCGGAAGGCAGGGAGCCTGGAAGCTCTGGTGCGGAAGGCAGGGAGCCTGGAAGCTCGGGTCCTGGAGTCAGGGAGCCTGGAAGCTCGGGTCCTGGAGGCAGGGAGCCTGGAAGCTCGGGTCCTGGAGGCAGGGAGCCTGGAAGCTCGGGTCCTGGAGGCAGGGAGCCTGGAAGCTCGGGTCCTGGAGGCAGGGAGCCTGGAAGCTCGGGTCCTGGAGGCAGGGAGCCTGGAAGCTCGGGTCCTGGAGGCAGGGAGCCTGGAAGCTCGGGTCCTGGAGGCAGGGAGCCTGGAAGCTCGGGTCCTGGAGGCAGGGAGCCTGGAAGCTCTGGGCCTGGAGGCAGGGAGCCTGGAAGCTCTGGGCCTGGAGGCAGGGAGCCTGGAAGCTCTGGTCCTGGAGGCAGGGAGCCTGGAAGCTCTGGTCCTGGAGGCAGGGAGCCTGGAAGCTCTGGTCCTGGAGGCAGGGAGCCTGGAAGCTCTGGTCCTGGAGGCAGGGAGCCAGGAAGCTCTGGGCCTGGAGGCAGGGAGCCTGGAAGCTCTGGGCCTGGTGGCAGGGAGCCTGGAAGCTCTGGGCCTGGAGGCAGGGGGCCTGGAAGCCCTGGTGCTGAAGGCAGGCGGCCTGGAAGCCCTGGTGCTGAAGGCAGGCGGCCGACTGAGGACTCTGAAAACTTTACATGAAAACAAGCTAAGGGCAGAGTGACACATGGTTCATAGACTTTCATCTCTGAGAATGGTAGTAGATTGTGAAAGGTAGATTTGCTGCTGTCAGTAGGGACTTCTTCACAGGTCCTTGTAGTATCCGGGACTGTGATATCTACTGGACTACAGAACTGGGTAACATTGTGTGAATGGAGAGCAGACGTGCTAGAACCAGAATTCTTATTCAGCAAGCTGAGTATGGTATCATTCTCCTTTTGCAATGCTGACACAGACATTAAACCTGGATCAGAACAGAAAAGCAAGTCAGGATCTGGCAAAGAGGTGTTTGAAAGCCAATGAGTGAAATATTGTGAACGTAAATGTCCGTTTCTCAAAAGAGGATTTATTGTTTCAGGACTAGGGTGAACATTTTTACAGTTGCTTGGCACCTTAAAACACGCTGAAGTTCTTTCTGCTGCTAACAAGATTTGCAGAAATTCATTTTCATCTTGCAAGTCACTGGCTGACATCAGGTGAAGATCAGGGTCACAAATTGAATGAAAATCTAACATAGAAGGATCAGCCAACCACAGGGAATGATATTCAGCACGTAAAAGTCTGTTTTGTTCCAGGAATTGTTCTCTAGAGTTTAAGGGCTTTCTGGATCTGTTGCTAGACATCTTGGCAAGAACTGACAGGGTGGGTTTAAAAAAAAGTAACTAACTGAACGCAAAGAAACCTCACAAGTGACCCTGGAAATGTAGGTTGGTCATTCTGTCAGGGCCTGTCCGGGACTATGTGGGGAACACAGTCAGGGACTTGGGCAAGGACTGGGAACAGGGTAGAAAACAAAGACAGAGAGGAGTACAGCGCTGCCCAGGAGCACACAGGAAGTCAGAGGAGAAAAGGGATCCAAAGGGGAAGCCTGTAGAGGTGAACAAGAAGGGTGAGACTCGGAAAGGAAGGGCACTCATGAGGCGGCTCAGCATTCAGAATCACTTAAACCCAGGACGGATGTGCAATACACTTAAACATGAAACAACGTTAACAATAAAGGGGATGTGGGGTAAAGCACTCAGGAGCTCCACACGGTAAGACTGAAGCTCAGTAAGTTCATCACCCACAATTGCTGTTACAGATACTGACTGAAAATACCCACATATAGGATATGTGTGCAAAGGCAGGGTCTGTGGAGCTTATACCTATGGTGGTGTTATAAATGTAACTCAAAGACAATACTCACAGTGAACAAGAAACACCACCTAGGTAGTCAGCTGTGCCCACGGATCCTGGCGATCAAACAGGAACACGCAAGGCAGTAACAGCAAAGGGGTAGAACTAAACACAAGCACAATAGACAAGGAGCTAGCAAAGAGGAGTGCTTAACAGGAAAGGAAGGAAATCACAGGGGACACTTGGCAGAAAGCAGGTAACAAACATACAAGGCAACAGAAGCAAGACGGCAGAATAGAAAGATAGCAAACTAGAACTGGAACCAAGGAAATGAGATGAAAGGCAGGGACTGGAAAAGGATATACAGAAAGGGAGGCTACAAGGGTATACTAGAATAGTACAGGGTCAGGAAACAAGAAAACAAAGTAGCATAGGATGCAGTGCTGGGGCAATAATTGAGCAAAGGCTCAGGAGTCAAAGTAGCACTACAGGTCAGGAACAAGGAAATGATAAGGCTCAGGAATCAAGGAAGCACTGCAAGCAGTGCTGGTTCAGGAAACAGGAAAATGGCTATAGCTCAGGAAACAAGGAGTCAAGAGCGCACTGCAAGCAGTGCAAGTCAGGCACTAGAAATAGCTGAAGCCCAGGAAAAGGAACAGAGACTAACTATAGCTCAGGATACTAGGTAGCACTGCAGGCAGTGCTAAGGCAGGCACAAGGAAAATAGCTATAGCTCAGGAACACAGGAAACCAGGTAGCACTGCAGGCAGTGCTAATTCAGGCACAAGGAATAGCTATAGCTCAGGAAACAAAGAACAAGGAATATCTATAGCTAAGGAATCACTGGAAACAAAAAGCTCAGGGAGCACAGGAAACAAGGATCGGTCTCACCGGTAAACAGCTTACAATGACCAACACTGGGCTGAAGGGAGCTGGGGCTTAAAAGAGCTCACTGTAATCATATGCAGCAGGTGTGAGCAGGCTAGCAGCAGCCAGCCACAGGTGAGCTGAATTCCTCCACCCATCCTTGGCCTGCAGGGGTGGAGACTAAGCAGTGAGCAGGGAATCCTGGGTAATGGAGTTTTCAGGCATGAGTAGGCTGGCTTCACAAAACCCGGCATGGATTGGGAATAGATGTCAGTTCCCAATAAGTGTCCAAATGGCTGGAAGTCAGGATTTGCATGCAGGGGAGGGTCTGGAAGTTTATTAGAAGACTGGAAAGTCCCCCAGTTCAGCCCCCTGGTGGTGGACACGGGAATGCAGGGAGCAAGTCGTGACACTAGACTTCTACGGTGAGTGAGTCTCTCTCATTATAACTTATGTGGAAATGGACTGAGAAAGCTAACCACCAGTGTCTGCCTTCCAAGGGTAGGATAAGAGGCTTTGGGGCAAGAGTATCATCCATCCATGATCGGATGCGGGCTGGATTAAGACAAATGATTAAGATCCTTGATGATTGGAGATGTTGGTCTGGGCCCGGGATGGAGGGGTTCCATCCTTAATAGGGATGGAGGGATATGGTCTAGATGTAAAGAGAGTTCGACTTGCATTGGAACGACATACAAAGTCTTGGACAGGCACAGAGGGATCAGGTGCTGCACTGAGCCCATGTCCTGGAAATGAATTGAGGGACAAGGTCCTGGAATGAGAAGAAGGGGTAAGGCCACGGAAGGGGTGTAACCTATAAGGTCCCGGAAGGAAATGTGGGGTAAGGTCCTCAAAGGGGATGAACCATAAGGTACTGGAATGGAACGGAGGGATAATGTCCTGGAATTGGAGCTTGGAAAATGACCCTAGGCTAGCATGGAAATATGAGGTCTCGTATAAAGATCCGTAGATATGTTCTGAGAAGAAGATGGAGGGGCAAGCTACTGGAAGGGGTTGGAGCAATAAAGTCTCAGAAGAGAATGAAGAGAGGAGGGATAAGATGCAGAATTGGGTGGAGAGTTAAGGTTTAGTAGTGGTGGGAGGGTTATGACCCTTAATTGCAGTGCAGAGACAAGGTGTAGGAGTGGGGTGCTGGGATGCAGCTCCTGGTATTATGAGAAGAGTCATGTGTGATAAGATGTCAGTTGTCTCCACATGTTTTTAAAAAGAGAGGGCTTGAAGGTCCTGACCTTGAGAAGGTTGAACATGTCCTTTCTCCTCTGCGGTCTCTCACCCTTTCTGCTTCTTTCTCTCTGCAGCATTCTCTGCATTGATCAGGCTTGAAACCGATGGCAAACAATGTCAACCAGTAACAACATAGCACAGGCCAGGAAACTGGTGGAGCAGCTCCGGATCGAGGCCGGCATCGAAAGGATCAAGGTGAGAGCCTGAGGTAGTGCCAGCAAACCTTAAAGTATTTTAGGAGCAGGGAATATACAAAAAGCATAGCAGAGTGCTGACTGTAGGACCATAGGAGAGAGGATTAGAGGCCATGGGACAATTGCACCTCTCACTGAATGCTGAGCTCAAGAGCTGATGTGGGCAGTGGTTTGACATAAAATGATGTCCCCTCATCAAATGTGATGAGGGGCCCCTGAGTCTCCCATATCTCCCATATATTTCCTGACCTTGGGTTGAATGGGGCTCCCTTGAAAGGGTGGAGAGGTGCCTGGATGGTTGGGGCCCGCTTGCACTGCTGGGGACAGCATTATGTCCTGGATGTGGGCTGTGGTAAATGGCTTACCTTTTGATATGCTCAAAGTCTGTTCCCGAGTAAGGTCTGCATATTTATAGGCCTGGGCGGTGAGCTCCGCTCTGTTTGCGGAGTTTGCAGAGTTTTCCGTGCTTCGCGGGGCACGCAGAGTTCTGAAAAACTCCGCTCCGTTCCTTTCTCGCGCTGGCTAATGTTAAGTTGGCGAGTGAGGAAAATCCGACGCTAGACCACCTTCCATCGAGATTTCTCAACACAGGCGGTAGCGGATGCTCACGACCGCTTGCATTGAGAAACCATCCGTTCGCGTTGAGGAAGCTGCCACTCGGGTAGATAATCTATTTGAGCGGCATAAAGAAGCAGCGCCCGCTTGCGCCGCTTGGTGCCGTTCGTGCTGATTTTCCAACGTGGGACAAACACCTGGTGCCAAAAATCAGCGTGAACGGTGTGACCTAACGCACTCCACCGCTCGCGGAACTCCACATAGCGCAGTCGAGTTTTTGGTCACTTTGCTGAATTCGCAAACTCTGCCCAGGCCTACTTATTTACTGCCCCAGACTGAGGTGTGGGAAAGTTCTGCATCATTACATGTGATATCAGTAGGAATGATGGAGGTCCCTAGAG
This sequence comes from Calotriton arnoldi, assembly GCA_963921515.1. Classification (NCBI taxonomy): domain Eukaryota; kingdom Metazoa; phylum Chordata; class Amphibia; order Caudata; family Salamandridae; genus Calotriton; species Calotriton arnoldi. The sequence goes on along the minus strand of CAWUFW010007975.1, from coordinate 79,621 downwards.
CTTTAGTTAGGGGCTTGTCTTCTGTTGACTGATTAGTACAAGTGGTTTCCAGAGTCTTCAAAAACAAAGTTCGCAAACAACCATTTCCACCACTCCAGTCATTTGCATCACAAGCATGTTCACCAGCCCCTCATGCAGTGGATACTTGGGCATTGTTTACAAGTCCAAAGTCAAACCAACTACCTCAAACTCACCTAAACTCTTTCAGCTTCAGTGGGTGATATCTATTTGTATGAGGACCGTGGGGAAAGAGAAGCAAAAGATATTTCTCAAGGTGTGGGCTTTTAATGGAGTGATTACCTAGCACCTTTTCTGCACAAGTGGCTCCACAACTAGCAAACTCGTCACCTAATTATAATGGAGGCTTCATGCTCTTTGTAACGAGCATCTAAGAGGTTTGATTTACCATATCCAGTCAAACACACTGATATTTTTTCTTACAAAACTTCAAAGAGCCTACTTGTAAATTGATGAAACCATCCCAATTGTAGATTTCATTTGGATTGAAGGCTTAAAGTTCATGAAGACCCAAGCAACGAAGGTAGTAGTTGTTCCTCATCTGGATAAAAAATGGAAGGCATCAGATGTCTTGCCTGCCTGACAAATTGGCCATCCCTGGACTGCCTTTGTATTGATGCAGGCAGCCCAGAGAACATCTCTGAACCCTACTGTTCCCCGCTCTACTCCACCAAACAGGAAATGGATCCGGGTGGACAATATAGGAAAATGGTTCTCTACCATGGCAGCAACTACAGTGAGGGCAGCCAATTCATTAGCAGTCCTTGTTCTACAGGCAACTGTAGCCAGACATTAGTGCCTGTCTTGAACTTTTGCCAGAGGACAAGAAAAATAAAGCAAAAACATCCTTTATGAGGGAGAAACTGCTTTGTTTGAAATAAGACTCCTCAATGGATTTTACATCCACAGGGGTCAAGTACCTTGCAGGTGCAGCCCTTCTCTAAAGGCGGGACTTGGTGAAGTCGACATCTTTCAGGTCAAAGATCCAAAGTAAGATGTTGGACATGTCGTATGGTGGAGAAGCTCTCTTTGTAAAACATGTAGATGACACTGTTCAGTCAGTTAAGACTGATACAGCGAGATAGCTAGGTTGGGAACCAACCCTGCTGTGGAACTCGCGGTGGAGGTCAATTTTCATTCAGCAGAGGGAATCGGTCCTACGGATATCAGTGATCTCAGCATCCTCAACAGTCCTACTGCCAGCAGTTGACTCCAAAGCAATATAGAGCTCACCATCAGCTGCTTACACAGAGCAAACTTCTTGAAGGTCAGGGTGCAAATCTAAGTACTCTGCCAGAACACAGTGATGAACCAAGGGGCGCCAGTCATGAAACCTTTGTCCCCAAACACAGTTGGCAGGCAAATCTCCAATTACCATGGAGAAGTGTGACTACAGATCGTCGGGTTCTGGATCTGGAAACCTACAGTCACACTTTAGAATTTGTTCTAAAACATCTGTTACAAATGGAGATTATTTCCATGTTAAACAAGGGAGCTACAGAAAAAAGAACCCTACAACCAGCGGAATACTGCTTTCATCTCTCGCTTCTTCCTGAGCAAGAAAAAATCCAGAGAATGGAGATTGATTTTAGATCTTTGGAAATTAAACAAATACATCAAGAAACATTAATTTCGCATGGTCACACTTCAAGACATGCTCCAGCTTCTGAATCACAGAGACTTCTTGACATCATTTGACCTCCAAAATGCATATTTCCACATTCCCATTCAGCCAAACCATCACAAATATTTGAATTGGCTGGCCACCATTACCAGCTCCAAGTCGCATGCTTTGGCCTCAAGTCCACTCCTCATATTTTTACAAAATATATGGCTCCAGTGGCTGTATGTTTGAGAAAGGTAGGTCACCAGTTTTTTTTCACCACATCGACGACTTGCTGGTGAAACACCATTTTTGTCAAACAGCCAGAAAGCTGACCAAAGCTTGTCTGAGGCACTTTGAGAAATGAGGCCTTACCCTCATCAGGCACAAACCTTCCCTTCATCCTTTAAGAACAATCACGTTTCAGGGAGCCATCTAAGATACTATGGAAAGTAAAGCTTACCCTACAGAGGAAAGACAAATAGATGATGGTCTCGCCAACAGTGTGTTAAAAAGCCATCCGTTTTAGTTCGCCTTATGAAATCACTATTGGGTATGATAACATCCTGCATCCCCCGATCCCATTTTCTGTCTACGAATGACACCTGTGCAGGGGGAGCTGGATGAGCAATGGCTTCAAACCCAGGGTTCCTTTGATGATCCGATAGACATCACTCCAAGGATGAAATCTGCTTTGCCCTGGTGGACTTAGGAAACAAATATTTTGGTGGGGTTAACATTTCTAACATATGTACCACAGTTTGTGATGACCACAAGCGCTATCCTGGAAGCGTTGGGAGCACATTTCAAGATCTGAAAATCAGCTGGAAGTGGGTACCGCAAGAGATGCGTTTGCATGTCAGTCTCTTGTAGCGTAAAACTGTGGCATTGGGTCTGCAGCCTTCCAAGGGTCTGAGGCTCCTCAGTACTTCTATGCACCCACAATATGACAAACATGTATTATATCAACCAGCAAGGAGGCACAAAATCCCGACCATTGTCAATGGAACCCCAGAGAGTTTGGGAATGGTCAGTCCGACATCAGATTATACTGACGGCGGAAAATGTTTCTGGCGCCTGCAACCAGATGGCGGACACCATTAGCATGACAAGAAAGCACTGCCGCAAGTAGGAGCAGAATCAGCAGCAGTTGAACAACTTCTTCGGTTGTTGAGACAAACCAAATTTGGATCTGTTCTCAACTAGTCAGAACCGGAAATGACAATTTTACGCTACCCGGCATCCCCAACTGGGGTTGTGGGGGAATGCCTTTTCAATAGCATGGTCTGGAGATCTTTATCTATGCTTTCCGCCATACCCATGGTTCTAAAGGTGCTGAACAAGAGGAAGAGGGAACAACGTTGCATGGTACTGATATCCCGAAACTACACAGACAATATTGCTGCACAGGGTTATTTGCCCTTATCAGAGCAGGATCATATTCCACTGAGACCAATACCAAAGCTGTTGTTTCTCCACAAAGACCAAGCACTTTGTTGAGATCCTAAGACTTTCCTCTTACTGGCTTGACTCTTGAGCACAATCACTAGATATTCCGGAGGACTGTAGAGAGGCTCTGGCTAAAGCCAGAGCTGCGACAACAAACAAAACTTACAAATCAGAGTGGAAAATGTTCTGTTTATGGTGTTCGGACAATGATGTTCACCCTTTATTATTTTAACCAGAACAAGTGTTACCTTATCTGTTGCTCCTAGTACGAACAGGGCTTTCTTACACATGCTAAATTCCATTTATCAGCTCTTTCACGTTTTAGGAGCTCTAATAAAACATCTGTGTGATCTTAGAGCTTATACTCCATTGAAGTATCCATGAAATACTTTGCTATTATGGTTGATGAAAAGTCCCTTTGAACCTGTTCATAAGGCATAAGTGAAACTTCTCTCCTGGAAAATAGCATTGTTGTTGACATTGACATTTTCAAGAAATGCAACGGAAATGCAAACCCCTAATATTAAGGAACCATATACTCAGTTTCGAGATGATAGTTTTGTATTAAGAGTAAACCCATAGTTCATTCCAAAGCTACCATCGGAATTTCACTTTGGTGAGCCTGTGATTATTAAGGCATTCTTTCAAAAGCTGTAGGATGTAGTGGAAAGAGTACTTCATACTCGAAGTCAGAAGATTCCTAAAAGTTTATATTTAGAGAACTAAGGAGTTTAGAACAACAGATACATTGTTTGTAGCTTTTGGTATGCCCCATAAATGCTATTCCCTTTCAACAGAGAGCATAGCTCGTCTGACCTCTGCAGCTGTTATGCTTTGTCAGCACAAAGCAGGAAGACCTCTTGAGGGAACAGTGAAAGCACATGGTCCAAGAAGTGTTTCCACTTCCACCGCTCTGTTTGCAAATGTGTCAACACAAGACGTAGGTCAGCAATGTAGAGACACGCGTTCCCCCAGCATTACTGTTTAGATTCAACACAGCAAAAGGATGCAACAAAGTGACGGGTATGAAGTCACCTTGAACAGTGAGATGAGTGATAATTTATGATTCCCACCACCCCAAGGATGATTGTTTATTGTTTGAGCGCTTGCTATTCTGATTCAACCGTGTGAATCTGTGGAAGATCAAATACTGGAGAGGGAAAACATTACTTACCTGTAGTTCTCCAATATTGCTTTCTTTCATAGATTCGCATGTGACCCACCCTCCTCCCCTATTGAGGTTTCCCTATCCAACAAAGTTAATTGTTCTTCGCCCTTGAACTAGAAAATCTGTATTCTGATGGAGACGTGTAACTGCAGAATCCTCACCTTTTGAATTCTCCCCTAGGGGTCAGACTGCATCTGGAAAATCTTCAGTAGCACCCTTGTGCACCAGCAGCTCCACGTCGACATTGTTTTGCGCTGGATGTGATGTGCGTGGGTCCATGTTGGCTCCACTCATGCGTGCTGACGTCGGTTCCTTATTTTCGGGCCAACGAACGTTGATCGGGAGCTACTCCTCATCACTTTGAGGCACTGCTACAAAAAAATTCTACTAAAAGACAGTGTGCAAGGGAAATCTGTCACCCTCCAAATCTACGATGCTTAAACCCTTTGGAGAATGTCGCAAATAAATGTCTGTGACTGACCCATATATGGTTTCCTGTGGTGCCTGAGGTTGAACCACAATTCCAAGCCCTGCAGTGATTGCACCTTGATGCACCCTAAGGCCATTCGAGATCGGGTAGCGAAGCACTGCAAGACGCCACCCTGGGATCAGTCGAGATGTAAAGGTAGGTCCTAGTCCTGACCTGAGGTAGGTCGTCTTCACGAACTAAGTCCTCAGGCATATCCACCAAGAAGCTCAAGAAGTCCAAGCTATACTAGGTCCTATCTCGCCACTCACAATCTCCCGAGAAAACATGAGGGCATCATCATGCCTGCAGTTGCTCTCCCAGATTCTCTCTACTTCAGAGTCGATTCCGACCCTTGTTCCATGGCTACCGGCATTCCCTGGACCATTAGTGACCCTGCAGCAAAACAAGGACTGCTGCCAAGCCATGCTGCAGCTTTACAGCTGCAGCACATTACTGGGTCCCTCTGGAAACCTGTTGGCCCCAAAGAGTTTAGACTCCTTCCAACTGGGCTTCCACCGGCGGGTATGCACTTAGCACCAGTTAAGTCCTCTGGATCTGCTCAGGGCTCTTGACCAACCTCAGTACTGGTTCCCTCCCAGGTGCCACAACTCAAGCTGTAATGCGATCCACTGGCACCATCGACTCCGGACGGAGCTGGCCAACCCATAGTGCTGTCTGACGACGACACCTCGGCCGAGGTCGCGTGCTCCTTTTTCTAAGCCGCAACGTTTTTACCACCCTTCTGATTCTGATACAATACCTCTACCTTCTTGAAGGGCTCAGTCCTTCACAACTTATTACAAAAAAAGAATTGATAGACAGAATTTTGAACAATGTCAAACATTCACCCCAGTACAGAGGTCTGGGCCTAAATCCATCGATTGTTTGCTCCCCATGTTATTCCAGTTTAGACCCAGCCATATGCAAATCAGTCTTGGCCCTGCTCCCCATGGGAACAGTCCAGCTCAAACTGCCAGGCCAAGTCCTCTATGGACCGGAAACAAGCATCCTGGTACCGGTTTCAGGGTATCACCCCTCATCAGCCAGGCTAGCTCGACTCCAGTGGCAAGGAGAGCAAGGGACCCACTTCTGGGCATACCCTTCCCACTCGGGGTGACAAATACAAAAAGAACAATTGATGGACAGAATGTTGAACAATGTCAAACCTTCACCCCAGTACAGAGATCTGGGTCTAAATCCATCTTTTTTTTGCTCCCCATGCCATTCCAATTCAAACCCAGCCATATGCAAATCAGTCTTGACCCTGCTCCCCATGCGAACAGTCCAGCCCAAACTGCCAGGCCAGGTCCTCCCTGGACCGTAAAAAAGCCTCCTGGGACCGGTTTCTGGGTATCACCCCATATCAGCCAGGCTAGCTTGACTCCAGTTATGGGAACAAAAATAATGCATTGGAATGGATACTCAAAATCATTAAACTAGAAGGAAAAAATCAATAATCCCTCTTCAGGATTTATATATCTTATCCCAAAATATTTTGTATAAATTTGTAAAACCAACACCAAATAGTAGTTCAAAAAGTTTTTTTAAATATATATATATATATATATATTTATATGAGATTTTTAAGCAGACAAATTACATACATATATACACAAATATACATAAATATAAACAAAAAAACAATAATAAATCTGTACATATAACACTTTACTTTTTACCCTATGTTGCGGATGCTAAACCGTTTATTTATCACTAGCATTCCGTTTTGTGGAGCTAGCCCTACCAAAATAAAGTCTAGAATGAGGGGAAGTCTATAGCCTCTTTAGTTTTAAACACTATATATACTAATTTCTTTCAGCATAATTTCAAATTGTATGGGGCTTCTCCAATTGGTGGAGTCGATGCATTTCAGCCCGTGTCTTGGGCCTCATCAGGACTGGGGCAAAATATGGGAAACTGTTCAAATATGGATGCTAAGGGTACTGCACTTCACGGGGCGCAAATGCTCAGGTCTGTGTCTGTATATAAAGTTCACTTAATGAATCGTTGCGACAGAATAACCACGGGACCCCTCTGTATCGTCCTAGTTACTAGGTCACGGTTGTAGTTCCCAAGTGGACAATAAATTCTTACCGGCACTTAGAAAGCGTGTTTCGATAAATTCAGAAGTGTGGGTTGCGAATCAAAAGAGCTAGTGGCTGCTAAACCAGGGTAAAATCAACTCCTCCCAGGTATAATCATCATCTATTCGTTAGAAATCAGTTAAGGCAGCCAACGCCATACATTACGGCACCTCCGGAACTCCTATTCGAACCAGCTCAGTCACCCGAACCACACTTCTGAATTAATCGAAACACGCTTTATAAGTGCCGGTAAGAATTTATTGTCCACTTGGGAACTACAACCGTGACCTAGTAACTAGGGCGATACAGAGGGGTCCCGTGGTTATTCTGTCGCGACGATTCATTAAGTGAACTATATATACAGACACAGACCTGAGCATTTGCGCCCCGTGAAGTGCAGTACCCTCAGCATCCATATGTGAACAGTTTCCCTGTTTTGCCCCAGTCCTGATGAGGCCCAAGACACGGGCTGAAACACGTCGACTCCACCAATTGGAGAAGCCCCATACAATTTGAAATTATGCTGAAAGAAATTAGTATATATAGTGTTTAAAACTAAAGAGGGTATAGACTTCCCCTCATTCTAGACTTTATTTTGGTAGGGCTATCTCCACAAAACGGAATGCTAGTGATAAATAAACTGTTTAGCATCCGCAGCATAGGGTAAAAAGGAAAGTGTTATATGTACAGATTTATTATTGTTTTTTTGTTTATATTTATGTATATTTTTGTATATATGTATGTAATTTGTCTGCTTAAAAATCTCATATATATATATATTCACTGAAAAAACCATAGGTTTCAGGGACGTTATAGTTAGAAATTAGCATTTAAAAAACCTTAGAAATTCACTGAAAAAACCACAGGTTTCAGGGACGTTATAGTTAGTTGGACATTTCACTCGTACAAAACCAGAGAAATTCGGCCGTTATAGTTAGTTCAGCTAACTATAACTCGCGCCCCCGCAATGCACTGCTGATGACGTCACATATTACATCATTCATGACATGGTCAGTGACATCACTGATGACATCATCCAGTGACTATGTGTTTCTGTAAAGTTTAAATATGTTTTATATATATATATGCCAAGGTGTATTGAAAAATGAGTGGGTGTATAAGTGTCTAGATGGATGATTTAGTAGGTGCGTGACTGACTAATTTCTAACTATAACGTCCCTGAAACCTATGGTTTTTTCAGTGAATTTCAAAGGTTTTTTAAATGCTAATTTCTAACTATAACGTCCCTGAAACCTATGGTTTTTTCAGTGAATTTCAAAGGTTTTTTAAATGCTAATTTCTAACTATGACTACAAAGGTAAGAAATGTGAAGAAAGAGGAAGAAAAGCGCAGAAAGAAGCAAGACATGCAGAAAGAGGCAACAGAAGTCTAGAAAGACAAAGAAAAGTGCAGGAAGAAGCAAGAGATATGCAGAAAGAACCAACAGAGGAGCAGAAAGTCCTCCTGTGCCCCCAACGTTTTGCTGGCGGGTACTGGTGGTAACTGACTCTGACTAACCAGGCCTAGAGCCAGTGCTATGCTAAAAGACACTTAGAATACAGTGAAAACACTACATACACTAGGGAAAACTATGCGTTGGGGTACCCCTGTGATTAGCATGACCTCCTCTGTATTTGCCATGAGTTAGTGCCTGGGTCATTGCATGAGTACATGGGTAGTGACTGGATGATTAGAGTACTGCAAGAACAGTGTATGGTGATTTTATAACTGCTTGGGTTTTGGCGGAGTGATTGGATAAGTGCATGATGCTGGATGGGTGATTGGAGGAGTGCATGGGTAGTGACGGGCATTGCTGGAGTGCATTGGACTACCTGGTACTACCTGGGTAATTGCAGGAGTGAATCAGTACTGTGTAGGTGGTTAGAGGTCTGCATGGGTAGTGCATAGGGGATTGTAGCAGTGATCAGTTAGTGCCTGGATCATTGCATGAGTACATAGCTACTGACTGAAACATTAGAATACTGCAAGGAGAGTGCCTGAGTGAATGTATAAGTGCTTGGGTATTGCAGAGTGTTTGGATTAGTACATAGTAGTGGCTGACTGACTGGAGGAGTGCACGGGAGTGACTGGGTCATTGCATGAGTACATGGGTACTGATTGGATGATTAGAGTACTGCAAGGAGAGTGCATGGTGAAATTATAAGTGCTTGGGTTTTGGCGGAGTGATTGGATAAGTACATGGTGGTGACTGGGTGATTGGAGGAGTGCATGGGTAGTGACAAGTAGATGGCTGGACTGCATGGGTAGTGCTCATGGTAATGTAGCAGTTCATGAGTTAGTGCATGGGTCATTGCATGAGTGCATGGGTAGTGACTGGATGATTAGAGTGCTGCAAGGAGAGTGCATGGTGAATTTATAAGTGCTTGGGTTTTGGCGGAGTGATTGGATAAGTACACACATGTCACATCAGGCCCCGCCCCCTCCCTTCACCACTGTGCAAACGCGCCTCCTGGTGGGTTTTAAGTTGGGGGATTAATTCCCCTTGAATCCTGAGGGTCCTTGGGGGCCAACTAGCCCACCAGGTACCTCCAGTAAGCGCCACAGAGCTGCGTTGCAGAGAGGTGGTCCGAGGCCACCGGGCGCGTTTGCACACTTGTCACATCAGGCCCCGCCCCCTGCCTTCACCACTGTGCAAACGCGCCCCCTGGTGCGTTGTAAATTGGGGGATTAAATCCCCTTGGGTCCTGAGGGTCCCTGAGGTCCAACTAGCCCACCAGGTACCTCCAGTAAGCGCCACAGAGCTGCGTTGCAGAGAGGTGTAAAAAGGGGCGTGGCCTCGGACCACCTCTCTGCAACACAGCCCTGTGGCTGGAAGTACCTGGTGGGCTAGTTGGCCCCCAGGGACCCTCAGGATTCAAAGGGACTTAATCCCCCAACTTAAAACGCGCCACAGGGCGCGTTTGCACAGTGGTGGAGGGAGGGGGCAGAGCCTGATGTGACAAGTGTGCAAACGCGCCCCATTGCGCGTTTTAAGTTGGGGGATTAAGTCCCCTTGAATCCTGAGGGTCCCTGGGGTCCAACTAGCCCACCAGGTACCTCCAGTAAGCGCCACAGAGCTGCGTTGCAGAGAGCTGTAAAAAGGGGCATGGCCTAGGACCACCTCTCCGCAACGCAGCCCTGTGACGCATACTAGAGGTGCCAGGTGGGCTAGTTGGCCCCCAGGGACCCTCAGGATTGAAGGGGAATTAATTCCCCAACTTAAAATGTGCCACGGGGCGCGTTTGCAGAGTGTTGCTGGGTGGGGGCGGGGCCTCCGGCACGGTGCCGGCTTTTTTGTTTATTTCTTTTTTAGCAGGGGGGCTGTGTGGCCCCCCTTCCTTTCCTATTTTTTGGGCCCTGGGGACCCCATCCCCCAGGGCCTGACTCTATTTTCATATATATATATTTTTTAATGGAAGGGGGCCGCGTGGCCCCACTCCCGAGGCCATTTTCGCCCCGGGGACCCCATCCCCCGGGGCATGGCCAGTATTTTTTTTTTAATTACATATTTGGAGGGGGGCCGCGTGGCCCCCCTCCTCAGGCCATTTATGGCCCCCGGGACCCCATCCCCCGGGGCCGGCCTTTCCTTTTTTATTTATTTTTTTAAAACATTTTGGGGGGGGAGGGAGGCCGCGTGGCCCCCCTCCCAGGCCATTCCTGGCCCCGGGGACCCCATCCCCCGGGGCCTGGCCTCTCCGTTGGGGACTGTGGGGGGAGCCCCAATTCCCCCACGGTCCCTGCCGGCTCCCCGCCTCCTGCGGGAGCTCGCATTGCTTTTCCACACGGGGAGCTGCTGACATGCAGCTCCCCGTGTGGAAAAGCAATCTGCTTTGGATTTTGGTAGCGAGAGCTCTCTCTTCCGAAATCCAAAGCAGAGTCCCGGGGGTGGGCACCCCGGGACACTGCAGAAGCCAGCCCGGGGGGGTGGTGGTCCCCAGGGCCATCGAGGGCTCCTGGAGGGGGGCCGCGCAGCCCCCCTCCCTTCGTGAAAATAGCCCCGGGGAGGTGGTGGTCCCCGGGGCTCGGGGGTCCATAACGGACCCCCCATTTTACATTTTTAGTGCCCCAGGGAGGTGGCGGTCCCCAGGGCGTGTGGGGGGGCTCGAGCCCCCCCCCCACACAAGTTTAATTATTTTTAAAAATAGAAGTGGGTGGCGGTCCCCGGGGCAGCGGGGGGGCCTTGTGCCCCAGCGAATATTTAAGAAAAGCCCCGGGGGGTGGCGGTCCCCGGGGCTTCGGGGGGCCTTGGAGGCCCCCCCACACAAAATAAAAAAGATGCCCTCCCGCATATTATTAGCATAGCCCCGGGGAGGTGGCGGTCCCTGGGGCTGCGGGGGCCCCCGCAATTATAAATTATATATTGCGCAATGCCCCCGGGACCTGGTCCACCCGGGGGCCTCATTTAAATGAAGCGCGGGAGTCCGCGCTTCATTTTTTAAAATAATTTCGGCGGGATTCGCGACCCCAGCACAAATTCCGCCAAAATTATTTTTAAAAAAATGCTTTTTTTGGCCCTGGGGTTCCTTGTGGGACCCCCTGAGCAGGCCTAGGGGGTCAGGGTGTTTCTACCCTGTCCCCTTTTCTTGTTTTTTAACGTTTTTTCTACTGTTTTCTTGTGACTCGGTTCTACCGAGTCACAAGATGGCTGCCAACACTTCCTGGTTTGGAGTGTTGGCAGCCAATCACAGTGACGCTCGTGGTCGGGAGGGTTCGCGAATCCACCGCTGCCCTAGATATCGAAACTTTTATTTTTTTGAATTTCTCTGCAACTACTGAACGGATTTACACCATTAAAAAAAAAAAGGTCGCTTTCTGAACCAAGGGCTACCTTTTTGTCAAATTTGGTGTAATTCCGTTCAGCAGTTCGGGCTGTAGCCGTGTCTAAAGTGTCCTATGGAAAATAACATGGGGAAAACGCGTTTTGGGACCCCCTTTTTCTTGGCCCCCGCTTGGCGAATCACCCCGAAACTTTCAAGACAGGAGCTGACCGGAGCTGACCACTAGTTTTGAAAATTTCGCAAAGATTCGTCAACCGGCGCCAAAGTTATTGGAAAAACAAAAAACGCTTTTCCTATGGAAACTAGGTCCTAACTATAACTACCTACTGGCGACTGCCAGTAGGATGGATATATATATATATATATATATATTTTTTTTTTTTTTAACTACTATGTGGTGTTGGTTTTACAAATTTATAGAAAATATTTTGGGATAAGATATATAAATCCTGAAGAGGGATTATTGATTTTTTCCTTCTAGTTTAATGATTTTGAGTATCCATTCCAATGCATTATTTTTTTTCCCATAACTGTTTGTTAGCCCAGATGCAGTTGGAGTAACAGGGCTTACCCCCTTTATATTGGTAACTTCACTCCAGTAGCATGGAGAGCACGCAACCCGCGTTCAAAGCTGTTCAAAGAAGCCCTCACCGACGTCCTTCTGGGGACCTGGTTCAAACCCAGCACAGGAGCCCCTGTGAATAGGACAATTGCCCACCGCCACTACCCTGCTCCAGGGGACCCAAATTTCCTCACTGAACGCCCTACCCGGAGAGCCTGGTCGTCAATGCTTCCACTTCCCATGGCACGTTCCCTGCCGCTCCCCCGGACAGGGAATCCAAGAAGCTGGACAGTTTGGGAAAGAGAATGTTTTCTTCCGCCAGTCTTGCATTGTTGTCAGTGAACACCGCATGCTTATTGGGCCGTTATTGTGGGAAACGGTTGCGCAAGTGCTTCCACAGGTCCCGGAGGAGGCCCGGGCCATTCTCTCTCAAGCAGTTACAGCGAAGTTCACTATACGATGTGGCTTGTACAAGACTTGCTTGGCAGAGCGGTTTCACCAACAGCTCCCCTCAGTCACCAGGCCTGGCTGAGAAGATCTGGCTTTTCGGGGATGTCCAGGCTTCCCTCATGGACATGCCCATCGATGGCACCAGTCTCTTTGGAGACAAGGCAGACTCTGCGCTGGAACGATTTAAGAACTTGCCGGCTACAGCGAAGTCCTTGGGCCTCTCGGCTGCCCCACGTCCCCGGTCTGCCTTTCACTGATTTTGTGGCCACGGAGGGGACTTTCAACCGCACCAAACCTAGCTCAGTCCCCGAGCCGCGCAACCTTCCCAGCCTCTGCGTGGACGAGGGCGCGGTTCCTACTGACCTCGTGGGTCGGGTAGCCAGCGGTCTTGTCCAGCCATCGCCCCAACCGGCAGCTGCAGCATCCAAACCTTCCTAATATTTCCTTTCTACATTGTGGGCGTCCAGTTGGTGGCAGGATCACCTATCACCTCCACCATTGGAAGTCCATAACATTGGACAGGTGGGTTCTGCCGATCGGCCAAAGGGGCTACTCTCTCCTCTTTGAGACTGCCCCTTCCTCCATGCATCCATCTTATTACCAGCTGACAGAGGATCATTGTGTCCCGGCTGCACGATGAAGTCCTGGCTCTCTTGGCCAAGGGAGCCATAGAGAGGGTTCCAGCACCAGAAATGGGCTGAAGTTGCTATTCCTGCTATTTTGTGTTCCAGATAAAGGACAAGGGCCTTCGCCTTATCCTAGATCTCAGAGCCCTCAACTACTTCCTCAAAAATGAGGAATTCAAGATCCTCATATTGGCTCAGGTCTTGTCTGCCTCGGACCCAGGAGACTGAGTGGTAGTGTTGGACTTGCAGGATGCCTAGTTTCACATCCCCGTCCTGCCTGCCCATCAGCGTTACTTGCGGTTTACGGTAGGCCTCGAGCATTTTCAGTTCAACAAGCTCCCTTTTGGTCTTACCAGCGCCTCTCGAGTATTTCACCAAGGTGACAGCGGTGTTCGCAGATCAGGGGTGCCAGTCTTCCCCTATCTTGACGACTGGCTGCTGAAGGCGGGCTCGCCCCAGGCTGTCGCCTCCCACCTCCAAACTATGGCAGACCTCCTGCATTCGCTGTGGTTCACTATCAACATGCTGAAGTCACACCTGGCTCTTTACAGATGCACCCTTTCATCGGAGCTGTTCTGGAACAGTGCAGTTTCAGACTTATCCTTCCAAGCAGTGAGTCCAGGATATTTATGCTATGATACCGATGTTTCAGCCTCTATCCTGGGTTTTGGTGAGACTGACTCTCAGGCTGCTGGGTCTCATGGCCTCCTCCATCCTGCTAGTCACACATGCCAGATTGCATGTGCGGGCTCTGCAGTGGGACCTGAAGTTCCAGTGGGCGCAGCATCAGGGGAATATCTCTGACATGGTCCAGATCTCTGAGGGAACTGCAAAGGATCTGCAGTGGTGGCTTACAAACCGCGATTGGGTCAGCAGTAGATCCCTCTCCCTTCCCCAACCAGATCTCACAATAGTGACAGATGCGTCACTCCTGGGATGGGGCGACCATCTGGGAGAGGTGAAGATCAGAGGACTCTGGTCTCTGGCGAAATCCAAACTCCACATCAATATCATGGATCTCTGTGCGATCCGACTAGCATTGAAAGCCTTTCTACCCTCCATCAAGGAAAGGCTGGTACAGGTGTTCACGGACAACATCACCACTATGTGGTAATGCAACAAACAGTGCGGGTGGAGTCGTGGACCCTTTGTCAAGAGGTCCTGCGTCTCTGGACATGGCTGGAACAGCAGGGCATTTCCCAGCTGGTCCAACACCTGGCAGGTTCCCTGAACTCCAGGGCGGATGAACTCAGCCGTTGATGCCTAGCAGATCATGAATGGCGTCTCCAACCGGAGGTGGTGCAAGTGGGGAGAGCATTGGTTAGATCTGTTTGCCTCTGCCAAGGATGTGCAGTGTCAACAGTTTTGCATACCGGAGTTTCCAAGGCAGCCCTCTCTCTTAGACACTTTTCGTATTGAGTGGAGCTCAGGACTCCTGTACGATTTTCCGCCCATACCACTCCTGCCCAGAGTTCTCAAAAGGATCAGGAACGACCAAGCCCAAGTCATCCTTATGGCTCCAGAGTGGGTACGGAGAGTCTGGTATTCCGAGCTTCTGTACATGAGCATTGATCCTCTGGTCAGGCTGCCCCTTCGGGAGAATCTCCTGCAGCAGCAGCAGTTGAAGGTCCTTCCCCCGAACCTGTCAACTCTTTGCCTTCTTGCATGGCGATTGAGCGGCAGAAGTTGATAGTTTTCGACCTTCCTCCCGAAGTCATTAATGTTATTCTGGCAGGCAGGTGTCCCTCCACCAAGACAATATACGCCTGCCAATGCAAAAAGTTTGTATCATATTGTACAGAAAAGTCTAACGATCCTCTTTCTGCCCCGCTTTTGATATTTTGCTTTTTATTTTTACCCTTGCCCAGCAGGGCTCTGCTGTGGGAACTCTGAAAGGGTATCTTTCTGCCCTGGCTGCCTTCTTGCGGCTGCCTGACCAACCCTCCTTATTTAAATCTCCCATTGTACATAGATTTCTAAAAGGTCTTGTACATATGTTCCCATCTTCCCCTTTCATTATGCCTCAGTGGGACCTTAATTTGGTTCTCACATTTCTGATGTGTGCTCCCTTCGAGCCTTTACACAATTGTCCCCTCAGGCTGCTCACCATCAAAACAGCTTTTGTTGTGGTGATTACATCGGCCTGGACGGTGAGTGAGTTGCAAGCTTTATCATCCAAGCCTTTCTTCCTATCAGTTTTTTCTGACAAACTGGTGCTTCACCCTCTTTCATGCCAAAAGTGGTAACTCCATTTCATGTGGGCCAATGTGTCACCTTGCCCACTTTCTACGCTCCTCCACTTCCCTCTAAAAAAGAGGAGCGACTCCACCCTCTGGACCCAAAAAGAACATTGTGGTTCTACCTTGATCGCACACGAGATTTCCGGGTGGACGACCAACTCTTCATGGGGTTTGTTGGTGCTAAGAAAGGTCAGGCAGTGCAGAAACAGACCATCTCTCGACGTGTCATTCTCTGCATCAAGATCTGCTACACACTGGCAAAGAATCAGCCTCCTGAAGGCTTACAAGCTCATTCCACCAGAGCTAAGGCTGCTACCACTGCGTTAGCCCGTAGAGTTCCAGTCCTGGACATCTGTCAGGCAGCAACGTGGGCATCCATGCACATGTTTACCAAGCACTACTGCCTGGACAGTCAGGTCTGCAGGGATGGGCATTTCACCTGTTCAGTCCTGCAGGACGTCTTAGTCTAGATTTGTCCGCAGACCCACCTCTGGGGATGGGATTGCTTGGGTATCTATTCAAAGGTAAGGAATCTGCAGCCAGATGTCACTATCAGATAAACAAGTTACTTTCCTTCGGTAACGCCTTATCTGGTAGAGACAGTATCTAGCCACAGATTTCTTACCGACCCACCCATCCTCCCCACTCTGTGGACAGATTTCTAGGGTCAGGGCTGATCCCTTTCAGGGCCCTAGTTTGGACACACCAGTGTCAGTGCACTTTATGACTCTGTGCTTCTGGCGTGGAAAGTCGTGAAAATTAACTGACTTCAGCGCACTGAGGTGCCTATATAGGTGACCAGACGCCACTTCCGGCGCGGACGATGCCATGTGGAGCCGACCGACGCCACCTACTGGTGCGCAGGGGTACTGCTCACAAAAAATCTTCCGGATCCAGTCTGACGCCTTCGGGAAATTCAAAGGTAAGGAGTCTGTGGCTAGATATTGTCTCTATCAGATAAGGCGTTACCGAAGGTCAGTAACTTGTTGGATAAGATATTTAGTGATTGTAAGATACTTTGTAAGTAAGGCCTTAAAATGTCAAGGGGAGAATCAGAGCATAAGGTAGAAGAATGTGAACACCCTGACTCGCCAGAGTAACCAGTAGAACAAGAATAGTAATACATATAACATGAAGAAAACACTCAGGCACACACTGGCACTGAAGGAAATACAGTCCCGTTCCCTGCAGGAAGGCATTGGTACCTAGTCTTCAAAAGCATCTCCTGCAAATGGCCCATCCATGTTCTAGTGACTGAGCCGTAGGTACCTATGGAGTCTAGGTAGAGAATGAAGAAGTAAAACATGTTTTCTCCCAGCTGCACTAAATCTAATACAAATAAAATCTCTGCCTTCCTAGGTTACCTAGTATTACACAGTAGGGTAGGAAATTACTCCGGTAACCAGTATGCTTCAAAACAGTGAAAGAATCGGAAACGAAATTACAAATCTTCTCAGGACACATTGGTCATTGCTGATTTGCTTATTATGTCCACAGCTATTACGCGAGTAAATGCACCAGCATCTACATGCGCCCTTTGAATAAAGACAGTAAGAAGTTAGATGCAGTACGGAGAAGGATAGAGAAGTCAGTAGCCACACAATGGAGAAAGGCAAACTTCAGTATTGTCAGCAACAGTGGGATGCGCTAGACCACTTCATGGAGAATCTTCTGAGGAAAGCGAATCTCACTGCCAAAGCAATGGGAGCCGTACAAACACAAACTCCCTTTAGGATGATACAACTCTAAGCAGAAAGGGCTGGAGATGATGACCTGTTCACCAATCTCCTTTCTCAAGACCTCAATCTTCAGGAAGTCAACAGTCTACCTCTCTGCGGCAACAACCTAGCAGGCGTAACACAGCCAAAAGGAACATCTGTAGCCAAAGGAACAGTAACAAGAAAGATAGTACAAAATATTCAGTTAATGCTCTGTATGAAAAGGTAAAACCTCATAAAGGAAACCCAAAGTGCATTCTACAAGGATGAAACCGCCTTCAGGAGGATTCGTAAGTAACATTTCCTTACATGCCATTTGTAGGGCAGCCACGTGGACTTCAATGCACACATTCACTAAACATTATTTTATAGGCATGAACTCAATAAAAGAGGCAAAGGAGGGACAAAATGTAGTTAAACAGCTGTTTGCATCTACCCACGCTTCACAACCCTGCTTCACAACCCTGATAGCACCTCAAAATCAGTGCACCGCATGTCAATCAATCAATCAGGGGAATTGTAAGCGTGCTACTCACCCGTGAGGGTCTCAAGGCGCTGGGCTGGGATGTGAGTCTGGAGGAGAGTCACGCTGCAAAAGAAACACGTTCATTTAACTGTAAAAGTAGTTTTGCTGCTTGAAGGTTTTCTAGATTCACATGTGACCCTCTTACAGTGAAGGACTAGAGTTAATGCAAAAATATCTGAAAAAGGGAAAATAGAATCTGAAGACAGCAGCTGTGTACTGAGGCATTGTGGGCTTATGCTGAACATCACATGGACATTATCTAGACTCTGCCCATCCCCACAAAGGAAAAACCTGTACCTTTTGTCACAGTGTCCAGAACTAATCACTAGATACACACATTATGTACAGCATGTGAATCTAGAGGAACTTCAAACTGCAAATTAGAGGTAAGTAACCTCATTTCTTTTTTCCATCCATTATTCAGTAATAGGAAAAATAACTGCAGAATGCAGACCTCAGATGATCACTTATTTATATTTAAGAGTTCTGAAGCCTTGAGCGCAACCATGAGGCTGTGACCCTACTCGGAAAGGCATCCTCATATCTGCACACTTAAACAGTGCTCTGTTGACTAATAATAAAGCCAAGCCAGGTGCTTCTCAGAGCTGCTATCCCTCAGAGGAGAGTTTTATGGAAATATTTCAGATTTGTCAGTGTCAGAATCACTTGCAGAGGGCCACGGGGCACCCAGGCGTTACTGGGCCTAACCGTAGGGATTGAGGCATTTCACTCATGATGTGCTGGGGCCCAGCCTACTATGGATTCTGAGCAACTGGCCAAGTACCCCTCCTACACTTGACTCTCAGGGTTGCGTAGTCTGAACAGTCCAAGTCTCTCTTGGGTGTGGGTGTAGATTCAGATTACTGAACCCGGGCTCACAACTTAAAATGCATGTAGCAGCAATAAATCATTGTCCAGCCAAAAGAGAAGTATTTTATTTCTCTCTCATACCACATAAAGGAAGAATATGGCGTTCACAAACAATTACAGTCCTCCCCTGAGGTCAGGTCTTTAGTGTCTCTTTGACAGTTCCCTGTCCCACTCACTCCTCGTGTTATCGGTTATTCCTCATTCACTGTTGGTAACATCGAGGTTATGCCACACTAGTAGTCAGAGTCTCTAGATTCCTATATGACTCTGATTTAAAGTCAGTAGCGTTCCAGTGCACATATGCTGGATTTAGGAGCAAGTTCCCCGGGCGCAAAGCACAAGTCCTAAAAAAAGAAGTGGGACTGACCAAGTCAGGCAGTATGCAAGTGACATCATGACTCATGCTATCAAAGCACATGACGTCACGATGCATGACATTCCACGTGGCATCACAGGAAGTGATGCTCTGATGTGTATGCTATAACATATGCCAACTGAAAATGCAATAAAATGTTTTTTTTAAAAAGTTGCCTCCTATAAAGCATATCATGTAACATGCAGATCACAGATTTTTATTTTATGTAGATAGGTAAGTGGATTACTGTTTTGAACACAGAGATCCTTTTGTTCTCCAGTATTGGGGTATCTTTCATAGATTCACATGCTTGAATCATTCCCCGTCGTCGGAGTGGGAGTCCCACGGTACATAAAAATAGCAATATATATATATATATATACACCATATCCTAGGTAAATTAGAACCAGGAAGTAAAGTGGCCAGAAATTAAAGGAAAAAATTCCTCCACTTTCATGACTCGTCCAAGTCATTATATATAGTCCAAAGTCCAGCCAATCAGGCGACAGCACCACCCAGAATGTTCTCCTCAGAGGCTCAGGCTCTCAGATTTTCTACCGCACGTCGTGTGAAGGGAGTCTCCCTGAGCTCTGCTCAGTTTTCTTCTCAGTTCTTTGGATTTTATTCTTCTTAGGATGTCTTCTTCAAAGAAGTCTCTTTTTCGCCCTTGTGACTCTTGTGGGAAGATCCGGCTGTTTTCAGAAGATCCCCACAAGAAGTGCATTTATTGCTTATATCCTGAACATCAGGTGAGAGACTGCAAGATCTGCAGAACTTTTCCTCAAAAGACTCTGAGGGACAGAGAGGGGCGTCTACTTCTGTGGCTACAGAAGATAAAAGACCAGGACAATCCCTTATCTGATGTGGGGAGTATTGCCTCTGTTCAGTCTACGTCCTCCAGAAAGAGGATTGCTGACACAAATTTGTCTTCTCCTGGGGCTAAGGTGTCGAAGAAACAACTCTCCAGCAGTGCTGAAGTGCCTTCTACTTCAAGAAAGACTCTTCCACCTTCTAAACCTAGATCTATAGCTTCTACGCCCCCGAGAAAGTCTAAAAGTCTCTCTCTTCTAAGCAAGTTTCTGAGAAGGATTTGCCTCAGAAACGGAGTTCCTCGTCGACGGGCTCGTCGGCGACTCCTTCGTCGACGAGCTCTTACACTGCAACTACGACGTCGACGGCAACATTCTCATCGCCGAAGACACAAATGATCATGTCGTCGGCGTCTTCGCCGTCGACGCTGGTATCCGTCTCAGTCAGACCAGTTCCGTCGACGAAGGTGTTGGTATCTACCGTCGACGCTCCGACGACGAAAAGTAAAGGAGTGTCGTCGTCGACTGCCTCGTCGACGACCATCCCGTCGACGAAGGTCCCGTCGACGAAGCCCGTCCCGTCGACGAAGCCCGTCCCGTCGGCGAAGCCCGTCCCGTCGACGAAGCCCGTCTCGTCGACGAAGCCCGTCTCGTCGACGATACTTCCGTCGACGCCTGCCCGTCGACGACTACTTCGTCGACGGTTTCCTTGTCGACGTTACCACTGGCCTCATGCACGGCTCTGCAAGTCTGGTCTTCGTCGACGCCTGCAGTAGAGATTACACCGTCTACGTTGCCTCCGGTGACAACGGCGTCTTCTTCTTTATTACAAAGACGTGCATCTTCTTTAAATGTACGCTCTCCGCTCACAATCTCTCCTCCTAAGGTGCACCTTAGACTACCGGACCAATTGCTAACCTCTGATGAAGACGATGACCAATCGGAAGAAGGTGATATGTTCCGTACCGCCAGGAGCCCTTCAGAGCTCCTCATTAAATATCAAGATGAGGATCCAGAGGATGACATCTGTCAGGAAACGGTTCCTTTACCTACAGATTCACTGCCTACGGCCCAAATGCCTTTGGCTCTTTTGAACAATCTACAATACATGCTAGATGATTACTATCGCCGTTTCCCTCCATCAGAATCGGCTTCTTCTATGCCGCCCACACCTATGCCTCAAACTTCTTCAACTTTGAGGTCACCCAGGCCACATTCTCCTGTACTGTCGCATCACTCTCAGGACGCCCACACCTCTGACGACGATAGGGAGGAAGGAGAATTAGATGACAGATCTTTACTCTCAGAATGGGATGAGTATCAGATTCAAACTCCATCGCCTTTAACTCCTGCTCCTGTCGATTCTCCTCCTGCTGACGTTGGAGGTTTTCACCTTCTTATGGAGAGAGCTACAAAGCGTTTTCTACTTTCTATGGAAACGAAACAGGATGATTGCTTCCTCTATGATTTTAAGGATCAGCCAAGAAGACAAATACGATCCATTCCCATTATTGACTTCATTTGGCAAGAGGGATTGAAGGTTATGAAAGCTCCTGCCTCTATTCCTGCGGTCATGCCCCGCCTTGATAAAAAATACAAGGCGCCGGACAACTCGCCTGCATGTTTGATTGGTCAACCAAAGGCAGATTCTGTTATAGCACAGGCAGCGCAGCGGCAGAGCGCGGAATCCCTCCTCTCCGTTATCCGCCCCCCAGATCGGGACGGTAGACGTTTGGACGCTATTGGGAAGAAGGTGTCCACTATGGCAGCGACAACAGTTCGGGCAGCTAATTCACTGGCTATCTTAGGACGCTATGATAGACAAATGTGGTCGGACATTGCTCCCTACATTAACATGTTGACTGAGCCTTCTAAATCAGGGGCGCTTAAGATCCTTCAGGAAGGGGAACGAATCTCGGCTGAGATTATAGATTCATCGGTGGATGTTGCCTCTACAGGTTTTCGACAAATGGCGGGTGCTGCAGTCTTGCGGAGGCAAGGCTGGTTAAAGTCAACTTCATTTCGCCAGGAGGTTCAGGCTAAGATATTGGACATGCCTTTTGATGGCGAGTCTCTTTTTGGGAACCATGTTGATGAGGCCCTACAGACCATTAAAAAAGATACTGAGACAGCAAGTTCTCTCGGAACACTTCAGTTTCGTAAACCGCCCTTTCGGGGTGCGAGGGGGCATGGATCCTTCTCTACTAGAGGAGGATATAATCAACAGAGACAATATCAGCCCTATCACAGCAATCAGCGCTTCTCTTCCCAGCGCCAACAACAATTCAGGCAACAACCAGCGACCTCTTACTCGCAAAATAGAAGGAAGTCTACCTTCAGAGGACGTGATACCTCTAAAAAGCAGTGACAACTGCCACCTGCTCGACCACTTACCCCTTTACAAGTTGGAGGAAGAATCTCCCGTTATTACTCAAACTGGTCGAAAATAACATCAGACAAATGGGTCTTGGACATTGTGGCCAGAGGCCACGTTCTAGAATTCGTAAAATTTCCTCCAAATTTTCCCCCAAGGGCCCACCTCCAGCTCGCCTCTCAGAGCTGTTTGCCCAAATAAATTTGATGCTGCGAAAGGGAGCCATCGAAGTAGTCCCTCGACTGCAAAGAGGAACGGGGTTCTATTCCAGATTTTTTCTCATAAAAAAGAAATCGGGAGAATGGCGCCCCATTTTAGATCTTCGCTCCCTCAACAAATATCTCAAGAAATTGTCATTCCGGATGCTAACTCTGCAAGAAATTCTTCCTCTCCTTACTGCGGGGGATTACATGACCACCCTCGACCTCCAAGATGCTTATTTTCATGTACCAATTCTACCCAGACACAGAAAGTTCTTGAGGTTCAGAGTGGCTGGCAGGGACTTTCAGTTCAAAGTCCTCCCTTTCGGACTACGGTCCGCACCACGGGTCTTTACCAAGGTCTTAGCACCGGTGGCTGCACACCTTCGACTGGAGGGAATCCAGTTTTTCCCTATTTGGACGACTGCCTTATCAAGGCGAGTTCCTTCAACAGCGCAAACGTCCATACTCAGAGATGTCTATCCCTGTTCCAATCTCTGGGTCTCTCCATCAATTTCGACAAATCTCACCTCCTCCCATCGCAGGAGAGAACGTTCTTGGGAGCTACCATAAACACGTTGCGAACAGAAGTCTGTGTCTCAACCGAAAGACAAACGAAACTTTGCAATCTTGCACAGCTACTAAGATCAAAAGAGTACGTTTCAGTTCGACGGTTCAAGTCGCTTCTGGGGATGCTTTCATCTTGCATTCCTCTGGTCCCCAATTGCCGTTTCAGAATGAGACCCTTGCAAGAGGAACTCAACAAACAGTGGCTGCAAATCTCAGGATCCTTCGACGATCTCATTCGCGTCACTTCACAGATAAGGGACACTCTAAGATGGTGGACTTCAAAGACAAATGTAGCAGCAGGCTGCTCATTCCTCATGAAACCTCCAAGCTTCGTCATCACCACGGATGCCTCCCTAGAAGGATGGGGAGCCCATCTGCAGGGACTGACAGCAAGCGGAAGATGGGATGCTCAGCAAAAGACTTGTCATATCAACCTGTTGGAATTGCTGGCGATCTTCCTAGCCCTGAAGTCTTTTCGCACCATCATTTTCGGAGCATCAGTGTTGATCCGGACGGACAACACAACAAGTATGCATTACTTGAACAAACAAGGAGGAACAAGGTCCACACTGTTGTCTCAGCAAGCCCAGGAAATGTGGGATTGGGCGATCAAACATCAGATAACTCTAACAGCAGTTCATGTCCCGGGAGTGTCCAACGTTCTAGCGGATTCCTCAGCCGCTTGACAACGTCCAATCACGAGTGGGAGCTCCATCAGCCAACGTTGAATCGAATTTTTCAGGAGTGGGGTCAGCCCAACCTGGACTTGTTCGCAACCAGTCTGAACCGCAAATGCCAATTCTTCGCAAGTTGGCGTCCCCACAACGAATCATGCGGAAATGCCTTTTTGATGAACTGGTCGCAGATTTATGCCTACGCTTTTCCACCGATACCGTTGGTTCCCAGGGTTCTCTGGAAAATGAAGAAGGAACCTTGTCGCCTAATACTCATAGCTCCCAGATGGCCTCGCCAGTTCTGGTTTACCGAGCTACTCCTTCTCTCCGAATGCCATCCCATTCAGTTGAGACCAATACCGAATCTTCTATCCATTCAGAACGGTCAGATCTGCCATCCGGATCCTGCATCCCTGCACTTAGCAGCCTGGCGCCTGAGCACCTTGAATTCGCCCACTTAGATATTCCTTCTAACTGTAGAGAAGTTCTGGCCAATGCTAGGGCGCCTTCCACAATAAAGACATACACGCTTAAATGGAAACGATTTTGCCTGTGGTGTCAAGCCAACAACATACATCCAGTGCATGCAAAGCCGGAACAAATTTTACCTTTCTTCCTGCATCTGGCAAGATCAGGCCTTTCTCATTCTACGCTTAAGGTATTCTTAGCAGCTATCTCAAGATTTAGGCAGGACGGTTCCAATTCTCTCTATTCCTCTAGGATCATTCGACAGTTCTTTAAGGGGTTATTTCGTATGTTTCCACCTATTCGCCATCCACCTCCAGCCTGGCATCTTAACGTTGTGCTCTCGCAACTTATGCGACACCCCTTTGAACCTATTCATCGGACAGAATTGAAGTTTCTTTCATGGAAGGTGTCTTTACTATTAGCCCTCACGTCGGCTAGGCGGGTCAGTGACATTCAAGCCTTCACTATAAAACCGCCGTACCTTCAATTCACAAGAGATTCAGTAGTGTTACGCACTAACCCCGTTTTTATGCCCAAAGTACCTTCGGACTTCCATCTCAACGAACCGGTCATTTTAAAAACTTTTTTTCCCAATCCTCAATCACCTGCGGAAAGGGCTTTACATACTCTTGATCTCAAAAGATGTCTCAAATTCTATCTACAAAGGACATCTTCCATACGGAAATCTGATCAGCTATTTTTAGCTTATGGAAAAATGCGCACAGGACACCCAATATCAAAACAGTCCATTGCCCGTTGGATCTCTGCTGCGATTGGTTTCTGTCATCAGCTGGCAGGCAGACCTTTACAGACAACTCCAAGAGCACATTCTATGAGAGCAATCTCTTCCTCTACCGCTCTCTTTGCTGGTGTGCCTATTCATCAAATCTGCAGAGCTGCTACGTGGTCCAACAGGCACACCTTTACAAGGCACTACTGTTTGGAAGCTGCCAATGATGCAGACACGTCTGTGGGACAGGCGGTTCTTCGTAATCTTTTTAACTAAGGTGAGCCTCTGTTGTTTCCCTCCTCCTCTTGCTATTGTTTTACAATGGATTTATACATATATATCTTGATATGTGAATAGATATATAACAATAAGCTATATGTTTGTGATTACACTTTGACTGTGTTATGCATATGCTTATGTTGTGCTGATAATGTCAGCAGTATGGTTCTGGAGTCACTGCTATCTACTCTGATTCAAGCATGTGAATCTATGAAAGATACCCCAATACTGGAGAAGAACAATAGTTACTTACCTGTAATCTGTGGTTCTCCAGTATTGGTATCTTTCATAGATTCACATGCAACTCCGCCACCTCCCCTCAGAGGCTCTTTTGCTATTCTCTGTTTCATTCTGGATCACACTTGTGCTGGAAAATCTGAGAGCCTGAGCCTCTGAGGAGAACATTCTGGGTGGTGCTGTCGCCTGATTGGCTGGACTTTGGACTATATATAATGACTTGGACGAGTCATGAAAGTGGAGGAATTTTTTTCCTTTAATTTCTGGCCACTTTACTTCCTGGTTCTAATTTACCTAGGATATGGTGTATATATATATATATATATTGCTATTTTTATGTACCGTGGGACTCCCACTCCGACGACGGGGAATGATTCAAGCATGTGAATCTATGAAAGATACCAATACTGGAGAACCACAGATTACAGGTAAGTAACTATTGTTCTTACTTGCAGTTAATACATTGTAATCCTTCTAGTAGACCACAGTGAGCTATGAAGGGTATTTGACTCCTACACCTTGTAACCCTGACTGTCTCATGTAACACATCTTGTACATTAGTTTACACACTTACATGATTTATTTGGAATGGATAATGTGTATATTATGTAAAGCGCTCTAACACTCTGCATTGGGATGAGTAGCCCTATAAAAGAAATAAAATAGTGTTATCTGAAAGAGACTATTAGTTATAGAGTCCTTACCTTAGAATAACCCCCAGTCGTCAGACTGGATCCAGAGAATTTTTCTTCAGCAGTACCCCTGCGCTTCGTTAGGTGGTGTCGGTCGACTCCGCGTTCGTCGTTGGCAGCGTGGTCACCGGAATGACGTCGCGATATCTACTTAGACGCCGCCCCTGCGCACTGACGTCAGTTCTTTCTTTTTCCGCGCCAGCCAGCGCAGATCCGGAGAGAGCGGTACCCTTAGTCACTTTTGTCGACATCTTTTTTCGAGTCGTTCGACTCCTGGTGCACATAGGGATGTCCCATCGACGTACCAGCTTCAAACCTTGTGACTCCTGTCATAAATTGATGTCGGTCACGTACCCACTCCTCGTGTGCCTCTGGTGTCTGGAGCGCGACCACGACCCAAAGTCGTGCTCGGACTGTCGGGCCATGAACCCGAAGTCTTTGCGGGAGCGGTCCCGAAAGCTTCTGGAGGCACGGCAGTCGGCTCCGCGCCACTCGTGGTCCCCGTCGAGAGGGAGGTCGCGGTACCGGTCGCAAAGTCACCACCACCATTCATAGTCGAAGTCTTCGTAAAAGTCGAAGCACAATAATAAGGCGAAGAAGCACCGTCGCTCTTCGCCTTCTCCCCGTCCGTCGGCTGACGCGACATGGGACGCGGACTGTTGTCGTTCTTCGGCTCCGCCCACAGAGCCAGTTGGGACAGCTCCAAGCTGCCCTCCCTTCCTGGGAGCCGGAGCATCCCCTGCCCAGCTTCGTGCATTTTACGAAGCTCTCCACTCCATCTTTGGGCAGCCTGACTCCGCCGGCGCACCTTCGGGCCCTGCGGACTTGGCTGGGGGCTCTAGGCCGTTGATGCCGGTGGCTTCGGCCTTGGCGCCGCAGGGCCCCCAGGGATCCAGGCCTGGATCCGGATCGGCGCCGGTCGACCTTACGACACCTCCCCCGGCGCTGATTCCTTTGACGACACCTCCGCTGCCGGTTGTGTCCCCGGCTGGCGTCGACCCCGGCCTCCCCCTCGATATGGACACGGAGCCGTACCGGCATCGACTGACGCCGGTACCGGCGCCAGGGGGGTACTTTTGTACCGTTGTTCATCCCTGGCGTTCCTTTTCGCCCTGAGTGGGAGCCAGGTGAGGATGAGGAGGACTGCCAGCACACCTTTGGTACTTGGGTGCGAGCTAGTAAGTGTTACTTTTCCTGTAAACACAGAGAGGTGCCTCTTGCTCCAGGACTCCCTCTTGAAGTGCCACAACCCTCCCAGCTGAGCTCACAGAAAAAAAAATCGTTTGACAGACCGGCTAGAGGAGCCGGACTGGAGAGAGGAGTTGGGTGAAGCCAGTGGTCTTGGTACATCCCCAGACCCTGGTATGCTTTCTCCCCTTACCGTGGCCACAGAAGAGGGAGCCTCTTACGCTGTGGTGTTGCGTAGGGCGGCTGAGGCCTTGGGCCTTGAGCTTCCTACGGTGGCAGTCAGGACTAACCTCCTGACTGAGGTGCTTTAGCAGGCAGCAGCCTCTTCGGAGCCCCTGTTGGCTTCCGCCAGCTTAGGACTGAGGTCGGTGAACACCGCATGTCTCTTGGGCCGTTATTCTCACTCCGTGTGGGATACGGTCGCGCAAGTGCTGCCACAGTGCCCGGAGGAGGCCCGGACTGTACTCTCCTGTGCGCTTGTCGAGGGTAGAGAGGCAGCAAAGTTCGCCATCCGCTGTGGGCTGGACATCGCCGACTCGCTGGGCAGGACGATTTCTACGTCGGTAGCCCTGAGACGCTACGCCTGACTGAGGTCCACTGGCTTCTCCGAGGTTTTCCAATTGACCCTTTTGGACATGCTCTTTGATGTCCGTCATCTGTTTGGCGACAAGGCAGACAACGCACTTGACCGCTTCAAGGACTCTAGGGCTACGGCCAGATCCTTGGGCCTTGCTACCACCTTGCGCCCTGTGCAGTCTGCCTTTCGCCCCTTTCGTGTCTATGGAAGGGGTGCCCCACCACGTTCCACCCAGGGCCACAGGCCGGCACACGCTGCTCAGCCTCTGTGCGGCCGATGGACCCAACACCGTGGGTCTGGGGGCCAGTGAGCGGGCCAGTCCACCAGTGCCCCCTCTGCAGCAGCCTCCAAGCCTTCCTAGTCCGACCTTTCAGGGCCACCAGTTGCCAGTGGGCTGCAGGATCCGCCATCACTTCCCCCACTGACACAACATCACGTCAGACAGGTGGAATTTGCAGATAGTCCAAAGGGGATACCTCCCCTTTGAGACTACCCCTCCCTCCATGCCACCAACGCACCATTGCATGTCGGAGAATCACTTGGCCCTTCTCCGTCAGGAAGTTGCGGCTCTCTTGGCCAAGGGAGCAATTGAGCGAGTCCCTGTGCCAGGGTCGTGGTTGCTACTCCCACTACTTTCTGGTGCCCAAGAAGGACAAAGGCCTGCGTCCTATCTTAGACCTCTGGGATGTCAGCCGCTTCCTCCGGAAGGAGAAGTTCAAAATGTTGACATTGGCTAAGGTCCTGTCTGCCCTCGACCCTGGAGACTGGATGGTGGCGTTGGACTTTCAGGATGCATATTTTCACATCCCTGTCTTGCCTGCCCACCGGCATCACCCAGGGTTCACGGTAGGCCACAAGCATTTTCAGTTTACCGTGCTCCCCTTTGGCCTTACCAGTGCCCCTCGGGTGTTCACGAAATTGATGGCGGTGGTTGCAGCTCATCTGCGCCGATCAGGGGTTCCAGTCTTCCCCTATCTCGACAACTGGTTGTTGAAGGCGAGCTCGCCCCAGGCTGTTGTCGCCCACCTCCAGACTACGGCGGACCTCCTGCATTCACTGGGGTTCACAGTCAATGTGCCGAAGTTGCACCTGAACCCTTTTCAGAAGCTCCTTTTCATCGGAGCGGTTCTGGACACAGCGCAGTTTCGGGCCTATCCTCCCAAGCAGTGAGTCCGGGATATTCGGGCTATGATACCGATGTTCCAGCCTCTATCCCGGATTTCGTTGAGAATGACCCAGAGGCTGCTGGGCCTCATGGCCTCCTGCATCCTGCTGGTGGATCATTCCAGGTGGCATATGTGGGCTCTGCAGTGGGACCTGAAGTTCCAGTGGGCGCAGCATCAGGGGAATCTGTCCGATGTCGTCCAGATCTCGGCGGGACTGCACATCAGTTGCAATGGTGGCTCACGAACTAGGATTGGGTCAACGGCAGATCCCTCTCCCAAACGGAGTTCACAGTGGTGACAGATGCGTTGGACATGGGATGGGGCAGCCACATGGGAGAGGCGGAGATCAGAGGCCTCTGGTCTCCTGCGGAGTCCGGGCTCCACATCAACCATCTGGAGCTCCGGGCGGTTCGTCTAGCTCTGAAGGCATTCCTTCCTTCTGTCAAAGGAAGAGTAGTGCAGGTGTTCACAGACAACACTTCCGCCATGGGGTATTGCAACAAACAGGGCGGAGTGGGGTCATGGACCCTCTGTCGGGAGGCCCTTCGTCTCTGGAAGTGGCTGGAACATCAAGGCATGTCCCTGGTGGTTCAACACCTGGCAGGTTCCCTGAACGCCAGGGCGGACAAACTCAGCCGCCCGTGCTTGATGGATCACGAATTGGGTCTTCACTCGGTGATGGTGCAAGGTCTCTTTCAGCAGTGGGGAGAGCCTTGGTTAGATCTATTCGCCACCGAAGAGAACGCGCAATGTCAGCAGTTCTGCACATTGGAATTTCCAAGGCGGCTCTCGCTAGGCGACCCTTTTCGTTGCGAGTGGAGTTGCGGTCTTCTATACGCCTTTCTGCCTATACCACTTCTGCCCAGAGTGCTGAAGAAGATCAAGCGCGACCGGGCCCAAGTTATTCTTGTGGCTCCGGACTGGGCACAAAGAGTCTGGTATCCCGAGCTCTTGAACATGGCCATCGATCCTCCAATCAGACTGCCCCTTCTGGAGGATTTTCTGTCGCAACAGCAGGGGACGGTCCTCCACCGAACCTGTCCAGCCTCCACCTCCTTGCATGGAGATTGAGCGGCGACAGTTGACAGCCTTCGACCTTCCTCCTGAAGTCTGTAATGTTATCTTGGCAGCCAGGCGTCCCTCTTCTAAAACAGTATACGCCTGTAGATGGAACAAATTTGTGCTATGGTGCGCAGCAAAGGCTGTGGATCCCCTTTCTGCCCCCCTTTCTGAGGTTCTCCTCTTCCTGCCATCTTTGGCCCAGCAGGGCTCTGCTCTGGGCACCCTTAAGGGCTATCTTTCGGCCTTTCTTCGCCTTCCTGATCAGCCTTCTCTTTTCAAGTCCCCTATAGTAAATCGTTTCCTTAAGGGCATTACTCACCTGTTTCCTCCTATTCCTTTCGTAATGCCCCAGTGGGACTTGAACCTTGTTCTGACTTGCCTTATGTGCACTCCTTTCGAGCTGCTACATAATTGTTCACTCAGACTCTTGGCCTTGAAGACTGCTTTTCTGGTTGCAATCACCTCTGCTCGCAGTCTGAGTGAGCTTCAGGCTCTTTCTTCTAAACCTCCTTTCCTTGCTGTTCATCCGGACAAGGTTGTCCTTCGAACTAGACCTTTTCTTCCCAAAGTGGTTACCTCTTTCCACATAGGACAGACCATCACTTTGCCCACCTTCTTCCCGCCCCCGCATCCTTCTAAAGAGGAGGAGAGGCTCCACCCTCTCGATCCAAAATGTGCACACTCATTTTATCTGGATCGCACAAAACAATTCTGGGTGGATGATCAGCTCTTTGTTGGCTATGTGGGCGCCAAGAAAGGTCAGGCTGTGCAAAAACGAATCATCTTTCGATGGGTCAATCTTTGCATTAAAATCTGTTATTCCTTGGCGAAAAAGGAACCTCCAGGAGGGTTGCGCGCCCGTTCCACCAGGGCGATGGCAGCCATTACTGCTTTGGGACGTGAAGTCCCCCTCAATGACATCTGCCAGGCAGCCATGTGGGCAACATTGCACACGTTCACTAAACATTACTGCCTGGATAGCCAAGTCCGGAGAGACGACTTCTTTGGCCGTTCAGTTCTCCAGGACTTTCTGGTGTGAACTTGGTTCGCAGACCCACCTCCGGGGTTGGTATTGCTGGGGTATCTATTCTAAGGTAAGGAATCTATAACTAATAGTCTCTTTCAGATGAACAAGTTACTTACCTTCGGTAACAATATAGCTGTAAGAGACATATTAGTTATAGATTCCTTACCGCCCCACCCATCCTTCCCGTTCTGTGAACTGACTTCTAGAGCAAGGGCCTCCCTTTCAGGGCCCTAGTTTTGTGCTCCAGTGGTCAGTGTCTTGCATGGCTCTGCGCTTCTGGCGTGGAATGTCGTGTAAAGAACTGACGTCAGCGCCCAGGGGCGGCGTCTAAGTAGATACCGCGACGTCATTCCAGTGACCACGACGCCAACAACGATCACGGAGTCGACCGACACCACCTACTGACGTGCAGATGTACTGCTAAAGAAAAATTCTCCGGGTCCAGTCTGACGCCTGGGGGTAATTCTAAGGTAAGGAATGTATAACTAATATATGTCTCTTACAGATAGATCGTTACCGAAGGTAAGTAACTTGTTCATTTAGATTGTTATTTGTGTAAATACTGAGATAGACCAACTCATCTGACATTCTTACAGTGCATGCACTTATATACAACAAAGTAAAAAGCATGCATCTGTTAAGTGCCTTTGAAGAGATAAGCTGTGTGCTTTTGTTTCCTTGCCGGTGCATTTGCATTTGTGAGGTTCCAGGACGCCTCCAGTCCCATACTCATCAAAGGAGGCCTGATGGCTCCTTAACTTCTGTCTTTATTGGTGCCCAGCTGGAGGTGGAAAAAAAAGCCCCGTCCTGCCTGCACGTTGCTGCTGTGAATCGAAAGCAGACAACGTGCAGGAGCTGATGAATGAGTCCCTGTGTCTCAAAATTACACTGGGACAAGTTCAACATATTTCTGTGGGGCCCAACTTCTTAGCAGGGTAGACGGCTTCCACCCTGTAAAAATAGTGGGTGGACGCTGTGTACCCGCGTGTACCCCCGAATCGTGCCCTGCCCGGGTGCCATCAGGCCCGAAACAAGCCCCGGGCAGAAGTAAAGCGTTCAAAGTCTTGGAGTGCCCCTGTCCATGGGCACTCACAGTGACTCAGTGGCTTCACTCTGCAGCGCAGGCTCTTTCCCTCGCAGTAGCACTCCTGCAGCGATTAGAGGTTTCCTGCAGCTTCTCCTGCAGGATAAGTGTTCACATGCTCCTGATGGGGGAGGGATTGACTACCTCAATTCTGTTCTTCGTTCTACACTTGGGTGACAGTGCTTCCATGGCGTCCTCTCATCCAATGGGGTTCGATCCAGTCGCTGTCCTTGTTGCTTCCTGTGACCTACGGGACACCACTACTCTGTCCACTGGCTGCAGCCCAGTGAACATGACAAAGTTATCCATGGCAGTTCCTCCTGGCATATGGGGGTGATGCACTGCTACCGTACAAGACTTCGGCCCTTACTGCACAGCAGTCTATACCGCGGCTATCTTCACGGCGCCCTCTCCTGACATACGGGAGTTGTCGACTAATGACCCAATCGGTGAAGCAACCATTTCCTTACACCTTGCACAGAAAGTCCACTCGACAGGGCTCCCCTCTGGACCTTGCTCCTTCAAATGCTCTCCTCTTCCTTACAGGTCACACTGGTCTTGGCAAACAGTCAGGCGCTGGTGCTCCAGGGCAGGTGGTCTTGGATTCCCTGGGTGATATCCCCTCACCCATCGAGGAGACTAGCATGCCTAGGCCTCCAGTCCTGGTCACAGGCGAATTCTTGCAGAGCTTCCCCCTCCTCACATAGCCCGTCTGGCTGCTTGGCAGATAACAATTTTTGGGGTCTCAACCTTCCCCTCTTTTTGTCCATTTCTAGACACCAAATGGCATTTAGGGTCTGAGTCTTTGAAGTTTGAAGTTGAGGTTCTGCTTCTTTTGGAGTGCATGCTCCTCTGCTCCCTCTTCCTTTTGAAGAGCAGTTTGTCACAGCAGGGATGTCTCCGAAGCTCAACGTCCCACAACACAGGCCATGGGAGTGACTAGAGTTCGCACCTGGCTGTCAGCCACAGTGATATGTGCATCAAAAGTTTAGCCCAGGGCCTCAGCCCTGCTCTTAATGATTCTCTAATCAGCCCATCTCCTTCCTGAGGTGTTCCAAGGCTCTTTCCTTGTGACCTCTCACTGAATCTAAGTGCACCCTTTGAAGAGTACAGGAGAGGGCTTGTCATCGCCTCCCCAGTGTGTGCTACACTCAGCCTACAGGAATGCAGCAATCCACAAATCTGTCTGGGGGGGGATCTCTCTACTTCCACTCGATGTTTCACCACGCAGGCGTGGGTCTACCAAAATGGAACCCAAGGACCCTCCATGTATAGTACTATCCACAGGCACACGTATACCCAGTGCACGTATACAGTATACACACACTGCATAGTTCTGTATCCTCTGTGTACTGTATCGTTCAGAGGCACACATACATCTAGTATTTGTATTTAACATGCGTGCACTGATGAGCACTGTATCCTTCTGGTACTGAACCACTCTCAGGCACACATGCACCCAGTGCATGCACCCATTCTGCTTGCCTTGCAGGCCTCATGCATTGTACTACTTCCAGGTACATATACACCCAGCACAGGCACTCATCCTGCGTGCACTGCAGTCCTCATGCATTGTGCTACTTCCATGGACGCATACACCCAGCACATGCACTCATCCTGCTTGCACTGTAGTCCTCATGCATTGTACTACTTCCAGGCACACATACACCCGGCACATGCACTCATCCTGCTCGCACTCCACTCCTCATGTATTGTATCAATCCCAGGTTCACATACACCCAGCACGTGCACGTATTCTGCGCGCACTGTAGAGCACAACATCCTTCAAGTACTGTACCATTCTCAGACATGTGCACCACCAGCTCATGCATACACTACTAAGTACTGCATTGTGCCTGTTGTGGCACCCTTCCCAGGTACCAGTGGCGTAACATAGGCCCCTGCAGCCCCTGCGGTGCGGGAGGGGCCCCAAGCTCCAGGGGCCCCCTCAGCACAGCACCCTGACCTGAGAGCTCCTGATTAAGTCTGGAGGGGTGGCCCTCCATGTACCTTGCAGGGGGGTGGGGGCTCAAGTTTCGTTATGCCACTACCAGGTACACATACACCAGCAGAGATACACCTTCTGCACTGCGCAGCACTTCACAGCAATCTGATGTAAGCCAAGGGTGAGTTAAGCACACAGCAGCAGATCTTCAAAAAGTGATTGAGCCTGTTGCGGTCACTCCAGTGCCACGGGTTAAAAAGACCTGTTCACTCCTACTGATCACTACACGGTACGCTGTCACCATTTTGCCTGTGCTGCTTCACTCCTGGTGAAGGTATGGCCTTCCGCCACTATGAGGGGAGGGCTTTGGGCACCCCACCCGGTCCTCAATCGTGAGACAGGCCTATGACATGGTGCACACGCATAATCTGTGTTTGCCCATGACAGTAAAAATCAGCTTTAGCGATCCAGATATCAGTGCAGTTGGGCACTCAGGGCAGGAGTGCACGTCCATTACCATGCAGAGGACCATTCTGTCCCAACAGTCAGGGTCGCTAAGACTAGTGGAGGTAAGCCGGTTTCATGTAACTATAAAGATGTTACCAAGACTCTCCAGAGGCTCATATCAAAGCTATAGCTAGCCCCACCACAAACCACCACCCTCGGCCCAAGTTCGCAGATGGCTCATCTGCCGGTCATTTGGACTCGTCATTGGTTCAAAACAAGGATCCAAGCGTTGCCGGTGAGTGAACTGCTGGGCTTGAGTGAAGACGCAACTAGACAGAAAAATGTGGCACGAATTGGAAATATGACGAGTGTTTTATTTCCTTTCTTCCTCTAGCACAGGGAAGATTCAAAAGTTGTCTCGGCTGCAGTTGACAGAGAAGCAAAGTCTGTTCTTCTTCAGAACTCAACTGTAAACAGGGATGTGGGTTTGTGGCAACGAGCTGCTGCTCCTCTACGCCCATCTTCCACTAAATTTCAACTACTCTCTTGGTCTTATTCCATTCACAGACTCTTTTCTTCCGTCAACCAATCAATTGATCAATCAGGGGTTGGTAAAGTGCAATTACTCACCTGTGAGGGTCTGAAGGCGCTGGGGGGGGAGGGAGGCGGCTCCGTTGAGTTCTGGGGTCATCCGTCAGAAGTTCTGATCTGCCATTTAAACCTTGTGGGTCTATTGGTTTCAGCCTCTTTTCGCAGGTGTCTCTCTTGTACCATAAATATGGCTCTGTGTGTTGTTTTCTTAGCCTTGAAGGGCTTCTAATTACTGCCTAAAGGACCACTGTAATATATTTGTGTAAATTCAGCTGTTTTCTCCAATGTCTCCTCCATCTTTTGGTCACATTTGGACTGATTCAAGGAGGATCTCTGTTCGACACTGAAGCAGGTGATCTCTGACCGACACTGAGGCAGAGTCCAGGGATGATCTCTGACCAATACTGAGGCAGAGTCCAGGGTGGATCTCTGTCCAACACTGAGGCAGAGTCCAGGGGTGATCTCTGACCGACACTGAGGCAGAGTCTAGGGGTGATCTCTGGCCGATACTGAGGCAGAGTCTAGGGGTGATATCTGGCCGATACTGAGGCAGAGTCTAGGGGTGATATCTGGCCGATACTGATGCAGAGTCTAGGTGTGATATCTGCCCGACACTGAGGCAGAATCTAGGGGTGATCTCTGGCCGACACTGAGGCAGAGTCTAGGGGTGATATCTGGCCGATACTGAGGCAGAGTCTAGGTGTGATATCTGCCCGACACTGAGGCAGAGTCTAGGGGTGATCTCTGTCTGACACTGAGGCAGGTGATCTCTGACCGACACTGAGGCAGAGTCTAGGGGTGATCTCTGGCCGACACTGTGGCAGAGTCCAGGGAGGATCTCTGTTCTACACTGAGCCAGGTGATCTCTGACCGACACTAAGGCAGTCTAAGGGCTGATCTCTGGCCGACACTGAGGCAGAGTCTCAGGGGTGATCTCTGACCGACACTGAGGCAGAGTCTAGGGGTGATCTCTGGCCGACACTGAGGCAGAGTCTAGGAGTGATCTCTGGCCGATACTGAGGCAGAGTCTAGGTGTGATATCTGCCCGACACTGAGGCAGAGCCTAGGGGTGATCTCTGACCGACACTGAAGCAGAGTCCAGAGAGGATCTCTGACCGACACTGAGGCAGAGTTTAGGGGTGATCTCTGGCCGACACTGTGGCAGAGTCGAGGGTGTATCTCTGACCGACACTGAGGCAGACTCCAGGGAGCATCTCTGTTCGACACTGAGGCAGGTGATCTCTGACCGACACTTAGGCAGAGTCTAAGGGGTGAACTCTGGCCGACACTGAGGCAGAGTCTAAGGGGTGAACTCTGGCCGACACTGAGGCAGAGTCCAGGGAGGATCTCTGGCCGACACTGAGGCAGAGTCGAGGGTGGATCTCTGGCCGACACTGAGGCAGAGCCGAGGGTGGATCTCTGACCGACTCTGAGGCAGAGTCCAGGGGTGGATCTCTGACCGACTCTGAGGCAGAGTCCAGGGGTGGATCTCTGACCGACTCTGAGGCAGAGTCCAGGGGTGATCTCTGACCGACACTGAGGCAGAGTCTAGGGGTGATCTCTGGCCGACACTGAGGCAGAGTCTAGGGGTGATCTCTGGCCGATACTGAGGCAGAGTCTAGGGGTGATATCTGGCCGATACTGATGCAGAGTCTAGGTGTGATATCTGCCCGACACTGAGACAGAGTCTAGGGGTGATCTCTGGCCGACACTGAGGCAGAGTCTCAGGGTGATATCTGGCCGATACTGAGGCAGAGTCTAGGTGTGATATCTGCCCGACACTGAGGCAGAGTCTAGGGGTGATCTCTGTCTGACACTGAGGCAGGTGATCTCTGACCGACACTGAGGCAGAGTCTAGGGGTGATCTCTGGCCGACACTGTGGCAGAGTCCAGGGAGGATCTCTGTTCTACACTGAGCCAGGTGATCTCTGACCGACACTAAGGCAGTCTAAGGGCTGATCTCTGGCCGACACTGAGGCAGAGTCTCAGGGGTGATCTCTGACCGACACTGAGGCAGAGTCTAGGGGTGATCTCTGGCCGACACTGAGGCAGAGTCTTGGAGTGATCTCTGGCCGATACTGAGGCAGAGTCTAGGTGTGATATCTGCCCGACACTGAGGCAGAGTCTAGGGGTGATCTCTGACCGACACTGAAGCAGAGTCCAGAGAAGATCTCTGACCGACACTGAGGCAGAGTTTAGGGGTGATCTCTGGCCGACACTGTGGCAGAGTCGAGGGTGTATCTCTGACCGACACTGAGGCAGAGTCCAGGGAGGATCTCTGTTCGACACTGAGGCAGGTGATCTCTGACCGACACTTAGGTAGAGTCTAAGGGGTGAACTCTGGCCGACACTGAGGCAGAGTCTAAGGGGTGAACTCTGGCCGACACTGAGGCAGAGTCCAGGGAGGATCTCTGGCCGACACTGAGGCAGAGTCGAGGGTGGATCTCTGGCCGACACTGAGGCAGAGCCGAGGGTGGATCTCTGACCGACTCTGAGGCAGAGTCCAGGGGTGGATCTCTGACCGACTCTGAGGCAGAGTCCAGGGGTGGATCTCTGACCGACTCTGAGGCAGAGTCCAGGGGTGATCTCTGAGCGACTCTGTGGCAGAGTCCAGGGAGGATCTCTGTTCGACACTGAGGCAGTTGATCTCTGACTGACACTGAGGCAGAGTCTAGGGGTGATATCTGGCCGATACTGATGCAGAGTCTAGGTGTGATATCTGCCCGACACTGAGACAGAGTCTAGGGGTGATCTCTGGCCGACACTGAGGCAGAGTCTCAGGGTGATATCTGGCCGATACTGAGGCAGAGTCTAGGTGTGATATCTGCCCGACTCTGAGGCAGAATCTAGGGGTGATCACTCTCCGACACTGAGGCAGATGATCTCTGACCGACACTTAGGCAGAGTCTAGGGGTGATCTCTGACCGACACTGAGGCAGAGTCTAGGGGTGATCTCTGGCCGACACTGAGGCAGAGTCTAGGGGTGATCTCTGGCCGACACTGAGGCAGAGTCTAGGTGTGATATCTGGCCGAAACTGTGGCGGAGTCGAGGGTGGATCTCTGACCAACACTGAGGCAGAGTCCAGGAAGGATCTCTGTTCGACACTGAGGCAGGTGATCTCTGACAGACACTTAGGCAGAGTCTAAGGGCTGATCTCTGGCCGACACTAAGGCAGAGTCTCAGGGGTGATCTCTGACTGACACTGAGGCAGAGTCTAGGGGTGATCTCTGGCCGACACTGAGGCAGAGTCTAGGGGTGATCTCTGGCCGACACTGAGGCAGAATCTAGGCGTGATCTCTGGCCGACACTGAGGCAGGTGATCTCTGACCAACACTGAGGCAGAGTCTAAGGGTGATCTCTGGCCGACACTGTGGCAGAGTCGAGGGTGGATCTCTGGCCGACACTGAGGCAGAGTCCAGGGTTGGATCTCTGACCAACACTGAGGCAGATTCCAGGGTGGATCTCTGTTCGACACTGAGGCAGGTGATCTCTGACCGACACTGAGGCAGAGTCTAAGGGGTGATCTCTGGCTGACACTGAGGCAGAGTCTAAGGGTGGATCTCTGGCCGACTCTGCGGCAGAGTCCAGGGGTAGATCTCTGACTGACTCTGCGGCAGAGTCCAGGGGTGGATCTCTGACTGACTCTGCGGCAGAGTCCAGGGGTGGATCTCTGACTGACTCTGCGGCAGAGTCCAGGGGTGGATCTCTGACTGACTCTGCGGCAGAGTCCAGGGGTGGATCTCTGACTGACTCTGCGGCAGAGTCCAGGGGTGGATCTCTGACTGACTCTGCGGCAGAGTCCAGGGGTGGATCTCTGACTGACTCTGCGGCAGAGTCCAGGGGTGGATCTCTGGCCGACTCTGAGGCAGAGTCCAGGGGTGGATCTCTGACTGACTCTGAGGCAGAGTCCAGGGGTGGATCTCTGACTGACTCTGAGGCAGAATCCAGGGAGGATCTCTGTCCGACACTGAGGCAGGTGATCTCTGACCGACACTGAAGCAGAGTCCAGGGAGGATCTCTGACCGACACTGAGGCAGAGTTTAGGGGTGATCTCTGGCCGACACTGTGGCAGAGTCGAGGGTGTATCTCTGACCGACACTGAGGCAGAGTCCAGGGAGGATCTCTGTTCGACACTGAGGCAGGTGATCTCTGACCGACACTGAGGCAGAGTCTAAGGGGTGAACTCTGGCCGACACTGAGGCAGAGTCTAAGGGGTGAACTCTGGCCGACAATGAGGCAGAGTCTAAGGGGTGAACTCTGGCCGACACTGAGGCGGAGTCCAGGGAGGATCTCTGGCCGACACTGAGGCAGAGCCGAGGGTGGATCTCTGACCGACTCTGAGGCAGAGTCCAGGGGTGGATCTCTGGCCGACTCTGAGGCAGAGTCCAGGGGTGGATCTCTGCGGCAGAGTCCAGGGCTGGATCTCTGACTGACTCCGCGGCAGAGTCCAGGGGTGGATCTCTGGCCAACTCTGAGGCAGAGTCCAGGGGTGGATCTCTTGCCAACTCTGAGGCAGAGTCCAGGGGTGGATCTCTGGCCAACTCTGAGGCAGAGTCCAGGGGTGGATCTCTGGCCGACTCTGAGGCAGAGTCTAGGGGTGATCTTTGACCGACACTGAGGCAGAGTCTAGGGGCGATCTCTTGCAGACACTGAGGCAGAGTCTAGGGGTGATCTCTGCCCGACACTGAGGCAGAGTCTAGGGGTGATCTCTGCCCGACACTGAGGCAGGTGATCTCTGACCGACACTGTGGCAGAGTCTAGGGGTGATCTCTGGCAGACACTGTGGCAGAGTCTAGGGGTGATCTCTGGCAGACACTGTGGCAGAGTCTAGGGGTGATCTCTGGCCTACACTGTGGCAGAGTCGAGGGTGTATCTCTGACCAACACTGTGGCAGAGTCGAGGGTGTATCTCTGACCAACACTGAGGCAGAGTCCAGGGAGGATCTCTGTTCGACACTGAGGCAGGTGATCTCCGACCGACACTTAGGCAGAGTCTAAGGGGTGAACTCTGGCCGACACTGAGGCAGAGTCTAAGGGGTGATCTCTGGCCGACACTGAGGCAGAGTCCAGGGAGGATCTCTGGCCGACACTGAGGCAGAGTCGAGGGTGGATCTCTGCCCGACACTGAGGCAGAGCCGAGGGTGGATCTCTGACCGACTCTGAGGCAGAGTCCAGGGGTGGATCTCTGAGCGACTCTGAGGCAGAGTCCAGGGGTGGATCTCTGAGCGACTCTGAGGCAGAGTCCAGGGGTGGATCTCTGAGCGACTCTGAGGCAGAGTCCAGGGGTGGATCTCTGAGCGACTCTGTGGCAGAGTCCAGGGAGGATCTCTGTTCGACACTGAGGCAGTTGATCTCTGACTGACACTGAGGCAGAGTCTAAGAGTGATCTCTGGCCGACACTGAGGCAGAGTCTAGGGGTGATCTCTGGCCGACACTGAGGCAGAGTCTAGGGGTGATATCTGGCCGATACTGAGGCAGAGTCTAGGTGTGATATCTGCCCGACACTGAGACAGAGTCTCGGAGTGATATCTGGCCGATACTGAGGCAGAATCTAGGGGTGATCACTCTCCGACACTGAGGCAGGTGATCTCTGACCGACACTGAGGCAGAGTCCAGAGAGGATCTCTGACCGACACTGAGGCAGAGTCTAGGTGTGATCTCTGGCCGACACTGTGGCGGAGTCGAGGGTGGATCACTGACCAACACTGAGGCAGAGTCTAGGGGTGATCTCTGGCCGACACTGAGGCAGGTGACCTCTGACCAACACTGAGGCAGAGTCTAGGGGTGATCTCTGGTCGACACTGTGGCAGAGCCGAGGGTGGATCTCTGGCAGACACTGAGGCAGAGTCCAGGGTTGGATCTCTGACCAACACTGAGGCAGATTCCAGGGTGGATCTCTGTTCGACACTGAGGCAGGTGATCTCTGACCGACACTGAGGCAGAGTCTAAGGGGTGATCTCTGGTCGACACTGAGGCAGAGTCCAGGGGTGGATCTCTGACTGACTCTGAGGCAGAGTCTAGGTGTGATATCTGGCCGATACTGATGCAGAGTCTAGGTGTGATATCTGCCCGACACTGAGACAGAGTCTAGGTGTGATATCTGGCCGATACTGATGCAGAGTCTAGGTGTGATATCTGCCCGACACTGAGGCAGAGTCCAGGGATGGATCTCTGACTGACTCTGAGGCAGAGTCCAGGGGTGGATCTCTGACTGACTCTGAGGCAGAGTCCAGGGGTGGATCTCTGACTGACTCTGAGGCAGAGTCCAGGGGTGGATCTCTGACTGACTCTGAGGCAGAGTCCAGGGGTGGATCTCTGGCCGACTCTGAGGCAGAGTCCAGGGGTGGATCTCTGGCCGACTCTGAGGCAGAGTCCAGGGGTGGATCTCTGGCCGACTCTGAGGCAGAGTCCAGGGGTGGATCTCTGGCCGACTCTGAGGCAGAGTCCAGGGGTGGATCTCTGGCCGACTCTGAGGCAGAGTCCAGGGGTGGATCTCTGGCCGACTCTGAGGCAGAGTCCAGGGGTGGATCTCTGGCCGACACTGAGGCAGAGTCTAAGGGGTGATCTCTGGCCGACACTGAGGCAGAGTCCAGGGAGGATCTCTGGCCGACACTGAGGCAGAGTCGAGGGTGGATCTCTGCCCGACACTGAGGCAGAGCCGAGGGTGGATCTCTGACCGACTCTGAGGCAGAGTCCAGGGGTGGATCTCTGAGCGACTCTGAGGCAGAGTCCAGGGGTGGATCTCTGAGCGACTCTGAGGCAGAGTCCAGGGGTGGATCTCTGAGCGACTCTGAGGCAGAGTCCAGGGGTGGATCTCTGAGCGACTCTGTGGCAGAGTCCAGGGA
Source organism: Calotriton arnoldi (assembly GCA_963921515.1). Classification (NCBI taxonomy): domain Eukaryota; kingdom Metazoa; phylum Chordata; class Amphibia; order Caudata; family Salamandridae; genus Calotriton; species Calotriton arnoldi. The sequence goes on along the minus strand of CAWUFW010007975.1, from coordinate 37,740 downwards.
GGATCTCTGTTCGACACTGAGGCAGTTGATCTCTGACTGACACTGAGGCAGAGTCTAAGAGTGATCTCTGGCCGACACTGAGGCAGAGTCTAGGGGTGATCTCTGGCCGACACTGAGGCAGAGTCTAGGGGTGATCTCTGGCCGACACTGAGGCAGAGTCTAGGGGTGATATCTGGCCGATACTGAGGCAGAGTCTAGGTGTGATATCTGCCCGACACTGAGACAGAGTCTCGGAGTGATATCTGGCCGATACTGAGGCAGAATCTAGGGGTGATCACTCTCCGACACTGAGGCAGGTGATCTCTAACCGACACTGAGGCAGAGTCCAGAGAGGATCTCTGACCGACACTGAGGCAGAGTCTAGGTGTGATCTCTGGCCGACACTGTGGCGGAGTCGAGGGTGGATCACTGACCAACACTGAGGCAGAGTCTAGGGGTGATCTCTGGCCGACACTGAGGCAGGTGATCTCTGACCAACACTGAGGCAGAGTCTAGTGGTGATCTCTGGTCGACACTGTGGCAGAGCCGAGGGTGGATCTCTGGCAGACACTGAGGCAGAGTCCAGGGGTGGATCTCTGACTGACTCTGAGGCAGAGTCCAGGGGTGGATCTCTGACTGACTCTGAGGCAGAATCCAGGGGTGGATCTCTGGCCGACTCTGAGGCAGAGTCCAGGGGTGGATCTCTGACTGACTCTGAGGCAGAGTCCAGGGGTCGATCTCTGACTGACTCTGAGGCAGAATCCAGGGAGGATCTCTGTCCGACACTGAGGCAGGTGATCTCTGACCGACACTGAAGCAGAGTCCAGGGAGGATCTCTGACCGACACTGAGGCAGAGTTTAGGGGTGATCTCTGGCCGACACTGTGGCAGAGTCGAGGGTGTATCTCTGACCGACACTGAGGCAGAGTCCAGGGAGGATCTCTGTTCGACACTGAGGCAGGTGATCTCTGACCGACACTGAGGCAGAGTCTAAGGGGTGAACTCTGGCCGACACTGAGGCAGAGTCTAAGGGGTGATCTCTGGCCGACAATGAGGCAGAGTCTAATGGGTGAACTCTGGCCGACACTGAGGCGGAGTCCAGGGAGGATCTCTGGCCGACACTGAGGCAGAGCCGAGGGTGGATCTCTGACCGACTCTGAGGCAGAGTCCAGGGGTGGATCTCTGGCCGACTCTCAGGCAGAGTCCAGGGGTGGATCTCTGCGGCAGAGTCCAGGGCTGGATCTCTGACTGACTCCGCGGCAGAGTCCAGGGGTGGATCTCTGGCCAACTCTGAGGCAGAGTCCAGGGGTGGATCTCTGGCCAACTCTGAGGCAGAGTCCAGGGGTGGATCTCTGGCCGACTCTGAGGCAGAGTCTAGGGGTGATCTCTGACCGACACTGAGGCAGAGTCTAGGGGTGATCTCTGACCGACACTGAGGCAGAGTCTAGGGGCGATCTCTCGCCGACACTGAGGCAGAGTCTAGGGGTGATCTCTGCCCGACACTGAGGCAGAGTCTAGGGGTGATCTCTGCCCGACACTGAGGCAGGTGATCTCTGACCGACACTGTGGCAGAGTCTAGGGGTGATCTCTGGCAGACACTGTGGCAGAGTCTAGGGGTGATCTCTGGCAGACACTGTGGCAGAGTCTAGGGGTGATCTCTGGCCTACACTGTGGCAGAGTCGAGGGTGTATCTCTGACCAACACTGTGGCAGAGTCGAGGGTGTATCTCTGACCAACACTGAGGCAGAGTCCAGGGAGGATCTCTGTTCGACACTGAGGCAGGTGATCTCTGACCGACACTTAGGCAGAGTCTAAGGGGTGAACTCTGGCCGACACTGAGGCAGAGTCTAAGGGGTGATCTCTGGCCGACACTGAGGCAGAGTCCAGGGAGGATCTCTGGCCGACACTGAGGCAGAGTCGAGGGTGGATCTCTGCCCGACACTGAGGCAGAGCCGAGGGTGGATCTCTGACCGACTCTGAGGCAGAGTCCAGGGGTGGATCTCTGAGCGACTCTGAGGCAGAGTCCAGGGGTGGATCTCTGAGCGACTCTGAGGCAGAGTCCAGGGGTGGATCTCTGAGCGACTCTGAGGCAGAGTCCAGGGGTGGATCTCTGAGCGACTCTGTGGCAGAGTCCAGGGAGGATCTCTGTTCGACACTGAGGCAGGTGATCTCTGACCGACACTGAGGCAGAGTCCAGAGAGGATCTCTGACCGACACTGAGGCAGAGTCTAGGTGTGATCTCTGGCCGACACTGTGGCGGAGTCGAGGGTGGATCACTGACCAACACTGAGGCAGAGTCTAGGGGTGATCTCTGGTCGACACTAAAAAAGCAGAGCCGAGGGTGGATCTCTGGCAGACACTGAGGCAGAGTCCAGGGTTGGATCTCTGACCAACACTGAGGCAGATTCCAGGGTGGATCTCTGTTCGACACTGAGGCAGGTGATCTCTGACCGACACTGAGGCAGAGTCTAAGGGGTGATCTCTGGTCGACACTGAGGCAGAGTCCAGGGGTGGATCTCTGACTGACTCTGAGGCAGAGTCTAGGTGTGATATCTGGCCGATACTGATGCAGAGTCTAGGTGTGATATCTGCCCAACACTGAGACAGAGTCTAGGTGTGATATCTGGCCGATACTGATGCAGAGTCTAGGTGTGATATCTGCCCGACACTGAGACAGAGTCTAGGGGTGATCTCTGGCCGACACTGAGGCAGAGTCCAGGGGTGGATCTCTGACTGACTCTGAGGCAGAGTCCAGGGGTGGATCTCTGACTGACTCTGGAGGCAGAGTCCAGGGGTGGATCTCTGGCCGACTCTGAGGCAGAGTCCAGGGGTGGATCTCTGGCCGACTCTGAGGCAGAGTCCAGGGGTGGATCTCTGGCCGACTCTGAGGCAGAGTCCAGGGGTGGATCTCTGGCCGACTCTGGAGGCAGAGTCCAGGGGTGGATCTCTGGCCGACTCTGAGGCAGAGTCCAGGGGTGGATCTCTGGCCGACTCTGAGGCAGAGCCAAGGGGTGGATCTCTGGCCGACTCTGAGGCAGAGTCCAGGGGTGGATCTCTGGCCGACTCTGAGGCAGAGTCCAGGGGTGGATCTCTGGCCGACACTGAGGCAGAGTCTAAGGGGTGATCTCTGGCCGACACTGAGGCAGAGTCCAGGGAGGATCTCTGGCCGACACTGAGGCAGAGTCGAGGGTGGATCTCTGCCCGACACTGAGGCAGAGCCGAGGGTGGATCTCTGACCGACTCTGAGGCAGAGTCCAGGGGTGGATCTCTGAGCGACTCTGAGGCAGAGTCCAGGGGTGGATCTCTGAGCGACTCTGAGGCAGAGTCCAGGGGTGGATCTCTGAGCGACTCTGAGGCAGAGTCCAGGGGTGGATCTCTGAGCGACTCTGTGGCAGAGTCCAGGGAGGATCTCTGTTCGACACTGAGGCAGTTGATCTCTGACTGACACTGAGGCAGAGTCTAAGAGTGATCTCTGGCCGACACTGAGGCAGAGTCTAGGGGTGATCTCTGGCCGACACTGAGGCAGAGTCTAGGGGTGATATCTGGCCGATACTGAGGCAGAGTCTAGGTGTGATATCTGCCCGACACTGAGACAGAGTCTCGGAGTGATATCTGGCCGATACTGAGGCAGAATCTAGGGGTGATCACTCTCCGACACTGAGGCAGGTGATCTCTGACCGACACTGAGGCAGAGTCCAGAGAGGATCTCTGACCGACACTGAGGCAGAGTCTAGGTGTGATCTCTGGCCGACACTGTGGCGGAGTCGAGGGTGGATCACTGACCAACACTGAGGCAGAGTCTAGGGGTGATCTCTGGCCGACACTGAGGCAGGTGATCTCTGACCAACACTGAGGCAGAGTCTAGGGGTGATCTCTGGTCGACACTGTGGCAGAGCCGAGGGTGGATCTCTGGCAGACACTGAGGCAGAGTCCAGGGTTGGATCTCTGACCAACACTGAGGCAGATTCCAGGGTGGATCTCTGTTCGACACTGAGGCAGGTGATCTCTGACCGACACTGAGGCAGAGTCCAGGGGTGGATCTCTGACTGACTCTGAGGCAGAGTCTAGGTGTGATATCTGGCCGATACTGATGCAGAGTCTAGGTGTGATATCTGCCCGACACTGAGACAGAGTCTAGGTGTGATATCTGGCCGATACTGATGCAGAGTCTAGGTGTGATATCTGCCCGACACTGAGACAGAGTCTAGGGGTGATCTCTGGCCGACACTGAGGCAGAGTCCAGGGGTGGATCTCTGACTGACTCTGAGGCAGAGTCCAGGGGTGGATCTCTGACTGACTCTGAGGCAGAGTCCAGGGGTGGATCTCTGACTGACTCTGAGGCAGAGTCCAGGGGTGGATCTCTGACTGACTCTGAGGCAGAGTCCAGGGGTGGATCTCTGACTGACTCTGAGGCAGAGTCCAGGGGTGAATCTCTGACCGACACTGAGGCAGAGTCTAGGGGTGATCTCTGGCAGACACTGTGGCAGAGTCTAGGGGTGGATCTCTGGCCGACTGTGAGGCAGAGTCGAGGGTGTATCTCTGACCAACACTGTGGCAGAGTCGAGGGTGTATCTCTGACCGACACTGAGGCAGAGTCCAGGGAGGATCTCTGTTCGACACTGAGGTAGGTGATCTCTGACCGACACTTAGGCAGAGTCTAAGGGGTGAACTCTGGCCGACACTGAGGCAGAGTCTAAGGGGTGAACTCTGGCCGACACTGAGGCAGAGTCCAGGGAGGATCTCTGGCCGACACTGAGGCAGAGTCGAGGGTGGATCTCTGGCCGACACTGAGGCAGAGCCGAGGGTGGATCTCTGACCAACTCTGAGGCAGAGTCCAGGGGTGGATCTCTGACCGACTCTGAGGCAGAGTCCAAAGGTGGATCTCTGACCGACTCTGAGGCAGAGTCCAGGGAGGATCTCTGTTCGACACTGAGGCAGTTGATCTCTGACTGACACTGAGGCAGAGTCTAGGGGTGATATCTGGCCGATACTGATGCAGAGTCTAGGTGTGATATCTGCCCGACACTGAGACAGAGTCTAGGGGTGATCTCTGGCCGACGCTGAGGCAGAGTCTCAGGGTGTGTTGGAACCGGGTTTACCGAGTCCGACACGGTAGCATGGCATGAAGCCGGGAAGGCACGCGAAGGCAATGTGTAAGGCAGTTGTGCAGCACACTCTTACCCTGACTCAGAAATGCGAACGCAATAACATGACACCACACCAGGCTTTTGTATTTAAAATCAAGATCTTTTATAAATAAATTAAGTTGGCATTAGATGAGGCAGATTAATTCAGATCTACATTCAAATTCATTGCATTACTCAATTGGTGCACATTTTAAATAAAGCATCATAGCTCATCAACATTGTAGGCCACTAAGAGGCCGCAGGAATTATCTCCTACACGTAGCACTTAATAATGATCTCAAGGTACGTTAATAAAACAGGGGCCTAGACATGCAGTTCACTTTAGCATATTCAATTACTTAAAAGAAGGCTTTTCACTTTACATTTAACTAGGCCTGCATTAATCTAGGCGCGCCCACATTCAGTACAGTGGGCGTCGCAATTCCAGTACACCTGTAACATAAAACACTTCAACTCAATTCAATTAAATACTTTCCCCCTGTGGTAAAAGACTTCGCAGTTAAAAGCATGGCCTAGGCAGTAATTACAATAGGCATCTGCAATAAGTTATTAAATACTATAGGGAACCCTCGACATGTCCAGTATCCTGGGGCTTCTATGACCCTTAGGGGTTAACTCTAGGCTAGGCCCACTCCTCTCCGGGGCCTCGCCTCATGGGGAAAGTTATACAATTACTTATGGGGTTAATGGTGGCCCCCGGCCCCCAGTGGCGTTTGTGGGCCCTAGGGGCCTCCTGGGCTCACCTGTGGTGTTGGTCGTTGGTCGCGCTTCAGGGCGACTGGCACTCCCCAGGCCCGGCCCGTGTTCTGGAGGGCGGGGCCCGGTAGGGGTACCTCGGCCTTCAGGCCGGACTAGCTGGACGTTGCGGGGGCCGGTATCACCTTACTCCGGCCCCCGGGATCAAGGTATGCCGGTGGGGACATTGCGGGGGCTGGGATCTCACTCCTCCAGCCCCCGGGATCAAGGTAGGGTAAGGTTGGCGGGCTCAGGGTCGCAGGGGAAGGGAGCGGGAGCCGGCAGTCCTCTCCGGCCGGCTCCCCGTCTCCCTCTGCACTGCCGGGGCTCTTCCCGGGCTTCCGTCGGCGCTGGGGGCGTGACCGGGGCCGGCGCCCAATCGTTGCGCGGCCTTCCTGGGTCACGCCCGGCGACCCCGATTGCTCGGCAACGGCGTCTGCGAGGCCTGGAGGCCTCGCTGGTGATCGCGCTGGCGATTTCTTGGGCCGCGACGGCAGCGGTGGCAATTCTTCGGCCGCGACGGCGGCGGAGACAATTCTTCGGCCGCGACGGCGGCAGGGGCAATTCTTTGGCCGCGACGGCGGCGGAGACAATTCTTCGGAGGCTTCGGTGAGGGCGCGGACGGCGCACCTCACCACACACACCTGAGGGGCTTCCCTCACCTCAGCGCTTCCTCCAGTGAGGGCGCGACGGCGCACCTCACCACACGGTGCCTCTTCTCAGGCGGCGGCGGCCGCGATCTCCTCACAAGGTCAGTGACCTGAGGGGCGACAGAACGCAGGGGGCACCAGCAGCCTGTGGTCAGGGCTGACTGGCAACGTACTTGGGGGCAGCCCAGCAACAGGCAGAAATGAATAGGGGGTGAAGGTCTAGCGCTTCAGGGTACGGCGCTTTACCTGGAGATCCCCAGTTGGGCAGTTTAGGCTTTAGGCCTGGGTGGACGGTCAGGCCTCCTCAAGTTAAGGTGTCTTGCGACTGCTCCAGATTGGTTGCTTCTTAGGCGCTTCTTGTTAGGAGTTTCTTGTCAGAAGTTCCTTATTATAAGTTTCTTGTCAAAGTTTCTTGTCAGAAGTTTCTTCTTATGAGGGGGGGGAATGAGTTGGTGGTCTGGGAGTGCTTGATGTTCCTCCCTGCACGCTGAAGGTGGTTCCCTGGGTCCCCTCACACTGGGCAAGGTCAGTGGGTGGTGGGCGTTCCTCAGCTATCTTACTCCAGCAGGGCCTCAGCCCTGTCAGCAGCAGTAGTGTAGGTCTCCCCCCTAGGCCCTAAAGCCTATACTCCGGCGGAGGTTCTCCCAGGATCAGTGGTGCCTCATCAACTGACTCCAACTGACTAAAAAGTTTTCCCTCCAAGCCTTTTATACTCCTAGGTCAGGTGACTCTTCCAAAGGCGGCAAAACATAACTCCTCCCACAGCCCGGAAGGTTCTGGAACCTTCTACATGCCTGGCTATGTGGCCCAGAGGCGGGGATGGAATGGATACTGTATCCCTATGTCCCAGCCTGACCCTGGCTACTAGTGTGTATGCGTGTAAGGCCCCTCTGCAGTAGCAGGGGCCTGTGGCAGCCATCTTGAGTGAGTTTCACACATGGTAAAACGGCTAGGGGAAAAACGAAAAATTTCTGGGAAAAAGGGCCAAGTCCAACACAACCCCCTCCCAGCCAAAAGCCAGGGTAGACCGATCAATGCCTTGATGGGCTTCCCTGCTTCGGGCGAGAAAACTTGGACGCGGGCCTTTTCCCCAGCTGCAGGAAGGTCCTGCAGGTCCTTCTCCACTCTGGAACCCGGTGGTTCCCTCTCTCAAACCTCCCTGGACCAACGAAGCCACCCCACTGGTGCTCCCTAGTTGTCCACGGCCAGGACCAGGCGCTAGGCCGTCCAGATGTCTCTGGCCCTTGCGGTCTCACAGAGCCGGGGGCAGTAGCCCCAGGCCCGTTGGCCACTCTCCTTCTCCTCCTTGCAGTTCCAAACTGCCACTGGTCCACCCACCTGGGGTCCGCACCCTCAGGCTGACCAGCAGTCAGGGGCGAGGCTCTCCTCCCCCTACCTCTCCTTCTGGGGTTCCGCCCTCTCCTCCTATGCGGGGCACCCTCAGACCACCACTCTCTCACTCTTCCAGGGCCGTGACCCTGCATCCGATCCACCAACCAAGGGTCTAAACCCTTAGGTTGCTCCGGTGCCAGAGGCAAGTCCTCCCTTCCTCTGCACCCCCTCCCAGAGTTCAGCACCCTCCCACCTGGAGAAGCACCCCTGGGAGTCAGCTCCGGAGGGACACTGCTTACAGACGTCCCTCCCGCCAGGTCAGGCAGCCCCTGAACCTGGCACCCCAGCCCAGGATCTAAATCCTGTGGCTGGGCAGACCCCAGAACCCCTGGAGCTCTGAATACATACGCCCCGGGTTCTCCTGTCACTGGGGGATCCCCTTCCATGGATGGCCCATCGGGACAGCCTAGGCTCCCAACCTGGGGTTCCCTTATGGAACTCTCCAGGCCCTGAGACTGCGGTTGGGGCACCTCGGGACACCTCCCCGTCTCACTCCTCCCTATAGATAGGATGTGAGGCCCTACAACCCGCTCACTATCCTGGGACCTAGCTGGGCTATTCTCCACCTCTCCCACCTCGCTGGGTTGGAAGATCCCTGCACCACTCCCTTCAGGATCACTCCCCAAACTGGCTATCACCTCTCTCGGTAGATAGAATTTGGGCTCCTGTGGAACCCCAGCAGGTACTCTGCCACCATTCACTTCGCCCTGCATCTCCATCTGCAAGGCTCGGAGCTCTAGTTCCTTCAGGCTAAGCTCATGTACACGCTTCCTTTCCTCCATGGCTAGCCTTGCCTGTTCTCCGTCTCTTTCCATCCTAGCAATTTCTAATATCTGAAAGAGACACGTTAGTGACAGATTCCTTACCTTAGAATATCCCCAGGCGTCAGGCTGGATCCGGAAAGTTTTTGCGTAGCAGTACCCTTGCGTGTCGGTAGGCGGCGTCGTGCGGCTCCGCGTCCGTTGTCGGCGTCGTGATCGCCGGTATGACGTCGCGGGCAGTACTTAGGCGCCGCCCCTGCGCGCTGACGTCAGTTCTTCTTTTTCCGCGCCAGCAAGCGCAGATCCGGGAAGAGCAGTGCCCTAGTCATTTTTTGACTAACTTTTTTGGTGAATTTTTTCACTGTTTTTCTTCGAATCGACTTCAAGGTGTCGTAGGGATGCCCGGGTTTAAACGTTGCGGCGCCTGTGCTCGGATGATGTCCATCACAGACCCGCATCGGGAGTGTCTCTTCTGCCTCGGCCGAGGCCACGACACGGAGTCTTGTTCCGACTGCCGGGCCCTCAACCCGAAAGCTTTGCGAGAGCGGTCTCGAAAGCTCCTCGAGGCCCGGCATTCGGCTCCGCGCAAGCCCCGGTCGCGTGAGAGGTCCAGGGGTCGATCGCGGAGTCCTCACCGGTCGTCGGCATCGAAGTCTTCTTCGTCCGGTAAGTCCAAACACAAAAAGTCCAAAAAGCATTGTCGCTCTAGGACTTCGCCTCGCCGGTCTCGCGACTCGGCTGAGGCCCCTCCCGGCACCGTCCCCGCGGCCCCGGACATGCCTGTTGAGTCGCCCCCGCAATACCCGTCCTTCCCGGGTTCGGGGGCGGATCCGGCCCAAGTACAGGAATTCCTGTCGGCCATGGCCCGCCTCTTCGGGCCTCAAGGTCCCTCCGGTGCGCCTTCGGGCCCCGCGGGCCCTGATGGGGTTGCTCCGGCGTCGCCGACGGCTCCGGCCCCGGCGTCGCCCGTGCCTCCAGCCTCGATCCCGGCTCCGGCCCCGGCCTCGATCCCTGCTCCACAACCCCATCGACGCCGGTCGACCTAACGACACCTCCGCCGGCGCCGATGTCTCCGGTGCCGTTCTCGACGCCGCCTGGGGCTCCGGGCGGCGTCGTCCCCCAGTTCCTTCCGGCTCTGGACATGGACCCGGACCGACGTCGCTCGACGCCGGTTCCGGCGCCGATGGGACCTTGGGTCCCAAATGTCCCTCCTCCTCCTTATTTTGAACCAGAGGAGGACCAGGAGGACTGGGAGGGGTCTGATGACCCTCTGACACAACAGTGTCAGTACGATGAGGACTGGACAGAGGGTCTAGGGGATGCCAGTGCTCTCGATACTTCCCCCGACACTGGCATGCTGTCTCCTCCCGTGGCTACGGAGGAGGGAGCCAATTTTGCAACGGTGTTGCGTAGGGCGGCTGGGGCCTTACGTCTCCAACTCCCTACTGTGGCGGTCAAGACTAATATCTTGACAGAGGTGCTTCAGCCGGCAGCCTCCTCTACGGAGACTGTGCTGCCGTTTAACGACGCCCTCACTGACGTTCTTTGGGCGCCTGGTCCAAGCCCAACACAGGGGCTCCTGTGGATAGGAACGTGTCCCGACGCCATCGCCCAGCTCCGGGCGACCCCTGTTTCTCTCTGTCCACCCCACTCCTGAGAGCTTGGTTGTCCAAGCCTCCGCTTCCCAAACCGCCTTCCCTACCGCCCCTCCGGATAGGGAATCCAAACGCCTGGATCAATTTGGGAAGAAGGGTTTTTCTTCCTCCAGTGCTGGCTTGCGGTCCATCAACACCGCTTGTCTTTTGGGCCGATATACCCACTCCTTGTGGGATTCGGTGGCGACTGTTTTGCCCCAGTGTTCTGAGGAGGTCCAGACACTGCTTTCCCGCGCCATTGCGGAAGGAAGGGATGCGGCCAAATACACGATACGATGTGGCCTTGATACCGCCGACTCGCTGGGCAGGTCTATTGCAACGACGGTGGCGCCGCGACGCCACGCCTGGCTGAGAACCACTGGTTTTTCAGGGGATGTCCAGAATACTCTCATGGACATGCCCTTTGATGGAGTCGGTCTTTTGGGTCCAAAGCAGACCATGCGTTGGAGCGCTTTAAGGACTCACGGGCTACTGCCAAGTCCCTGGGCCTTTCTGCTACACGCCCTCCGCTGACTTCTGCTTTTCGCCCCTATCGTGGCCACGGTAGGGGCGCCCCATCACGTCAGCAGCCCAGCCACCGGCCCGCGCAGCAGGCGTCTTCGCGTGGCCGAGGACGTGGATTCCGCCGTGGCGGATCGGGCAACCAGCGTGCGGGTCAGGCCACCACCTCCAACCCGTCCGCGGCCTCCAAGCCCTCCTAGTCCCTCCTTTCAGGTGCACAGCACGCCAGTAGGGGGCAGGGTCCGCCATCACCTTCCCCAATGGCGTACCATCACCTCGGACAGGTGGGTCTTGGACATTGTCCGAAGGGGCTACTCCCTCCCCTTCGAGACCACCCCCCAGCCATGCCGCCTCAATTCCACCGCATGTCAGGGGATCACTTGGTACTTCTGCAGAAGGAAGTCACGGCCCTCTTGGCCAAGAGGGCCATCGAGCATGTTCCGACCCCAGAAGTAGGGCGTGGTTGCTACTCCCACTACTTCCTGGTGCCCAAAAAGGACAAGGAGGACATGCGTCCTATCTTGGACCTCCGGAACGTCAATCGCTTCCTCCGGAAGGAGAAGTTCAAGATGCTCACCCTAGCTCAGGTCTTGACTGCCCTCGACCCTGGAGACTGGTTGGTAGCGTTGGACTTGCAGAACGCGTATTTCCACATCCCCGTCCTGCCGGCCCACCGGCGTTACCTTCGGTTCACGGTAGGCCCCGAGCATTTTCAGTTCACCGTGCTCCCCTTTGGCCTTACCAGTGCCCCTCGGGTGTTCACGAAAGTGATGGCGGTGGTCGCAGCTCATCTGCGCCGGGCAGGGGTTTCAGTCTTCCCCTACCTCGACGACTGGCTGCTGAAGGCGGGCTCGTCCCAGGCAGTCGTCTCCCACCTCCAGACTACGGCCGAACTCCTGCACTCGCTGGGGTTCTCCATCAATGTGCCAAAGTCGCATCTGATTCCTTCTCCACAGCTCCTTTTCATCGGAGCAGTTCTGGACACGACGCAGTTTCGGGCCTATCCTCCCGAACGGCGAGTCCGGGATATTCAGGCTATGATTCCGATCTTTCAGCCTTTATCCTGGGTTTCGGTACGGATGACCCTGAGGCTGCTGGGCCTCATGGCCTCCTGCATCCTGCTGGTCAATCATGCCAGATGGCATATGCGGGCTCTGCAGTGGGACCTGAAGTTCCAGTGGGCGCAGCACCAGGGCAACCTGTCCGATCACGTCCAGATCTCGGAGGGGACTGCAAAAGAGTTGCAGTGGTGGCTCTCGAACCGGCAATGGGTCATGGGCAGATCCCTCTACCTTCCCCAGCCAGAGCATACAGTTGTGACGGACGCGTCCCTTCTGGGATGGGGCGGTCACATGGGAGAGGCGGAGATCAGAGGCCTCTGGTCTCCGGCGGAGTCCCGGCTCCATATCAACATTCTGGAGCTCCGGGCGATCCGACTTGCACTCAAGGCATTCCTTCCCTCTGTCAAAGGGAAGGTAGTGCAGGTGTTCACAGACAATACCACCGCCATGTGGTACTGCAACAAACAGGGCGGGGTGGGGTCTTGGACCCTTTGTCAGGAGGCTCTGCGCCTCTGGACATGGCTGGAACATCAGGGCATGTTCCTGATGGTTCAACACCTGGCAGGTTCCCTGAACGCCAGGGCGGACGAACCCAGCCGCAGGTGCATGATGGATCACGAATGGCGTCTTCTACTCGGAAGTGGCGCAAGGACTCTTTCTACAATGGGGAGAGCCTTGGTTAGATCTATTCGCCACCGAAGAGAACGCGCAATGTCATCAGTTCTGCGCGTTGGAATTTCCAAGGCGGCACTCACTCGGCAACGCTTGTCGTCGCGAGTGGAGTTGCGGTCTGTTGTACGCCTTTCCGCCTATACCACTTCTACCCAGAGTGTTGAAGAAGATTCGGCACGACCGGGCCCAAGTCATTCTTGTGGCTCCGGACTGGGCTCGAAGAGTTTGGTATCCCGAGCTACTCAATATGAGCGTAGATCCCCCGATCCGTCTGCCTCTTCGGGAGGATCTTCTGTCGCAGCAGCAGGGGACGGTCCTCCACCCGAACCTGTCCAGTCTACACCTGCTTGCGTGGAGATTGAGCGGCGGCAGTTGATTCCTTTCGACTTGCCTCCCGAAGTTTGTGATGTGATTCTGGCAGCCAGGCGTCCCTCCACTAAGGTGGTATACGCCTGCAGGTGGAACAAATTTGTGGCATGGTGCACAGCAAAGGCTGTGAATCCCCTTTCTGCCCCTCTTTCTGAGGTCCTTCTGTTCCTTCTCTCTCTGGCCCAACAGGGTTCTGCCCTGGGTACCATCAAGGGTTATCTTTGTGCTATCTCGGCCTTCCTCAGGCTTCCTGATCAGCCCTCCTTTTCAAGTCCCCTGTTGTTAACAGGTTCTTAAAAGGCATTACTCACCTCTTCCCTCCTGTTCCGTTTGTGATGCCTCAGTGGGACTTGAACTTGGTTCTTACCTTTTTAATGTGCGCTCCCTTCGAGCCTCTACATAACTGTCCTCTTCGTCTTCTGAATCTGAAGACAGCCTTTCTGGTGGCCATCACCTCCGCTCGGCGGGTGAGTGAGCTCCAGGCTCTATCTTGCAAACCTCCCTTTCTGTCTGTTCATCCAGACAAGGTTGTTCTTCGGACGCGTCCGTCCTTCTTGCCAAAGGTGGTTACTGCTTTCCACATTGGGCAGACCATCACTTTGCCCACCTTCTTTCCGCCTCCGCATCCTTCCAGAGAGGAAGAGAGGCTCCACCGTCTGGACCCAAAACGTGCGCTCTCCTTCTATATTGACCGCACAAAACACTTCCGGGTGGATGACCAGCTCTTTGTTGGCTACGTGGGCGCCAAAAACGTCGGGCGGTGCACAAGAGGACCATCTCCCGCTGGGTTACCTTGTGCATCAGGACCTGCTATTCTTTGGCTAAGAAGGAGCCTCCTGTTGGGCTGCGTGCCCATTCCACCAGGGCAACGGCTGCTACCACGGCCTTGGGCCGCGGTGTTCCGCTGACGGTTATCTGTCAGGCAGCTACGTGGGCCTCGCTGCACACGTTTACAAAGCATTACTGCCTTGACAGTCAGGTCCGGAGGGACGGCTTCTTTGGCCGTTCTGTCCTCCAGGACTTCCTTGTCTGATCTTTGTTCGCAGACCCACCACCGGGGTTGGTATTGCTGGGGTATCTATTCTAAGGTAAGGAATCTGTCACTAACGTGTCTCTTTCAGATGCACAAGTTACTAACTTGTGTAACGATATATCTGTAAGAGACAGTAGTTAGTGACAGATTCCTTACCGCCCCACCCATCCTCCCCGTTCTGCGAACTGATTTCTAGGGTTAAGGACATCCCTTTCAGGGCCCTAGTATTTTTCGGACACCTATGTCAGCTTCTTGCATGGCTCTGCGTTCCTGGCGCGGAAAGTCGTGTACAGAACTGACGTCAGCGCGCAGGGGCGGCGCCTAAGTACTGCCCGCGACGTCATCCCGGCGATCACGACGCCGACGACGGACGCGGAGCCGCACGACGCCGCCTACCGACGCGCAAGGGTACTGCTACGCAAAAACTTTCCGGATCCAGCCTGACGCCTGGGGATATTCTAAGGTAAGGAATCTGTCACTAACTACTGTCTCTTACAGATATATCGTTACACAAGTTAGTAACTTGTGCGTTAATTGCCTTTGCTCCCTTCTGCCCTCAAATTCCTCTGGCGACAAACTTCCCCCTGACCCACTACTGCCTGCCCTGGAACGTCTTCCTGGCAACACATTCTCGCTAACATCAATGCGCAGTAGGTCCAGTTCTCCTGGGTTGTCTGCCTCCCCCTGCTCCTCATCCCCTCTTCCCTCCGGGTGGGCCATTACCCATGCCCTCAAAGCTTTCTGAAGCACCTCCTTCCTGGCGCCTCGCTTGACGGCCACCCCCCTCTCTAGGCAGAACTCCTTGAGCTGTGTCACCGTATACCTTTCTAGGTTGGCTAACTCAAACTCCATCCTCCTAGGTGGGGTCCCAAAGAACTTAAGGAAGGGGTTCTAAACTGTAGGTAACAGGTCTAACGCAGGAATGTACACAATCGGCAATTACCATAGAATTCCTAGCACTTTTATTACAATAGGTGTCTAATTGCGGCGCACACTGAGTCACTGTAGGGTGCTGCACAAGCACCAGTCCTTATCCAACCGCTGAACACCAAATGTTGGAACCGGGTTTACAGAGTCCGACACGGTAGCATGGCGTGAAGCGGGGAAGGCACGCGAAGGCAATGTGTAAGGCAGTTGTGCAGCACACTCTTACCCTGACTCAGAAATGCGAACGCAATAACATGACACCACACCAGGCTTTTGTATTTAAAATCAAGATCTTTTATAAATAAATTAAGTTGGCATTAGATGAGGCAGATTAATTCAGATCTACATTCAAATTCATTGCATTACTCAATTGGTGCACATTTTAAATAAAGCATCATAGCTCATCAACATTGTAGGCCACTAAGAGGCCGCAGGAATTATCTCCTACACGTAGCACTTAATAATGATCTCAAGGTACGTTAATAAAACAGGGGCCTAGACATGCAGTTCACTTTAGCATATTCAATTACTTAAAAGAAGGCTTTTCACTTTACATTTAACTAGGCCTGCATTAATCTAGGCGCGCCCACATTCAGTACAGTGGGCGTCGCAATTCCAGTACACCTGTAACATAAAACACTTCAACTCAATTCAATTAAATACTTTCCCCCTGTGGTAAAAGACTTCGCAGTTAAAAGCATGGCCTAGGCAGTAATTACAATAGGCATCTGCAATAAGTTATTAAATACTATAGGGAACCCCTCGACATGTCCAGTATCCTGGGGCTTCTATGACCCTTAGGGGTTAACTCTAGGCTAGGCCCACTCCTCTCCGGGGCCTCGCCTCATGGGGAAAGTTATACAATTACTTATGGGGTTAATGGTGGCCCCCGGCCCCCAGTGGCGTTTTGTGGGCCCTAGGGGCCTCCTGGGCTCACCTGTGGTGTTGGTCGTTGGTCGCGCTTCAGGGCGACTGGCACTCCCCAGGCCCGGCCCGTGTTCTGGAGGGCGGGGCCCGGTAGGGGTACCTCGGCCTTCAGGCCGGACTAGCTGGACGTTGCGGGGCCGGTATCACCTTACTCCGGCCCCCGGGATCAAGGTATGCCGGTGGGGACGTTGCGGGGGCTGGGATCTCACTCCTCCAGCCCCCGGGATCAAGTAGGGTAAGGTTGGCGGGCTCAGGGTCGCAGGGGAAGGGAGCGGGAGCCGGCAGTCCTCTCCGGCCGGCTCCCCGTCTCCCTCTGCACTGCCGGGGCTCTTCCCGGGCTTCCGTCGGCGCTGGGGGCGTGACCGGGGCCGGCGCCCAATCGTTGCGCGGCCTTCCTGGGTCACGCCCGTCGACCCTGGTTGCTCGGCAACGGCGTCTGTGGGGCCTGGAGGCCTCGCTGGTGATCGCGCTGGCGATTTCTTGGGCCGCGGCGGTGGCAATTCTTCGGCGGCGACGGAGACAATTCTTCGGCCGCGACGGCGGCAGGGGCAATTCTTTGGCCGCGACGGCGGCGGAGACAATTCTTCGGAGGCTTCGGTGAGGGCGCGGCGGTGGCCGCGATCTCCTCACAAGGTCAGTGACCTGAGGGGCGACAGAACGCAGGGGGCACCAGCAGCCTGTGGGCAGGGCTGACTGGCAACGTACTTGGGGGCAGCCCAGCAACAGGCAGAAATGAATAGGGGGTGAAGGTCTAGCGCTTCAGGGTACGGCGCTTTACCTGGTGATCCCCAGTTGGGCAGTTTAGGCTTTAGGCCTGGCTGGACGGTCAGGCCTCCTCAAGTTAAGGTGTCTTGCGACTGCTCCAGATTGGTTGCTTCTTAGGCGCTTCTTGTTAGGAGTTTCTTGTCAGAAGTTCCTTATTATAAGTTTCTTGTCAAAGTTTCTTGTCAGAAGTTTCTTCTTATGAGGGGGGGGGAATGAGTTGGTGGTCTGGGAGTGCTTGATGTTCCTCCCTGCACGCTGAAGGTGGTTCCCTGGGTCCCCTCACACTGGGCAAGGTCAGTGGGCGTTCCTCAGCTATCTTACTCCAGCAGGGCCTCAGCCCTGTCAGCAGCAGTAGTTTAGGTCTCCCCCCTAGGCCCTAAAGCCTATACTCCGGCGGAGGTTCTCCCAGGATCAGTGGTGCCTCATCAACTGACTCCAACTGACTAAAAAGTTTTCCCTCCAAGCCTTTTATACTCCTAGGTCAGGTGACTCTCCCAAAGGCGGCAAAACATAACTCCTCCCACAGCCCGGAAGGTTCTGGAACCTTCTACATGCCTGGCTATGTGGCCCAGAGGCGGGGATGGAATGGATACTCTATCCCTATGTCCCAGCCTGACCCTGGCTACTAGTGTGCATGCGTGTAAGGCCCCTCTGCAGTAGCAGGGGCCTGTGGCAGCCATCTTGAGTGAGTTTCACACATGGTAAAACGGCTAGGGGAAAAACGAAAAATTTCTGGGAAAAAGGGCCAAGTCCAACAGGGTGATATCTGGCCGATACTGAGGCAGAGTCTAGGTGTGATATCTGCCCGACTCTGAGGCAGAATCTAGGGGTGATCACTCTCCGACACTGAGGCAGATGATCTCTGACCGACACTGAGGCAGAGTCCAGAGAGGATCTCTGTTCGACACTGAGGCAGGTGATCTCTGACAGACACCTAGGCAGAGTCTAAGGGCTGATCTCTGGCCGACACTAAGGCAGAGTCTCAGGGGTGATCTCTGACCGACACTGAGGCAGAGTCTAGGGGTGATCTCTGGCCGACACTGAGGCAGAGTCTAGGTGTGATATCTGGCCGACACTGGCGGAGTCGAGGGTGGATCTCTGACCAACACTGAGGCAGAGTCCAGGGAGGATCTCTGTTCGACACTGAGGCAGGTGATCTCTGACAGACACTTAGGCAGAGTCTAAGGGCCGATCTCTGGCTGACACTAAGGCAGAGTCTCAGGGGTGATCTCTGACCGACACTGAGGCAGAGTCTAGGGGTGATCTCTGGCCGACACCGAGGCAGAGTCTAGGGGTGATCTCTGGCCGACACTGAGGCAGAATCTAGGAGTGATCTCTGGCCGACACTGAGGCAGGTGATCTCTGACCAACACTGAGGCAGAGTCGAGGGTGGATCTCTGGCCGACACTGAGGCAGAGTCCAGGGTTGGATCTCTGACCAACACTGAGGCAGATTCCAGGGTGGATCTCTGTTCGACACTGAGGCAGGTGATCTCTGACCGACACTGAGGCAGAGTCTAAGGGGTGATCTCTGGCTGACACTGAGGCAGAGTCTAAGGGTGGATCTCTGGCCGACTCTGCGGCAGAGTCCAGGGGTGGATCTCTGACTGACTCTGCGGCAGAGTCCAGGGGTGGATCTCTGACTGACTCTGCGGCAGAGTCCAGGGGTGGATCTCTGACTGACTCTGCGGCAGAGTCCAGGGGTGGATCTCTGACTGACTCTGCGGCAGAGTCCAGGGTGGATCTCTGACTGACTCTGAGGCAGAGTCCAGGGGTGGATCTCTGACTGACTCTGCGGCAGAGTCCAGGGGTGGATCTCTGACTGACTCTGCGGCAGAGTCCAGGGGTGGATCTCTGACTGACTCTGCGGCAGAGTCCAGGGGTGGATCTCTGACTGACTCTGCGGCAGAGTCCAGGGGTGGATCTCTGACTCTGCGGCAGAGTCCAGGGGTGGATCTCTGACTCTGCGGCAGAGTCCAGGGGTGGATCTCTGACCGACTCTGAGGCAGAGTCCAGGGGTGGATCTCTGACCGACTCTGAGGCAGAGTCCAGGGGTGGATCTCTGGCCGACTCTGAGGCAGAGTCCAGGGGTGGATCTCTGGCCGACTCTGAGGCAGAGTCCAGGGGTGGATCTCTGGCCGACTCTGAGGCAGAGTCCAGGGGTGGATCTCTGGCTGACACTGAGGCAGAGTCCAGAGGTGGATCTCTGGCCGACTCTGAGGCAGAGTCCAGGGGTGGATCTCTGGCTGACACTGAGGCAGAGTCCAGAGGTGATCTCTGGCCGACACTGAGGCAGAGACCAGGGGTGAACTCTGGCCGACACTGAGGCAGAGTCTAGGGGTGATCTCTGGCCGACACTGAGGCAGAGTCTAGGGGTGATCTCTGCCCGACACTGAGGCGGAGTCCAAGGAGGTTCTCTTTCCGACACTGAGGCAGGTTATCTCTGACCGACACTGAGGGCAGAGTCAAGAGAGGATCTCTGACCGACTCTGAGGCAGAGTCCAGGGGTGGATCTCTGACCGACTCTGAGGCAGAGACCAGGGGTGAACTCTGGCCGACACTGAGGCAGAGTCTAGGGGTGATCTCTGGCCGACACTGAGGCAGAGTCTAGGGGTGATCTCTGCCCGACACTGAGGCGGAGTCCAAGGAGGTTCTCTTTCCGACACTGAGGCAGGTTATCTCTGACCGACACTGAGGGCAGAGTCAAGAGAGTATCTCTGACCGACTCTGAGGCAGAGTCCAGGGGTGGATCTCTGACCGACTCCGAGGCAGAGACCAGGGGTGAACTCTGGCCAACTCTGAGGCAGAGTCGGGGGTGGATCTCTGACCGACTCTGAGGCAGAGTCGAGGGTGGATCTCTGACCGACTCTTAGGCAGAGTCCAGGGGTGGATCTCTGACCGACACTGAGGCAGAGTCCAGGGAGGATCTCTGCCGACACTGAGGTAGAATCGAGGGTGGATCTCTGCCCGACACTGAGGCAGAGTCGAGGGTGGATCTCTGCCCGACACTGAGGCATGTGCAGCACAGGCTTTTTCTTATTGTGATTTCAGTCTCTTGGCCCAGGAAGGACATAGATTTTGTATCTGATGTGATTGTTGTCCCACCATAGAAAACAGATGACACCCTGTGTGTAAGTATATACTTTGGCACCACTTTTTCCGCCAAGGGCAAAATGTAAACCAATTTTGTCCAAACTAAATTTAAAAAAAAATCTATAAAAGGTGTGAAAAATTACATTTGTGTTGGAGTCATGTTAAAAACGTCTGTAGCTCTGGAACATGCTTTGATAGATGTTTCTCTGGTTCCCAAATTCTTTTTCTCCTGACGCCTTTCACTCTTCCAAACTCAGTAGTGGAATATAGCAGTCTGGACGGAGTCAAGGTGGAGAGCTGAGGACACTGCTGGCGTCCTGGCGAGTCTTTCTAAGGCGTAGCTCTTTTCACCCTTGAGTACTCCAGAACCCATTTCTACTGAACCGCTAGTGGCAGAATTATCCATTGCATTTTACTCTGTAGCAGAGAAGATGTGAAGCTTGTGTAATAGGTTGGTAACATTTTCCTTTCTCAACATCTCTTAGTGATGCTTTTGCCGTTAACTCCTCTTTCTTGCAGCCTTCACCCTTGAATGCAGCCATCTCTCCTTGTCTGTCATTCTTAACTCCTGTTTTGCCTGTCTTCTTCAGGTCTCCAAAGCAGCCGTCGACCTCATGAATTACTGTGAACAGCATGCCAAGAATGACCCCTTGTTGGTTGGGGTACCCACGTCGGAGAACCCCTTTAAGGACAAAAAGCCCTGCATCATCCTCTAGTCGCTGTTTGCGGCTAGGCCAACATCCTGCACCAATTCAACACGTCTTGAATCACAGGCGTGAAGGATTAAACACTAAGTGTCAGGGTTAAGTACAATTCAAAGCAAAATTTAAAAAGAAATTGGTGCTAGTATTTCAGAGTGGTTCAAAGTACCGAATGAAGAGCAACTTTTCGGATAACAGAAGAATTTGGGTTTTATTGTAGTGTATGCGGGCAGCAGACACTGACCCGGGGTAACGTGTGTGGACTGCGCTGGAGCACCAGAGGAGGTGGCGCCAGGGAAGCAACTTCCAAGGATTCTGACATGGTTTGGTTGTTTCAGCTGCAGCACCTAAGATTGGCTTCGGGCTCAGTACTCTTATGTACTAAGGCTCTATATGTAGAGTCTCGAACGTGAGGCTTAGAGGCGGGCCGGTTATTTTATTCTTTTTACAAACATTGAATGCTTTTGAATACAATGGCTATCTTAACGTGCTGCTCTGATGCCCCTTTGGGAACCCTCTGAATCTTATCAGTTGTATTATTGTCTGTGACCATCTCATGAAAGAATGTGGTATGTGGCTGCATGACGGTCCCTCGACCATGTGTAAATAGATGTATCATGAACTCTGGCAGCTTCTTAGAGAGCCTTATCAGATTCTGGGGTCCATTAGCCCCTCCCCATCCAGTCATTCTGAGTGTCACACATTGCTGAGGGAGGTGTGGCCATGCTAAGCTTGAGGTCACGTCCGTTGGAGTGTGGCTATGCTAAGCTTGAGGTCAGGTCTGTTGGAGTGTAGCCATGCTAAGCTTGAGGTCAGGTCTGTTGGAGTGTAGCCATGCTAAGCTTGAGGTCAGGTCTGTTGGAGTGTAGCCATGCTAAGCTTGAGGTCAGGTCTGTTGGAGTGTAGCCATGCTAAGCTTGAGGTCAGGTCTGTTGGAGTGTAGCCATGCTAAGCTTGAGGTCAAGTCTGTTGTGGTGTGGCCATGCTAAGCTTTAGGTCAGGTCTGTTGAGGTGGGGCCATGCTAAGCTTGAGGTCAGGTCTGTGGAGGTGGGTCCATGCTAAGCTTGAGGTCAGGTCTGTTGGGGTGGGGCCATGCTAAGCTTGAGGTCAGGTCTGTTGAGGTGGGGCCATGCTAAGCTTGAGGTCCGGTCTGTTGAGGTGGGGCCATGCTAAGCTTGAGGTCAGGTCTGTTGAGGTTGGGCCATGCTAAGCTTGTCAGGTCTGTTGAGGTGGGGCCATGCTAAGCTTGTCAGGTCTGTTGAGGTGGGGCCATGCTAAGCTTGAGGTCAGGTCTGTTGGGCTGTGGCCATGGTAAGCTTTAGATTAGACTGTATTCTGTGCTGACGTAGGTGTGACAATGCTCAGCTGTGGAATGTTTTATTCTTTACCAGTAGAGCTCTGCCCATGCTAAGCTGTACATTAGACCTTATCCTGCATTGGTGGGTTGTGGTCATGCTAAGCTTTAAGTTAGGCGTTATTCTGCTCTGACGGTGCCACAGCCATGCTAAGCTGTACATTAGAATTTACCCTGCGCTGGTGGAAGTGTGGCCATGCTAAGCTGTAAAACTATACTTTATTTTGCTCTGGTGGAGATGTAGCCATATTAAGCTGTAGAATAGGCTTTTTTCTGCTCTGGTAGAAGTGTGGCCATGCTAAGCTGTATATTTGGCTTTAAACCGCAGGAGGTGAGGCGTGGCTCTGCTAAGCCCTAAGTTCGGCTCCATTCTGCGCTAATAAAGGTGCCATACTAAGCTTTACGTTAGGCATTATTCTCTATATTATCACTTTTATTTTCTAAGCAGAATGACAAAGGACATTTCTAAATGGATTCTGTAAAACTCTTATCTACATTTTGTTCTCTGAACTTTGGCCAAAGTGAGTGGATGCAAAAAGGTGCCTACCAGCTGCTCCTTGCCTTCCCACTTCATCATCCACTGCTACTTTCTGCAGTACTGTTAAAACACTTCGTCTTTCTCACTCTGTGACTGAGTGGGTACTCAATACTTGTGTCCTTTCGCTCACCTTCTCGCTCCGTTGAAGGCTTCTGCTAGCACTTGTTTTTCCCTTTCTTTCTATGTTCTTGATCTGTCCTAGGGACCAATGTTAAGTTTGAATTTTACGTACCCACATGTGTTCACTGCAGAAGGTAATGTCCATGAGCCTGGTGAGAGATGAGGGTCAGAACAGGCACATCACAGCCATTAAACTTTGTGTTCAGGAGAGTTGGAGTTCACTCTATCCCGAGCTGCTCTCATATGATGTGTACAGGGCCCTGCACCATGAGCCTGTCTTATGTATGTATATGTTCCTGTGCCATGAAGCTGATGGCATACAATATGTACAAGTCTCCGTGCCACGAGCCTGATGCTCTATGAATATATAGCAGACCATGAGCCTGACGGTGTGCAATGTATACACATCCCTTTACCTTGAAGACATTCAAATATTTACAAATCCCTGGTCACAAGTCTATTGGTGTATATGGTGTGCCAAACAGCGTAGGCGATCCTGTGCAATGCTCACGGATAGAAGGTCCTGTGCCACACAGCATAGGCAATGCTGTGCAATGCTCCCAGATAGAAGGGCTTGTGCCACACAGCGTAGGCGATCCTGTGCAATGCTCACGGATAGAAGGTCCTGTGCCACACAGCGTAGGCGATGCTGTGCAATGCTCCCAGATAGAAGGGTTTGTGCAATGCTCCCGGATAGAAGGTCTTGTGCCACACTGCGTAAGCGATGCTGTGCAATGCTCCCAGATAGGTACGGATAGAAAGTCCTGTGCCACATAGCTTAGGCGATTCTGTGCAATGCTCCCGGATAGAAGGTCCTGTGCCACACAGCGTAGGCGATGCTGTGCAATCCTCCCGGATAGAAGGTCCTGTGCCACATACCTGAAGCGATCCTGTGCAATGCTCCCGGATAGAAGGTCCTGTGCCACATACCTTAGGCGATCCTATGCAATGCTCATGGATAGAAGGTCCTGTGCCACATACCTTAGGCGATGCTGTGCAATGCTCCCGGATAGAAGGTCCTGTGCCGCATACCTTAGGTGATCCTGTGCAATGCTCCCGGATAGAAGGTCCTGTGCCGCATACCTTAGGCGATGTTGTGCAATGCTCCCGGATAGAAGGTCCTGCGCCACAAAGCGTAGGCGATGCTGTGCAATGCTCCCGGATAGAAGGTCCTGTGCTACACAGCGTCGGCGATGCTGTGCAATGCTCCTGGATATAAGGTCCTGTGACACATACCTTAGGCGATACTATGCAATGCTCACGGATAGGTCTTGTGCCACATAGCTTAGGCGATCCTGTGCAGTGCTCCCGGATAGACGGTCCCGTGCCGCATACCTTAGGCGATGCTGTGCAATACTCCTGGATAGAAGGTCCTGTGCTGTATACCTTAGGCGATGCTGTGCAATGCTCCCGGATAGAAGGTCCTGTGCCGCATACCTTAGGCGATGCTGTGCAATGCTCCCTGATAGAAGGTACTGTGCTGCCTACCTTAGGCGATCCTGTGCAGTGCTCCCGGATAGAAGATCTTGTGCCACACATCTTAGGCGATCCTGTGCAGTGCTCCCGGATAGAAGGTCCTGTGCCACACAGCGTAGGCGATGCTGTGCAATGCTCCGGATAGAAGGGCCTGTGCAATGCTCCCGGATAGAAGGGCCTGTGCCGCATACCTTAGGCGGTGCTGTGCAGTGCTCCCGGATAGAAGGGCCTGTGCAATGCTCCCGGATAGAAAGACCTGTGCAATGCTCCCTGATAGAAGGTCCTGTGCCGCACAGGGTAGGCGATGCTGTGCAATGCTCCCGGATAGAAGGTCTTGTGCCACACAGCGTAGGCGATGCTGTGCAATGCTCCCGGATAGAAGGTCCTGTGCCACACAGCATAGGCGATGCTGTGCAGTGCTCCCGGATAGAAGGTCCTGTGCCACACAGCGTAGGCGATGCCGGCAATGCTCCCGGATAGAAGGTCATGTGCCACACAGCCTAGGCGATCCTGTGCAATGCTCCCGGATAGAAGGTCCTGTGCCACACAGCGTACGCGATCCTGTGCAGTGCTCCCGGATAGAAGATCTTGTGCCACACAGCATAGGCGATCCTGTGCAGTGCTCCCGGATAGAAGGTCTTGTGCCACACAGCGTAGGCGATGCTGTGCATTGCTCCCGGATAGAAGGTCTTGTGCCATGGGCCTAGCAGATCAAAGGACTTTTGGTTCCATCTTGAGCCTACGGAGCTATCATATGTTGCGGGAAGTAGCAGATGGGGTTAGTACCGTGCTCGATATCAGGCTTATTTAAGTACCTGACATTCACCTTCTTGAAAGGCTGGAGGATTAGTGGAGGGACTAAGACCTCGAGCACAATTCTGGGGAAATGTGAAGGGAACATGAGTGGGAAAGGCCTGATGTGAACTAAACAAGAAAGAGAACAGAGCAACATGGTGGTGGTTAAAACGGGTCATGTGTGGCTTCTGTGCAGGTCTGTTGTATTCCACAGGCCATCAGTGGAACCCAGTGGTGCTGCATCAAATCATTGCCTTGCAGTCCCTCAGTTATTCTTCTATGACTCCAGCAGATGTGACATAAGCCTCCTTCTGTGAAGCAACGCGAGTCTTGTGTAAAATGGTGAAAGAAAGAGGTTCCCCGCTTTTGGCGCAGACCCGGGCCACTGTTATCCCTACATCACCAAGGATGTTTGGAAACCACTACTACTGAATACGCAACAGTCAATTGTTAACATTTTCAACCTTCCTTCCTTAAATTTAGGAAGAACTGGATTGTTGGCCTTAGCTATAGTGACTATTCCTCCATCGTGCCTCACTCTTACTCGCCACCCTCTCAGCTCATGGGCACTTTACAGATGACTTCTTTACCTCACTTGAAACTTTAGAAGGTATATCTTCGTCTTGTTGGTTTATCTCTTTTTAGGTTGCATAATCCTACACCTTCACTGTTCAACATTTCATAGACATCCTCCACACCTCAGTGTAGTGTGCACACCGCCCTTCATCCAATGGACCTCCCCCTCACTCCAGTGTGGAATACAGATCCCCCTCTACCATCACCAATGGTTTGTAGTCCTCCTTCTTGCACCCGCCATCATCACAGATCATTTCTAGACCTCTTCCTTGCTTCCCGCTGTATAGACCTCCCTCACCATCCTCAATTGTTTGAGGTTCTGCTCTCCTGAGTTTAGTAGCCATCCCATCACCATCCTTCAACAGTTTGTAGACCACCTCCAAAACTCAGTGTAGCGACTTCCTCTTCACCTTACATAATATCAGTTAGACCTCTCCCAGGTAGTCTTTGTTCTTGCCTCTTTCGAAAGTTAGTAAGATTTCACTTAGTTTGACTTTTTTATTCTTGATAGTCCTTTGCTTCCCTCACAGATGAAAACCACAATGGTTTATGGACATATTACTTACCATAAGATTTTGTGACCTTACCTCGTGGCTCACTTCATTCCTTCTCCAATATTTGTCTCACCATTTACACTTGCCCCCGTTGTTAGTTTGAAGACTACTTATCCACCCCACTGAAGTGCCTCGACACTTCACTGATCTCTACATTGGGGGCTGCTGCACTTTCTAGGGACTTCTGATTCGCCTCATTTGCCCCCAGGCTTCCAGACTTCGAGGTTGTAGGTGGTGTCCTACCCTAGGATCAGCAATATGTTTAGGACAGGTGTATCCTTACAAAGAGAGCCATGGTGGATGTGTAAGAAAGGGGTGTTTATTTTGGGGCATGGATTATGATATAGAAGTTGTAAGCACGCCATACCATGTGGCTCTGGACAAAAGCAGCACATTATGATGGGCCCTGATCCATGGAATTGGGTGCCCTGTCTGCTTTCTGTTCTCAGGTCTTTTCTTGAGTCCTGTCAGCACAAAATAGCAGCCACCCCAGCTTATTGGACCACGTTTGTGAAAACATTGGTCAGCACATATTTTGATAGACTCAGCATCTCTGTCGCACAATATAGTTTTCTCCATTAGCTGCTTCAGAGGATAGGCCTCATCAGTGCTGAACAACCATGCACAGGCAGTGAGCTCTTCACAAATGGGTGATTTTATCCGACTGCCCAAGGTTTGGTAATGAGTGTTTTAGAGGAAGGTGATATTCCTACAGAAAGGGGGTGGTGCTCCCACAGTGCATAGACCCAGCAATTCTCTCAGTTTTCATTCATGGTGGTGGGTGTTTCAGAATATCAGGCTCGTCTTGCAGGACACAGGAAGCATCTATGGGTGTTGCAGACCAGTGGGTCATCTTGCTGCATACTAAAACTAATAGCAGGCGTTTCAGAGACCAGAGGTGGTGTCAGAGCTAGAGAAGTATATATCGGATACTCGCTGTGGCGGTGTCATCTTCTGAATCAATGTGGTCTGGTCCCAAGTCAGGAGTGGAGTACTGGCTATAGGAGGAGATAGGCAAGACAATCGTTTCTGTATACTTGTCCCAATATGCTAAGATCCAGTGGTAGTGTAGAAAGTTGAAGTGTCCCCGAGGTAACAGCCAGCCGCTCCCCTGGATGACATAAACATTTCATGAGGACTCCAGTAACCAGCATGCTGAGTCCTAGACTAACACATTTGCAGAACTTAGAAGGACTTTACAAGTCATTTTGTAGTCTCGGGTCCCACCCTCCTAAGCACTCCCCACCATGGCTAGAGGTGGACAAACCTGCATAATGAATTGGCGTTTCTGAAGACTAATCCTCGGCACATGCACTGTGGAACTAATACGAATAGCTTGTCTAATGCCTTAGCTACGGAGGTCATCTTGGGTGTATTGCGCAGCTGTACCTCACAGTGTTCGACCACCAAATGCTGCAAAGAGGGGGTGTCCCAGATGGCTGCCTATGGATCTGTGGCAACGAGGAGAAGATGTTGAGATGCAACAATCCACACCATGACCATTGAGTACCATTATGTAGCCACAGAATGGCCATGAGAATGTTGCATCCCCTCTCTTCCTTGAAGACTCCAAGTAATAGATCTTGCTATGTATCATGAAGTGGGATGGTAAACAGGAAGATTGTAGCGGAAGCCAAGCAAAACTGTAGGATTAGAAACATCCCAGATGCAGCGCCATGCCCTCTCCCTAGGAGAGACTATGTATTCAGGCATGCTGGAATGTCAAAGAACCGTTGGGTGGTGTTTAGGATGAGTAAGGTGTTCTTGCTAATCCACTTGGACAAGAGGGGGTGTTTCAGAAGAGACATATGTGACAGATCCACATGGACAAGAGGGGGTGTTTCAGAAGGGACAGATGTTCTCTCTGGTCCACATGGACAAGAGGGGGTGTTTCAAGATAAGACAGATGTTGTGACAGATCCACATGGACAAGAAGGGATGTTTCAGAAGAGACAGATGTTGTGACAGGTCCACATGGACAAGAGGGGGTGTTTCAGAAGAGACAGATGTTCTCTCTGATCCACATGGACAAGAGGGGGTGTTTCAGAAGAGGCAGATGTTGTGACAGATCCACATGGACAAGAGGGGGTGTTTCAGAAGAGGCAGATGTTGTGACAGGTCCACATGGACAAGAGGGGGTGTTTCAGAAGGGCCAGATGTTCTCTCTGGTCCACATGGACAAGAGGGGGTGTTTCAGAAGAGACAGATGTTGTGACAGATCCACATGGACAAGAGGGGGTGTTTCAGAAGAGACAGATGTTGTGACAGGTCCACATGGACAAGAGGGGGTGTTTCAGAAGGGTCAGATGTTCTCTGTGGACCACATGGACAAGAGGGGGTGTTTCTAGATAAGACAGATGTTGTGACAGATCCACATGGACAAGAAGGGATGTTTCAGAAGAGACAGATGTGACAGGTCCACATGGACAAGAGGGGGTGTTTCAGAAGAGGCAGATGTTGTGATAGATCCACATGGACAAGAGGGGGTGTTTCAGAAGAGGCAGATGTTGTGACAGGTCCACATGGACAAGAGGGGGTGTTTCAGAAGAGACAGATGTTGTGACAGGTCCACATGGACAAGAAGTGGTGTTTCAGAAGAGACAGATGTTGTGACAGGTCCACATGGACAAGAGGGGGTGTTTCAGAAGAGACAGATGTTCTCTCTGGTCCACAGGGACAAGATGGGGTGTTTCAGAAGAGACAGATGTTCTCTCTGGTCCACATGGACAAGAGGGGGTGTTTCAGAAGAGACAGATGTTGTGACAGATCCACATGGACAAGAGGGGGTGTTTCAGAAGAGACTGGTCCACATGGACAAGAGGGGGTGATTCAGTAGAGGCAGATGTTGTGACTGGTCCACATGGACAAGAGGGGGTGTTTCAGAAAAGACAGATGTTGTGACAGATCCACATGGACAAGAGGGGGTGTTTCAGAAGAGACAGATGTTCTCTCTGGTCCACATGGACAAGGGGGGTGTTTCAGAAGAAACAGATGTCTCTCTGATCCACATGGACAAGAGGGGATGTTTCGGAAGACAAATGTTGTGAGAGGTCCACATGGACAAGAGGGGGTGTTTCAGAAGAGACAGATGTTCTCTCTGGTCCACATGGTCAAGAGGGGGTGTTTCAGAAGCGACAGATGTTCTCTCTGGTCCACATGGACAAGAGGGGGTGTTTCAGAAGAGACAGATGTTGTGACAGATCCACATGGACAAGAGAGGGTGTTTCAGAAGAGACAGATGTTCTCTCTGGTCCACATGGACAAGAGGGGGTGATTCAGAGGACAGATTTTTCTCTCTGGTCCACATGGACAAGAGGGGGTGTTTCAGAAGAGACAGATGTGACAGATCCACATGAACAAGAAGGGGTGTTTCAGAAGAGACAGATGTTGTGAAAGATCCACATGGACAAGAGAGGGTGTTTCAGAAGAGACAGATGTTCTCTCTGGTCCACATGGAGAAGGGGGGTGATTCAGAAGAGACAGATGTTCTTTCTGGTCCACATGGACAAGAGGGAGTGTTTCAGAAGAGGCAGATGTTGTGATAGATCCACATGGACAAGAGGGGGTGTTTCAGAAAAGACAGATGTTGTGACAGATCCACATGGACAAGAGGGGGTCTTTCAGAAGAGACAGATGTTCTCTCTGGTCCACATGGACAAGGGGGGTGTTTCAGAAGAAACAGATGTCTCTCTGATCCATATGGACAAGAGGGGATGTTTCAGAAGACAAATGTTGTGAGAGGTCCACATGGACAAGAGGGGGTGTTTCAGAAGAGACAGATGTTCTCTATGGTCCACATGGTCAAGAGGGGGTGTTTCAGAAGCGACAGATGCTCTCTCTGGTCCACATGGACAAGAGGGGGTGTTTCAGAAGAGACAGATGTTGTGACAGATCCACATGGACAAGAGAGGGTGTTTCAGAAGAGACAGATCTTCTCTCTGGTCCACATGGACAAGAGGGGGTGTTTCAGAAGACACAGATATTCTTTCTTGTCCACATGGACAAGAAGTGGTGTTTCAGAAGAGACAGATGTTGTGACAGATCCACATGGACAAGAGGGGGTGTTTCAGAAGAGACAGATGTTCTCTCTGGTCCACATGGACAAGTGGGGTGTTTCAGAAGAAACAGATGTCTCTCTGATCCACATGGACAAGAGGGGGTGTTTCAGAAGACAAATGTTGTGAGAGGTCCACATGGACAAGAGGGGGTGTTTCAGAAGAGACAGATGTTCTCTGTGGTCCACATGGTCAAGAGGGGGTGTTTCAGAAGCGACAGACGTTCTCTCTGGTCCACATGGACAAGAGGGGGTGTTTCAGAAGAGACAGATGTTGTGACAGATCCACATGGACAAGAGCGGGTGTTTCAGAAGAGACGGATGTTCTCTCTGGTCCACATGGACAAGAGGGGGTGATTCAGAAGAGACAGATGTTCTCTCTGGTCCTCATGGACAAGAGGGGGTGTTTCAGAAGAGACAGATGTGACAGATCCACATGGACAAGAGGGGGTGTTTCAGAAGAGACAGATGTTCTCTCTGGTCCACATGGACAAGGGGGGTGTTTCAGAAGAAACAGATGTCTCTCTGATCCACATGGACAAGAGGGGGTGTTTCAGAAGACAGATGTTGTGAGAGGTCCACATGGACAAGAGGGGGTGCTTCAGAAGCGACAGATGTTCTCTCTGGTCCACATGGACAAGAGGGGGTGTTTCAGAAGAGACAGATGTTGTGACAGATCCACATGGACAAGAGAGGGTGTTTCAGAAGAGACAGATGTTCTCTCTGGTCCACATGGACAAGCGGGGGTGATTCAGAAGAGACAGATGTTCTCTCTGGTCCACATGGACAAGAGGGGGTGTTTCAGAAGAGACAGATGTTGTGACAGATCCACATGGACAAGAGAGGGTGTTTCAGAAGAGACAGATCTTCTCTCTGGTCCACACGGAGAAGAGACAGATGTTCTCTCTGGTCCACATGGACAAGAGGGGGTGATTCAGAAGAGACAGATGTTCTCTCTGGTCCACATGGACAAGAGGGGGTGATTCAGAAGAGACAGATGTTCTCTCTGGTCCTCATGGACAAGAGGGGGTGTTTCAGAAGAGACAGATGTGACAGATCCACATGGACAAGAGGGGGTGTTTCAGAAGAGACAGATGTTCTCTCTGGTCCACATGGACAAGGGGGGTGTTTCAGAAGAAACAGATGTCTCTGATCCACATGGACAAGAGGGGGTGTTTCAGAAGACAGATGTTGTGAGAGGTCCACATGGACAAGAGGGGGTGCTTCAGAAGCGACAGATGTTCTCTCTGGTCCACATGGACAAGAGGGGGTGTTTCAGAAGAGACAGATGTTGTGACAGATCCACATGGACAAGAGAGGGTGTTTCAGAAGAGACAGATGTTCTCTCTGGTCCACATGGACAAGAGGGGGTGTTTCAGAAGAGACAGATGTTGTGACAGATCCACATGGACAAGAGAGGGTGTTTCAGAAGAGACAGATCTTCTCTCTGGTCCACACGGAGAAGAGACAGATGTTCTCTCTGGTCCACATGGACAAGAGGGGGTGATTCAGAAGAGACAGATGTTCTCTCTGGTCCACATGGACAAGAGGGGGTGTTTCAGAAGACAGATGTGACAGATCCACATGGACAAGAGGGGGTGTTTCAGAAGATACAGATATGACAGATCCACATGGACAAGAGAGGGTGTTTCAGAAGAGGCAGATGCTCTCAGTGCACACAGGAAGAGTCTGCCTGGTTGTGTTCCTCCTCAGATGGGGATACAGTATTGGTGTGTGGTAGCTTTTATCGCTTGAGACGTAGTGTGGCAGTGGGTACTTGAATCATTCTTGCTACTGAGTGTAGCAGTACATGTGTACTGTTCCTGACCCTGAAGCCAGAATCTGCATTAAATATTTGTGAAAGACTTTCTGCAAGGTAGCCTCAAGAGAATGCCTCATAAGTCTGTGTGTGCGGCACACTCTGCTGTCTGTGGAGGTAGATATGAGACTGTACTATGGCAGGAATACTCGAGGCATTCTGTGAGCATGTAGCCTTGGTTTGCCATGCATTGTAACTTCTGCCCATGACACAGACTCCATACTGTTCTTACCCGATGCTTAAGGCCATCTTCTCTATACTCTCTCGTTTGCTCATCTAGGTTTTCAATTTCATCTTCCGTTTGTTAACGTTTGTGTTCACCATCTAGGAATTCAAAGTTCAACTTTAATCCTTTTCATTTAACATTCATGACAGACTTATATACTAAATTGTGAGCATGATGTAGCGCCAGGACCCCTCCACAAGTGTGGTTCTGGTTCCTGGGTAACATTGCAGACATTCAGACTGGCATCTACCAAATCTCACTGACAGCTCTGGCATTGTGTGATCTATTCAGGGGCCACTCATCACCATATTTCGGGGGCCCCGGGGCAAGACATGTCAGGGTTTGTGTTCTGTGGAGTGGAAGGGGACACGTATTGTAAGCCAGTGTATCCTACTGACTGTAGAACTAACTGGAAATTATCAGTCCTTGCTACACGCATTTATTGTCCCTAAATAAACACAAATTGGGCTTGGATATGGAGCCCCAAGTGTCCACATTGTATTCTCAGACATTCCTCTAATTGTTGCCAAATTTGGTCGGTTGCCAAACATATTTTGTATCGCTTGTGTTTCAGAAAGTTTTCTGTAGATGTATTGTTCACTCACTTATTTGCATCTTGATTTTAATACTTTACGGTGTGCTTGCAGCACTTTCTTGCACAGTGTTTAATATTTTATCGAATCGTTGTTACACAGTCATTAACAATAAAAAAAAAATCAAACTTTTTATGTGACTAGTTCAGTTTGTCTGTTAGTGGTTGGGGCCGCAGCAATCCACCATCAAAGGGTTTTTGCCACCTACAAAGTGAGAACCTACGAGTGCTCCTTGGTCCGGATCCCTCTCTCCCCAGCCCCTACATGCCCCAAATCTTTAAAACAAACTGGTGAGTCCTCCATTGAAAGGCTCCCAACTGTCTACTGGGAAGTGCTTGAACCTTTCAATTCCTACACTTCTAAAGTTAGGAAAGTGCTTGAACCCCTTTCAATTCCTACACTTCTAAAGTTAGGAAAGTGCTTGAACCTTTCAATTCCTATACTTCTAGTGCTTGAACCTTTCAATTCCTATACTTCTAAAGTTAGGAAAGTGCTTGAACCCCTTTCAATTCCTACACTTCTAAAGTTAGGAAAGTGCTTGAACCTTTCAATTCCTACACTTGTGAAGTTAGGAAAGTGCTTGAACCTTTCAATTCCTACACTTGTGAAGTTAGGAAAGTGCTTGAACCTTTCAATTCCTACACTTGTGAAGTTAGGAAAGTGCTTGAACTTTCAATTCCTACACTTGTGAAGTTAGGAAAGTGCTTGAACCTTTCAATTCCTACACTTGTGAAGTTAGGAAAGTGCTTGAACCTTTCAATTCCTACACTTGTGAAGTTAGGAAAGTGCTTGAACTTTCAATTCCTACACTTGTGAAGTTAGGAAAGTGCTTGAACCTTTCAATTCCTACACTTGTGAAGTTAGGAAAGTGCTTGAACCTTTCAATTCCTACACTTGTGAAGTTAGGAAAGTGCTTGAACCTTTCAATTCCTACACTTGTGAAGTTAGGAAAGTGCTTGAACCTTCAATTCCTACACTTGTGAAGTTAGGAAAGTGCTTGAACCTTTCAATTCCTACACTTGTGAAGTTAGGAAAGTGCTTGAACCTTCAATTCCTACACTTGTGAAGTTAGGAAAGTGCTTGAACCTTCAATTCCTACACTTGTGAAGTTAGGAAGAGTGCTTGAACCTTTCAATTCCTACACTTGTGAAGTTAGGAAAGTGTTTGAACTTTCAATTCCTACACTTGGGAAGTTAGGAAAGTGCTTGAACCTTGTGCCTGCTTCTGAAGGATTTGTCTCTCCATCTGCCATAGGCCTGGCCGGTGTCCACGAGCCTCTAGACTGGTTCACTCTGTGAACCTAGCAACAAAAAAGGTCTAATAGCATAACAGGTCGTATCAAGTCCCTATGAAATGTCTAGAGGGCATCACATATGTTGGCTGATTTAGATCCCTTACAACATCATCTATGCGACGGTTTAAGATTCAAATAATGCCTTTTGAGGTCAGATACTGGGTTTAAGTCTGGAGTCGTGTCCTATGGAGACCAAATACTGGGGTTCGTGCTGGCAATGGTGCATTTCGTGGTACTACAATCACGGTGCTCTTATCTCTGAACCAGATTCATACATTGAGGGAACCTCCTCTCCCTATGAGGCCTGGACGCGAGCACATGGCCGATTCATACAAAGGGCCTCAGCACATTGCAGTGCTCTGTCCATTGTTCGGCATCAAGGCAAAGTGGTTTAACCCTTTACATCCAAAGAAGATATTGTGGCTGACTTGGCTGCTCTTCGCTTTGGTCTGTAGAATACCTTCTGGTACACCGTGCTCCACATTGAGTCCACTGTTTCTTCAGCTGCGCCTTTACTGCGCTGTAAGGTACCTGTAGACTGCGCCTCTACTGCGCTGTAAGGTACCTGTAGACTGCACCTTTACTGCGCTGTAAGGTACCTGTAGACTGCACCTTTACTGCGCTGTAAGGTACATGTAGACTGCGCCTTTACTGCGCTGTAAGGTACCTGTAGACTGCGCCTCTACTGCGCTGTAAGGTACCTGTAGACTGTGCCTTTACTGCGCTGTAAGGTACCTGTAGACTGCGCCTTTACTGCGCTGTAAGGTACCTGTAGACTGTGCCTTTACTGCGCTGTAAGGTACCTGTAGACTGCGCCTTTACTGCGCTGAAGGGTCCCTGTAGACTGCGCCTTTACTGCGCTGTAAAGTACATGTAGACTGCGCCTTTACTGCGCTGTAAGGTACATGTAGACTGCGCCATTACTGCGCTGTAAGGTACCTGTAGACTGCGCCTTTACTGCGCTGTAAGGTACCTGTAGACTGTGCCTTTACTGCGCTGTAAGGTACATGTAGACTGCGCCTTTACTGCGCTGTAAGGTACATGTAGACTGCGCCTTTACTGCGCTGTAAGGTACCTGTAGACTGCGCCTCTACTGCGCTGTAAGAAACTGGATTATTATTTGGGCTGGGCGGTCGCCCACCTCAAGGAATAATAACAGGGTGAACCCCAAAGCCACTAAATTGACCTGAACTCAGCCCCCTAGGAGTTATGGCACAGAGCAGACAGGCTTAACTTATGCCAATGTGTAAAGTATTGATGTAGTACCATTAAGTATTAAAGTCAAAGCGCCAATAAAATACAAATCCCAAACTGAATTAGATTTTTTTTACATTTTTATTAAAAATGATAATAAATAAATAACAAAATACACCAAAACCACAAAAATCTATTACGGGGAATTAGAGATATGAAATTTTAAAGTTTTAAGTAAAAATAGTAGCAATGATAGTCTATGGAAGCATAGACCGGGACATAGGTGCATTTCAGGCTGACTGAGATGGAGCACGGGTCCAATAGCCCAAGTGGGTTTGCCCCGGACAGAGTTTACCTTCTGACTTAGACTTATTTATGGAGCTCAAAATCCTTCAGCGGGACACCTGAAGCTGTATCAGATGAAGTTGCATCAAAATTGGATAGCTTTGCTGCAAGGTCCCCCGACTGCCTCAGAGGTCTTGGAAGTCCACAACGTTTCTATGTCCCAGCTTTTCAGGGTTTCTGGAGCAGATCCCCTGGGACATTTTTAAGGCTCACAGGACCTCAGGGACAGCACTTAGGGGCCAGGACTAACTCAGAGTCCACAAGCAAGGTCTAGTCAGCACTCTTTGGAATTGGTCACGTGGTCATTTCAGGAAAAAGATCTCTTGCAACTTATGTCACTAACTGACCATTGGAGTCCACATCATTGTCCTGGGAACAAGATTGAGCAGGTCCCTTCTTCATGACTCCGAGCAGATCCAGTCCTCTTCTGATCTTCCACAGGTCCAGAAAGTGTTCTGAGGTGAGTATCACATTTATGGTTGGGACAAACTGGTGGGTTGAGGTGACTCCTGGCTCCTCCCAAACCAATGGGATAAAGGCTCTCACGGGCATCCCTACCAACTTTTTCAGAAGGTCCTGTTTGCCCTACTGCAAACAATCCCATGGTGCCCCTTACTCCTAAAATCCAAATTTGGGAAACTCTTCCTCTGTTGTTCATGGTTCTTGTGTCGACACAGAGGTGTAGCCAGGGAAATGAGCGGTCCCCTCCCCTGTGTACACTTCAAACTAGTTCTGGGGTGGCTTTCCTCCCACTGGGTTCAGAGGTAGTCTGGCTAGTGTGGGCATTGGGGCAAAGGGTTTTCCTTCTTCAGGTCACCCCTTACACTAAACTATAAATTGGGCAGACCTCACCTCTGTCACTTTGAAGTTGAGAAGTTCCAGCATCCACCCCAGCTGTCCTTCCTGGGCTAATGGGGATGAGATGCCGCACACCCAGTCCATCCTTTCACCAGGTCTTAGCCATTGTTGTGCTGTGTGAACAGTTTTCACACCTTTCTAACGTCAAGCACTGGCTGGCCAGCTGCTAGCAGGCTAATGGAAATTAGCCTCCAGGAGCTTCTGGCATGGAAAATGTAATTTTCTAAAGGGTACTTTTCCTAAATATTTATCAAAAATCTAACTTCACCAATGAATTTGACTTTTAGTAACTATAAAAAAATAACCTTTGAGTGGCTATTTTAGCCACTTCCTCTCAAAGGTATAGAGTAACGTTTATAATCTGTACTTTGACATTTTCTAGCATCCAGCTACAGCCCTGCCAGCAAAAATAGCTTTTAGGGGCTAGTAACTGGAGGAATATGCTAACTTTAATTTTGCACATGTTCCACACTTAATGCACCCAACCTCGTGGGTGACAAGGTGATCTTAGGGGTGACTTACAAATATTTAAAAGCAGATTTTGCTGCCTATTAAAAAGGGTTGTCTTGACAGGTTTGACAGCAGGTGTTTAGGCTGCTGCAGCCAGGCTACACATGGTAGGCCTGAAGCAATGTTTTACAGGCCAACCCTGTTGATGGCACCATAGGTGCTGCAGTCCACTGGTGGCATTTAACTGTGAGGCCCTGGGTGTATTTCATACACCATATAGGTACTTACAGGCAAGTTAAATATGTCAGTCAGGGTTAAGCCTATTTAATCATGATTAAAAGTAGAGCACAGACATTTTACTCCTGTTTAGCAGAGGTAAAGTGCTCATAGTTTTTAAAAAAGGAACAAAAATAGAGTCTATAAAAAGGCGTAAAATATAGGGTGACTGTAGGAGAGTAGGATCTGCCTCTTATGTTGCCCCCACTTTTTTTCTGATGTTAGCACTGGTTTCTGGCTCTAGTCTGGCTGGGTCCCTGCCAATCAGGGCCCCAGCCTCTCTGTTCTCTCTAAACGACATGGAGTGCACTCTAGGTGCACTAGTGATTGGATACTGTGGTGCCTTATGAGTCCCTAGTATATGGTACCTTAGGTGCCAAGGGCATAGGTACTTCACAGGCCTACCAGGGGCTGCAGCATGTGTTATGCCACCCTGGGAAGCAGTCTAAATCTGACACCACAGGCCTGCTACATGCAGCCTGGGTGAGGTGGTGCTAGCCCCCTCACTGAGATATAGGTTTCCTATATCTCTCCTGCACACATATATAAACCTATCAGTCACCCCTAAGGCAGGCCCTATCAATCCTGAGGGCAGGGTGCTTGGCTTCTATGTGAGGGGGTGCCTCTGCCTGAGCAGGGCCTCTGCCGCTCTCAGAGTCTATTCTCTGGTGCTGTTTGTGGATGCGGTTAAACCATATACTCTTAAGTGCATTATATCCTCGCGGTAAATGCTAACTTTGGAATGGCTGCATCAAAACATGTCGTGTTTGGTGTCAAACATCTTGGAATACTACCCCGCCAATCTTGGCGGCGGGGTAGCATTCCACCCTTCTAGAGGGATAAGACATGTA